>JABSTQ010011569.1:0-708044 GCA_013358835.2 Ixodes persulcatus
GAAAAAAAAAACGAACCTTTGCCCCATAGACTCCCAGCAAAATTTGGCAATTAAATGGCGTCCATATCCCGTGATCCCCGATCTAGCAGTTGCACCCACCCTCACTTGAGCCTCCCTATGGACATGTGGCGGCTAGCGCTACAAGCGCGCCTTTTGATATATTTGACTGCAACCTGTAGCGCGTATAGAACTAAAAAAAAAAAGAAAAGCTTTGTGCATAAAAAATTTGGATTTCCCTAAATAAAAATAATCATGCTGCACTTTTTTTTTTTATCTCCGCACGTTGTTTGAAGTAGCTTTTTTAGCATGAGCACGAGGTTTGATACTATATAGTGCAGTCCGTGTTGTCATTCTTTTAATATTTTTAATATTTATTACGCAATTTTGCGGGTCATATCGCGGTATTTGCTTCTACTTGAAGTACCTTTAAGCCGGGGTCACACTGCTTATACATTATACAAAAGACAGTCTTCTGCAGATATCAGTCACCAGGATATCTGTGGTTCAAATGCCGAGTGCATTTGAACCACAGAAAAACGCGTCACCTTTCTCCGAAAAACTTCCATTCTGCTGCGTAATCGCAAGGCAAAAAACGAATTATTGCCGATCTGCGGCCGCCTGTGGTGACTACGGGAACTAAAATGACAGCGTCTCTGGAGGTACGCGGAAGTCAACAAAACCTGATCCCCTCCGCTGCTACACTCGCCGTCAGCCCTGTGGCGATCCGTCCTTTGTGTCCATCGCACGCCGCGACCTTCGACGAGGCTAATCCTTTGAAAGCCGACAATCGCGGAGGAAGCGGCTGAAGTCTCTGAAGAGAGGGCCCAAGGGGAAACCACGTGAACCCCCAGAGTACGTCACTCGAAAGTCGACCTGGAGAGTTGAGGCACTTCGACCTTCGATTTGTTTCATTTTTTTTTAAATAAGAACTAGCGCTCGCAAGAAAATGCGGTTTTCGGTTTTTTGTTCCATATGTGACGCAGATTAATTTCCGCAGTTAATTGGCCAAAGTCTGAAAATCGTTGCAAATATTATGGCGGTGAGAAAGGACCACCTAGCAACGAATTTCGCCATTTTTTTTTATAAACTTCGTGACACGTGACAACTATAGGTGCTGATTCAAAAGGTGGGGCGTTATCTTGTAAACGTCTAGTTTTTGGCGTATGTAGTACAGATCACCGTATCCCGTTAACTTAATTGATATGCAAACAGACAATGGGATCTAAAAAAAAAAGAAATCTGGTTTGACATAAATAATCCCTGGAGAAGGGGAACAAGGGGGACATAGGACAAACACAAATCTCCAAACACAGCTAGGCAGAGGTCGGCATTTTAGGTCGCCCTCACTCACCCTCACCCTCACAGCCACACTCACCTAAGCCCTTCACTCACCCTCACAGCTGCACTCACCTTCAGCCCCTCACTCATCCTCATAGTCACCCTCACCTTCAGCCCTTCACTCACCCTCACTGAACCTCACGAAACTCACGCATTCATGGCCCTCACGCCCCTCACGCACTCACCGCCCTCACGGCCCTCACGCACTCATGGCCCTCACGCCCCTCACCGCCCTCATGCCCCTCACTCACTCATGGCCCTCACGCCCCTCCCGCACTCACCGCCCTCACGGCCCTCACGCATTCATAGCTCTCACGCCCCTCACGCACTCACGGCCCTCACGTACTCATACCCCTCACGCAATCATGGCCCTCACGCCACTCAGGCCCGCTTCAGATGGGGCAATTTCGCCTAAAAACTTGACGTCGCAACACCAGCAACCCGGGCCGCCGGCGTTCACACGCAGCAACCAATTGCTGCAATTTGCCATCATCATCATAAAATTTTATTGTTCGTACACTATTTAGACACACAATTACGCGCTATAAACGTGTTTTTATGCATTTAAATCTCGTTGAGAATACTAATGCATCTTTCTAAAACCGTTTATTTCCAAAAACGATCACTTTCCCACCAGAACCAAGTATTTTGTTGTCATCATCACCGGCACGCGGTATCACGTGAAAATATCGCGTCACTGATTGAATGCAGCCGCTTCAAACGTCTTCGAATCCGGTCTTAGCAATTCGTGTCGATCTAGGGAAAGCTAGGAAACAACCCGCCAGCCATAGGCGTAGACTTCGGGGGGGCATCGGAATTCGTGCCCCCCCCCCCCCCCCCCCCCCCCTGGTGAGATCCGGGGGGGGGGGGCGGAGCCTACCCCCCGAGTCATGATTCTTACCAAGACGCTGTTTACTTGCCATGTAACTAGCTTCTATACTCTGTTTCACCTTATGATGTACCGCAGGAATGCGTGCTCCTTGCTCTGGGGCACATCTCGGCGGCACAAGCTCTCGTGACTTAAGAGCGGCTGCCAACGCTATGAACTCGCACTTCTAGCCTTCGCTGCGGTACAACATAAGGTGAAACTAAGTATAGTAGTGGCATGTAAACAAAATAACGCACACAGCGACGGACACATGGCGATATACATACGCTGTAAAATGTACCCCCTAAAATAAACTACTGGTGATTGCCGGTGCAAAACAAAATTGCGCAGAAAAGCACCCCCTCCCCCCCGGAGAACTTCTAACATACGCTGACTGTCTACAAGTATACACAGACAGCGTCCCAAGAGTCTTTTTTTCTAAATTTCCCAAGCACCGAGGTGCATGCTACAAGTGGAGTTACACGCGTTGCACGTGCTGGCGTTTGCAGTAGTAATTGTTCTAAAGCAAAAAAGTATAAAACAAATTGTGCCTTGCACGCGCGTTCGTCAAAGCCTTATTATGATTATTTACTTCGAATCTTTTATAAGTGGAAGGCCAGCGCGCGCGTACCGTAGAATTACACTTCCAGCGTTCTCCTCGATGCTTGGGTAAATTAGAAAAAGGTATATAGGAAGTATTCACTGGCGGCCATAGCTGTGTGCATGACTGCTGAGCGCGTGCTGATGGCGAGCTTCCACAGTTCTTTTGTAACGTGCATTCCGCACCCTCAAGATTGCCGGTCTTAGCAGCCTATTTATGTGGGCTCGTTCAGAGCATGCGCTTTAGACATCACCCACAAATATGGCGCCCAGTGAATACTCCTTATTGGGACGCTGTCTGCTTTTGTGTGCTATCAATAGACCCGTTGCTCTCGGGCAGGGGGCGCGAGCGGGTCCGCAAGACGCGACCATGTTATGATGGCAGCACCACCCAGGCGGCGCTTTAACGTTCGATTTCGCACGTGCCGCGTTCGAATGCAAGCATCTGTCAGCATCTGTAGACGCGCGATAACAAAACGTATACAAAAAAGAAACTAAAAAAAAAAGAATTATGCAGCTCGCGGCCTCAGCGTTCCATTAAACATTCCTTTCAGCTTTATTTTTTTGTTGCTTTCTTTCATGGCTTCCGTGAGCCCGTATGTTTCACTTTACTTGATAGCGAAACCGAAGCTACTTGCTAAAGCATGTTCCCCTGAACGATGCTCGCACTGCACGAGCGCGCGTGCTTGGCAGGGACACTGGAAGCTCGGAGCTCGCTCTTGTAGCCTCTGCTACGCTGGCACTCAGAATGGAACGGAGTAAAAAAAACTGTAGTGGGGAAGCGTGTTGACGCATGTTCGAAACGCGAGCCAAATATTATATTTTGCTCGCCTGGAGCGCTGCTCAAAACTTGAGAGCTACGGGCCTATACCCGGCCGATTGAGTCAAGGCAATCCGCTTTCCAAAGACGTCGCCATGCCGACAATTATCGCGTTCATTTAGGCTTAGGAATGGCCAGAATCGAAAGACTATCTAAACAATGTGGCGAAATCATTGTTCATGCTTTGCGATTTAAGTGAGGTAAGGCAAAGCGAAAGCCTCCTGCACCATTCGTTGCTGACTAACGCGCCCGATATTGCAGCTGCAACGACATATTAGTTCCAAAGCGGGCGGCGGTCACTCACTGGGGCACAGCCATGTTTCCCCGCATCCCTACCAAGCCAGTCACGTGATTTCAAAATCCCTCTCCTAGGTACTGCGGCTAACTTTAGCCGCGGTTAGCGCTTCGAGGAAACGGGCCCAGGTGGTATTGGTAGGGGTGCTATTCTGGGCCCGTTTGCTCGAAGCGCTAACCGCAGATAAAGTTAGCCGCAGTACCTAGGAGAGGGATTTTGAAATCACGTGGCTGGCTCGGCAGGGACGCGGGGAAACATGGCGGTGTCCCGGTGAGTGAGCGCCGCTCGCTTTGGAACTAATATGTCGTTGTAGCTGCAATATCCGGCGCGTTAGTCAGCAACGAATGGTGCAGGAGGCTTTCGCTTTGCCTTACCTCACTTAAATCGCAAAGCATAAGCAATGACCTCGCCCCATTTTTTACATAGTCTTTCGAATCTGGCGATTCCTAAGACTAAATGAACGCGATAATATGGCAACGTCTTTGGAAAGTGGATTGCCTTGACTCAATCGGCCGGGTATTGATAGTACACAAAAGCAGACAGCGTCCCAATCACTGATCTCAATGACAATGGACCTTTTGTAGAAATACGCGGTGCGCATGCGCGGAGTATTTCATGCGCCTGGGTTCGAGAGTATCTAGTTCCAAACAATCCGCCATCTTGCATTTCTCGCCTTTGAGCGGTTTCGTTGTGTCGACCTCGGGGCGGAAGATTACGCACGATGGGGACAAAGGTGAGCTTGGGGGAGCCGTATCTCGGTCACATCGCCTCAATGGGTGAACAGGATGTAGCTGACGTTTTGGGTGTGGAACGGGTGGGAGAGGCCTTGGGCGCGCGTTGTTTTCCAGTCACCTAGTCTCGAACCGATTCGCGTGTCTAGGTGGCAGCACATATTCGCTAAGAGGTCCATTGCTGGATCGCGTTTGCCCGCTCCGCGAATGCGCTCTGGTAGAGTTATATCACCTCTAGCCAAGATACAGTTGCTGAAGCCACTTGGCAGCCACCATCATCCATCCATGGCAGACGGCGTTTTGGCAGTTGTGGTGGCAGGCTGCCATCAAAATAGCGTGGGTGATATTCCGTGATTGATTGAAATTGTTTGACGAAACATGTTTTTAAAACCCGGCGTGAACGGTAGCCCGGTCTTTGAGGACCCGGTGAAAGTTTCACGAAATCGCGCGGCACCGGGGAATAGCAGCACAGCACGCATCGAAAGTCGCATCGAAAGAAGCATCGAAAGTAGACGCCGGTACGTAGTCTGCTTTCGATGCGAGCTGCGCTGCTTTCCCCCGGTGCTGCGCTTTCGTAGAACTTTCGCCGGGTCCTCAAAGACGAGGCTACCGTTCACGCCGGGTTTCAAGAATCTGCTTCGTCGAACAACTTCAATCAAGCACGAAATATCACCCACGGTACAGTGTACTAGATCTACGGCTATTTTATCTATTTTATGGCAGCCTGCCGCCATTGCGCTGTCCGCCATATTACTATGATGGCTAGAGGTGATAAAACTCTACCAAAAAGATGGCCGACCGTGGCCGCGGTGGCCGCATTCCCGTCCATAGGCGGTGCTGGTCAAACGCGATCCAGCAATTGTCATTGAGATCAGTGGTCCCAATAGACCTTTTGCTGAATTTCCCAAGCACCGAGGTGCATGCTACGAGTGTAGTTACACGCGTTGCACGTGCTGGCGTCTGCAGTAGTAATTGCTCTAAAGCAAAAAGTCTAAAACAATGTTTGCCTTGCACGTGCGTTCGTCAAAGCCTTATGATTATTTACTTGGAATCTTTTATAAGAGAAAGGCCAGCGCGCGCGGACCGTAGAACTACACTTTCAGCGTTATCCTCGGTGCTTGGGAAATTTAGAAAAAAGATTTATTGGGACGCTGTCTGCTTTTGTGTGCTATCAATACCCGACTGATTGAGTCAAGGCAATCCGCTATCCAAAGACGTTGCCATGCCGACAATTATCGCGTTCATTTAGGCTTAGGAATGGCCAGAATCGAAAGACTATCTAAAAAATGCGGCGAGGTCATTGCTCATGCTTTGCGATTTAAGTGAAGTAAGGCAAAGCGAAAGCCTCCTGCACCATTCGTTGCTGACTAAAGGCCTGTTCACACATGCAGCGGAGCGCTACAAGCATAGCGCTAACCTCGCGCTAGGCGCGTGCTGACCAGAGCGTTCACCAGCTTTGAATCGCACCGCCAAAACTGTTGCTCGTGGCAGGCGATACGTAGCTGACGGCACGTGAGGAGCGCTACATCAGCGCTTCGCTCCATGTGAGAACCGGCCATAAAGGCCTGTTCACACATGCAGCGGAGCGCTACAGGCATAGCGCTGACCTCGCGCTAAGTGCGTGCTGACGGGAGCGTTCACCAGCTTTGTATCGCACCGTCCAAATTGTTGCTCATGGCAGACAATAAGTAGCTGACGGCACGTGAGAAGCGCTACATCAGCGCTTCGCTGCATGTGAGAACCGGCCTTAACGCTCCCGATATTGGAAATGCGGCGAGGCCATTGTTCATGCTTTGCGATTTAAGTGAGGTAAGGCAAAGCCAGAGCCGTATATGTAGAGAGTTTGGTCAATGGGAGGCGCGGGCAGAGCCAGGGCGTGCGGCAGACTCGGAAAGAGGGCTTGGCATGCTCTCTTGACCAACCAGAAGCCGAAAAGAATCCCCTAGCGGTGGTAGCGAGAAACAGTTCTGATCAAAGGTCTATGTTCGTAAATGGTGTTAATAAGCGCGTAAGAGTGATGTGTAGTAACTCTTTGCGGTTGAAACTAGCGTACACGTGTTGTTTTCATTATGATCATGCAGAAAGATGTAAGAAACGAATGCGCCGCTCAACTCTGTTTTGCTCGGACAGAGTGTGACCGCTCGGACGGCAGATTCCCGGCCCTCGGCGCTTGGCGTACGGATAATGTCGATCGTTCCGCTAGTCGCACTCTTCCACCATCATTTTGGATGAGCGTGATTGAAACATCACGTGCACCATATTTTCAGTCATCGAGAGTTACTCCAATGCAGTTATCAGGTTTGTTTCTCGCGACCACCGCCAGGGTATTATTCCCGGCTTCTGGTTGGTCACATTCGAATTTCTGAAGACGCCCTGGAACACGCCCAGCCCACTTTCGGCCAATGGCGCCTCCTCATTTGTCTCCTATACTTCCCAACGAATGGCCAAACTCTCTACATATACGGCTCTGGGCAAAGCAAAAGCCTCCAGCCATAGAGATCATATACTAACTCTAGAGGAAAAGGTCCGCCATTTTCCCATGCATTCTGGCTGCCGCAAGCGGCGGAGCATGCAGGCAGACCCTCGGGGTCCCAAACATGGTTACCATGGCAACCGAAGCCTCGCTATCCCCGATCGCACCTCCGGAAAGGGAGTCTCCTACCATTTATTCTGCGAAGTTTCGTCGACAGCATTCGGTTTCACGAACTTCAACAATCCACGAACTTACCGGTGGAAAGGTATTCACGTTCCTTTCGAAGCTTTCTTTTTGCATAGCGCGCAGATGTACGGCCTCGCGTCAACGCTAAACTAAACCAGATAACCGACTTCGCGGGTGGGGCGCGAGAGGGCGCGGCCGAGGAATACGAAACCGCGCAAGCACCAGATTTCGACAGAAGGGAAGTTAATGCAACGTAATGAGTATATTGGTTTTTATAAGCATTAGAATAGCTCAGAATTTAGTTTACAACGTTAAATTATCACTGTTTATATTGCTGAGAGTTTTCAGTCTTCGCGATTACCATTGCGACTGTCGTCCTTCAGCTGGCAACATTGCTTTCTTTTTCTCGTGTTCTGTCGCTCTCTTTCGCGATCTTTCACTCGGGACCCCGGGTGTCGGCGCACGGGATTTGCCACTCCTCCTCACCCACCTTTACCCCCCTGCCTCCAGCACCATTCGTTGCTTGGCGCCCGATATTGCAGCTGCAACGACATATTAGTTCCAAAGCGAGCGGCGCTCACTCACCGGGGCACCGCCATGTTTCCCCGCATCCCTACCGAGCCAGTCACGTGATTTTAAAATCCCTCTCCTAGGTTACAGTTGCCAATGCCTAGAGAGGGGTAGTTGGTTCACTCGGCGGCGAAACCGGTCTCGGCGAGGGGACCCCAAAACGTGGAAAAAAGCAGAGGATAGCGGCGGCGCTGTAGTCGACTTTCCCTGAACAGTCTCACCGGCAGTGAACTGCCAGCGTGTTGCGGTCGCTCCGAGTTCGCGGCCTTTCATTTAATTTGAGGATCATTCGCTTTTTTACGGAGCGAGCATTTTGCACATACACAATTATGAAGCCTGAGATGTTCAAGTAAAACAAAAATGGACAAGGCAACGAATCGCAACGATGGGGCTGAGAGCCAGTCAAGCTACTTGTTGAAGCTTTTTCCTTTTTGCTCCACCATTTCTTTAAATGAAATTAAAGATGATGATTATTATTATTATTAATATTATTATTATTAAGTCATTGGCCGTGCTCCAGACCGACTAGACTGGGTTATTGTTAGCGGTCCCGAAGGGTAGAAAGCTTTAATAAAAAAAAATCATTAAATGCTGTTTAAAAATGTTTTGAAAAAAATAAAAAAAAAAGGGAACATATTCTGGCAGCAAAACGAGAAGTGTGTACGATTTTGGGTGACGACGAAACAACTTTCACTTGGAAAGGGATGCAGGTCTTCTTTCACCGCGAAGATTTTGTAAAAAAAAATTTAGTTAAAAGTTAAAACAAATTAAAGCATGAAGGAACTCTATTATTGTATGGACAGTAAACTATTATGGACCATTTCCTAACTTACCCAAGTGCCAAGAAGCGTGCGCGTGCTAGCGTTTGCAAATAAACTTTTCGGAGCAAGAAAAAAAAAAAAAAACGCTTTGCACGCTGTTTTTTAACGCCTTATTTTGGTTATTTGCGTACTTTAAATATTTTATGCAGATAAGGACAACGCGCGCGTGTACTCACATTACCAGCATTGAGTAGCTTGGCAAAAGGCATACATCATTCCAGTATTTACAAGTCCTCAGACCAACGTCCGATCTTCCCATCCCAGTTACGCGCGCATCTCCGTCGCTTCGGAAAGCGAGCAAATCACGCGCCATAGGCACGAACACTGAAAATGGAACCGTCCAGGAGCCCCTTTTGTGGAAATGTCCTTATTTAAGAGAGTGAGGAACCTTCTGGAACTTAATTTGGTCCTTTTCGAAGTTCGGGCTGGAATCTGGTTCCTTGAATTGTTTTTAAGGTGAACTGCAGTAAATTTTAATAGCAAGTCTGATTTAGCGAAACAGTGTTTCGCTATACTCCGCTCCTGACACTGGAAGCTCTGCCTTCAGCGCGAGCTCGCTGGCTTCCGCAGTGCTTTGGTTGCGCGTGCCTGCGCGTTCACAGTTGTGTTAGCAAGGGCGGGAAGCTCGCGCTGAAGGCGGAGCTTCTAGTCTCAGCTTAATGGCAGGTTCTCACATGCAGCAAAGCACTGATATAGCGATGCTCATGTGTCGTCAGCTACTTATCATCTGCCATGAGCACCAGTTTTGACGGTGCAATACAAAGCTGGTGAACGCTCCCGTCAGCACGCGCTTAGCGCAAAGTCAGCACTGTGCATATTAGCCCCGTGCGCGACCGAAAGCGTCGCTGTGGTCGGCCTTCCACGATTGGCCGAACGCTGACTATGACGTCGGAAAGGGGATTTTCATCGACGGAAATAAGAGGAATGAAAGAACTTTAATTTTGACGGTGTTGGCAGTGTTCCTTTGAGAGCGCAATGATTTCAAGCTTCCACCATGCTAGTAACAAACACCATCGAACTTGTTGTTTGCCAGGTAATGACGTCACAAAGGGGAACCACAGGAGGGCGCCACCGAAACTTCTCGCCGCTAATAGCGCTCCGCTGTATGTGCGAACAGGCCACACCCGTCTGCATGCTTTTTCACTAAAGCACTAAATAAGGCAAGAGCTGCGGAACGCCAGAAAATGAAGTACTTGAAGATGAGGCGCGTAACATGACTCCGATAGGGGGCAAAACCTAAACGCGATAAAAGCTTTTTTTTTCGATTTTCACGATTAATTTTTGATGCCTTCGTTTTATGATTTTTGTATATTGTTTGTGTGCTGTTTGTTTCTAATAAATACGCATTTTCTTCTGTATCACCCTGTATTATGATGTCCCCAATTAGCCGCTCGTGTAATGTTATTGTAGGTTGAGAATCCAAGGCAATGTCGTTCTATATACCTATTCCCAAAATTTCGGCCCTGCGCTATAAGAAAGTTGTTCAGCATAACGCTTTGTAGGTACAACAATTCGTGTGATGAAAGCCACTCGCTCACCAAAGCTCCGAAATATAGCGAATCGGCCTAAACGCGTTGCTTTGGATCGACTGCGCGAGTGCGCTTGTAACGGCGGAAGGCGCTACCGCGCTACTTGCCCAATTAGAGAACGGCAAGCAGCAGTAAAACACGGAAATAATAGGCAGTTTTATGGTACTCTTCAAACATATAATTTATGAAATATTATTTTTACAAAAATATAATTAAAACGGCGGTCATCGCACAGCGCTCTCCATTAGTACACGGAGCGGAGGCGGAGGGGCCGGAGAACTTCAAGCGAAGGCGGCGGTGGCGCCCTCTACTAGCATCCACAGAAAGAGTAACCTCTCCGGCCAGCATGTGGACTCACTACCCCTCTCTAGTTCGCTGTACCTAGGTACTGCGGCTAACTTTAGCCGCGGTTAGCGCTTCGAGCAAACGGGCCGCAGAGCCGTATATTAGGAGAGTTTGGACAATAGGCGGAGCAAAGGCCGCCGCCAGCGCCGAATATTCGCCCCACGCTTAGAGCTTAAACTAAATTTGTGACACAGCGTCGACCAATCAGGAGACCTCTACTCCGTCTCACAAATGTCGACAGTGAAGACAAAGGCACAGGCGCGTGAGCCTAGCTCAGCGAAACGCTATTGTTTGTACGAGACCTCGTGCATAGGAGGCACTTTCCAAAGCCACGCGGTCGTGCCCATGCCTTTGTCTGCACTGCTAGAACAGCGTCCTGAGACTGGCTGAAAGAAAGCAGTGCAAAGGGTGGGGTGCGCGAGCGTCTTGAGACGCGGAGTTCCGCTCGGCACGACTCAAATTATACTTCGTTTCACTTTACCTGCGAGCGAAGCCAAAGCTAGAAGCGCGAGACCAGCGCTTTTTCCATTTCTCCCCAGCTCGCGCGCTCGAGCAAAGCCTGAACGCACGGAGCTTCCGTGCTCGCGCTTCCAGTTTTGCCTTCGCTCGCACATAAGGTGAAACGAAGTATAGTCGTGGCACAAATTTAGAGCACGCGACCACCGCTAGGGGCTGTTTCGCGGCCTGTGGTTGGCCCGAGATGCTCGCCTATTCAAACCAATGTATGGCCAAACTCTCTCAATAAACGGCTCTGGGGCCGTAAAGCCCCTTCATGTTTCAAAAGTAGCGCAAGGTACGTCAATGCACGAGGCACGTGCAATGTGCAGCCCTTGTGAAGATCATGGTGGCACAGCGCAGCAGTGAGCTGGATTTCAGACGCCACGTTCTTCCCAGAAGGGGCGCGTGGCACGTGTCGCGAGCATTTCCACAACAATGAATGGCGCTACTTTTCCCAGGATAGAGGGGCTTTAACGGGCCCTGGTCATAAACGGTCACGTTCGTGTTTCTTGAAAACTCCTCCCCCCTACGAACCGCGCGCTCCTATTGGCCACAGCGCGCGTGATAATTCCACGCGGTTCCCATGGGAACGTTCGCGAAACACGAAAGCAACCGTTTGCCGTAACTGTCGCTCTTCGAGTTGGGACCGTGACGACGAAGTGACGTATGACCACGTCCGACCTACGTTGCACATAGCGGAAGTCACGTAACTAGATTAACTGCGGTATTACGGTATTACTCGGCACATCCTACTCTCTGTTTCACTATGAGTGCGAGCTAGTGCGTTGTAGGAGCTACAAGAACGCGCTCCGGGCTTTCAACGTCCCTGTCGAGCAGGCGCGCTTGCGCAGTGCAAACCAACGTTTGTGCTAGAGTGCCTCAATGTCCTTCTGTTTAGGGTGATGCCATCGTTTGTATAGACGTTTCCACTGTTTACAAAAATCACAGTCCACACGTGTTAAATCACAGTCCAGAACGCGCACGTTCGTCGCTTCGGAAAGCGAGCAAATTACGCGCCATACGCACGAACACTGAAAATGGAACCTGCCAAGTGTCCTTTTTTTGGAAAGGTCCCGACAGCACGCGCTCAAAGGAAAAATACAAAGAAATCGCAGGAAACCAAATGTCGCCGTAGCACAGTCAGTGCCACGAGCGTGTGCAGGGACACGCTCTTTCACGCGCTTCAGAACAAAAAATAAAAATAAGCGTTCGAGACAAAATGGCCAGATGTCATCACCCCAAGCAAAGCGCACATGAAGGCACCCTAGTTTGTGCAAGCATCATTCGGTGTGATGTGCTCGCGCTTTTAACTCCTGCTTCTATTACACGAAGGGGAACAAGCTTTGGGCAGGATTCTAAAGCGTATAGAAAATGGCGGCGATGCTTGTTGCTCAACGATGGCTCGACCAACGCGTCCTCCTGCGCTGAAACTTTGAACAAACTGTAGCGCCCTCATTTTGGGTAGTACAAGCTCACTTGATTGAGCCTCGCACTACTTATGGCACGTTGGTTGAGCTTTTTTAATTGTGTCTGGTCCCGAAGAACGAAAAAACACTTTTGGACACCAGAAATCGGCCAGACTCAACGCCGCAAGACAACCAAAAGTGCCAAATTCGTGACAACACCGCTAGGGTACGCGTCTCTTATCTCTGGGTGGTGACGTCAAAACACCTGTGAAGCGACGCTTTACTTTTTCTTTTTCTTCGTCATGTCTACTTTGGAACGCGCGGAACGGCTGTTCTTAGCTCACGCGCTTAGCGTCTTAGCTTTGACGGCGTTCGAAGTTTTGTTGTTTCTTTGTATTTTCATCGTGATCTCGCGCTCGGCACCAGAGCTGGCACGCTTCTGCATGCGTGACAGTTTGAGACGCTAAAGTTTGTACTACCCAAAACAAGGCATAACAAGTCCCTTTTCGCAGCACCCCCTGGGCAACGCAGGAGGCCCCATCGCGAGCACCCGGTTGCCTTCGCGATGCAAGACGACTGTTTCTGACGACAATACCGCTTGTCGAAAAGCACCGTGTGATCGCAGTGTGACCAGCTGCGCGACGAGAGATGGCGACGATGAGAGATGATGACCGTCGAGCATCTCTCATCGTCGTGATCATCGGTGGCAACACAAACACCACAAGGTCGTTACCGCGGTTTTCGCCATGTTTGTTTTGAAAGACCGTAGCGAAAGACTTCGAAAAAACAAGTTGAGATATCTTAGCTAAATTTACTTTGCGTCATAATTATTGAAATAATCTTTCGTATTTTATAAAACGATATTATTATTTTTCTCTGTTTCCTTCCATTTTTCGGAAGGTATCCTTTTCTCCGTTATTCGCTCGTTCTAACTACCGGAGGAAAGGAAGAAGATAACAAAAAGAACAGGGGGAAATGTGGGGATTTCTGCGCCCCAACTGCGTGGATACGTCATCGCGACGTAGGGGGATCGTCAAATTCTAGCTGAATGCGTGCGTGAACCCGGACGTTGGGGCGGAGTCAGCCTGGAGGTTTTCAACTTGGTTTGTAGTAGTGAGGGAGTATTTAAAGGGGTACTTCAACATTATTTGAAATATACCCATCGTGTTCACAAATAGGCTGAATATGATCCACAATATCCGTAAATGACAATCGCACGTTTGTATTTTGAGCCTGATGGCTGTATTGGCCCACTCTGGTAAACGCTCGAAGAGCAGCCAGCGGAGAGCATGTCACATCCGCCACAATCGTGACGTAGTTTGTCTCGGGACCTTACGTCCGGACGCAGCAGACGCTACGAGCTATCCCAGCCAACCCCGCTTTGTGGAAGTAGCCCGTGATACGCTTTCCGCGCGTCGCTGTGCCCGCTCTCCAATGTCACGTGACATTCACACGGACTTGGAAAGGAATCGATGGCTAAAAGCAGCCGAAGCACACCAGCGATCGGGCCACCGCAAGTAACCCCAAAGCTGTCTTTGTACGAATTTTGAGTGACGGGTTAATCTTCTATAATCTTGTAGAGGGACAATAGCAACTTCTGGGACACACAAAAGAGCTTTTTTCAGCTCTTCTCTCGTTGTGGCAGGAGGCGAGACAGTTATCGTCACTACCTGTAAAAGGTTCCTAGACCGGCATTACAATCGAGGCATTAGCGACATCCACCAGGTGCTCTTTGCTAATCGTTTAATTTGTTTTAAAATTCCTTTCCGTGTTTTTTTCAGCGAGTGATTGGTGTGTCTGATGGGATAATGCTCCCTTGAACAGGAATATACCAAGAAGTAAGCGCCGCAATTTCGTTGTAGTATCCCTTCAAAGGAGCTGTGCAACAATTTCAGTCCTTTGCTTAAATAAATTGGCAGTTGGTGTCTCGACCTTTCTGAAGTAAAGAACAAAAAACAGCTTTT
The DNA here is from genome assembly GCA_013358835.2 of Ixodes persulcatus. NCBI lineage: Eukaryota > Metazoa > Arthropoda > Arachnida > Ixodida > Ixodidae > Ixodes > Ixodes persulcatus. The sequence goes on from JABSTQ010011569.1 coordinate 14,445, forward strand.
GCCTACCTGTCCTAGTTTTTATTTTAAAAATTGACAAAGATTCATCATCTTCTGAGTCACGTGCGCTGTGAAGTGAATGGAGGACGCGCGGGGTCCCGGTGAAGCTCTCTCTCTAGACCCATCAGTGAGCAGCAAGAACTCAGCGGCTCGCGACCGCGTGACCACGTGCTTGCGCAGCGCGATCAACATGGTGAAAGGAGGAAAGTCTCATCCGGGTCCGGCCATCCCCGTCCAGCTCTGTCCCCTTCCCCCTCCGGCTTCTGGCGGCTGTTCGCGGTAGCAGATAGAGCTGACGGTTTTGTTGACCTCGGATAGATGGCGCCGTTTAAACTCCGTATCATGAAAGTTTTGATCGATGATACCAGTTTTTTTGACGCATTTATATTTATGTTGGAACGACAAGATTTATAAAAAAAATCACCTTTTATCGAGCAGGTATATGCACAACTTGCTATCTTTTTCCAAGACCCCTTTTGACGTCACGCCGCGTGGTTCTCATGGCCACCGCTCGCGGCTGCAGGTCGGGAAATATTATAATTTTTGCCCCGCGATAACGTGGCGAAATCGCAACATTTCGACGGAAGGAGATGTGCTTTCTGCCCTCTGTGACAAGATAAACAATGCCAAAAGTAGAAGATGCACGCATGGGCGTACCAACCGGGGGGGCAAGGGGGGCGCTTGCCCCCCCAGTTCTCAGAGTGGGGGGGCAAGGTATGTGTTTTGCCCCCCCCCCCCCCCCCCCCGAAACAGCCGCCACTGGGCAGGGCAAACACTGGCCGGCGGCGCCCAAGGGACACCAAGGGCCGCGCCCCCCGGTCCTGGGGGGGAGGGGGGGTCTGGTTTGCCCCCCCACTCGGAAACAAGTTGGTACGCCACTGGATGCACGTTCTTTCAACGTTAAAATCGTTGCACAGCTCCTTTAAAGCGTTCTCAGAGGAGGACATTTGTCCTTTGAAGAGCCCAATGAAGACCGTGAGACCAATTATTGAGCAATCTGTTTTTGTTTCTCCTGTTGAGTGCAGCGAACACCCAGATCTAATGTGCAGGTTGTTGGGGCGTTTTGTCGTAATGGGCCTGCGCATTTACTTGTATTGGCTAAGTCAGCCGGAGGAGTCGGATGATGGTTATGGTAGCAAAACGGTCGCCGGTACCGAGCTGCAGTGAGATGCAGCTTTTCGCTTTTACTGAAATAAATCTCGTTGTATACTGCGTTGAGGTATTTGTGTCTTTTTCCTGCAACATGGCATATGCTAGTAAACGTACTATTTAATATAATAAGTTACTAACAAGTGCATAATAAACAAACCGAGCTCTGCAATAAGTGTCTCCTAATGCTAGAACAGCTGCTCCATTTTACAACCCGTCGCAAAGTCGCTAAAATGTGTAATATTTTGCCATTATGTGCTACTTCATACCTCGAACAGTACGCATAGGGGTTGTCGCTTTAAAGTGCTACACTCACTTTAAAAAAGAAAAAAAAGTGTGTCAATAAAAAAATAAAAGAAAAGACAAGAGAACTAAAAGCCTGTGCGCTCAATTGTCATATCGTTTGCGTCGCATCCACTCATTTAGTTTTTATTTATATGAGTAACAAAAACTCTCTGAGATGCGCGTCTGAGTTGAAAAATACAACGCGTAATGGAAGCTGCACGACGTAAGCGTACGTGAGCGCATCCTAGGCTAGAAGTAGCCCACCCGAAATAGCGCATCTGCGCGCGATTGAACCAAGATGGCGGCACCAACGGAGATGTCTCCACCTTGGACGGAGGCGCGTTGTTCGAGGCAACCTAGTGTGAGCTGTAAAGGAAAAAAAAAAAAAAAAAGCGCACATCACGGGTGGGAGAGGGAGAAAAGGCATCCTTCGTGGGATTTTTTAAATGTCTTCGAGGGGAAGAATACTACAAACCTTGTGGGATTTCTTATTGGATTCGAGGGGGAGAATACAACAAACGCAACTGTTTCTTAAGCCTCACTTTGTCGTTTTTTAGGGTTCCCAAAAAGCGACAAACGCACCCCCCCCCCCCCCCCCCCCCCCCCCATCCCCCACCCCGCTCAAGGTTTGCGTCTTGAACCGCCTTCCCCTGATTGGCCGAGGGGCTCTCAGGGGCTCTCAGGGGCTCTGGGGGGGGGGGGGGGGCGGAAAAAGTGAAAGGTTTTCAACTTTGGACCCGCGAAGCGGAAGCTTCAAAGCGTCACGCTCACATTACGGTTGACGTTACTTCTCCGGGCCCGTTTTCGCCAGTTTTGCGGGTTGGTTTGGACCGCCCTTTACGCATCGGCTAAGCAAATCTGTGGCCCGGCTAAAGGCTAGCGCGGAAATTACTGAGTTGCGTTTAACTCCGCTCCCGACCACCCCTCCCTCCCATCTTTCTCTCCGTAAACCAGGCTATGTGGCGTCTATGAAAACGCGCCAACCAGAGCGCCTTACTCCTCAAGCTTTTCTAAAAAAAGGCGTCTCGGTTCGAAACCGCGGGATTCCGACGCGGCTGAACCAACTGCGCTAAAAGCGCTCGCAGCCGGGATCACAGCGAGCTTGAAATGTCACAAGCCAGCGAGCGACCCCGCTCGCACATAAACGATGGGATAGTGCGCAGAAGGCTAGAGGAAAGGGTGGAAGCACGTGCTTCGGAGGAAACGGAGAGTAGAGAAATACCAGGGTCAAACTTGGGGCGTATATGTCACTCCGCGATTCCGTTGTTCAATGTCAGCGTGATGACATTTAAATATCAGGGTGTCATGTAAATATGAAACCGTGATATTTAAATATGTGGTGTCATATGTAAATATCAGGGTCAGCGTGATGGCATTTAAATATGTCAGGGTGCCATGCACATTTTTAGAATGATCGGCATCGGCAGCGCCAGGCAGCTTTTCTTTAAATTGGGATGTACTGGAATGATTGTATTGATGTCTGCATTTCGTGCGTGTTCCCTTTTGTTGTGCAACTTCCGCTCCTTGGTACCGTGCAGGATCAATAGCATTTCAAATAAAGAAATATATACGCAACAACAACAAGGTGGGTACGATTGCTGGCTGCTTATAAACGTCTATTATAAAGCCTAGCACAGTGTTAAAAAATTCAAGACGTTAACAAATCTCTGTAATGCGAAACTATAGTCCATTGCAACTCGAGAAGGAAGGGCGAGGGAAAGGAACGCCAGGGAGGAGGAAGCAGACGGAACACCGGAGAGGAGAGGGAGACACCTCCTCCTCTCTCCAGCGTTCCGTCTGATTTCTCCTCCACGTCCTTCCTTTTCCTCGCCCTACCTTCCTGAGTTGCAACGGACAATTAAGCGCAGCTCTTGAGGAGGAGGGGAGGGTATGCCCCTCCTCCTCCTACCCTCCTCCTCTCCTCCTGCCGCTGAATTGGTTCATGGGTGACGTCACATGAAGTCGTGACGTCATTTTACCTGCTAAATTTTGCGGGGAAACTGAATTGGTGTTGAGGTATGTGACCTCAATTTCCCCGCTAAACTTAGCGGGGAAATTTTTCCGCTAAACTTAGCGTGGAAAAGTTTTGGCTAAACTTAGCGGGAAACTTTCCCCCTAAATTTAGAGGGGAAATTTTCTCGGTAAATTTGGCGGATACATTTTGCCGCTAAATTTAGCGAAACATTTCCCCGATAACTTTGCTGGAAAAACTTTCCGCTAAATTTAGAGGAAACGTTTCCCTTCTAAATTTAGCGGGAAAATCCTCCCCCTCACTTTAGCGGGGAAACGTCACATAATGCAACGCGCGCGGTTACACCGACCCCGACGCCGCTCAACACGGAAAGAAGCGCCTAGGAGCTGTAGACCGCATGGAGCGTTTTTCTGCACGCGAAAACGCGACGCGCTTTGAACGCTCGCGCGGAAGCTGACGCGGGGGCACCCGCATGCAGCCAAAGCCAAGCGCCGCCGGCCGCGCGTTTTCAACGTTCCCAGATAACCGATTTCTCAACGCGCGATGTAATTGCTCACGCAAATACTACAATATAAGAGTTAAAGTATTAAATAAGTAAATCAAACGGGTTTTCGTGTCAAAAAGAACACTTTTTCAATTTTTATATGGTCAATAAAAAGGTTTTTGAACACTTTGAATTGCGCTGAATACGAAACAGCGTACTGAGCAAGCCGCGTTGGCCGCGTCGCGAGTGGTCTGTTGTTCGCGTTGTTCGTGTTGCGTGCTTTTCTGCGCTGAGTACAAGTAAAGTTTACTTTAGTGCAAGCTCTATTTGCCAGAATTTGAGATTTGCTCTAGTCCAGTATGGAGCGAAGGCGAAAGCTCCTCCTGCTAAGAAGTATGCTTGTGCTAAAGCAGGCACAACTGGAAAATCGATCCCAAAGAATGGGGCGCTTCTCAACCTCGTCAATGATCATTTCATTGAATGCACGTTTGTCAACCATCGCACGTGCAATCGGCAAACAAAAAGAAGCGCAGTCAAACCGCCAAAACCAGAAGCGGTTTTCTGTGCTGAATCATGTGATGGTTCGAGCGACTCTCATTGGGCGAAAGCCGCTTCGACGCCTCGGCGCGCGCGTCTTGTTCTGGGTCGGCTAGAAACCAACGCTCCCGCGAAAACGCGCGGCCGCGCGCAGGAAATGACGTCAATTTGACGCCGACGCGCCCGAATCGCGAGCAAAAACGCTCCATGCGGTCTACGCTCAAGTTCGCGTTTGTCCACACCAGGTGCGGGCGCGGTGCGTGCGTTGAAACCAGACTTGCACCGTGCCGACAGCAGAGGCACCCCAGTGGCATGACGTCGGGGAGCTGAGCTGGCGTATGAAGACGTTTGCAAGCAGCCACGCTTCAAGATGTGGTCTGGGCGCGCCATGGATATAGAAAATGCTCTGCTGGCGCTCCAGTCTGGCAACCTTGGGCACGCCTTATCAAGGCTTGATTATCAGAAGGTCTATCCACACCGGATGCAAGATGGCGGCGCCCAGGGGCCTCGCAAAATACACACATATGCTCCGACAGACTTGTGTAAAGTAAAAGACGTCTGCGCATGCGTCGTGCCGACAGCGGTGCCACCGGGGCCATCGCGGTGCCAGAGTCGTGCGTGGGCGCAGCTGTTTAGACCGGAAACATACAAGGTTTTGATTTTTTTTTTTATTGTCAATCCCGCGGTTCCGGTGACAAAAACGTGCGGCTACCTCTCCCAAGCCGGCGGCCGCTGGAGGCAGATAATGTCACAGCCCAGAGATAATAACTCGCGATGCATCGTTTAAAAAAAAAAAAAAAAAATAAAAGAGCAACGGTCGGAAGAGTCGTCAGGAGGCGCGTGCACCGAGATAATCGCAGCTGGGCTCGCCTCGGATTCCGTTTACGGCCCTATTGTCAGGGATGCATGACAGCTGGGGAGCTGAGGCGACGACAGACACACCGGCAGACCCGGGTCCAGACGGCGCAGGCTGAGCGGGTTGAGCCAGTTGAACCACTCCGAACGGTAGGCACTTTTTTTTTTCTTTTTTCGTTTCTTGTTTTTGTTACAGTCTTCCCTATGGAGCCGCGTTCACACTGCCAATACATCACACAAAAGACAGTCTGCAGACACTATTTGACGAACAAAAAGTTTGGGGCGCAAACTTGCTGGTGATGATTGAACACAAAGGACCCCGTAAGTGTGACGTCACCGCTCGAAACAAACCGTTGCTGGGGGTGTTGTAATGGACGAATACATGGAACTGGATGCCGCTCCAAAAAAACAAACAAAAACTGATCGCTCGAAAATTGGACGTGAAATTTAAACGCCTAAAATAATAGAGAAAGGAGGCCTAGATTTCACACTTACCACGGCAGAAGTTTCCAGAGAATCGGCTGTTTTTGAGGTATTTGCGACTGCAACTTCCGGTCCTGGTGGCGGCTCAAGATGCCTCTTAGCAGACGACGAACGCGTGACGAACGCACAGGGAACGGCCGTCTGCAACAGTTTGAATCGCTTGCTCAGTGATGCGATTTATTTTTTCTATTTATTTGGAAGTGGCGGACCTAAGACAACTAACTATTCAGGTTTATAAAAACAAATTGCATTTGCGTGCGCGATACGGGATACTGTCTGACAGAAATCATCACTAGGAATGGACATCCGATAAAAATACAGTGAGAACGGCATCTGTTTACAACATGATATCAAAGCAGCGTCGGGCCATCTTTCTGATTTTGTACTTAACGTGCATTGTAATCAAAGAGAAACCGACCTTTTCCGAGAAGCGTTCCGCGCACGCGCGAGCGCTCTATGCCAAGCGGCGGAAGTCGGCACGAAACATCGAGGAAATTCGGGAGGAAGCTGTGGATCAGTGAGTAGAACACGTAATTGCAGCATATATATAATTGTGTTACTCCAAAAAAGAAAGCGGACGGAAAGAAAAACACGACGTTTGGGTGGACGCCACGAATGCCCCTCTTTAAAGTCCCGTTGGGCACGCGCCGCAGCTCAGAGAGCGAAGAAACTGGTAGCGTAGCTCTCATTATCGATTGGTAGCGCAGGTAGGTTATTTACTCGATTTTTAGTTCGTGCAGCCACCGCCTGGTGCCGTCGGTATGTGGAAAAGGTCCATTATTTTAAATAACATGAGCGATTCGAGACCTTAAACTTAGTTTTTCAGGCTCGCAATATGGGTGTGTGTTTCATACCCGCCTTGAAATCACCAAACTGAGAAAACAGCGCCTGTTTAATCACTGACTAGCGACGTCATCGACTAGAATGATCACATAGAGAGCGATAGTCGCCACTCAGTGAACGCTTGATATTCACCGGTCGTGTTTAGGGCCTAGTCGCCCCACGCGACTAAGAAGTCGACTAACAAACCTTCGTCATGGGGTATGTCTAGTTTAGGCGGCGTTTAGCGGGTGACTAGCGGCTCAGCGCCATGGCCGACTCGTATCATCCATAGAGTTATTATAATTATAATAACTCTATGGTATCACCGCTGACCGCCTAACCGCTGACCTCGGAACGCTGGGAGACACATCTATAGAAAGAACTGAAGGAGCAATATATTGTGTAAATAGCCATGTTCAACGGTCAGAGATACCGCTAAAGAGTTCTCAGCATGTTCCCTGGACGACGAGAAAAAACTCATTTACGGGCGCTTCATATTTGTTTATGTCGCTGGCAATGCAACTTCCGTGTTTCTCCCTTGCGTTTTTTTTTTAAATTTTTCTTGTAAAACTTTGTCTTGGACAATTAGTCTCTCATTATAATTTTTGTTTTTCCTTATAAACATCTCAATATTTGTGTTCATACAATAAAATACCCATTAACGCAGCGGCGTTTAGGTACGCGAATGCGTGACCTATCTTTTTATGTCACTAGGGCAAGCACCAGGAGGGCTGAAGAGGAAGAGAGAAACATCCTCTCCCCTCCAACGTCCCTAGTGCTCTTTCTTTCTCTCCTCGCCCTACATTGACCTCCTCTCCCATCCCGCCTCCCTTGTGTTCGCCGTCTCTCTCTTCGCCTAACGTTACCTTCGCCGGCACTGCACACAATTGGTGACACGGAGTATAGGTCGAATGCTCGAGATGACGAGTGTATAGTAGCTACGGAGCCGATCGCAACCTTGTCGACTCCCAGCCATCTGTCGCGCCGACGCATCGTCGCCCGCTGCTGCCGCCGTCGACGATAACCCTTTCTTTTGTTTCTAGGCACAAATGGGCGGATTTAATCTTTATTTTCTGTTTTACGCTTGTCGATCAGTTTCCATCTGCGACAAGATATATCTGTTACGGACAGTTCGTTTGATCACACAGATGTACGCAGAAGCAACTGTGCTGTCAGAAATCCTGAATCAAGTGCTGGCCTGCACTTCGACCTTGAGACACCTCACATCGTCGTCGTCGTCGCGCATATTCGGCTTCCCAATGTTTTCACCTTCTCGAATATTGCGGAAGCGGGCTCTACGGGAAGGCGCTCGCGCACCTTGACCATCGATCAAAGCTTTGCACGGTCACTCTTCGCTTCCGAAATCCCACAGAAAGATGACCCCGAGAACAAAAGTTTCGTCGATCGTCACCAACCTTATTCAACGCGGTCGTGTACCCCCCCCCCCCCCTAAAAAAACAAAAAACAACAACAACAACACTGAACATTTGAAGCCATTGTGTCGTCTGCTAGCAAGGCAAAACCGGTTTCGAAACTTTATTACGGGCTTTTGTCATCGCTTTATGGTACTGAGACGATAGAAAAAGTCTTCATGTTTAAATATTGGGAAAACACAATGCTTTTAAAAATTATTCACTTTTTTGTCAGACAATTTCTAACCTCACGTCGAGGCCCTGTGCATTTGCCCCTAACAACGGCCCTAGCAACGGTTTGATTGGAGAGGAGTGCCATGTTTGGACGTCATCACTTACGGGGTCAATTCAAGACAAACCCCCGAGACTGGGGAAAAACGAAGGACCAAAACAACACACAAAGTCTAAAAAAACAAACGTGGTCAAGCGACTTAGTTTATTATAGGGAGTTTTAGCAAACCGTTGCCGCGTTCAGCATACCGCACTACGGAGCCTTTGAAGCATGCTTTTAAGCGCGTGCCCGAGTGATTTCGTGACCGCGGGGCGCGCGTTTTAAAAGCATGCTTCAAAGGCTCCGTAGTGCGGTATGCAGAACGCGGCAACGGTTTGCTAAAAGTTCCTAATTAATAAACACTGTGCCAATACCGTGACGGTTGCCAACTGTTTTGAGATTAAGAGGAGATCCGATGGAAAAATGGGAGAGCTACCTGTTGGTTGGCTTGGGTACCATCTTTCTGGCACTTCTTTTTGAAGGAAGCAAGATACAACGACTGTTTGAAAATATAATCCTCCGGACAGCCAGCTGCACCTAAATGGTCAAAAAGGCGTTGAGGCGACACCCAATAGAGTGTGAGCATATGACTTCTTGAGAGCACTGCGTACGAGACTCCGGACAATGCCGGCCTTTACACTTTTTGAAAGGCAGCTATTAAAGGGCAGGAGAGGTTTTGATGTTGTTTTACCGTACTGCCAACACAAACGAGATGGAGTTTTAAACTGAATATCCAAAAACTGTAGGCGATCGTTTTCCGGTCTTTCCACTGAGAATTTTTTAAACTCTGGCGCAGCTTCATAGACTGAATTTTCTATGAATGTTGCCGGAAGTTCCGTGCCTTTAAGGCGCGGCCCCCTGGCGGCGAATCCCTCTCCTGCCCATGGTTTTAGGCGAGGTGTAGGCAAGAGGGATCGTCGACGGGGTTGAGGGCAGTCGGGAGCTAGGCAACCCAGCTTTTTTTTTTTTTTTATCTAACAACTTACCTTACAAAGGTCGACCAATTGTACAAACGAAAATGTCGTCCACATAACGCCTTATAATGACGACACCTGGAGGCAAGTTCTGTATAAAAACAAAACACTAAAGGTAAAAAAAAACAAACAATCAAGTTAAACTTTTTGAAGAATTGCTACGCGCGACCCACATACTTCTTGCTTCTGAATCACAATTTCGATCACCGATCGTTAGGGTATAATTGTAAAATTGCGAGGAAATTCGAAACTGCGCGATTCCCGACTGTGACTGAAATCTAACCATATTGTTTTTCAAAAATTGAATAGCGAGATAGAGTAAAATCTTAGGCTTAAGATAATAATACAGGTCAAGATCCCCCGTGAAAAGGTTGTAACTCTGCAATCACGTCGTCTGAGCAGCGCAGAGATGACGGACTTTTGACTTCCAAAACTGAAATGCACCCTGAAGGAAGGAAGATACCACTTTTTGTTACGTACAAATTTCATTGACCACTACACGAAGAGCAAGGTCAACCTTGTGGTCTTTCAAGAAAAATTTAGTTCAAACCTATCACCAGAGATATTACTAAGATTGGAGACCACTGATGCAAATTCACATTCCTTAGGCACGCCGTCAACTTTATTCTTGATTTGTTTCAAGTTTCCGTGGAACTGGTTGAACGCTCCCATAATGGCTTAGTCAGACGCCCGAAACTCATCTATCGGCAACACAGCGAATTTCTCAGATTTGTCAATTTCATGGTGCATATTTTTTTTTCTTTTGACTCTTTCTTCACAGAAGTGATCTTCCGGAAATCTCTCCAGTCAACCCTAAACGATAATAATAATAATAATGTCGTGTGTATGTTTATACAACCGGAAGTTAGGCAGCCTCAATGGACGCCTGGTGTCTCAGCTGTAGATGAGCAATTCAGTCAGTGCGGTATAACCGCTAACCTGGGGTCTTTAACGTGCACCACGCAGTAGTGATACATGACCGCACGCCGGTACGATGTTCATCCAGATCGAAACGGGCATAGCTGGGGATTGAACCCAGTACCACTGGGTTCTGCAGCGCGAGCTTTCGTTCCACGTGCTCCAAGCTGGTGTGCGCTTGTCCACTCGGCCACCGGTCCCCACCCTAAGCGATGAATTTACCATGGACACGGCCTCTTGATCCCCCCTGTTGGTGCGGCCTGCCGATTTTTTCCGAAAACAAAAGAGCGCGCGTGAGAGGAGAACTTCTCCCATCTGCCGTGGAAGCGCTGCACATCGGCGAGTGGTCTCGTGAGCTGAAAGCTATAGACCTTTCCAAAAACGAGCTTTTGGCCGGTGCCATTTTGAGCGTTCGTGCGTATGGCGCGTGCTTTGCTCGCTTTCCGAAGCGACGAACACGCACGTGCTGGGCTGTGAAGATCGCACGCTGGACTGTGATTTTGTAAACATTGGAAAGGTCTATACTCCGTTTCACCTTATGTTGTACCGCAGACAAGGCTAGAAGCGCGAGCTCATAGCGTTGGCAGCTACTCTTAACGCACGAGAGCTTGTGCCGCCGAGATGTGCCTTATAGAGCAAGGAGCTCGCCCTTGTAGCCTTTCCTGCGGTACATCATAAGTAGGGCTCCGTGTTTTCGGATAAATCCGAAAAACTCCGAAAAACACCCGCCGGTAAAATTTTGGTCAATTCGGATTTATCCGATAAACTCCGAATGTTTATGTGCCAATGCCACCCCCCCCCCCCCTCCACACACACACACACAAAAAAAAAAGTAAAATACTTTTTTTTTACAATTTGATCAGCACGGAGTCAATGGTCCTGGGAAAATGGAACCATAATTACATTTCAAATCTCAGACCATTGTCAAAAGGGGTCTTGCCGCTTGTCTCGTCGAGGTTGATTCAAGGCAACAGGACATTGTACATTCGGGTCACGACAAAAGAAGCCACTCTTTTGGTTTCCAGTTTGAGCCATGCGATTTGTGATTTAGAGAAAGGAGAAAGTGTGTTTTGTAACAGTGAAAGATATGAACCATAGAGATTGTATTAAATAGAAAAAAGGGACAGTTGAAACTCTCTATCACATCCTTAATTCTTCCACCTCGCGCGGCCGCGGGCTAGATTGATGGAATAGGATGGGATGACTACGAGCTTCGTAGCGACTGCCCCTGGGAGTTTATTGACTTTAAGGTATCAACGTTTATCGAAGCAACACTTGTGTGCGACGTTTGTCGTGGGACAAATTGATATTGCCAATGGAAATGGCATGAACGTCAAATTCAACTGAAGAAATTTTAATAGTACAAGCGCGTTTTATTTTTTATCTGGCATACGTTCACATCCTTTTATTATTTACATATTTATTTGCAATAGGAAACACTGCGAAATTAAAGTCCGAATTTTGGAGAATTGGGAATCAAACAAATATAAACTCCGATAAACTCCGAATCTTCGACAGAAAATAAACTCCGAAAAACACCCTCCGAATTTGACGAAAAATAAACTCCGAAAACACGGAGCCCTAATCATAAGGTGAAAAAGAGTATAAACCAACACACTGTTTACAAACAAGCCCGCTTTGCCCACAACAGGTGTGGGCACTGCGCATGCGCAGAAGCCAAATTTGGGAGGAATGAAGCATTAGCGCATGCGCAGTACCGACAGCAGCGCCACCGCGGTCGTATGACGTCAGCAAGTTGAGTTGGTCTATAGAAAAGGCGCCCAACGCGCTCTTGCTTCGCGACCCAGAGAAAATATCTGCCCGTCATTGGCTTCGCCGATACCGAGGCGCTGTCGCGGTTGCAAAAGGCCGCAAAAATCGCTTGTCCCCCACCTTTGCACCACTTTGCGCGGAGAAAATATCGCAGTTTTACCCTGTGCTCGCATGCGTGGTTTGTGTTTTCGATCGTTTTTTTTTTGCTCGTTTCTATAGTTTCATGGCGATAACCACTGATGGAGGAGAAAGAAGAGACGTAGACAGCCGCCTTTTGTCTGTCTCTGCACAGTTTTAAAGTGTGCAGATGGGTTACGGAGCACGCGATGCCTAAAAACTGTTGCGTGCCGCGTTGTAAGTCAAATGCTGCGAGAGATCCGGAACTCTGCTATCACGAGCTTCCGTCTAGAGAGAAATGTTGGCATGCCTGGTTGAAGAACATTTCGCGAGAAGGCAGCGAGAAGGGCAGCCAGTGGCAACCAAGCTCCAGGAGCGTCGTGCGCTCCCTTCATTTTAAAGGCCGACGTACACTTCGCGCTTTCCACTTTCGCCCGTCACCTCCTTTCCTATATCCTCTTCACATTTTACCTTGCCCCAACCTGGCTCCCCCTCGCAGCTTAGGAGAGGGGAGCGCTATGTGGATTATCTTCCCTGCAGAAAGCCGAGGTTGTACATATAGGCATTTAAGGCGGAGGACTACAAGGTAGGGATGAAGCGGAAGGTACTGCGACCGACAGCGGTGCCGACTCAATTCCCATTGTATTCGTTGTACATGCAACCAGCAGGTTCAAAGAAACGCAGAACGCTTGTTCGTGTGCCACCTAACGCGTCCACGTCGCATGCGAGCGGTAGAAGCCGACAACGCAAAATGCAGTCCCCTGCAGAAAGAAGACGAGCTGTTGATGAGTGCGTGGCTATTGAACCTTGCCTGCAAAAAGAGTTTGAAGTGGAAGAATGTCAGACGTCATTCAATTTGACAGCTATAGGCTTCATGGAAGATGCCAAGAAAAACGCGCACCGCCTTCAAATGCAAGCCAAACGACTGAACGAGCGAATTAAAAAACTGCGACAAACCTGCGATGAATTTCAAGACAGATTTAAGCAAGGAAGGCTAATGTGTAGAACCCGCTCAACTTTGCAGGTGACGTGTCCTGAATGCAAGCTGTAACTTAAGGGAAATGAATCTCGTGACGGAGAAAATCAGTTCGTGCTTAGCCTTGACCAAAGAGGACTCAGCTATCCACGACCTGAAGCTGTCTGGCCGTGCAAGCTCGTCTGCACCTTTGTCGAGAGGGCTCTACAGTTGGCAGAGATTCGTCGTTCTGGACGGATTGGCAAGGTTCTCTCGAGCGCTGAGCTTCCACACCTTATGGACTGCCCGCTGATGTGGTGTACTAACTGCAGAGACCGGTACCACAGCTAAGAACTCTGCGAGCTTTGTCTCGGGAAGCTCCTCAGACCTCTTCTGGCTAACTCGGCTGGTGACCTAAACAGCTCTCTAGAGAATATATTGAGACTTTCGCGGAAGCCTCTTTCCCGAAAGGTATTCCGCTTGCAAACTATATGACTCCCTTGATCTGTTCGTGAACAATGAAGTTTATATTGCAGAAGTTATGCACGAGGAATCCCTTTCTTATTGTCCCTCACAGATAAATAAAAGGCACAGCTCGAGCATCGGTTAAAATCGGAAATCATACGGCCTAGCTATATCCAACTATAACTCATTACAGTGGTAATAGAAACGGGGACGGGAACAAGAAAACGACAATTCGCTCATGCTGGCAGCTGAATGCGGCTCTAACGCGCAGCCTGCAGCTGAGTGAGCTCCTCGCAGATAGAATTATGTGCTTCTATTCGACACAGATTTGTCACATCATTCATGCAATCTGGCACTCGTTTCAAATGAGACTTGCCGCTTCACGAAAAACAATCTAAATAGCCACACCTAGGGTGCCTACATGTTTCCGCCGCTCCGGAAGTGGAGCGGAAACATGTAGGCACCCTAGCCACACCGGGCCGCGCCGGGCGGACTGCGCCTCTCTCGCCGATAACGAGCGCCACGGCTGGCGTTGCGGGGTAAAGTAGAACTATCGCTCTCACTGGCGGCGCGAGACATACGGCAGGCCGCTCCCAAGGGGAGTCCCTTATCAAGCGGCCGTGCCATGGATGACATCCTTTTCAACAGCAATGAAAAAAGAGCAGTTTTTCTACGGGATCTGGTACTAAATTGGATAAACTGTGGCTAGCCGAAACTATATAACCATAAAAAGTTATCGCTAAAAAAAAAAGTAGGACCATTAGCTAAGCACGTTTTAGTACGCTTTGTCGATTCATTACCGAACGGACTGACTCTGGCCCCTCGCGACATGGCCCCAGTCTCGGGATTTTGTCAAATTATTGGAGGCTTGCTTCTTGCTTGTATGACGGTCCGCTCGCATTGTTCACACAAGAACTATCTGCAGACATGTTCGAAGCATACATGCACATAAATCAAACATGCTGCGAACATTCCAGGTAGCACATGAAGGGGGGGAAAGTGGCCTGGGGCAGCCCCTGCAATTCTCCCGTGGGCCCCACGTCGTTGCATGCCTATACCGGGCTGCCCGTGCGAATACCCCTCTGGGTGCCACTTCGGTTGTGCGAGGGCAAGGTTAGCATAAGTGTGGGCAAAATGAGGGACGCCCACTATAGGTCTGCCGACACAGTATACCACCGTGGATCCCATTTCGGCTACGTGTGGGTATGGCCACCTTGGCCGCCCCTACAATGCCTCCGTGGGCCCCACCACGGCTATGCGGGTTCAGAGCTAGCACAGAGGTGGGCTCTACGGGGAGAGCGCGTGGGTATGCCCAACTTAGGCTTCCCATGCGATCCACCCTGGGTTCCACCTCGGCTTTACGCGGGCAGAGGTAGCACAGAGGTGGAGCTCCACGCGAGTCTATGTGGGCTTCCCACTTAGGTCTCGAGGATCTATACTATCGCTCTGCAGTCGATGAGATTGCGGCGTTAGCCGACAAGAAAGCCGAAGAACCAATCGCAAAGCTGGACCCGTGAGCATAATGAAAGCCACGTCCAGCGTTTCTTAGACTGTCCGAGACTATACGGCGTGCAAGACTTTTAATACCCCTCTTCAGCACATCGGAACGAAAGGAAGAGCACGCCGATCAAGGGGCAACACAGAGAACGCCCAGGGGAACGCGCGATGACGAGGCAGTCAGAGCCGTGTGTAGAGAGAGTTTGGGAGGACCGGGCAGAGCCTGGGCGTGCACCAGACGCAAAAAGAGGGCTTGACATACTCTCTTGGCCAACCAGAAACAGAAAAGAATCCTCTAGCAGTGGTAGCGAGAAATAGTTTTAATAAACGCGTAAAAGTGAAATGTAGTAAATCTTCGTGGTTGAAAATATGGTGCACGTGATGGTTTGATTATGATCGTACTAAACGACGTAAGGATCGAATGTGCCGCTCGAACTGTATTCTGCTCGGACCGCTCGGACGGCAGATTTCCGGCCCTCGGCGCCTGGCATACGGATTCCGTCGATCGTTCTGCTATATTTTTATTTTGCACGACCGTGATCGAAAAATCACGTGCACCATATTTTCGGTCACCGAGAGTTACTCCGACGCACTCATTAATTTTGTTTCTCGCGACCCCCGCCAGGGTAGTATTCCCGGCTTCTGGGTGGCCACATTTGAATTTGTGAAGACGCCCTGGAACACGCCCAGCCAGCTTTCGACCAATGGCGCCCCCTCATTTGCCTCCTATACTTCCCAAGCGCGCACCATCGTTGCTCGAGTTTGGAAGGGATCAAAAAGCACGTGGGCGCGTTTAGGCAATGCCACGCTTGCGCAAAAGGTTATCTTTAGTGGATCCCCGACCCGCCCCAGGCGGCAAGCAGACATTAAAAAAAAAAAAAGTTTTTTTTTAGCAGTTTGGTTGGGACACGCGGGTAAAAAAAAAAAAAAACTAATTTTACGTTTTTGTTTTTTGTTTTTTTTAGAGCAATATTGACGACGAGCGATGTATTTGAAATTCTGCGCGCAGAGTCCATGACGTCACGGAATGGTCAGTCGCTCAACGAGATGGTCATTCGGTCTTTCCACCTCAACGTGAAGGCGGAACCTATTCACCTCTCCTCCACGCGCCCGAAATGCCGAGGGAGAAAACAAGCGGAAAGGAGGTGACTACCGACAAAATGGCGTCTCGCGGCGTCAATATTGCTGAAAAAGTTTTTTTTTTTTTTTTCGCGTAAAATTAATTTTTTAGCACGCGTGTCCCAACCAGATTGTATAGAAAAATTTTTGTTTTTCTTTTAAGGGGCACTTTAAGCTCAACTTGTGCTCGTTACTTGAAAAATGCAATGGAGTACAATTACAAATTACCGAGCGTCAAATATAATGAATTACCGTTTTAAATTACTTTCGCTGAAAGGTAACGGATTCCTTTACTCGTTACGTTACAAATTACTTTCACGTTACTTTTCCCGTATGCTTATCAAGAAAACAATATAAACAATTTTCATATTTTTCAAAAATGTTCAGCAACACTACTTTTCATTACTCATACGCCTGTTTCATGGTAGTCATTTAAAAATAAAATAATGCATTTAAGAGAAAGAGTGTAGGTGCACTTCGTTCACCTGTAAGCTGACAAGGCATCGAAAGCTGCAACCACACCCGCCATCCCACTAGCTTCCGGCTTCCGGAAATAATCCCTTGAATTGTGCAGACAGAGCTAGCGGTGCGCATGCTCAGTAGCAGCGTCTACCTCCGCTACGAGATTCGGAGCTAAAGAAGCGATCTACGAAAGCTCCCTTATGACTCGGGTGTCTCGCCTGTTATTCACACGAAAAGAAAAACTTCGTTCTAACGCTACAATGTATAGCCAATGCAGAATGCAGGTGTCCCAGCTTACTTTGATGTGTTTCTGTAGATTAGAGTTTGTTGTTCTTGCTGATGACAATGTGTGTGTGTGTGTGTATTTATTTTGGCAAGCAAAGTATGCGCTGAAACTCTATAGGTTTCCGCTGAATTTTTAACATCTCATTAATTTTCTGACTGGTCGAGTATTCGGACACTCCATGACCAAAAACTCGACCAGTCAGAGAAGAAGTGGCGGCTACGGGTTATCGATCGTTCATCGGTTCTCACTTTCATACCATTATTCGTTGAGGCCAGGGGAGGGGACAGCATAGAGAGCGAGAGAAGCGGTGGCCATCGGTCTCACAAAACAATAAAGGATCACATCACATTTACGCGTTCTCTCTCGCTCTCCCTCTGTCAGCACTCCCTAGATGGCCTAACCCCCCCCCCCCCCCCCTTTCCGCCCTCCCCCCCCCACCCCACACACACACACTGTAAAGTGGGGAGTGGACTTGACCACCGTGCCCAGACAATTAAAGCAAAAAAAGTATCGTCCTTACCCTCGAATTCAAACAGACTCGGAATACGGAATCCGGGAGCCGGAACCCGTACTGACGTAATCACTTCCGGCCCCCGTTACGAATCCAAGTCTTCACGGTTTGGTTTGAACGGCGCGCGGCCACGGGCCCCCGTATACGGGAGCTGGGCGGAGGAGGGAAGCGCGCCGCGCTGATGGGCCGCTGAGAAAATACGGAAACCTACGTCACGACCCGGAAAGGAGAAAGTTGAAAAGATTTCAACTCTTGACTACGGATGCCGGAAACCGTAATTACGTCACCGCCCGTACGGAGGGAGCGCTGACGTCACTACGGGTTCCGGTACCCGTATTTGTATTACGGGCCTGTTTGAACCGCTTAGCCTCACGCCGGGCGCTTTTCAGCCGTGCCTGAAGAGCGTGCTAGAATACAGTAGCGCATATCAAAGATAAAGAGAATTCGACCCCCTCGCGCGAGGCTACATCGTCTGTTACGCGAGTTGTGAACCCGCAAATCGAGGGGGTACGGACCCGAGTTTGATGTCTGTGCAGGAGGCGGGAGACGTCGAAGTTGGAAAGGGCGAAATGGTGTAAACGACAAAAACAAATAAACACGAAGAGGCTTTCTCCTGCCCGGGAGAAGAAAAACACGATGGAAGGCGACGAAAAGCCTACTCGGTGTTGTCTTACTTGATCTTTGTCTTTCGTATATTTGTACATGCACGGCCGTTTTTCTAGTGGTTCTTGACCGGTCATACAAACAATAGTGGCTTCATTTCGGTCATTATCCTGTTCACGATGTTTTCTATTTTGTTGAACTTGCTCTCTTTATGCTGCTCAATATGTTCTGCTCGTATTGCTCCAGTTACTGTATTATGCTCATATTTTAAAAAAAAGTAACGAGTAATTAAAGTAATCCGTTACCAATATTTTGTAACGAAATTACATTACAAATTACTTCCGAAGAAAAATAACGTGGTAATTACAAAACTACGTGAAAAAGTAACGGATTACAAGTAATCCGTCGTGTCATCGCGCTCGTCAAGACGCTATGCACGCGCGGCGACGCCACGATGTACGCGTACCTGACGCTTTGGCGGCAACTCTCGTCAAGCTTGAGACTGTTTGCCGCGTAAGGCGGGTGGGAGATCGACTAACAAGGACGTTTTGGGGAAGGAAGGCTCAGGCCTTGTTGGTTATTGGTCTAGGGGGTAAACCAATGCACGAGGTGCTCAACGAGCAGACGATCTTGCCCGCTGCATATGCGGAGCGCAAGTTCGTAATTCTTTTGCAGGGGTTGTGGTGACGTCTGAAGGCGGGGGTTATGATTGGCACTGAAAGAAGGATAGTGGGTAGACCTAGAGGCAGCTTGCTTCGAGGTCTATCCACTATCCTTCAATCAGAGCCATTCAGAGTTCGGCGTTCTGACGTCTCCAAAACCCTGCAAAAGAAGCAGACGAACTTACTCTCCGCATACACCCCGAACAACGGAGATGACGGAATAGCTGACGTTTTCTCAGCAGAAGGTCGACACGCAGATCCCATTGGAGCCACTAAATAAAAAACGACGCCTAGAGTATCGATCGGCTCTCCCTTCCGCGATTATCGTGTGGGCGCCGCCATATTGGTGCTCGGTGCACAGAGGGCGTAAGAGACAATTTGCGAAATCCCCCAAGCGCCCCGGGGCCGCACTCGAGAAATCATGGGAACGGTGTGTTCCTTCAGTTCCCTAGTGATCGGGTAATTTCGGCCAATTCGATGATTACACACTTTTGAGTGTAATCCGGTGGCATCCTGAATAAGTGTCGTTGTACATTGCAAGGACCTGTCATATCACTTTTAAAGTTTCTCGTGTGCAAAACGCTGACATTGCACAAAGTGCATGTAGTCATCCCTTCAACTTGGCAGAGCTGCAAAAACATCTTATAATAATATCATTCTCGTACAGCTTCAAAGTCTTTGATATTAACGTAGAAACGCTAAAAATTGCTATAAACAGCCCCGTTGACTTCGAGCTAAATCCTGGCTTTTATGTTGTTGTGAATTCTCGGCTTTTTTAAGGAATTACCGCTAAAATAACAATAACAAGAATGATAATATTGCGAGAGATTTCTGCAGCTCAGCCAGGTCGGAAGCTGGATTGCATGCGCAGTGTGAAAAACGCCGACATTGACGATAAACTCTAAGTTATATAACGACTGTCTCTGCAATTTACACCAGACTTATTCTGGATAACTCCGGATTACACTGAAAAGTGTGCAAGCTTCGAATTAGTCGAAATTACCGATCACTAGGAAAATGAAGGAACGCAGTTCCCATGATTCCTCGAGTGCGGGCCGGGGCACTTGGGGGATTCAACAAATGGTCTTTTGGCGACAGTTATACGATCCGAAAAATGCGACCTCCTGAGATTTAGATGCATCGTGAGAAAGCTGCAGGCGATATTGTTTTTCCTCTTCCGCGGATTGTTTTAAAGGTCCCATGAAACGAATTTTGGGCTTTTACTACTAGTATATCGTTTAGTGGGCCTAAAGAAAGAAGGTAGAAAGTCAAAAGCCTGACTTTGGTACGAAAATTTGAATACACAAAGGACTATTTCGTACTCCCTTCCCTTCGAAAGCTCTCTGCCTTTTCACTGCAATACATCCGCTGTACCCAAAGCGCGTCACCCAGCCCAAACGCACGTCACACGACACCGGACCTCACTTATTTCCTTCACCCCTAAGCTGACAGTACGGGGGAAGCTATGCGCTTGTCGGACCAATCACCCGCCTCCCTTCCATCCCCTGACCTCATTCTTTATGCTCGAAGGAGCGTGATCACGTGGCAAAAGTGTGGCTGGCCCAAGGAGCACGCAGCCTCTACAGCACTGTCAGCTTAGGGGTGAACGGGGTGGAGAAAACAACTTCTGTCCGAGTTTTGCGTGATGGGCTAATATTCTATGGGGAGAATGGCAGTGTCCGGGTACACAAACGAGGGTCCAAGCAAGAGGGGAGTCCCTCCTTTCCAGTCTTCTTGAACTGTTTGGTACAATGCGCGATTTTTGAGTTGAGGAGGAAAGCTAAGAAGGAAAAAAGTTGCAAAATCGTTTTATGACCCCTTTAACATTTCTGGAGGACGGAAAACCGTTTTCTGGGATTTCGGTTCAAGCTTCAGATAACCGGCAACAATGGTTTCGAGCACCAAGGTGGCGGACGTGTCGCTGCTGTAAAGCGTATTTTTTATTTTTTATAGTGACTTTAGATTGTTTTTGCCCAATTCGATATCCGCCTCTCTTTCTCTTTTTCTCTGTTTCTCTCTATCTTTACGCATAGGCGTAGATTTCACGTTCGTTTCGAGAAACTTGGAGAAACGGCTCATGTGTGTCAACCGGTTGCCCTCATAAACACACGTTTCTGTGTCGCTTAACCGCAAATGAAGTTTCGCCCCCCTCCCCCCCCCCCCTTCAAAAAAAGAAAGAAAAAAGTTTGGAAAAGTAGCGAGAAGGGAGCTTAAAGGGGTCCTGCAATGACTTTTTTACTGGTTTTTAATTTGCACCGAACCTGAGCGCACTGAACGTAGTAACTTAATGAAACTTTTCTTTTCTCAAATTTCGCTTTATTTTAAAAGTTATAGGCACAATTAGAATTACAAAAACAAGCAAAAAATAACCTCCTTCATGACGTCGTAGGTCCTGGCTTGAGCGGCCGTGACCTAGAGGAGGGGTAGTGAGCTCATCGAGCGTTCACGGCTGCGCACTCCGTGTCGACGGCTCGAGAGGGCGCCACTAAAGCATGTGTTGGATAGGATGCATGAAGCGGGCGGCCAGGGCGGCTCGCATTGCATTTGCTGCGCGATTAAAGACTAATTCGGCATAACACTTTATTGGCCATAAACGACAGCAAACACGGGGTAAAGATCAGTTCAGAACGGGAGCCACTTCGCGCTGCCATACCGCCAAATGCCCAAATCGCCGACCAAGCCCGCGCCGAAGACCTTCGGAACGCTCGGAACCAGTCGGATCCTCGAGCCGGTATACGATCGCAGCGCCGCCGCGTACATCCGGGATTTTTATACGCTCGCCGTTCGTCGGGGCCTCATCCCACTATCCCTTTATTGTATGCGCCGTTTTTTCCGCCGCTTGGTGGCGGGTATGTCGACGGGTCATTTCTTGTTTCCGTACTTTATAAACTGCATTTGTTTCTTTTCCGATCTCAAATACTGAACAAAAACTAGTTTCATACATAATTGAAACGGTTCGCGACACTTATATTTTGTATCTCGACTAAAAAAAAGCTTTTAGCGTCTCTGACCAGTACTAAGCCCAGGACCAAAGACGTCACATTTCGCGCGCTTTCGGCAACGCGGGTCGCCCTGGTAGGCGGAGGAGGTTTCCCGCTTCGTCCGGTTAAAATATGACGCACTGATATTTAGTTACTCTCTCTCCGTGCCCGCTGGCTTTCCCGAACCCCAAGAGACGTGGAAACCGCAAAAAAGGCAGACGCTTAAATATGATTGCAGGGCCCCTTTAAAGGGGCACTGACAGGGTATTTATGCTCGCCGAGGTTTTTAGTCGCACTTGACATATGGGAGCCCAACTACCCAGAACAGAATTTGCGGCTCGAAATTCGGTTTCTTTCCACCCGAAAATCGCCGATCGAGAACTGGCCGGTTCGAGTCGCGCTCACTCTCTTTTCCGTGGTCACGGGCCGTTTCCTAAGGTTTCGACGCGACCACCAAATTTGATCAAAGTCGAGGGTCATTGAAGGCACACAGTCAATATTAAAAATAGAAAAAAATATGAAACCCATTTTTTGTGGCTTCCAAAAAGCTGGAAATACGTTGATTGAAAAAAAAAAAAAGGTAGCACAGTCAACCGGAAGCATTCTGTGCGTTCACTGCATAATTTTCAACATGGCGTCGTTTTGCGTATCGTGGGACTAGTGGATGGCAGCGGACGACGGGCGTTGAACCTCTACTTCAGAACTGTCGTTCACTGGTACCGGCGAATTCTGTCTTCCTTCCAAATAGAAATTTTGAAAAAGATAAAAAAAAACTGATATTCATCCCGTACGACACGCCCGACCAGCAAGCCGATTGCACGAAGACGTCGCCGAGCCGTCGTCCCTTCTCGTGGCTGAAGACATCGCTCGCTCAAACGTCAAGCACGAAGTGCGTAATACGCACGCGTACGGTTTCTTTACGAGGTGCAAATGTGGCCTATGCGTGGTGCTGCCCGACTTCAAGCCGGGAGTACATGTATTGAAGGGAAATCGGCAGCAAACTTCTGACATACAGTCTACCAGCTGTATTATTACGCACGAAAGAGTTTCCTCAGTAGCCCTGGGGGAAGACGTCCGCTTCACACGCAGAGGGCACGGGTTCAATCCCTGGTGTGGGTGTAACATTTTTTTTTTGTCAAGCATCTTGCGATGTTTCCATTTCTTTTTTTTTTTACAATTATCACTGAAAAAAACAATTGTTGTCTACGATACGTCGCTGAACTAAATGGTATGGGATTCCATTTTTGACACCTGTGAACTCAATGTAGTCACTTTCCACAAAATGCAAGGAGCATATGAATCGGGTAGCGTCCGCTTTCCGAGCTTCGCGTAACTGTTCTACAAGAATTGCAGCGAGCCATTGATCCCGACCCGTTGATCTTTCGGAAACTTGTGCACTCTGCCGCACAATGCCACTTTCAGATGCAGGACATGTGAGACAGCTCTTCACGCAACATCTTGGGAGTATTCTTTTCGGAGCCGATCACGGGAATTCACCACGGCCACTCACTACTAATTGCCAACACTTAAATGTACAAACCAACTCATCTTAAAGTACAGAACAGTGAGCGGAACAAACATAACTGCAAAGGAATCGCACGGCGAACGGACGTATTTCGTCGGCTACGTGCGGAGAAAAAACAAACAAACAATAAAAACCCCCGCAAGGTCGGGTGTAGCCACGTGACTTCCGCCACTCACTCTATCCTCTCCACTTCTCCGTGAGGTGCGGGAGTTTCGGTTTCGGTTTCGAGCAGTTGCGTTTTTTGGCTTTATTAAAAAAATACGTGACTCTGTAGCAAAATATTAATTGGGTAGTATTTCGACACCATAATGAATCGCCTGACAAAAAAGGGAAAAAACAATTTTGGGGTGTGTCAGTGTCCCTTTAATAATTCTCATATGAAAGTCATGTCTCGTTAATATGACCCTCTTAATATGAATACCCCACTACATGGACACCATTTTCGGGGACAGACTGTGAAAATACATGCCCTTTTGTCTCATTAATATGGACAACTCACATTATGGACGATTTTTTGGGGGGAACGGAGGCGTCCATATTAACGAGACATCACTGTAGTCACCGATAAGGTGATAACAGCAAGGTGGAACTTCAGCTGTCTGACCTTCAGCGAGACCTTCTTACCTTCGACAACGCTTGAGCGACTCGCGCTCGGCAAGCACAGCCATAGCCTCCTCTGTATTCACAAAACCTGGCAGTTCGACGACGGAGCAGAGCTGGCAGTAATGAAATTACTGTAATTGAATTGCAGTAATTAAAATACTTTTGAGAGTAATTTGTGACGTATCTCATTACTTTTTGATGCAGGTAATTTAGTAATGTAATGAATTAACCTAGTGGCGGTAATTGTAATTAAAATCGTAATTACTTTTTGGATATTTCAAGCATGTTTTTTATTTGCCTGGAAATAAACCAAAAAGAAACAGTTCCTGAATGTTTCATAAAAATAAATCTTTTTTAAAAAATAACGAAAAAGAAACGACAAATGTGGTTTTCGTTTGTTGCAGCTGGCTCGTGTGACGGTCGGACTGGGTGCCTTTATGTGCTCGTTGCTTGAAAGCACTCTAGGTCGGACTAGAGGGTCGTGCTACCTAAATCCTGCTGGGTTTGTGTTGCTGTAACGAAGAATAGCCTTCTCCAAATATGGCTTTTGTCCCTTTTCAAGATTATTGCCCCAAAGTTCACACAAAGATGACGCAGCCCGCAGGAATAATCAATAGCCAGGCCATCCGAACCCAGACGCATCCGGGGATCGACAGCGTGCGCAGTAGGTATTTAGGAAAAACGTGAACCCACATCACAGACAGGCCTAAGGTCAGTCGGTTCGGTTTCGGAGGGCATGTTGGTTCGCCTTATCTGTCTTTGGTTTTGCCCACTGGCTTGGTGTGGGGTTGACGGTTGTTCTTCGCAAATGCAGGGCAGAGTGCGTTCTTTTTTTGTTTCTTTAGGTCCTCCTTTAAAATATATGAAACAGCAATTTGAAAGTAATTTCATTACTTTTATGTGGTAATTTGTAATTGTAATTCATTACTTTCGTGCAGTAGGAATTCGTAATGTAATTTAATTACATTTCATTCGTTTTTAGAAAAGTAATTATGATTGTAATTTAATTACAAAAAATTATTAATTTGGCCACCTCTGCGACGGAGCCATAGAGTGCCCGGTCGCAGATTTGGGGCGCGAGGATCTGATAGTACAGAGCATCAAAAAGCAATTTCTCGGGGAACCTGCACGTCAGCGCACAGCTTTTGCAGCGGCGAGGACCCCAAACACACCTCTCATCCGTTGTCTGCCGTTCCACCTTTTCGATTTCGGCGGCCGCTTCTCGTGGCGATCTGCCAGGCATTGTCAGTATATAGGAGGCTATGGCACGGCAAAGGGCACGGAGGGCGTGCTTAAGGCAGGATGTTCGACAAAAACGTCCTGCCGTCCTCCCGCTGTAAATGACTATAGACGTTTCCACTGTTTACAAAAATCACAGTCCACACGTGTTAAATCACAGTCCAGAACGCGCACGTTCGTCGCTTCGGAAAGCGAGCAAATCACGCGCCATACGCACGAACACTGAAAATGGAACCTGCCAAGTGCCCTTTTTTGGAAAGGTCTATAGTTGGTGAGTGCTAGCAGTGGAGTGGAAGCCCCATATCCGGCATGCACTCGTCGACTTTCGCAGGGCTTTAGCGACGCGTATACGCCGAAGCGATATAGCAGGCAGCAAGTTGCGCTTAACCTCTTACCGATCATGGACAGTTGTTGAGAATGGGCCCCGATTTGGGGCCCCATGCGTGCACACGCGTGCAACGCGCGCGTGATCCTACAGCGTTGGCAAGCCTGAAATTGTGCGGGCTTTTCCACACGAGCAGAGAGAGGGCGGCGGCCGGTTGCCTTGCTCAGAGCCGTTTATTGAGAGAGTTTGGTCATACATTGGTTTGAATAGGCGAGCATCTCGGGGCCAACCACAGGCCGCGAAACAGCCCCTAGCGGTGGTCGTGTGCTCTAAATTTGTGACACGACTATACTTCGTTTCACCTTATGTGCGAGCGAAGGCAAAACTGGAAGCGCGAGCACGGAAGCTCCGTGCGTTCAATCTTTGCTCGAGCGCGCGAGCTGGGGAGAAATGCAAAAAGCGCTGGTCTCGCGCTTCTAGCTTTGGCTTCGCTCGCAGATAAAGTGAAACGAAGTATAATTTGAGCCGTGCCGAGCGGAGCGCCGCGTCTCAAGACGCTCGCGCACCCCACCCTTTGCACTGCTTTCTTTCACCCAGTCTCAGGACGCTGTTCTAGCAGTGCAGACAAAGGCATGGGCACGAGCGCGTGGCTTTGGAAAGTGCCTCCTATGCACGAGGTCTCGTACAAACAAAAGCGTTTCGCTGAGCTAGGCTCACGCGCCTGTGCCTTTGTCTTCACTGCAGACATTTGTGAGATGGAGTAGAGGTCTCCTGATTGGTCGACGCTGTCACAAATTTAGTTTACGATCTAAGCGTGGGGGGAATATTCGGCGCTGGCGGCGGCCTTTGCTCCGCCTATTGGCCAAACTCTCCTAATACACGGCTCTGGCCTTGCTTGCAATAGTCTATTGGTAGACAAAGTTTGCCTCGCGAAAACATCGGCACGGTGGCCATTAAACCGATTCAGTAGGAGCTATAGCTTGTGCTGAATTACGTCGAGCAGCTGCGATTGTCCGATACCTATATAGTCCTCGGACGATTACAACTACTCGGCACGCTGACAGAACTGTTGAAACATTTTCGCTAAGGCTATGGAAACATTTATTATTTTTTTTTATTATGAAGGTTTTGTATTTTAGTTGTTTAAAAAAAAAAAATTGGCTCTTCGCATTAGTGTTTCGGCACGTAAGATATTTCCGAAAAAACAAACACGTCCTTTGGGGAGGGCATGGGCGTTACGTCATAATAACCGCCTTAAAGGGTGTGATGGTGATGTGGAGAAGTAGCTATAGCACCCCCCTTAGTGTCGTGGCGACAATTTTTGTCGCCGCAGGTACCGCCAAATGCTTTCTCTTTCAAGCACGAACGCGTATCCGGCCGCACGCAGGCACCCTTTCAATGTGTACAAACCATCTGTCTTGCTCGGCATCAGCATCTGTGCAAACGAGGACGAGCGCATCCTCAATATTGGAGCAGAGATGCCGCTTTCGCGTCGTCAAAAAGTTTTGGCGTTGGTGTCGTGTTGCAGCGTGGCGTGGTTGCAGGGGCGGATTTATGGGTCAGGCCTGGGGGGGGGGGCGGTAGGCCTTCGGCGGGGGGGGGGGGGGGGGAAGTCGGGAGTCTGCTGAGATATGACACGGTCCAAACGTTGCCCAGGTCTATTTTGTTGACCAAATATTTGCTATGTCGCCAAAAACTAAACTTCTGGCTGGTGTATATCAATGGTTTTATTTTAAAAAAAGTTGACCTTGGGGAGCTCCCCCCCCCCTAAATCCGCCCCTGCGTGGTTGGGGGTTCTCGGAAGTACTCCTCCCTTTTGATATTTTTGTGCAACATGCCCCACTGAGACGTAGGGCAGAAACATGCCTACGAACTGCTCTGTTCCCCTCTCTCCTACAACGGAGCGTGATAATGCTGCTGTGTCGTTTCACGAGATTCAATTCCAAGCCTGAACTACTGACAGCCTGGTTGAAGCAGCATTGCAAAAGGTGGAATGGGTGCTTTCTTCTCGGTCGGTTATTGATTTGTTCACGTCATTTTACTGAAGAAGATTTTGAGCACGGAGCCAAAAAGAGGGATGCTTGTGCCGGCAGCTGTACCGTCAGTGTTTTTGGAGTATTTATTTTACACCCAACCTGCTCCCGCCTCAAACCGAAGCCGGCTTGATTGCGATTCTCATGAAATACCAAGCACTTCCGCTGCAACGCAACGAGAGTTGCCAAGTGAGACTGGAGCTTTTTCTGAGAACGCGTTTATTCGTGGCAGCACCGCTCAAACTTCGTAGCGAGTCACCGACGATCCGGAGAGGGATCAAACTGACGTCAGCAAACTAAGTATAGAGACAAAGGATTGTCAGACCGAGTTTGACTTAAATGCTTTCGAGGCTCATGTCAACAGGTTGGAGAAGCTTCTCGAAATGCAAGCAAAGCGTCTCAAACTTGCTTTGCTCCGAACGTCCGCCAACAACACCCGAGCACAGCTAAAAAACTACGAAGGCAACGTTCTCGTTCAGTGTGCCACGAAGGTTGAACAAGAAGCACAGGACGACAGGGGCGCGATGTTTTTGAAGCAGCAACTTTTGAATTTTGAGTAGAAGCGTTGATCCTGGACTGAGCCCATACTGAGAGATTGTTTCTCACGAAAAGCTTGCTCGAGCACAGGATACAACACTCTAAGAAATATGGGATGCAGACGGGTACTCCCCCATAAGTAACTCCCCAAAACTAAATTTCGTCGTTCTTTCCACTGACGTCGAGCTGGCGATACCAACTTTTACGAGCGACTTGGTAGTCGAGCGATACAACTTATTAAGATAGCTAATGTACTCATTAAAGGCTACATTAAGACAATCAAGGTTTTTTTGGCCCTGCTGCAAAACCTCAGTAATTATTTTTTGTAGTCTTTAATACGCACATTAGCTATTTAGTACGCTATATCCAACAGCTATCAAGCCGCTTGTAAAAGTTGGTATCGCCAGCTGGACGTCAGTGGACAGAACGACAAAATGTAGTTCTGAGGAGTTACATATGGGAGAAGGGGAGTACCCCTGCACACCCCCTATTTCTTAGAGTGAATCACGTAAGGGAAATAAACTTGTTCAAGCTTCCCTGCATGCCGTACTACACTCCAAAAGTTTGTTGGATCATCTGACGGCGAGACTGGTATATCACAAGCCTTATTTTAGAGCGAGCTGGTCTACAATATCAAAAGGAAATGTACTACTCTCTTATCATTGACGAAATATCGATTAAAAAAAAAAGGCCCTTTGACTCTCTCGTAAATGAGGCACGTAATTGCATGACTATGTCTACTAGAGCTAAAGCAGCTCTGCTTATGGTTAATTAAGAAAAGTGAAAAGCATGAAGAACGGGGTATTCTGGAAGCGCAAAGAAGAAAGAAATTAGTTACGCTTTAATTTTTCTTTTTGAACCACTCAAACTGCCCCTTGAGTCTGGGTGACGGTCGCAACCCGTACCATTTATGCGTATTCTCAGCTCGAGGGCGGTTGTATTAATTTGTATGCGGCACAAAGTCTGACTGCGTTCAAATGTATCCTACCGTTGCACGTCCACTCTTATAAAAACACGCAATAAAGCGAGCACCCAAGCGGGAAAACCGACACCCGCCGCGGCTATCTTTGACAACTTCCGTCCCCACCGGGAGGGAGAGCGATGCGACAGGCCGGACGAGCGGAGAGCGACGGAGCGAATCGGTTCGACAGTCCGGAAATCACAATGGGACGACATTCGCGGCTATTTTTCGTTCCTCTTATTGTCAGATTGCCCTTCGCTCGCTGGCGGGTCAAGTGGACGCACTGGGACAGAAATGATCGCAACTGTGCTTTGCCAGCACATGGAGGGGAACTGCGGTTCGAGTTCGACCAACTTCGACTTTTTCGAACTTTCAACGTGACCTTCGACACAGGTTCGACTGAAGTTCGACTTTTGTGCGCATGCGCGGAAATAAGAAAACCGTTTGACTCCACCTGGCGGAGGAAAATCGCAATATTTATTGGGTGTATTGGCATCCCCGGTTCACATTACCAACAAAAGAAATCATTAAAAGCGCATATTTTCGCTTTTATATAGTGCAAACATTGGTAACCATTTTATAAAATATAAAATATAAGTGAAATTTCGCGGTGTTCGACGTCAAAATTGAGGTTCGACAAAGGTTCGCGACACCCCTAGTTCGAACGGGTCTCGCGCACCTACACCGTGATCTCGTGTAAACAACGTTAGCGCCAACCGAACGTTTTGCATTCGCAACTGAATTTCCACCGCTCGCCCTCTCGCGGACGAACTAAAAACCAGAAAAGTGGGGACATCGGCGGAGACGGGGGCAGGGACTGGCAGTCTTGGTGCTGTTGTTACCGCATGGGTTTGGTTGGCGTGTTCGTGCATTATGCCGTTTAAACGAGAAAAAAAAAAAAAGCGAATGGGTTAAAATAGGAATCGTCGTGCTCCACTTCGCAACCTTTAACGCGATAGCGTTTCGGAGCTCGTGTCGCAGAAATTCCGGCGTCGGTGGGACCAAAAAATCCCATAATGCAACGCGCGCAGCCACGTGTTGCGTCATTCGTTGCTGTGACGTCATGCCCCTATTGACCCGCTAAATTCGGCGGAAAATGTTTCTGCTAAATATAGCGGAAATATTTGCCGCCTAGATTAAAGGAAAATGTTACCGCCAAATTTAGCAGGTCGATAGGGTCATGACGTCACAGCCACGTATGACGTCACGCGTCAAGTAACATGACGTCACGCGTGACGTCATGTGACGACACGTGACGCTACGAACTAGACCACGCGCACACGCTTGCACGGCTCGGGACCGAGCGCGGGTTTATATGAGAAGGTTTTGCGAACGGGGCATAATAACGCTATCGATTTCCACTCTTAAAGGAGAAGCTTAAGTGTCCCCCAAATGTGTATAAATCAACATGAAGGTTTTCTTAACGTATGCCAACATCTCCGTCGCCTGTGATATGCTCATGCCCGACCACTTTGTATATGAAGCCTAATAAGTTAATTTTAGCAGAGTGACCAGCGTCAGCGAGCAGGAGCATGAGGAATCTTGGAAAATCTATCCCCGTCTCTTCCGCCATCTTATAGAGCAACCGCTTCGCCATCTATTGGCGATGAGACGTTTCGGTGGTGCCACCTCGCGGGCGCTTTCCTGTGATAAAGCATGTAGGATGCGAGCAGACGACGCGCTATGTAATAACACGGCGTTGTTATGTTAGTTCGCATCTATGGCGATTAAAAACGGTTTATTTATTAAGGAAACGTGTATGACGTTTTTGTGAGTGACCTTTCTAATTAATAACTACGCCTTGAAGTTGCTCTTTATTAAAAAAAGAACATCAACTTTAGAATGTCCAAAAACAAACCTGGAGCTTCACATTGCAGCTTGCGCGGCGTGCGTCAGGTCTATTCACAGCCTCTCTGATTCTTGCCTTTTAGGATCTGTGGAGGCTCCTGTAGAAAAAGGTCTTGCATTCACCAGAGTAAATGACGTGCTGTGATCTTAGATGTGCCTGCGGACAGTTGCGTTGCAAAGTGCCGCGCACTTGTTTTAGCTACATTGAGCTTGCCGTACCAACGCCTCTCCAAGTTTGACTCGACAGTTGCTGACAAGAAAATGCTCGTCAGCAACTGACGCTTAGCTCCTTCCGCATCGAATACGTGGCAGAGACGTTTGTCACGTAGCGACTTCTGCTCGAAAGAGAAGCAGAAACTTTCATAACTTCTTAAATTGTCGGCCAAGGCGCGGCAAATTCAGCTGTTTGAATAACCTGTTCTATCCAAAGTTCACTAAGAATTGTTTACAGATATAAATCGCTCGCTGAGAAGCGCATCACGCATTATGCGCATTTCTTTAGGTCCGCAAAATTAAACATACAAACAGTGGTAATTCGTAACAGGCGCATACCTCATTTTATGGGACGCTGAAGTGTCACCGACTTACTAGATTTAACAGACCTCAATCGCGAGGGGGCCTCACACATTTCGCGTCCGACCGGGAAATATGCAGGGATTTAGAATAAACGACACCGGAAGTCAGCCACCGCTTCTTCCTGCCGGTTGGTTATTTTGAGGAAATGTTGGTTTACTGGTTTACAAAATTTAAAAAAAAGGAATCAACTCGGAACTAATAAGAGACCTGACCAGCATTCAAGGAGTCGCTTTCACTGAAGTGTTTGCTACACACGCGAGAGGTTCTAGAATTTCGCATTCCTATTTTCAATTTGATGAGACATTCCTTTGTCAGTTCTTTTTTTGTCCGAATTATAATAAAATAAAAGGCACTCTATTCGCCGTGGTAGGTGTTGTAGTGGGGTAAAGCGCTGAATATTCTGTTTTCATTATCTAGTTTTTTGTACAGCGGGGGAGAGAACAGAACATCACAATCTCAGTGCATCGACACCTCAGCGCTTAAAGGGATACTGAACCATAGAATTTAGTGTCCATAATAAGTGGCACACGTTCTTTCCACGAGCCAGCAGCCGGCGGTGTGCGCGAGCACACGCAACAGAAATGACGTCAAAGATCTCCATTCGCGGTTAAGATGGCAGTGAAATGCATGGGCTTCGGGCGAAAGGAGAATAAAGACAAGTTTTTCATCTATACAGTGGTGTCTGGTGTAAAAGGTAATCGATTAATTGGTCTAAGAAGCATGTAGCTTTCACTTGTAGAGATGAAAAGCCTGTCTTTATTCTCCTTTGGCCCGAAGCCCATGCATTTCACTGTCCTCAAGCGCGAATGGAGGTCTTTGACGTCATTTTCGTTGCGAGTGCTCGCGCACACCGGCGGCTGCTGGCTCGTGGAAAGAACGTGCGCCACTTATTATGGACACTAAATTCTATGGTTCAGTATCCCTTTAAAATGTTTGTTAGAAGGATTACACGTGCCCCGTTTTCAAGTTCTGGTAATATGTCCTATACTACAAATATCACTTGAACAAATTAAGACAACGCCTGAAACAGTCTTTGCCTCGCGTTACCCGAACAGCGCACGAAGCGAGCTGACGAGTCGCGGGTTCCAAGATGTGCGCGGACTGTCCTGGTCTGTCATACCCGCGACGTCACAAATAATGATGATGATAGCTAGAGAAGCGCCCCCTGTAGTTCGCGCACGCCGCCAATAGGGCGTTGGAGCTGCGAATAGAAAGCATTCACTGGCGGCCATAACTGAGTTCACGGTTGCTGAGCGCGTGCGGACGGCGAGCGTCAACAGTTCTTTTAAAACGTACATTCCCCACCACCAAGACTGCCAGTCTGCGCAATCTGTAAATGCGAGCTGGTTCTGAGCGTGAGCGGTGAACAGCGGACTCAAATATGGCGTCCAGTGAATGCGGAGCTGCTTTTTCTAGAGTGCAGCTTTTAGGCGCCCGTTTCCGGCTAGAGCGCCGTCGCCGTCGCCGTCGGCGTAACCGCGTGTGGGAACCACGTGTTCCCCGCATTCCTATCTAGGCGTAGCTCAGGCAGGCCGTGGGACGTCGCCATGTGGGGGCGCGTCCCGGATGCGAGGGCGAAGCCGTATTCCCTTGTGGACAGCTCTCCCTCGCCCTTCTCGAGTGATTTGCCGAAGGCACACCCCTCGGTATCATGACTTGGACGCGTCCGCCCCTCCGGGGAGCCAACCTACCTCCGACCCACCCCGGGCGCGTCCATTCCCGCAGGCTATATAAGGCGGCCCTAATCCAACAAGCAGGACTCTCGCTGGGGGAGGCTCTGCTCGACGAAGCCTTCCTTTCTTTTACCGATCCTCCCCCTCCGTGATACTGTCGATAGCGGCAGCGCGGACTCCGACTGGCGATCCTGTCAAAAGAGATAGCGCCGTCATCTCTCCAACATTGTTGGTCCTCGGGCAAGCGTGTGGCATTTGAGCTAATAAACACGTCTTTATCCGGACCCAAGGAACCTTCTGTGTTTCTAAGTGGTACCCCGAAAGGGGAAACCCTTACCCGTCGGCGTAACGCATCGGTGTGACGCGTCGGCGTAACGCATCGGCGTAACGCGTCGGCGTTGCCGTAACCGTAACGCGTCGGGGTAACGCATCGGCGTGACGCGTCGGCGTAACCGTAACGCGTCAACGTAACGCATTCGCGTGACGCGTCGGCGACGCCGTAACCGTAACGCGTCGGCGTAACCGCGCAGTGCATTATGGGAAACGTCCCATAATGCACCGCGCGGGAGGGAGGAGGTGAAGGGGGGAGGAGGAGGGAGGAGGAGAAAGAGGGAGGAGGAAGGAGGAGAAGAGGGGGAGGATGCGAGGAGCACGGGAGGAGTAGATGAGGAGGGAAGAGGAGAGGGTACGGATTTGGAGGAGGGGCATACCGTCCCCTCCGCATTCTCCCCTCCTTCTCCTCAAGAGCTGCGCTCTAGTTCGGCGTTACAAGGAGCTGTAAACGTCTTTCATTTTTCTTTCAGGGGTTGTGATGACTTCAGAACGCCGAGCTCTGATTGGCTGTGATTGAAGGATGGTGGGTATACCTCAATGCTAGCTGCTTTGCGGTCTACCCACTATCCTTCAATCAGAGCCAATCAGAGCTCGGCATTCTGACGTCATCACAACCCCTGGAAAAGGAAGCAGACGGACTTGCGCTCCGTGTAGGAAATGCTTCTTCCTCCGCGTGACCGGAGGTGAAGTATATTTTAGAGCGCAGCTCTTAGGCGCCCGTTTCCGGTTTGAGTGGCGTCGCCGTTGCCATCGGCGTCGCCGTCGGAGTAACTGCGCGGTGAATTATGAGTAACTTTCCCCGCTAAATTTAGCGGAAAATTTTCCCCGCTAAATTTAGCGGAAAAATTTTCCCGTTAAATTTAGCAAAAAAATTTTCCTGCTAAATTTAGCAGAAAAATTTTCCCGCTAAATTTAGCGAAAAATTTTCCCCGCTAAATTTATCGAAAAAATTCCCCACTATATTTAGCGGAAATTTTTCGCCGCTAAATTTAGCGAAAACATTTCTCCGCTAAATTTAGCGGGGAAATTTTTTCCGCTATATTCAGCGGGTAAATTTTTTCCGCTAAATTCAGCGGGGAAAATTTTCCCCTATATGGTAGGCGAACAGGAGAGGAGGAGGGGGATAGCCTCCTCTCCGTACCTTCCCCTCCTCCTCAAGAGCTGCGCTCTAATTCGGTGTTACAAGGGACTGTAAGCGTCTCTCTTTTTTTTTTTTAATTTGTTAGCGCCTTAATGTTTCCGAATTCGAGAACTCTCTGTAGTTCATACTTGTACATGGTATTTCAAGGTATACATAAACAAGTAATGGCCGAGCTTCCGGTGGCCTAGAATACTTCCGGTTGACAAGCCCCTTGTTTATGTTTCAATTAACAATAATGAGCAGCGCGTCCTTTAAAGGGATGCTGAACCGATATCTGAAGTTGCCGAAATAAGCCCCGGACAAGCTTCCCGGGACCGCACTATACCTAAAAATGCTATTCATGTAAAGGGATGGAGATCGGATTATTATATTTCTTGGAATGACGACCGCTGATTGAGCCAGAAGCGCCAGAAGCCTCCGATGCGCGCGAGGCCCTCTGGGATTACTCGCAACGGAACTGACGTCAACAAACTGCAACGGAACTGACGTGAACAAGTCGAGCTGCCGACGCGCCACAGCGTGGAAGAAAGTTGCGCTTTGAATAATAGTAGACGGATGCCCGTCGCGTTGGAAGTTTGCCAACTAATCCAGCCAAGTTAGATGCGCACTACCTGCCAGCCACCCTGCACCCTGCCACCCCCAGTCTACTTCTGCACCTGCTTCGTAGCGACGGCGGCGACTTTGGTCTGTGGGTTTTTCGGAGTTCGGCGATTTCTTTCCCGTCCTGATAATTTGGCCATGACGACGGCGACCACGGAGACTTCGACAGCGCTGATGTTTGATGCCGCCAAGATGCCGCTTGCTCGCGACGCTCGCTAGGCCGTTCGGCGCCGCACAGGTGTCGTGTCAAAAACGACATGATGAACACTGTTCGACAAATTTATCAGATAAAATTGCATTTCTTTTAAAAATATATCTCATCGTTTCGGGACGGGGTTCGCACGTCGCATTTCCGTTTCGTCGCGCCACCACGCGGCGTGAGCGCACGCCGGAGCCAACGAGGAAGGTCGGAGCCAACCGAGCCAACTTTGATGGCTCACCATAGCCGCGTTCTGCGTACTACAAGTTTGTTGTCGTCACGAAACGAGCTTTCAAAAAACTCACCAGGTGCACCTTAGAATATTTATTTACATAAATCATATAATTTAGACTACTTTATTGTTTCAAGTACCGTCATTTACGAGCCATTCGTGTGCTGTAAATATCAAAACGACAAAGAATTTAGATTCTGTTTTTCGGTTCAGCATCCCTTTAAGTTTTTTCTTGGCAGAAAATCAGAAAAGGTGTGTCGAAAAGGGGACGTCAGATAGATCGATGTGTTTCTAGACCGTATATGGCGCCAAGAAAAAGTACCGCATCTCGTTTTATTCGGCCTCCGTGGCGAAAGTCAGGTGTTCCTATCTGGCGGCGCAAGTGGGAACCTGTGTACACGTGAGATATTCAGCAAAGGTAGACGCCCACAAATCGACCTAGGCATTTAATTGTTTCGCGTTTTTCGTGCACGGGAGAGTGTGTGAGAGCACAACATCGCTTCGTCAACTGCGCGTCGTCGCCGCGAGTGTTCGAGCTGGCCAAAGCGAAACTACGCTACGCATGTCGGACGTAGTTGATATGGGGGAGGATTACGGGGAAGGGGGGATTGTGCCAACATAGCCTCCTTTATAATGGTGCCAAACGTGCAGGGCTGCCATCACGGAAAGTCAGAATTTTCCTATCAAACGCCTGAAAGTTCCCTATTTCTGGCAGAATTCCCCTTTCTTGCCCAAATAATAACGTACAACTAAAAATGCATTTTTTTTCATCACGTCCATTTTTACGATAAAAGATATACTGGGTATCTTTTACGCCTCGCGTGCGCTTCGCAAAAATTAGTTCATCGGGCCAAAACCGCTGCGAAAGCAAATCTGGTGAAGGGAAGTGTTACCGGGAGATCCTACCTGACGAATGAAACGCTATTTTCCCCTTAGATGTTATGCACGCCATCAGAACATGGTTCTGCTTAAGGGGGTACACTACCCAAGAAGATCAATTATGAACCTCTGGTTTAATACGAATGAAATTTACAGTATATACTGGCAGTTGCAAGGCAGAATGCAGTGCAAAGTTTCATCTGTGTACATGAATTGTTAAACAAACAAATTATAGTCATTTTTATCAGGGACACACCAACTTTGTTTAGGAAAACTTTCGTTAGGAAATTCATGTAATACCCAACATTTTTCTACTCTAGATCTGCAGCAGAATGCCTGGAGAGTGCAACTGTGAAAACAAAATTTTCGAAAAGTAATTTATTTTTGCAATCATCGCAATAAAATATCAAATATTTTTTTTTTGCATTTTATGTCGTTGACAAAATCTAGACATCTTTAAGAAAAGACATCCACAAAGTAAAAAAGCAATTCCACCGTTGCATTGCCCATAAAATTCCGATTAGGAAAAACAGTGAGTGAGTCTTCCTTCTTGTCCCATTAACAAACGATAGTTGTCCTAAAGTGAAATTCATTCCAAAAAGTGGAACGGAGAAAATTGCATTCAAAGTATTCCAACCCCTACCTTTTCTTTAGCATTCATTGGTGGACCGAAAATGATTGATAAAAATTAACTATGCAGTGTAAACTAATGAAACTTTCTGGGAATACTGTCTAGATGCTCCGCGTAGACCACATTACTACAAATTCATTCGCAATTCCGCGAGAGCAGACTACGCATATATCAACTCAAACCTCGAAGATTTTTATCATACTTTCTCAGTGAACTTCTGGGAAAGAACGGTTAATGAAAACTGGACTCTCTTCAAAAATAAACTGATCTACCTAATCGAACGTTTCATTCCACTGACCCGTATTATATCTGATAACACTAACCCTTGGTACAATAAAACAATTCATAGTCAATCCAACATGAAAAAAGTTACTATAAGCGGGCTAAGGCTGTCAACACTACGGCTTTTTGGAACGCCTACCACGAATGCGCTAGAGCTTATAAATCCGCCATTAGTCACGCCAAAACTAATTTCTATAGTCACGACATCCCCAAAATACTAATTACCAAACCAAAAACGTTTTGGAAAATAATCAATTCGGCACTATCACTTCCATTGCAATTTGTTGATGACGATGTACTTCCGCTTTCAAATAAACACGGCGCTTTTGCTATTAACAATTTCTTCTGCTCCATCTTTACTAACGAGGATTCGCTAATTATTCCAGACTCGTGCCAATTCATTTACACTCTTATGAATCCTATTTTAATTGACCGCACTGGAGTACTTAAGGTGATTTTATTAATTTATTTACAGAAACAACCTGCAGCGCCGAAGTATTATAGCAGGGAAACACAAAATAAAACACATACTCACAAACATAAATACAATGGCAACAAATACAATAAATACTGTTAAATAAAAAGAACACACACAAACTCTTGAATGTTAAAAAATTTAGGATACTGAAAAAAATATCCCACGTCTTTTTGTAGTAAATGCTGATGCAGGCAATGAATTCCAGTCAGTTATTGTACGAGGGAAAAATGAGAATTTTTTTATAATCAGTTCGGCAAAATATTTCTTTGATCTTGTTACAATGACCTATTCTGGTTGAAATACAGTTTGGTAATTCAAGATATTTATACTTATCAATTCTAGCTAAGTTACTAGATATAGAAAATAAAAACTTTAGACGACATTTCTTTCTTCTTAAATCCAAATGTTCCCAACCGATCTCACGTTTAATTTCTGTCCCACTGTTTGTTCTATCATACTTTTCCGATACAAACCTTGCAGCACGGTTTTGAATTTTTTTTTTCTATTTTAATGGCAAGGTACGCTTGGTGTGGGTCCCACAGAACACACGCATATTCAAGCAGCGGTCTTACCAAGCAGCAGTAAGCAGTCTCTTTTAGCTCTTTGGGAGTACTGCGTAGATTTTGTTAATAAAATTTAACATTCTACCAGCCTTTTGTACAGATTGTGTTACGTGAGCATTAAAAGAAAGATCGCTTGATAAAATGACACCAAGATACTTCACATGCGTGTTTCTATGTAAATGTCGATAATTAATAGAGTAACACGATAGGATGCTGTCGCGTTTTTTTCCCGAAAGTGACGTGGACACACTTGTCAGCATTGAGACTTAATTCACACGTTCGGCACCAACTGAATATTCAATCTAAATCAGATTATAAAAGTGCAGAATCACGTAAATGGTCTACTCTACGATATAAAACGCAATCATCTGCGAACAGCCTCACAGGCGAGTCAATACTTACAGCTATGTCATTTATAAAAACAAGGAATAAAAGAGGCCCAAGACTGACCCCTGCGGAACGCCAGATGTCACAGCAACAAATTCAGATTTTGCATTGTTAATGACTACGCATTGCTTTCTTTCAAAAAGATAATTTTCTATCCATCGGTAGACGTTGTTATCAAGGCCCAAAGAGCGCAGTTTATACAACAACAAAGGGTGGGACACAGAATCAAAAGCCTTCCGGAAGTCAAGGAAAATAGCACGCGTTTCACTTCCACTTTCAGTTGTTGTAACAAGATCATGGTAAAGTTCAACAAGTTGAGTCACGCACGAAAGGCCCTTTCGAAAACCATGTTGAGCTGGAGAAAAGAAGCAGTTAGTATCTAGATGTGTTACAACATTACTCTACACGATCTGCTCTAAAACCTTACAACATACACAACTAAGGGAAATGAGGCGATAGTTTTCTACAATTTTTCTTGATCCATGCTTGTGGATTGGTGTAACAAATGTCTTTTTCCATTCGCTTGGAAGTGTACCTTCCTCTAGAGACTTTGAAAAAACTATGTGAAGGTAGCGGGACACGGCGAATGAGCACGATTTCAGCACTTTTGGCGACAAGCCGTCTGGGCCCACTGATTTTTTCACATCTAAGTCCTCTGAACATTTCACAATGCCTTCTATATTTATGACAAGAGGTGGCACAGGAGGCTCTATTCCGTCACTGAGGAGTGGATAACATGAACGCATTTTGTTAGAGGCGAAAATAGACTGAAAATATTTACTTGAAACAGTTGGCTTTATTATGATTATCTTCAATAACCTCACCATCACACAAAATATCCGGGATGCCAACATCTTCCTTACGAGTTTTTCGAAGGTAGGTCCAAAATTATTTACTCTTTGACCGCATTTCATCTGAAAGTTTGTCAAAGTATTCCCGTTTCGCCAAGGTGATAACATCTTTATAAGCAAAATTCAGCTTCTCAAGTTTTGAAACAGCAAATTCAGATAAATGCATTTTGTACTTCTGATATGCACGCCTTCGTTGATTTATTACTCCTTTAACAGCATACGTCATCCAAGGCTTATCAGCTTTAGTATTTTCAGATATATATTTGGCTGGAATATATTTTTCAATTAGACCTGACAAACATTTCTTAAAAGCAACCCATGAAGTATCCACACAGCTCCTCAAGGATAATCTAGCAAAATCATCTAAATATTCAAGCAATTATTTTTTTATGCTTTTATAATTTCCTTTGTCATATATGAATACCTTTCTACCACTTTCCCGTACACAAAATAGATGAGGGAGTGTTAAATCTAGCTGTGACTATGCTATGATCGCTTATTCCAGGAAAGATGGACACATCGTAAACAATATCGCTGTTGCACAAAATTAAATCAAGAATGTTTTCGCCTCTTGTTGGTTGACAAACAAATTGTTCAAAGCCGTAGGCATTTAAAATATCTTCAAATTCAGAGTAGACAATACCAGATGGTACCGTATCGTGGTCACCTGCCCATTTCAACTCTGGTAGATTAAAATCCCCGGCTATTAACATCTGTTCGTCAGGTAGGCCAGATAAAATATTGTTCAGAGCAGAAATTGTTTCGGCAGTGGAACCGGGAGGGCGATAAAACACACCAACGGCCATTTCACTTTTGTTAGGAGTGCGTACTCCGACAATTTATCAACAACATGAAGCAGTCTTTTTTTGTTGAATTTTGTTTAGGTGCCGGACCTCCCGGTTCCGAACTTCTCCCACCGCCATAAAGATGTCTGCCGTTTTCATAGGTTGCCGTTTGACAAGTAGGTTCGCAGGATGAGTCGGTATTTGGTGAGCCAAACTTTCCACCCAGTCAGGCAGTTGGATTGTGCGAGGCCAGGCTTTCTCTTATCTTTGCGCGGCATTTTTTATCATCATCCCATATGTAGGTGTCATTATCAACCCGCAGCCTATCGTGCACAAGTTTTACTCGGGAACCCTGTGCCTTCTCCTGCTTTGCACTTTCCCGCAGCATTTTCCGTTTATGTACTGTTATCTGTGAATAATCATTAGAAACAGATATCCTTGCTTGAGCCCTTAAGTTTACTGCAATGCTTGATCAACTGAAGGCGTCTTCCAGCTCCGGAGATGACCAGATTAACTCTAAGGTATTATTAGCAGTAAACACATTTCTTCCACTTTCGTCTGCAACATATTCTCTCAATCTCTTTAAATCTCAGAAGTTTCATCCAATTGGAAAATTGTTAACGTCATAACCGTTCATAAGACAGGCGATTGCCAACTAATCAGCAACTATCGTCCCATCTCGCTCACCAGCGTTTTATGTAAACACTTGGAGCATATTTTCTATTTAAGCGTAATAAACTTTCTATCCTCTTATAACCTCCTTTTCAAGAACCAACTCGGATTTCGCAAGTCATACTCATGTGAAACTCAGCTAACCGGATTTCTAACTGACGTTCACTCAAATTTTGATTCCGATGTTCAAACTGACGCCAGGCTTTATTGACTTCTTCAAAGCATTCGACAATGTCCCTCATCAACGTATTTTAATGAAACTAAGATATAGTAATCTTCACCCCCCTGTAGTCAAATGTATTTCTGAATTCCTTACTAATCGCACTCAGTACACTTCTATTAACAAATGTAAAATCTACCACAAGTACAGTAATGTCTGGCGTCCCTCAGGGAACCGTTCTTTGCCCCCTTCTTTTTTTAATCTACATTAATGATCTCCATCATGGAATATCTCTTCTGCAGTACGTTTGTTCGCCCATGACTGTGTCATCTATAGACCGATTTATTCACGCCACGAACAACTAATCTTGCAGAACAATCGCCAACTTATAATTCAGTGGTGTCAAAAATGGCAAACGGCTTTAAACTATGATAAATGTAAATCGCTATCATATTCCCGCAGTTCACATGTTCTATCCTCCTCTTACCACCTTTCTAGCATCCGCAACTGCTTGTTCATCGGATAAATACCTAGGAATTCATCTGACATCTGACCTGTCATGGATCACTCACATAACATCTGTCATTGCCGATGCTAACCTGACTCTCGGTTTGCCGAGCCTCAGACAAGCTACGTCCTTTGCCGTAACCTCAGACAAGCTACGTCCTTAGTAAAACAACTAGCTTATACTACCTTGGTCGGAACTAAACTAGAATTCACTTCTTCAATATGGTCACCGTGGCAGGCGTACCATAGCTAACAACCTGGAATTCGTTCAAAGCAGAGCCCTCCGTTTTATTTATTCCGACTATTCCCCTTATGCAAGCGTATCAGGATTTCGCCAATCAGCGAACCTTGAGACACTTTCTCACCGCCGCAGGTTGTCTCGTCTTTCTCTTCTTCATCGGATCTATTATTACAACAATCATCTCAGACAAAGTTTGCTACCGCCTCCTTACTTATTATTGTAAACTCCGTCCGATTTCATCGTCAACCGTCACTCATCAAATGCCTACTTCACCATTGGCCATTATCGACTGGAACGCACTGCCTGACGTAATTGTTTTCAGATCTGACATTAAGAAATTTGCTGCAGCCATTAACTTATTTTTTCTAACCTATAACTAGATTGCAGAGTGTTTTTGTTGTTAAATATTTGCGTTTGTTTGTTTTTTGAAGCGTTCACTCCCTCGTATAATACCCCCTGGGCCTTCAAGGAAATATAAATGATGACGATGATGATAATGATGTTGGTGGATATAAATATGGCATTTTTCAAAATCAGCTTTTTTGCAGAAATGTTTTTTTTTTTTTTTTGCTGGGTAGTGCCTTAGTAACTTCAATAGCGCTTTTTCTAATAGCCAGTACAAAACAAAAGATGTATCACATGCGAGAGTTCTCCAACTCGAACACGGGCAACACGACGACACAAAGTAACTACCATTTCGTGCACGGCACTTCAAAAAATATTATTAGTCACGGTAAACCTGGAGTCTCCATGACATCGCAGAATTTCTTCTCGTACTCAGGCTTTCTTTTTCGAGAAGGCACAGCGGCGCTCTCAGAAGCTTCCACTTGGCTGATCCCTTCCTCCATAGCTTTCGTGGTGGCGATGAAAACGGATGAAAATTGATTTTTTCCGAAAACATTTGTTTGAGTACTCCTCAGTGTTTCCGGATGGTCGCACAACAAACCGTCAAACGACTGGAGGGAATAGCCTAAATGCACCCAAAGCCGCCAAAATTCAATGCTATCTCGAAATCAAATCATAATTGGCCTACAAATTTCTATATATATATGCAGTGCCCAGACTTTCCCGCAAACTAGCAAGATTTCCATTATTACCACTTAGACCCGAATATTACCTTAATCTGGAAACTTTCCCTGGGGTTGGCAGCCCTGCACTCGTGCTCGATCGTCCCCGGAAAAAGTGAGCAGTGCGTTTTCGACGACGAATAGAGACATCGTGATTGTTGCAACGCCGACCTACCATGGCGATCCCGTGAATGATATTCACGTGGATAAGGTCGCATATGGACGTCAAAAGGCTATTTTAGTTTCTAGAACAGAGGCGATAAGGTACGAAATCTAGTTTCGCGTCCGACTTGTTACGATCACGTGACACTCCTGGGCACATAGCCCATTTGTTCGAGCTCTTTTGTTTGGGCAGACACACACACAAGCGCTGCTGTGCTTGACGACGTGGGAGTGTAATTAAATCGAACGCAAGGTACCAGTGGTTTCATGCCATGTAGGTACCGCGTCTTGCTTTAATCGTGTCGCGAACAGTATTGCATGCTGAAAAGAAAAATCTGGCTCTCAACCTTCAAAATTAACGTGTCTGAAGATGACGTGGAACGGTTCCAGGTGAAAAGATCCCTCCCACTCTGAAGTCCTCCGCTGACACAAACTCTCATAATGTACGTTTTTTTTGTTTCCTTAGTTCGTCCGTGGGTTTTTGCTGTAGTTTGTTCAAGACTCTCTGTTCACAAACTCACATGCACCGGAACATTTACGCCAGCAAAGATTTCTGCTCTAAAAAGCAACAACAACAACGAGAAAACAAGGATAAAAACTATTATTTTAATTAATAAATATTATATGCAGTACCGAGTTGGCCTGTGCTATGAAAACCTGGGTTCAGGTAAAACTATAGTTATTAAGTTTTGACGTCCGAATGTCCGAAAATGATGACTATTAATTAATCTTTCAATCAATCTTTACTTGCATAAGAACTCGTGTGATTCGTTTGATAAAGTTTCTTCGCTGTCCGGAAGAGTCGGATTTGTGCATCTTTGATTCCAAAATTAAGCGATCATGCGTAACTAGTGCTGAGGGTGAAATCGACGCACGCGTGAAAGAAACTGTCCGCGCTCGACAGTCGGAATATCCTTTGTGTCGCGGAAATCTGTCACAGCAAAGTTGCCCCGTCAATTGCAAAGCTTACAACACTTCAAAAAGCCAGTGGACGCGCAAAATTTAACAACACACCGATTTAATTGCGCAACACACGAAACACCAATAGTGTTGCCCTTTAAAATCATGCAAACCAGAATAAAGAAAAATCATGATTTAAAAAAGGAATCAGATTTATTTGATATACATCAGAGGTATTTGATTAAAATCCCACTTACACGATTTAAATCACTTTGGCTTGGAAATAGTGAATTTTTATCCCTTGATGCGTGTTTTTGAATAGCTGCCTGATAAAAATCATTCCTGCTTAATAATTTTGAGGCAAAAAAAAAAAAAAACACTATTAAGCGGAAAATGTTTATACCAGGGGGGCTATGTTGCACGTTTTGGACTCCCAGGAGACTAGGGAGAAGGAAGTGACGTAGGTATGAATGAACGTATCTTAGCAGATACCGTCATCAGCGACTCCACCAATCAACATCCAAAGAGCGTTGTTGACGTCACTTCCTTCTCCCTAGTCTCCTGGGAGTCCAA
The DNA here is from genome assembly GCA_013358835.2 of Ixodes persulcatus. NCBI lineage: Eukaryota > Metazoa > Arthropoda > Arachnida > Ixodida > Ixodidae > Ixodes > Ixodes persulcatus. The sequence goes on from JABSTQ010011569.1 coordinate 58,998, forward strand.
AACGTGCAACATAGTCCCCCTGGACGCCATGGGAAGTAAACGCTGGGGGTCAAATTGTAAGTGTAAAATATTTCCAGCATCATCTTTGGGAAGGAGTGTTTGATTTGAAACATGGTAGCCGTAAATCGGTGCGACCCAAATCATGATTTAAGTCACGAATTTCAATCAACGTAAATCACCGGAAGTGTTTCTTGCTCCCCGTCGTGGCGGCCGGAAGTGGCCCCGCTGTTTCTTCGGTTTCCCCTTGACGCACTTTATCACTTGACGGCCGCGGACGCCTGTCGGAACGATTCGAGGAATGGCGAAGCTTTGTCTGTTTCGAAAAGCCGAAAGCCGCGTGCGTTGCCGTGCGTTAACCCCCACGCTCGTGGAGCCTTATTTCCAACTGTCGTAAAAAAGAGGTGCCACAACCGTCGCGTTGGAAGCAAGCTCGCGTGTGTACCAACGACATGCAGTCCGCAAGTGGTGCCGCGCTGGAGAGCGCATGCAGGTACAGACCACCTGCGACGCTTCGTGCAATGAGCAAACAGAGCAAATTGAAAAAAACGACCGTGAAGAGAAGAAAAAAAAAAAATGCGAGCGTACGTTTTTTTCACCTCTTTCGTCATCGCTACTTTAGCGTCGTTCATAATACGGGAGGAAGAGTCGACCGACGTATGGTTCGTTTTATTTCTCGTTTCTTCTCTGTTACAAACGCCGTTCGGTAAGCAATCCTCGATCATCTAACCTTAGCGCAGTAACACTAACGTTGTTCCTGATGCATGGAGGATTTTTTTTAATTTGAAAATAATCTTTCTAAAAGAAAAGAACACCCGAGACGAAGAGCGTTTCGTTCGAAATAACGGTTTTTCGGGCCGTGGCTGAGAAGGAGTGCGGCATTTAGATGACTCATTAGGGAGTTTTAGTCAATCGTTTCGATACCTCCAATAACACTTCCGGACACTTCGTTCGGACATCTTTGCGCATACGGCGTGTTGTTATCGGGCGTCGTTATCGTATCGGGACGATCTACTAAAACTCCCGAATAGGTTTTAGTGGAATGTTCCGATAACTCCGATGATGACGCTCGATAGTCTGCTTGAAGCCTTTGCGTATTCCATTCATCGTAGCTTTACGGGGTATCGTCATCGGAGTTCAAGGAACGACTTATGAAAACTCATTATTGACTCAAATTTGAAAATTAGCTTTTTTGATTTTTTTTTCAAATTTGAGCTAGAGAAGCTCGATTGAATATGGTAGCTATAGTTGCTATAAGCGAACCGGAAGTGCCCTGCACCGGAAGAGACGTCAGTGCGCGACGCGCGTTCGCTGTGAGCACGTGATCTAGACAAATCGCGCTTTCGGCGTCGGCGATCCGTGACAGTCTAAATTTACCATTGAAAGCGCCCGAAACAGATTGTCGGTTTTTGAAATTGGCTATGATTTATTTTTGTTTACGCTGGGATGCATGAACCTGGGGATGAAATTAGGGAGCTGAACAAAATGCACGAGAAATGGCTTGGTTTATCGAGATCGTATACAGATGCATGCAGTCGGTGAGCGTTTCCACGGCATCATAGTTTGTGGTGGACACCGCAGTTTGTTTTTGTTGTTAAAGCATGTTTTTTCTTTATTCCGAACCGCGCTCTTTTTTATGCGATGGCGGGAACGTCTAAGATTTCTCTTTTCTTCTCATAAACAGCTCGAACGCTAACGCCGCAGCACCGACCGCCGTTACAGCGATTCGGCGTTCGAATAATTGGCATAGACACCACTGTGACAGAGACAACGCCAGCTACATCTGCACCCACCCACTAAACAGCGTCAATAAAAAAAGAGCCATGTAAATTGATGCAGTGGTGGAATATGTCGAGCAAACAATCGGGGTTGATTCCCGTTGAGGCGCGTTTAGGTTTTCGTTCTTCAATTGTGTTCATATTTGTACAGATTATCATCTGCAGTACGTGCCACACATTTCGCACGGTTTCCATGGCGTTCGGCCACACTTTGCGCAGAAATACCAGCTTTTAATACGAAATCATTATATACCCCATTAGCGAAAATCCGTCGTCGTCGTCGGCGGCGTGATCGAGCGATGGTACCAAAAATGGCCGACGGGGCAAAGAGTATAACCACGTCGAAATTGCTCGGATTGACGTCGAATCTCCCAGGGAGGTTCCTGTACACAAAGTACGTTAAAGGCTTTGATAAGAAAATTTCGTACAGGTCGGTCTGGGTGGGAATCGAACCCGGACCTCCGGGGTGCGAGACGAGCACGGTTACACAACACCACGGCGGCTCCACGGTTCCGGCTGAACTAAAGGTGTGCCTAGTGCGTGCGTCATTGGGCATTTGACGGCGCAGCCAATGGGGACCAGGTGGTGCCACGTCATGAGTGTATAAAATGAGCGCGCTGCCTCCCACGCGTCACACACCGAATCAGCAGAAAGAACTTTATTGCATGTCGAAAATATCAATCGAAAACATTTTGCCAAAGGGACTGCAGTGCCTTTCGCATTCCCACATGAAAACAGCCTTAAATGTCTCGGCCGAATTTTTTTGTCTGCTGACTTTTTCTTTAATGATTTTTTTTTTGTTTTGCTTTTAAGCGTCCTTTTAAGCCTCCGAGTGGGCACACATCGCCACTACCTCGAGTTGGGCAAATACTGCGAATGACATCGAATTCCAAGTATATATATATATCCGATGGCGAGTGTAGAGGCGGACTGGTGTGTGCTGTCACGTATACGAATGAACATCCGAACAACACGATGAAAGCAATAAAGCGGCGCAAAAAAGTGCATCGTCACCAACGAGGTAGAGGGGCCTACAGCGATAAAGTGTCAGCTGAAAGCAACGTTGCTATACTTCGTTTCACCTTCGGTCCGAGCGCGGCCGATGTTATGAGCCGAAGGGCCAATCAAAGAGCGCAAAAAGCGCAACGTCATGGCGTGCTCTCTGCGCTTGATAGGACTAGCCGGCGTAGGAGCACGCACAGAGAGACGGCGAATACCGGCTGGTCCTATCAACTGCAGATAGCACGCCATGACGTTGTGCCTCTTCGCTGTTTGATTGGCCCTTCGGCTCATTACATCGGCCGCGCTCGGACCGAAGGTGAAACGAAGTTATAGAACCCTCAGTTGGGAAACTCACCGTTAAAACATGGGCCGCTGGTGTCCACCGAGACCGAGCTAAATACGACAACAGCGCCACCCTTTATCATTTGTCTTTACTGTGGTGATCTTGAACTTTCAGACGCATGTTTTTGCGTCCGTTAGTAAAAACTAACGGGAAAAAACTCTTTTTGTAGTAACTTTTATTGGAGTTTAGCACAAATTGAGGGCTCGTGATGTTTTCTAAAATCTTTAGTTTGCAAGGTTTTGCGGCACAATTAATATTGTCTTTACACAACCATGTCTCAGCGGTGATTTCAGGCAGCGCGTCCCGACCTAGGTGCATCCTAACTTCGTTAGTGATTCGCGGCGCGCCCGCTGGGGAGACGGGGGTGGCGCCCCTGTAACCTCTTCCACCGTATCTGTTTCGGCGCCATAATGGCCGAATTAGAGCCAAAATAGAAGTCACGTGCAGTTCCTCGAGTGGCCGCTGCGGGAGAAATGGCGGTGTTGTAATCGCCATTTGCTCGGTTCTGGAGGACGGGTCGGTGCCACTTTTTCAGAAGATCTCTATGGCAGTTTCCCAATTGAGTGGTTTAGTAACGTTGGCTGAAAGTCACCCCCACCCAGCAGCCGCCATGTTGCACACTTTTGACCACTTGACACGTGACCTTAGTCTTGCGTCTAGATTTTAACGAAATACCGCGCACAGATAATTGCTTTTTGATCTTTAATAACCGTGCTGACGAGATAAGTAATGTTGCGTTTGTTTTAAGTCCAAAATGTGCTTTTACGACAAAAACTCGGGCAGCTTCGCAATGGCGCCGCCAGATGCCGTCAGCCGCGGTGCTGTATTTTGGGTTTTTATCGGAGCTAGACACTGATCTATGGGGCTAACAGTATAAAAAAAGTTTATCTTAATTTTTCTTTATTTTTTTTTTTTATTTTTACAGCGATTGCAATACAAACTTCGACTCAGTTTTGCGTCAGAGCCCCGTGAATTGGTATGGTCAGGTGTCTAGTGGTCAAAATTGTACAACATGGCGGCAGCCAGGGGGGGGGGGGGGGGTGGTGCCCGGAGGGTCACTTTTGCCTGGTTTATCGGTCTATCCTCGTTGATCGTCACGGTCCTCGTCGTCTCCGTGCATTTGGTATTACCGGCTAAACCACTGAACCCTATTGTATAGTAGGCTGCAGGATCGCGGATCGAGCCTTGTCTTGCTGGGGTCGAGCAGAACGAGCGGCAGCCATCGCTCGACACTAGCTAATACGTGGGACTCCATAAAAAAAAAAAACGGAAGAAAAAAAAAAAAGACGGCAATTTCTTACATTAGTAGGTTGTTCTCGCGACGATGAAAGTTCTATCGTGTTTTTATAGAAACGACAGTCGATATTTTGGGTGCAAATATATATATATATATATATATATATATATATATATATATATATATATATATAGTATATAGTATATATATATATATTTGCACCCAAAATATCGACTGTCGTTTCTATAAAAACATATATATATATATATATATATATATATATATATAAAGCGTTAGGATAACTATCTTCTTTTTAAATAGATGTTTTGTGGTTACAGGGTCGAGGGTTGCGACTTTGTCGGGCGCAAAACTGCGATGCGGTTCAATGAGGCAAAGGTTGCCGAGAGTCAGCGTGTAGTCGTTCGTGTCGCGAATCTCGGAATTCATCGGAGCCTTCACTGTGCTTGATTCGTTTAGCCGGAGACGGCGAAGTAGAGACGTCGAGCGCGGTGACGTTGCACTTTTGAGGGCTGCTCGATTGGGCTCCATCGCGGTTCGTTGCGTCGACTACGGTCGGACTTGGGAAGGGGAAGCGAGGCGGTTCCGCCATCCGAACCTACAGAGCGCAGCACAATACGTATGCGGGACAAAAAAAAAAGAAAAAAAAAACTACTTTGTATTATAAATCTATAGACCTTTGCCATTACAAAGAAAGCCCGCTTTGCCCGCACCAAGTGTGGGCACTGCGCCTGCGCAGAAACCAAATTCGAGAGGAGTGAAGCACCTGCGCATGCGTAGCTACTAACAGCAGCACCACCGCAGTGGCGTGACGTCAGTAAGTTGAGTTGGTCTATAGAACTTATCGCCCAGGCGAAAAATGCCGAGTCACTGGGATGTGGACGCTTGCGCGGCGTCTCCTATTTCGTGCGAGAGAGCTACTGCACACGCGCGAAACTCCTTCTATTATTGTAGGGAAGTCTAAAGAAGAGAAGACTCTAACGGAAACGAACGATTACGCATCTTATTACCATCTGTACTGGTGTTGTTCAGACTTAAATAAAAACACGGCCCTTTAGTTTTTTCTAAAAATATATTTCTTGCCCGCTACGTTTCATGTAGAAGCCAATTTTCTAAAGAATGAACTGATATCTGCTGTCGTGGCGCTAGAGTGTACTAGAAAGGACGAGTGGGGCCACCGGAGTGCTATATTTGTACCTCCGGATGTGGAAAAAAACGGCTAATCCAAGCCACTTCGCTCGTAGCGCCCTTTCAGGCGCTACCGTAGTGGTTCGGATTAGCCGCTTTTTATGAAAAACGCGTTTCGTTCCAACGCCAAGTTTGACCGGCACGCTGGTCAAGGTCATAGAAACGATAGGACGCCGGACTATATTTTTTTTATACAACCTAGACGTCAGGCGTCACGTACATAAAGTCAACGCGACCTGACTTGTCGTCACAACGCCATGCGACATCAGAACGACGCCTTGACGTCAACGTCGTCATCGACATTGACAACGTGCGTTACACGACATCAAGACTGCGTTCTGACGTCATATTGCGCTGACAACGACGAAGATGTTCGAAAGTTTGAAAGTTTATTGGGATTTTCACGGGCCGAGCCCGGTAGGGAGGTACTGGCAAAGAGCATTTCTGCCTGACTGGGCCTCTATCCCCCGCAGTTTACAGAAGTGCGAAAGGTGGCACGGTCTACGGCTTTGTAACATTTGTTTCTGCTTAAATATACATGCCTGTGTACGCAAAATACATTTCATGCAACACATGAAACAAAAATTTTATTTCACACCGCACAACAAAGAAAATACTCAGCACTTTTAATATTCACATGTCCAGTGGTGGACCCAAGGTAACCATTAAAAAACAACCAAACAAACAAAAACAAAACATTTCTACAACGCGTAACAGATGTCTTTGTCTACAAGTACCAACGTCAACGTCGACGTCGTCATCAACGTTGACGTTGATGACGACGACGACAACGTCACGGGACGTCAAGATAACGGCGTCCTTGTCAATGCGACGTCATAAGAACGCCTGGTGTCTGTTCGTTGACGTCGTTGTCGACATGACGCAACTCGACGTCACGAAGACGTCCCGACAGCTTCACGACATCGACGTCATCGTCGACGACGTTACACGACGTCAAGACTTCGTCGTGACATTGACGTTCACGATGACGTCAGGACGACGTTAACTTGACGTCATAGCAATGTTTGACGTTGCGTGGGGCGTCAGCGTCAATGTCGCCATCGACGACCACGTCCACGTCGTCCTCAATGTGGCGCGCGACGTCATGACCGCGTTACAACGGCGACTTGATGTCGCATAACGGCGTCGTCCTCAACGCGACGCGATGTCACGACCGCGTCACAACGGCGACTTGATGTCGCGTAACGGCGTCGTCCTCAACGCGACGTCACGACCGCGTTACAACGGCGACTTGATGTCGCCAAACGGCGTCGTCCTCAACGCGACGTCCCAACCGCGTTACAACGGCGACTTGATGTCGCCAAACGGCGTCGTCCTCAACGCGACGTCCCAACCGCGTTACAACGGCGACTTGATGTCGCCAAACGGCGTCGTCCTCAACGCGACGTCCCAACCGCGTTACAACGGCGACTTGATGTCGCCAAACGGCGTCGCCCTCGACGCGACGTCACGACCGCGCTACAACGGCGACTTGATGTCGCCAAACGGCGTCGTCCTCAACGCGACGTCCCAACCGCGTTACAACGGCGACTTGATGTCGCCAAACGGCGTCGTCCTCAACGCGACGTCCCAACCGCGTTACAACGGCGACTTGATGTCGCCAAACGGCATCGTCCTCAACGCGACGTCCCAACCGCGTTACAACGGCGACTTGATGTCGCCAAACGGCGTCAGTCCTCAACGCGACGTCCCAACCGCGTTACAACGGCGACTTGATGTCGCCAAACGGCGTCGTCCTCAACGCGACGTCCCAACCGCGTTACAACGGCGACTTGATGTCGCCAAACGGCGTCGTCCTCAACGCGACGTCCCAACCGCGTTACAACGGCGACTTGATGTCGCCAAACGGCGTCGTCCTCAACGCGACGTCCCAACCGCGTTACAACGGCGACTTGATGTCGCCAAACGGCGTCGCCCTCGGCGCGACGTCACGACCGCGCTACAACGGCGACTTGATGTCGCCGTTGTAGCGTGGTCACAACGCGACCGCGCTACAACGCGTCACAACGGCGACTTGATGTCTCGTAACGGCGTCGTCCTCAACGCGACGTCAAGACGGCGTTACAACGGCGAATTGATGTCGCCAAACGACGTCGTCCTCGACGCGACGCGATGTCACGACGGCCTTACGACAGCATCTTGGCGTCGCGTAACGTCGTCGTGTCGTGGTGCTTTGACGTTACCTCTGACGTCAAAATCATAAAAAATACAATATAGCCGCTAAGAGCTATATTGCCCATATGACCTTGACCTGTGTCGTTGCTTGATCGCACCGAAGGTGGCGCTACGATCAAAGTGGCTTTAAGTGGCTTGGTTCCACCTGATCGCTTTCCACATTTTGAGGTGAAACTGAAAGCATGAGCGGAGCCTATTGGCGACGTGCGCGACCAAAAGCGTCGCTGTGGTCGGCCTCCACGATTGGCCGAACGCTGACTATGACGTCAGAAAAGGATTTATCATCGACGGAAATAAGAGTAATGAAATAACTTTAATTTTGACGGTGTTGGCAGTGTTCCTTTGAGAGCGCAATGATTTAAAGCTTCCACCATGCTATTTACAAACACCATCGAACTTGTTGTTTGCAAGGTAATGACGTCACAAGGGGGAACCATAGGAGGGCGCCACCAAAACATCTCGCCGCTAATAGCTCGTCCCACTCGTACCTTCTAGTACACTCTAGGGTGCCTCAATGTCTTTCTGTTTAGGGTGATGCCACCCTTTGTAGTACCCGATGCCGACAGCACGCGCTCACGGGTAAAATACAAAGAAATCGACGAAAGTCCGGAGCTCGTTCTCGTATCTTCTGCCACGCTCACACTTAGAGTGGAACGCAGTATATAGTGTGACATGAGATGCACGTAGGGGGGATCGGTGGCCGAGTGGTCTAGCGCACACCAGCTCGGAGCACGTGGAGCGAAAGCTCGCGCTGCAGAACCCAGGATCCTGGGTTCAATCCCCACCCCTGCCCGTTTCGATCTGGATGAGCATCGTACCGGCGTGCGGTCGTGTGTCACTATACTGCGTGGAGTACGTTAAAGACCCCGGGCTCGCGGTTGTACTGCACTGGCTAAATTGCTCATCTACAGCTGGGAGACTCGTCGCCCGTTGAGGCAGACCAAGTTCTAGGCTGTATAAACATACACACAACCCAATTTTTTTTTTTTTTGAGATGCACGTGAAGCTAACGAAGCCATCAGTTCACTGCGGAGCATATACCTGTACCCCCCCATAACGGGCGCTCACCTCGAGCGACAGCTCGACCAACATACACACTGATGGCCACTGCGGCCTCGCACGGCGTCGTGTGTTCGCGTGGCGGAGAAAGGGGCCTTCCTCTGCCGCTTACGCACGCGCGATAGGAACCGTTTACAAGGGTATACGAGCCGGCGATTGTACAGTCCTCGCTGACGTTTCAGCTCCATATGGCATGAAGCCCTCGAGCGTCTTTCGAAAGATCCCACGCAATCGGCGAACGGCGAGCGCGCACGTACGCGGAATTTTGATTGAGAACGTTTATCGCGGTGTAGTTGTCGGTCCTCTAAGCGGGTAGAGGTTGAGGGAGGGGAGGACATCAGAGCGTGCGGCAGGGACGCCAGACAGCCGAGCTCTGACGAGTGATTAGTGACTCAAAGCCATGCGGAGAGCGAGTCGTCTGCTTCTTGCGCAGGATGGCGGTGACATCAGAACGACGCCGAGCTCTGATTGGCTAATTGAAAAAAAAAAATAGTGGGTAGATATCAAGTAGATATCAATGCTAGATGCTTTGAGATCTACCCACTATTTTTGTTTTTCAATCAGCCAATAAGAGCTCGGCGTCGTTCTGACGTCACCGGTACTCCTGCGCAAGAAGCAGACGACTTTCTCTCCGCATACTTCGTTTCACCTATACGTCCAGACGCACCCGACCCTATATACGAGTTGACGGGACCGATCAGATGGCGTCAAAAGCGCACCGTGATTGTGTTCGTCGTGTTTCTGTACGTGTTCTAGCATCGCTGAACCAATCAGAAACAGCAAAGGACCTAGAGACACTCGCGCTTTTGACGGACTGGTCCCATTAGCTCTTGCACCGTCGATAGTTGTCCCTGTGGTCGCACGATCGCTTGCGTCAACCAATGGCAGTGAGGCGTCCCCTGCGCTCGCTAGGCTTAACGCGTCACGCCCGAGCGTCTTAGGTTTTCTCAAAGTTACCCTCGTCAATGACGTTTCATTCTTACGCGCCGTTGAAGGGACCATGAAATGACCTTTCTACTTTTGCCAAATAACTTTTACATTAAACCTTCGATGTTCCCTGAACGCCGAAGAGGCATTCGTTTTCGTTTTGGTTTATTAGCTTCTACACGAAAAATTATTGAAATATCGAGTTTTTCTTTTTCTCCCACTTACCGCAAAACAAGCCGCGGTGTAATTTTGACGGTCTTGACGAACTATGGCACCGGGCAGTAGGAGAATGGGACCGTTAGCGGCGCACTGGCGGTGTGCCGGTATGTTTTACCACAGGGTTTTACTGCGCTGACGGCGCCGATGCCACCGACATCTTTTTTTAATTGGCGCCTCCTATCACTGCGATAGCTATGGACGCATCGCAGCTGTGCGAAATTCAATTAGTTATGTTGCGCTACACAGCGACAGCATGGGACTGGTCCCATACGCCGGTACGAAGCGCAGCAGGTCGTCAGCACGACAGCCGCTTCTCCGCCGCCGTGAGCCCTTTCCGCTGTATCTCTAAAAAGAAGGGGACGCGCTGTCACTCACTGGCGTAGCAGAAAATGCACATAGGTTTCTATGGGGTCAAGCTTTATTAACTTTTATTTTGTCAGGATAGGCTGGGAGGGCAGAGTGGATGAGAAAAAAGAAAAGAAAACGATGCCGTACGCCGTCATGTACGATCACGAATTTAAAAGTATGGTGAACCAAAATTTGGATTTCAGAAAACAATGCAGGAGCGATAGGTGGGACGCTAGAATCCCCACAACAGCACCCATAAAGCGATATCTCGAATGAACGGCCGTATTTTGGAAAAAAAAGGTCGCTATAGACCATTCTAAAAAAGAGCGTGTGACCGGTGCCATTTTGAGTGTTCGTGCGTATGGCGCGTTCTTTGCTCGCTTTCCGAAGCGACGAACACGCACGTGCTGGGCTGTGAAAATCGCACGCTGGACTGTGATTTTGTAAACATTGGAAAGGTCTATTGAACGAGGCCGACGAGGCGCGTGACGTCAACATATCTCGTTTCCTCCTCTCATCGCTTCGCCCCCTCAAGGCGCCGAGACGGAAAAGACACGAGGCCGTTTCCTCTCTTTCTCGACTTTTCTCGGAGAAACAGACGTCAACATATCTGTAAAATGCGCCTCTTTTTTTAGAAAAATACTCTCATCCGTTCGAAATGTCGCTGTATGAGTGATGTTTCGGTGTTTGTAGCGTCCCGTTGCACGCTTCTGCCGCCGTGTTTTGTAGAATCCAGATTTCGGTTCAGCATCCCTTTAAAACACGACTTTACTGATAATACAAATCTCGCCACACGCCGTTTTCACGGTTGCAAAAGACGATGTATTCTTAGCAGCGATATAGCAACGTAGAAATTGATTTCGTGATCACATAGACGTTGCGAGAGTTCAGGAATGCTTACACTACTCACTTTTCTCGGGTGATTAAAACACGTAAAAATTCGAACCCTTCATACACGCCTTTAAATACGGTACGCACCAGTAATATCTTGAACTTGAGGACACGCATGGAATGCGCAAAATAAGAAATCTGGGCGATGTTCGAGGAGACACATGCTAACAAAGCACCACTGTAGTCAAAGTAAACAAAGACGACGGCAAGAGCGTTTGTGCTGTCTTGAGGGTGCCGCCACAACATCGCCTCACGAGTAGATGGATCTTCCCTTCTAGGACGTGCTGGGTTATCATCGCGACATACGACGAAAATTCAGTCAAGCATAGCGCTCTACGCGAAACGACGATCTTCCACCATGCCGATTAAGTCGACGATCACCATCGACGCCATGCTTTGTAGTAGAGCATGAACCGCGACCGACGCAGGCGCAGTACTATCTTTCTCTTGCTTCGTTTGCCACAGGATAAACGGCGCATAGCTCCGAGCGGAATAAAATTCGTAAATTTCCGTCACATCGCTAATTATTCAACAAAATGTAAATCAGAATATATTTTAACAAAACTTTTAAGAAACCTTCGCTACGTATTTTTTATGATCGAGGTGCTGGTGAGGTAGGTTCTTATCCAATAGGTGACGTGGATTGGCCTGACGTGCCGTGGCACCGCGGATGCATCGCAGTAAAAAGGCTGAGAGCTTTCGAAGGAAAAAGGCGGAAAAGAGTCCGCTTTTCTTTGAAAACTTCTATAGCGAAAATCTTTTTTTTTTGATCTCTATTTTTTGTGTTTTGGATTTCGTTTCACACCTTTTACGACGTGCGATAGATGAAATTCGATTTTGAAATCGTTTCATGGTTCCTTTAATTTCAAGTCGCACCGCAGTCGACGCAAGAATCCGATTCAACCAATCAAGTAGCTTCAAAAATACATAGTCACGGCGCTCGTTTTTTTTTTGTAAGTTTCCTATCACCGGCCAAGCCAATCACCCAGATAAAATCAGCGCTGTATATGTCGTGGTGAATTCATTGTTCGTGATTGGTTGAGTCGGCCATAACAAACGCACAAAAAGGATGAACGCCGACGAGGCGCACTCTTGGAGCTCATTGACTGGATCCCTCGGATCATAGCTTCGGCTACACCTGCGTCTGCTTAGGACCGATCTCTTGTGACCTCTCGCGACCAAGGGAACCCGCCGGCACGCTGGCGCCATCTATGAGGTGACTCTGGAACTGCATTTCACTAGAGCGGAGGTTTCTGCGGTATTTGCGAGATCACATGTGCGTACCATCTACGAGAAGTGGTCGCTTGTAACATTCTGAAAAAAAAAAAAAGAAGAAGCTTTTTCGAGAAAAAAGAAATGAGCAATGCGCAAAAAATGAGGAAACACGCGGAAATACCGAGTGTTCAGGAATCAGTAGCACCAAGACCATTTTGCATCATGGCGGTCGCTCCCAAAGGAACGTCGCAGGGATTTGAAAAGTCCGTTGTCAATATGACGTGGACATGACGTGGGCGTCAGTGTGTTGTTTCGTCGGGAGATATTTAATAGGTTTAAAGGCACGTGTTCGTAAGCAGCTACAAGTGTGCGAACCAGACTTTAAAAAAAAAAAAAGTTTAACATAACGTAGAAGTACCGATGTCGTGTTTTGTGATACGCGTGTCGCGTTGCCCACGTAGTTTGCATTGCTTGTCGGGGAAGGTCGTCCTCGCGCTATCGTTTAATGACAAGGTGGCGTATATCTGCAGCACGAGGAGGATACGGTGTCGTGCTGTTACACGCGGTCCGTATACTAGCGCGGTCGCTTATCTCGACGCTCACGCGGACACGTGTGCCGTCGTCGCAACGAGTGCCGGGCGCTTCTGGGCGGAGATTTTAACGACGGGCACGGCCGTGATCACCTTCCAAGGAATCCTCTCAAAGAAAACGGCCTTCGACTGGAAGGACGCGTGTCGAACAGCGTGAATGTCTTTGGTATCTCTACACCGGTACCCTTTTTTACGATTACGTAGGGTGTAAGGGTGAAGCCACGGGTGCGTCTCTAGAACAGTGTTAGCAACATCTAAGGCTCCTGCTATAAACTTCTGTCCTATCTTTTTTTAACTGTCTTCTGTTTCCCCATTTTTAGCCGGACAGCGCGTTGGTTTGGAGGCACATCTCTCCCGGTTTTTTCAATTTTTTTCCCCCTCTGAACTGCTACAGAACAAAGGAAGTGAATTTGCAGCATCTCGGCGTCATCGGTAATCGACGACCTGTCATGGTGCGCTTAACGAATCGTGAGATGGAATCCAACAGCGTCTCTTTTATCAAGTTGCAAGCTTTGACCGACGAAACTCGCTGGGAGGCCAATCACGACGTATCACGTGGTGGGTGGTGCTCTGTTCTGTAACCTGCTTGGCCGGGTCAGGTACACGGCGGGAATTATTCGCTTTTGGCTGTCAATGTCTCGTCTTGTCACGGTGCTGATTGCTGAACTGTCCAGTAATGAATGGCAACATTGATGGGAAGATATTTAAAAGGAATTCGACATGTAGCTTCTACATTACACTATACAGCGTCCGAGACAGAAAACGAAACCTGGTTTTTCGGTCCGCATAAATAAAGTACACATCGCAGGAAGCTGGAAATTCGTGTAAATGTGACACTCGTGGTGGTGATACAATGGAGAAGTTTGACAACATGACGCCGATCGGATAAAGCAGAAAAACAATATTTCCATATGAGACGACGTTTACTTAAGCCGTTAACGTAGTAGCTTGGGCGAGTTGGTTGCTCATATTTACACACACTATTGAGCACTAATGCAAAAGTGCACTCACACCGTACACTCTTCCTAAGGAGTGAGCGCACGGAGTGAGTGTACTTTTGCATTAGTGCGCTGTAGTGTGTGTTACTTAAGCCGTCAAACCAAAAAAAATGACATTGGTCATGACCTTTGGCATTTATTTCAACGAAACACATTTGTCAGCGAGAAATAAAACAGTAATAAATGTCTCGCTGTTGATTTTTTTTTTGCACTGAAATAAATGTTTAAGGCGGCCACATGCCATTTTATAGAGTGATGGGCATTGGACTGAAATGGACGTCGGCTTATATAGGAATTTTGTTTTCTGCGTTGTATTTTGATTCAGGTAACGTCATATTCTAAATCTTTCGCATAATATGAGCACCGCTAGACTCACATTCACAAAAAAAAGTTTCATCTTTCTGGAAAGCGTTTTTTTTTCTTCAATACGCATGCTGAAAACCCGGTTTCTTTTTCCTCTCTCGAACCCTGTATAACGTACGCTAGGGGGGAAAAAAACAACAACACAAGAAAGCATTTATTGGTAAGAGGGAAACCAGTTGAAAAAAATGTAGATGGAACAAGATATCTGGGGCCCTAAGTTTCCCGCCATGCCGCGAGAATGTCGGCCCGATTTCTCACCGTCGCGATTGGCTAGCGCCACGCTTGACCTTGCCGCTGGTCAATTGCGGTCGTGAGAAATCTCGCCGACGTTTTCGCATAGAACACCATTTAAAATGTACGTAGCAAAGTACGCGGCATCAAATCCTTCGAAACCGTAATACTATCAATTGTTATTATTGTAAAAACACAGGTGGGTAAAAAAATATAGAAGAACAAGGTACCGATAATATTGATTTTGTGATATGGATTTTTATTTTGTTTTATAACGCGTAAATGATTCGTTGGAGAGCTTGAAATCGTTTGGATTGCAACACTATGATTCCTTACTTTATTATTAATTTATTATTTATTTATTTTAAAGATACAGCCGGCCAACTTTTGAGGGCCAAGGCATGAGTGGACGAAAAAAAAAAAAAAAAAAGGTCACCAAAACAAATAAGTAGTTCTAAACATACAGTAAAATGCGTAAGCAACTTAGTCCGTACAGGTCATTCAAACAAAGAAAAGTTAATCAATGGCACTAGAGAATGAAGCGAATGGACAATGTCCATCACGCTGCGGGGCAGCTCGTTCCACTCAGAAACAGTACGCGAAAAAAAAGAATATTTTAAAACATCTTTCCTGCAACGAAACTATCGAATTAGTTTCTCATGCTTCTCTCTGGCATATGTTTATAGACTGCGTGACAATGGGAAGACGCTGAAGTTAGCAGGCATCTAGATTTTGTAACCATTTGTGCTTTTTATTCATTACTTCCATTCGTCTTTTACGAAATATCGACTTAAACCTTCTCATTCCTCTTCTCCGAGACAGCGTGGCCAACTGGGACAATAGACTCTTTTCAAAGCCTCATCGAGCAACATTGGCCGTCGCCATTTCTGGGGCACGAAGCGTGGGATTGGATCCGAGACATCGCAGAACGCTGACGAAGGCCACCTGTCCAATACCTTCTCAGAGTACGTGCCCAAACAATGGCGGACGGGCCTAATTGGCACAGCAGCCACTAGGTGGCACGCACTTTTGAAAAGGTTCTATTACCCCAGGTCAACTTCTCTGTCTTCTTTGTTTTGTCCCTCCTACATTCCTTCCTTCCCTTTTTGGACTGTAAAGAGTGTGTCAGTGCGAGGCCGACCATACGGAGCCCAATCCCCGTTCTGGTCGTTGTCAGCAGCGAATCTTCCTTTTCCGGTTGTAGAGGACCGCAGGGAAAAGTTTGAACCGACATTTGCCTGGTGTGTGCCATAACGGGACGGCACGTCCTCTTCACGGTGCATGAGGGATTCCCTCGTCGCCAGAAGGCCGTAGGCTCAAGACGCTCCCTTTCCTCGCAGAGGAGCGGCGGCCGGAGGCCATGGGAGAATCGGCACAGTGCCCGAGCGCCCAGGGCTTGTCCCAGTGGCTGGCGGTCATCTTCGTCATCGGGGCCGTGGCCGGCATCGGTGTCCTCGCCCTGCCGCACGCCATGAACGAGACCGGTGAGTGGCGGACAGACGCGCTCGGTGCCGCCGAGTAGAGTTCGGCTGTACTTTCAGGGCTGACGTACTTCGAAGATATGTTGGAAACATCAAAAGTGCCACAGAAAAAAAAAAAAAAAACAGAAGAAAATAAATTGCCTTTTTTTTTAGTATGTATCAAAGGCGCTCTGTGCATAGCGTTTATAGGTTGTCTTCACTGGCGACCATAGCTGAGCTCGCTGCTGCTGAGCCCGTGCTGACGGCAGGCTTCCACGGCGCTTCTAACACGCACGTTACACACCATCAGGATTGTTTTCTCTGGGAGATCGTAAATAAGAACTCATCCCGAGCATGCGCTGTGAGCAGACACCTAAAATAAGGCGTCCTGTGAATACCACCTATAGGTCCTATATAAGAGGTATTCACACGGGTGATGTTTTCCAGGGAGGGATGTGCGTTACGTCAGGGATCGGCGGAACCAGCGGAACTTCCTCCTCGACTCAAGCATTCACACCAGTTCACGCGAATGGCTGTTAGCTGAGAGGGATGACAGTGTTTTCAGACAAATTTAGCGGTCGCACTCTCGAAAACAGGGCTCGGTCCGCGCTGCCGAGGGTAGAAAAATGAAGGCGTATACATAAAACAGCAATACGCGATTATGGCAGCAGCGTTGATGCAGGCGACGACGAACTGCCTCCTGCTAAAAGAAAGATGCTTCTTAAATAAGTAAATGCAAAAAAAAAACGTGGAGTTTAAAATTAGCTGTATGAGGAGCGGCTTGGGGACAGCATTGATTGTTGAAGACTCCTTGGGGTGCCTCGGATGATATGCGAAAACAACGCAAACCACCAAGCCAACCCGATGCCACCGTCCCTTTATCTCGCCGAGGAACATCTGTAAAGTTGCCAGACACGCGAATAAAATGCCGCCAATCGCGAAAAGATCCCGCGTCAAGGAGGGGACTGTTTGTGCAGTCCGAGAAAAGGCTCCCCCATCCCCCTGGGATGTCTATTTCAGCGCGACTCCGCTCAAAAGCGTAAAGTTGTTACTACGTGTTGCGCATCTTGGGGAGGGCTTTCTCCTGCGTGTAAATACCCCTTTAACGTCATGGTGTCGCGTTACGTCACATGACGGACGTCACAGAGTGACGTATCGGCATGATGCCACGGTCACATGACGTCATTGCGTCACACGACGCCTGTGTGTCAGAGTACTACATAGTGTGACGTGACGTCAGGTGAGGTTATGACACGAGGTAAGCGCGACTGCGACGTCGACCCCTACCAAGGGTACACACCAGGCATGGACGCATTGCCCTAAAAATGCTCTACATTTAAAACAGAAATCTACTGCCCTTCCGGCAACTACCCCCGTCTTATGAAAGTAATACCTCTTTCCGCGATGTCTAATTGGCTGTCCAAATAGGAGATTTCAGAACGCGTGAAGCGGCACAACTCCATCATAGAGCGTGCGGCTGTTCGCTTCCGTCCGTGTTCTTTTTTTGCCGGGGGGGGGGGGGGGGGGGTGGCTCCGTGGAGGACGTCCGCTTCTGTCCTGCACGGAGGCCTAGAGCATACTCATCACTTAAGTTCGGACAGCCACTCACACGCTATGTTTGCTGTCAGTCCATTGTTCGAGGCCTCCGCTGCTGTTCAAGTACCGAAAACGGGAAACGGAACGATAACCAAGGGCGCAGCAGAACAGATGGACAGGCAACAGACACACCACTGGCGGGTCGCGCTCGGCTCGGCTCAGTACAGGGTTCATAAACATGCAGGGAGGTAGAAAGAGAACAAAGTGGGAGGAGATTGGTGAACAATTAGAGGCTGAAGATTTCACAGTGTATGGGGCAGTGGAAACTTACCTTTGAGAGGAGGAGGATCCACCGAGTCAGGCTTTACTCTTGGATGGGATGCAACCGGAGGGGAGGTGAACACGAAGGCGGAGGTCTAGGCATGTTAGTTTAATGACAAGACTGGGAAAGAGAGAGGGAAATCTGCAGAGAACACTTATGGCTGAAGGATAGGGTATCAGGTCTGAGCATTCTTCTGGGATTTGCTTACCTGAAAACAGGAAAGGACTCAAAAGAGGAAAATACAGAACACTTAACATGTAAATCGAGGGAAATTCAAGAAATTTGGCCTTAAGCAGGAGATAATTATCATAGGAGACATGAATGCACACATTGAAAGAGTTTGACGGGTTCACAGATACAACCGGAAAGTTGCTAGAAGATTTGTGTGATACCCTGGACCCATTGTTAGTTAACGCACAGGTGAAATGCGACGGGAAAATAACGGGGGAACGAAACAACTCACACGCAACAATAAACTACTGCTTCATGCCCCCAAAACTGTACGACAGGTTAGGAAGTATGAAAATAGACGAGGAAGGCACAAAAGGCTTAGAGAGTCAGCACAAAAGAATTAAGACTAAATGTGGCGCATCCGAACCAGAACAAGCTCAGGAACGAGCGGGTAAGCCGGAACTAAGTGGAGCTCAAATACCAAAAGAATCTAAACATAATTAGAACATAGCATCGAAACAACCAGAAAGAGAATGGACCTATGAGGATCTAATAGGAATCTTTAAAATAGAATCAGAGATGTATAGAATTAAACAAAAAAGAAAGCAAAAACGAAGACACATACTAAAAAGTTGGTGGGATAAGGAAGTCAAAGCAGCCATATTGCGGCGCCAAAGGGCATCTTAAAAGCATAAATGGGCAAAAAAAACAACAACAGGGGGGGGGGGGGGGGAGAGGGGGGAGCTTTGCCACTTGAACTAGCATCAAAATGGGAGAACTTCCAAGAGCGGAAAAGGGAGGCATCAGCTTTAAGACAGGCCAAAATTGGGAGTGAATGAGTGCAGCGAATGATGTAAATAAATAAAAAGAGATACTAATGCGGCAAAACGATTTTGGGAGCACGTTAAAGTGTCGGGGAAAAAGACAGGGTTTCCAACACTTACTTACCACACAGGAGGGGAGAAAAGTAGAGGCGCGGGAAAATATGAGGCAGAAAATCGAAGGGGCTTTCTCCCAGCTTGAGCAGAGGGGGACAGTGGATTGCACTGAGAGCAGCAGTGTAGAGGAAGAGCAGAATTGTGTAACAACGAAGAGGACCACAGGGATATAGGACAAGACAGAAGGTAAAGTTCCAGAAGGTACAGCAACAAGCCCAGACGACATGCCCATGGAACTCATAATGACACTGAAAAAAACAAGCAAATTGAAGTTACGGCATGTGATTAACTAAATAATTATGGGAGGAGAGGTACCCAATGATTGGAAACTAAGTAAAATGAGACAGATATATAAAGGAAGAGGAAACAAAAACAACATTAAGTCACATCGCCCAATAGCGCTAACTTCAGTTCTAAACCTATTAGCTATGCGGAAAGTAAAGTGGAGAATGGAGGAATGGGCAGAATATATGCAAATACTGGGTGCGCTCCGAAATAGATTCCGAAGAGATAGAATATTTGAAGATAAGTTATTCGTCACCAGGCAATGCATAGAGATTGCAGTGAAGAAGCAAAATCCTTCATGGTTAGCTTATTTGGACATCAAGGGAATGTACGATAATGTGAGCCAAGAAACACTCTTGGGTCAGCTGAAGGAGCATAATTTAGAATTTCATTAGGATTCTTCAGCATGTGTACACAGAAAATAAGGTAGTTATAACATGGGACGCAGAAACTTCACAGCCCGCAGCTATAAAAAGCGGGCTCAGGCAGGGCTGTCAATTGTCACCTCTATTCTTCATGATCCACCTCAGTCAAACGAAAAAGAAATTAGAGCAGAGTAATTTAGGTTTTTATGTGAGATATATGAAAGGAAGAAGAAATGTAATACAAGTAATACCAGGACTGACGTTTGCGGAAGACATAGTACTTATGGCGGATAATCAGGATACATTACAGGAACTAGCTGGAATATGTGGAGAGGAAGGGTACATCTTGGGCATGAGTTTCAGTAGTGACAAGTCTGGAGTAATGGTGTTTAACAACAAAAAGTGGGAACTCTAAGGATACAATACATTGTAATAGACCGTGCAGGAAAATGCCAATATCTGGGAGTCCTACTAAATGAGGGAAGAAAATATCTAGGGGAACACGAGGAAAATTCACTTAGAAAAGGGAAAAGAAATGCATATATTATAAATGTTAAGGCACTATGGAACTATAATAGATATAAACTGGTCAGAGGTATATGGAAAGAAGTGATGGTACCAGGACTGTTTTTTTGGCAGTGGGGTACCGTGCATACAATCTGAGGTTCAATCTGGATTAGAAATTCAACAAAGAAGCGTCGGCAGATTGGCATTCGGAGCTCATGGAGAGACACTAAATAACGGAGTACAACAGGGGGACATAGGCTGGTCGTCTTTTGAGAGCAAAGAGGCAACTAGTAAGTTGAAATTTGTACAAAAGGTTGACCGAAATAGATGATACGTGTTTGGCACGGAAGGTATTCAAGTATTTATACATGAAAAGTTTAAATACAAAATTGACAAACCGAACCCGAAAGCTTACATTTAAATACCTATACACTAGTGATGGGGCTGAACAGACTACTTCAGTGGAAAAGGGAGCGAAAGAGGCAGAAAGAAGAATGTGGGAGGTAAGAATGCAGGAAAAATCACCTCTAACAGGTCACAAAAACATGACATAAGCAAAAAAAAAAAAAAACATGTTTGACAATACACTGGGAAGTTCTTTACTGTTTGAGGCGAGAACGGGAGTTTTGAGGACGAGGACGTGTAGGGTTAAATATCAGGAGACAGACACATTATATGCCGCCGGCCATAATGAGAGCGAGACAAAAGAGTACTTGGTTTTGAAGTGCACGGGGCTTCGCCCTGCCCTTCCTGAAGGGTTAACGGATTTGACTGGGGCCCTTGGTTTTGATAGGGACGATGGAAGGACGAAAGAGAAAATAATTACAGTCGCAAAGAGGCGATTAGAAGATTGGTGGAAATTATCTAGGGAAATTTGAATGATGTACAACTAACTAGGACAGCTGGGGAAAGGCGGGACAGAGAAAAATTGGGACTCCTTCCCTCGGGGCTACGACCCAAAGTCTCAACCCTGTCTACCAGTGGGTCCGGTGTTAATGTAACGCCGACAAGGTTTGACCAGAGGATGATGTTTTTATTTTTAGGGGCGAAGCTCCTTAGGGGCTAGCCATGTCGGTATGTCCGTCCGCCATCCGCCATAGGCCGGCGTCGGGTGCTCGTTCTTCTGCTCGTGAGATCACGTGCTCACGTGCACGTGAGCACATGCTCACGTGCTCGTGTAGGGTAAAAAAAAATTGAAAAAAAGATGAAAAAAATTATGAAAAAAGAAAAAGAAGAAAAAATGAGTAGGGGTACAGTGTTCTAGAGGGTGTAGTGGCACGAGCGGCGCCCGCTTACAATGGGCCGCGTGAAGACGGTCAACGTAGATGCCACGAGTGGCGCTGGAGTTCTGTGCCCTAGGAGAATTTCTGGCAGATGGCAGATGTGCGATGAGCGAAGAAGACGACGAGGCTGACGGGGGCACGTTCCTGTAGCAATATCTATACTCTGCTTCGCCTTGTGTCGTACCGCAGGAAAGGCTACAAGCGCGAGCTCCTTGCTCTACTGCACATCTCGGCGGCACAAGGATCTCGTGCACCAAGGGCAGCTGCCAACGCTACGAGCTCGCGCCTATAGCCTTCGCTGCGGTTCAACGTAAGGTGAAATGGAGTATAGGAAGGACGAGACGGACCATGTCCGCTGGGCTCTATACTTCGTTTCAGCTCCGGTCCAGACGCAGCCAAAGCAACAAGCGCGAGCTCCGGGCTTTCAGCATTCCTGCCAAGCACGCGCGCTCGTGCAGTGCAAGCACTGTTCTGGACCACATGCTCGCGCTTGTAGCATCGGCTGCGTCTGGACCGAAGCTGAAACGAAATAGACATGAAGCGCGTGCGTCGCCGGCGCTTCGTTCTTCTTTATTCCATGCCTCTTGCCACAGTTCCTAGGGCTCAGAACAGCAGCGCTACGGTGTCGTCTACGCGCGAAATCTTCACGCGGTGGCCGCCGCTCTTGCCACTACAACTCTCTAGAACACTGTAGTAGGGGGTTCTGAGATGCCATCCCATCTGTCTGCTTAAAAAAAAGAAAAATAAGAAAACCACACATTCTCCTACTGACATGAATGAAAAGGCTCAAAGAAAAAGAAAAAAAGAGTAGGGGGTTCTGAGATGCCATCCCATCTGTCTGCTTAAAAAAAGAAAAAGAAGAAAACCACACATTCTCCTAGTGACATGAATGAAAAGGCTCGGCATGCTGCGGCTCGGCGTCTACGCAGACAAGCACCACCAGAGCTTCGCCCCAAGCAACATCATTCACCACGTGGAGATGCGGTCAATTTTTAAACTCTGTCACCTTTTTCCCAATGTGTTGCCTTGGATTGAATGTTGTTTAACTAATCGTTCTCAGTT
Organism: Ixodes persulcatus; assembly: GCA_013358835.2. NCBI lineage: Eukaryota > Metazoa > Arthropoda > Arachnida > Ixodida > Ixodidae > Ixodes > Ixodes persulcatus. The sequence continues at coordinate 81,527 of JABSTQ010011569.1, forward strand.
TCTTTATGTGTGCTAATATTTTTCCCGATTCCCCCAAATGTCATCATGGTAATATCTTACACTGCCTGGTGATAGTTAGGGGAAGAAAATTAGCTTTGAAGGGCGGGAGGAATCATGTTTGTCTTTTTAGACTTGGGATATGTGGCGCAAGCTATCGCCATTACAAAGAGTATAGCCATTAACATCCATCCATCCATCCATCCGCGAGTGACGTAGTCTGACGAACACCGACGTCACTGAAAATCAAAGGAGGCGAGGAGGAAACCCCTGATATTTGCCTGGTGGATGTCCAAATAGAAGACAAACTGCCGGACTTCAACTTTCCCTTCAAATGGCACTGAAGTGTCGCTCCACGGGTTCCGAAGTATCCTGTTTGAACACCCCTTAACCTGAGCAGGCGATCCCCTGCACAGTATGTGCTCCGTCGGCACGAATGCAAGGTATGTTAGGTCTGGTACATGTGTGGCGTTTCTGATGTGGCGCACGTGTGGTACGGCACCTGCAGGCTGGTCCGGCACCGCCATCATTGTGGTGTGCGCCCTGGCGTCCGGCTACTGCGGCTCCAGGCTGGGCCTGTGCTGGATCATCTTGGAGGAGCGCTGGCCCGAGTACCGGGAGGCCAACAGGAACCCGTACCCGTGCATCGCCTTCCGGGCCTACGGAAAGCCCATGAAGTGAGGCTCTCCATTTGTCTGAAAAATCGTCACGTACTGAGGGGCGGAGGTCAGCCTGATCCCGCGCATATAGCTCCCGAAACAAAATAAATCCGGTCAATATGGTCTCGCGTGTACAATCGTCTCACACAATAAGGTCTCGGACATATCGTCCCAGCCAAAATGAGCCCGGTGAATATGATTCGCGCCTACAATTGTCCCATACAGCATAGTCCCGGATATATGGTCCCAGACAAAATGGGTCCCGTCAATATGGTCTCGCGCCTACAATCGTATCAGACTATATAGTCCCGGACGTATGATCCGGGACAAAATGAACCCGGTCAATATGGACTCGCCTCTACAGTGGGCTCGCATAATATGGTCCCGGACAAAATGGGCCCGGTCAATATGGTCTCGCGTTTACAATTGTCTCACACAATAAGGTCCTGTACATATATTTGAGGACATAGATGGTCTCAAATCAGGCACGTAGCCAGAATTTTGATTCGGGGGGGGGGGGGGGGGGGGGGGGCCCGCCCATGACGAAATGCGGTATGAGGGGGAGGGGAGATAGGAGGCCCCAGCAGAATGGAAGATTTCGGGGGGGGGGGGGGGGGCGGGCCCACATACGGTAACGAAAATATATTATCCAGGACACATATGATCCCGGACAAAATAAACCCGGTCAACATATAGTGCCGTGCCAAATTGTTTGTATATTTTGGTAGTGAATCTATGGTTCTGTGGACATAGATGGCCCCGAACCAAACGAACCCTGTCAATATGGTCTCGCCTTTTACAATTGTCTCACAAAATATGGTCCCGAACATATGATCCAGGACATATATGGTACGGGATAAAAAAAAAAAAAGACCGAATCAATATGATGGCTGAGCCCTCCCCCCTTCCCCCCCCCCTTTTTCTGCCTTTTTTTTCTATTCTGGCCAGGGGGTTAAAAACAAAAGCAGGAAAATCGTAAGCGCTGACATCTGTGATTGGTACCGAAAGTAATAACGAGAGAGAGAGAGAGAGAGCGACACCTCAGCGAAGAAAAAAAAAAATCAGATGCAAGGTTAGGCGCATTCGTTCTGCTGAGACAAGTTAAAGTTCTTAGAGTGCTTGTCAACTTTGTTTAGAAAAGACCGCCTCGCCGGTGTTCTTTTTGTTTGTTTTTTATCCAGAGTAAGCTAGAAAAAATATATATTACAGAGCTTACAAGTGATGTTTTGCTGCTTCTTTGCTTATATATATTAAAGCGTCGCCAGTATTATGGGCCCATTAGGGCCACTGGTGTCCACCTTTTTGCCCCGCCTGTCTGAAGTGGCCGAAATAGATGGGAGGGTGGTGGACCTTTACTTCTAGTTATTATACGAACTCTATACTTCTGTTGAGCAGGATAGCTATGTCGCTGATCCAGCTGGTCGGCCTGTTCGGCTACGGCGCGGTGTTCCTGCTGCTGGCGGGCGAGCTGATCAGCGACGTGACCCGGCAGCTGTCCCACGGTGCCCTGGACTGGTCCATCTGCTACTGGCTCATCGTCATCGCCGTCGTCCTCGCGGGCCTCATGTGGCTCGGTACGCCTAAGGACTTCGGGTGAGTTTGACTGATAAATAAATAAAAAACGTGTATTGAAAAAAAAAAATCCAGAAGAGCTCCAGGATGACCGAAGTCATCGCAGCGCACTGACCTTGTGGCCTGGTGTCGTCTTCTGGCGGAATTAGGGAGGTTGGTTTAAATGCAGGATGTCAGGCCGCCTGAAGAGATATACTCTAACAGCGATCTGTGCAAAATAAATCAAAACGTTTAATGAAAAGAAAAAATCCAAAAAAAGTTATGATAACCGAAGTCATCGCAACGCGCTGACCTTGTGCCCTGGAGTCGTCTTCTGGCGGAATTAGGGAAGTGAGTTTAAAGGCAGGATGTCAGGCCGCCTTAAGATATAGACTTTAACAGCGATCTGAGCACCTGAGTCTTTTGTTGGGAATCACCCGCCGGGTGCGTCCAGTCCTGGAGATTGCTCGTCCAGTCGGTTTGTGCCATCTTGCTGAAGATGACGAGCCTGTACGTTTTTAGACCTTCGCTGTTCCCGAGTATGTCGTGTAAACTGGGGCGAGAGTCCCCCTCCCTGCAAAGTTTGCACCGGGGGTCAGGTGGTACTGCGTAGGGGTGTTCTTTCTTGAGAGCACAAAGTTCTAATTTGTATTGGAAGCTGAGAGTCACCGCTCCGCCGGTGCGTATGCGCCGTAGCAGCACCATTTCTTTTCTCCGAAATGTGTCCTTACGCTGCGTGCCTCTTGTCCTCTCCTCGATCGAGCGTGGACAAGGACCGCTTTTGCCTTGGACCAACTCTTACACCTCTGGGTCATTTTGAATCAGGCGGCCACATTAAATGGCCGCTCAGTGTCGGCTTCCCGTCCCACGCGTGGATCTATCTCAGTGTGGGGATTAAAGAGAATAATAAATAAATGAATAAATAAATAAATAAATAAATATTTTATTGTCTATTTTTTAGCACAGTTCATATACAGGCCCGCAAAAGCATGGGTGTGCTTGTCTGCGGGACCTGGCGTCCAACATGTTGCGTGCATAGTTATAACAAAGCGTGCAGTATTTGCATACAACTAAACAAAACCAAGCAATGAGAATTATTCCCGACAAGAGAAGAAGCGAAAAACGTGGCCATTTTCAGTCCCCTATCGACTGACAGCACCATTCTCTCAGGTCTTGTTTTAGTCTTTTAGAGTATCCAGGTTATGAAGTTCTTCAGTGCCCTGTTTCTTGAGCCTATTGGTCTCTCCGACTTCAGAAGTTCGTCCAACAAGCGAGAAAGATGCCACGGTCGGCACCAGAGACGACACCGTGACCGTGCTCAGGATTTCATAAACGATGGGATGTTGGTTTCCTGACTGTGGTTTTCGCTAAACGTGTTACAGCGTGTGTGTGTGTGTGTGTGCGTGTGCGCGTGCGTGCGGGCGTGCATGCGTGCGTGCGTGCGTGTGCGTGCGTGTGCGTGCGTGAGTGCGTGCGTGTGTGCGTGTGCGTGTGTGTGTGGTGCACCCGCTCGGTTTCAAGAAGTTTTATTAGTGAAAAAGACTAAAATACATTGTTGAGGCTATCTGCTTTGGATACGTTGTTTTCTTTTTGTCTTTTTCACAAATAAAAGTTTAGTTGCGAGTACAGCTTTGTCGTGTTGTGTTTGTTTCTGCCCTTCGTCTTTGTCGTTTGAGCTGTTTTCATCATATATAACGTTTGCCAACTCAAACAATTCGCTACTTCACTACCGTACATCTCAGGAATTTACACAGCGTCATTGTGAGTACCTCAAAATATGTTTTTAGAGACAAAGAACTCGGTTGCCGCTATTCGGTCTGCTCGCTTCTGTCTAGAGCTGTTTGAGTACAAGCTGGTTTTTATCGTCTTTCTGAGTTTTAACATGCGTGTAAAACTCAATGTATAAGATAAACTTCGAATGACGCTTTAAACAACTGTATTTTTGGCCAATAGTTCACGCTCATTTGGCGTCGAATGGATTGAATGACTGAGGGTGTCTGAAAGGCTGAAAAGAGTAAAGGACTGATGGGTCTGAAGGGTCTGAAGGGGTTCGAAGGGATCACTGGTTTTGAAGGCCTGAGAGGGTCTTATAACACATCAGGGCTTAAGGGTTGTTTTCAATAAGGAACAGCTCATCCTGACTTAGGCCGAACTGTCCCCACCGCAGGTTCGCCGCGTTCGGAGCCCTGGGCGCCACCCTGTTGGCGTCCTTTATGGTGGTGGGCGTCTGCTGCTCCCGGGTGCTTGCCGGCACGGCGGCGGGGCCTCGCCGCAGCGAGCTGAGTGTGGAAGGCTTCTTTCAAGGATTCGGCACCATCATGTTTTCTTACGGCGGCGCGGCCATGTTCCCCACGGTCCAGAACGACATGAAGGACAGGTCACGGTTCTCGGGGGCCGTTGTCTACGCCACCATCGGTGAGGAAGGACTAGGTATTTTGGCCGAATCGAAATGCTCAAATCAAACTGAAGCATCTGGCCAAATTGGAGATTCTATAGCCATATTGACTATTTACCCCAATTGGAGCATCCATTCGAATTGGTCTTTTCAGTCAAGTTAAGCCATCAGCCAAGTCCCAGTGGAACGCTGACGCAGGCGTTTTTCTGTCTTTTGACGATCTTCAGCCTGCGCGCCACTTGGGGCGAGTGGCGGATCCACTACCGATGACGTCACGCGCAGGCCTTGCCTTCTAGCTGGTATTTCGCAAACACATCCACAGCGCTGCACGTGTAGTGCTTTGTTTATCTGTGTGGATGCGTGTTGTTGCTGATGAGTCCCGAAAGGGTCCATCAGTGGATGACATAAGTCTTCATGCAAACAAATGGCGCTCGTCCGAGATTCTCAAGCTCTGTGCCTGACCAGTCCCGGCCTGCTATCTTTGTAGCGCTGGTGCTGTTGTACCTGTTGATGAGCCTGATTGGGTTCCTGACTTTCGGTAGCGACGTCAAGGCCGACATCTTGCTGTCCATCGGAGATGGCGTGATCAGCATTGTGGTTCAGTGCCTGTTTATTGTGCACCTCCTTTGCGCCTTCCTCATCATCATCAACCCCATGTGCCAGGAGCTCGAGGAGCACATTGGCGTCCCACCTGGTAAGGACACCATGCTGAATACCCCTATTAATTACCTCGTAGCTCTGATAAAATCGGAGAAAAAAAAGATGTGGGGATACAAGATAGTATGCCGAACTGTTTGGCTGCAAGACGTGCGGCATTTGCAGCTGGGCATGACCCCAGAAACAGATATACGGAATAGCCGCTCCTTGGCAACCGCAAGATTCACACCCGGTCAGATCACGGGCAGACATAAAAGAGTTTTCTTAGATCGTTTCCGCTGTCCCGCAACGTTCTCCGCAACCCGCTACGAGACCCGGGTCTCTGGAGACAAGGCTAGCACCGCGCATGTGCAGTAGTGGCGTCTTTCTTCCGGAGAGCATAGCGGAGGTGGGAAAACGGTCTACAAAAACTTTCTATTTGGGACTTTTCGTAGATCGCAAGCCGCGGATTGCAGGTCCTGGCGGGTTCGTGGTCAATCCGTGTTTACCGTGACGAGCACTCGCTGGTTACGCAAAGCTCGTGCGAGAGAAATGCGAAAGGTTACTGTTATCTCGAACACTACAAACGTTTGACACTTGTGTGTATTTGAAGCGAGAAGCTGGCGTATGATCAAAGTGTTACCTTGCGAACGCGTTGATGGGCCCAGGCTTAGACATCTGCGTACTGAGTGCAACCGACTGCGTTGTGACCTAACGACTGTTTACGACGGGTCTTGCCATAGCAACGTGCAGAAGCCTTTCGTGTGAACCAGTCACAAGCGATCGTAACGCAGTCTATTGCACTCAAAATGCCCATGTCTGAACCAGCCATCAGCATGCGGCAGGAGCGACACTCCTATCTCAGAAACAGCTATGCTTTCGATGCAGTCCTCCTGTGCGTCGGAGATGACCTGTGTGCGACCCTTGGACGACGATTTCCCGCACAAAACAGGACTTGGCGTTTGCTTCGTCTACGCAGAGTTCACGTGGAAGCGGGTGGCGTTGCGGTCATTCTTGATGCTTGCCGTGCTGATGGTGGCTGAATCGGTGCCGCACTTCGGCAAGGTGCTTCCGCTGGTCGGCTCGCTCCTGGTGGGACTGACCACCTTCGTCCTGCCCTGCGTCTTCTACTACAAGCTGTGCAGCGACACAAAACAGGAGTGGCCAGAGAGGTGCGGTAGTTTCGCCTGCGTGGCGTGGCACCTCGTTAAATGGCCTCGTGAGAGCACGCTCAGCGATAAGTTGCCTACAATTGATCTGAAAATTGTAAAACGAGCCGGAAAAATTGGCGTCTGCACACAGAAGCCCAAACATTAACCGAATATGCGTTTATGTCCTGCATTCCACCTGGTAAAAAATAAAAATCTAGCGTTATTTTTGAGAAAAAAAAGTAAGACAAACAAAATTTACCTCGAGTAAATGGCGGGCATGTTCGCATACGATCAAGTGAAAAGCCTTGATTTAATAGAGGGGTCAACTGAAACAACAGAGAGCGCTTGCAATTTAATGGCAGACGCCTCGTGGGTGGACAGATCGCTAGTGCGCATGCGTTATGTTGTCGTGAGTAGAGAAGGAAAGCGGGCGGAAAGGCAGAGACGCCTGCAGATGACCAACGCTTTCGTCCCCACCTCGCAGCGCGTGTTGCACAAGTAGGTAAGTGCCAAAAAAGACAGGGACAACGAAGTAGACAAACAGGGGCGCCCTCGCAACTAACATTTTGAAAAAAAAACACTCATATATATATATATATATAGCCGTGTCAAAACAAAGTCCTGGCTATTTCTGTTGTAACCCCGTAACAAAAGAGAACTCATTTACCGATAAGGACAGTGACGTGTCACTTACGTGACACGTCACTGTCCTTATCGGCAGATGAGTACTGTTTTTTGTTTTATACATTTGTCGCCCTTTGCTTTGATTTCACAAGCCTCATGTTGCTTTCTAGAAACCCGATCTAGGTACTTAGCCAGAAACCTGCTGTCGCTAATTGATGGGGCACACGGGCAAAGATTGCAGTAAGTGGTAGGGCGTCCCGACGGGGTAGCTTTCGTGGCCGCGGCATGCTTGCGCGCACGATCATTGAAGCACCTGCCTCTCTGATATAAGAAGAACCGCATGACAACTGTATTCATACGCTACTCCTGTAGTGCACTCTGTGTATTTGGCGCAGTGGCTGGTTTTGCAAAGAGCTGTAAATCACTGGGATTGTTGATCCTACGGCACAACCGCGACAGCTTTCTGGGTGAAGTGAAAACCACGGGCACCTCGTACCGAGCGGCCACTTTCTTAATATTATGTGTGACGACGGGTTTGGCCCTGTATCCCTTTAATTTTCTTTACCAGGCTTTCTGCCACCCCAACCAGAGTGCGCCGAGGGAAACCCGCTCTCTCCAGCCGTGCTACCTTCTTCTCGAAACTTTCTTCAACACTGTACCTGCAAGATGTCTTGAGAGCCGTCTCTAGGCACATAGTGGCAATGCATATCGTGGCTCATACATTGAGCAAATATGGTCCCTCTGTAGACTTAACCTGAGATCCAGGAACTGCAATCGTCCATCTTTTGGCTCCTCATGAGTGAATTTTAAGCCACTACAACATGACCCAAACACCTTCAACACCTCCGTCACGTCACCACGTCGTGTGTGAACATGTTTACTCAGAATAAGAAAATCATCCACCATCTGAAGAGTTTGAACATGGTAGAGTCCGCAATTCTCTGAGGTGACTCTTCAATGGCAATGAGATGGCAGACACTTAAAAAAAATGTTGCACAAAACAGGCGTCACATAAGAGCCGATGCAGATGCCCCTCGTTTGTACAAAGAGATCCCCTTCAAAAGAAACAAATGTGTGTTTTCAGTAAAAAGTCAAAAGCTCCAGAAACTGTTCGATGCTAATACCACAAGAGCTCTGTAACGGAAGAATACCGTTATGTTCAATGCACTCTCTGATAGACAAAAAGAGGGGTTCATGAGGCACCGAATAAAAAGGGTCTCCAGCGTCAACAGACAATGCACCTCGCATTCCTGCGCACCCTTTCTAAAAAAAAAAAAAAAATCGATAATGCATTAAGAGTGTTGCACAATGAACGGACCACGCAACTCAAGAGGGTCAAATGTTTACATAGAAAGCTAGCCACATGAGACTGCCATGAATTCCTTTCGGTAACAATAGCCCTAAAGAGGACAACGATTTTATACGTCTTTGCGGTGAAAAAAAAATGTCCAGTTGTAGTTTCTTGCTGCCTTTGAGACTTTTTAGCAGCCCAGGTAGTTCTCTACTCCGTTGTCCCTTTGTTTTATGGTGCTTATCTAGCTACTTGACCATGAACCAACTGGCCCGAATCGCCACTTTAATACTGGTATTGCAAACGCGGTTCATAAACCACGTGACCCTGGTGGAGCGGCTGGAAACAACCTGTAATCTAGGCACGCTAAGCAATTGCAGCAAGGCCTTAAATTGCAGTAGCTTGTGGCGCCATCTCGCGATAGGTGCAGCCAGCAGACAAAATAGTGCGTTGTCTCCCCGTTGCATACATCGCAGCGCTGGCTTAAACCTAACGAATACCAATGACGCGGCGTTGTACTAAGGTTGTACCACTAGTGCGCGAAGTCAGCGCTGAACCAACAAGGTCTGCGCTATTTCGAGTGCAGGACTATAACACCGCTGAGGTAGCGCTGCAGTGTATACGTGTAAAAAGGCTTTAACGGAGACCAGGATAAATCTAAAGCCGCGGTCACACGGCGCATACCCCTTACAAAAAATATTTCAGGCAGTCTATAGAAATCATATCAACGACTCTTTCAACTTCCTATCCACTCACGTCGTATCGGCAGTTTTCTTTCAACCGAAGTAGAAGGTAGAAATGCGATATAAAATGTCTATCACCACGTCTCAATAAAATCTTTGTCATCATATTTCTATAGAATTTCTATAAACTAGAATCGATAGGTTAATTAGATGCAGTGCGGAGAAGCGACATCACACCCAGCTAAAGCCTTTTTGTGAAGGCTGTTTTTTTTTTGTCAAATAATTAACTTTTTTTTTGTAATGCTGTATAGTTGGAGATGCAGTTCACCAACCCTTATGAAGCGCACTTCGTGTGAATTGTGTGCAAAAAATAATCAACAGGCTTATAATCTTTTTCTCTTCTGGAATGGTTCTCGTTCAAGTGATTGCCTTTCAATTGGGGGTATATATAGCGGTGGAGCCGTAGACAACTATTGACTTACCAATGTTATAAATAAAAAGTGACAATAAAAAAACAACAACAACACGAGTGCTACGTGGCGTTTGTATTTATGATATCTGCGTATGGGCACACGACAAGTGAAAAGCACATGTTTCCGTGAATCTATCGTGACAAACCCAAATTAATATTCAGAATTGCATACTTTTTCGATAAACTGCTGTTAGAAAGGGGATAGAAACGTTGCTAAAATATTTATCTGTTTTTCATACAATTTCTATACAAATCTCTATACACTAAGTTCTATAGAAAGTCTATAGGAAAAAAATGGTGAAAAGGTTATAGACAGTGTATAGAAAAGTTAATAAATTGTCTTTAGAATATCTATAGCCTCTATTCACTATTTTCTATAGATATTTTGTTAAAATAGGATACATGATGTTTTAACAGTGCGAGCGCGGCTTAAACATACCTCTTACACTTTTATCCGAAGGATGAAAGTGTAAGCAGTATTTAAGGGGTATGTGTAGGGAGTATGTGTAAGCGGTATGTGTAAGGGGTATGTATGTGTAAGGCGTATGAAAGCTTCCACTTTCATTCGATGGATGGTCCGCCCTCTGCTTGTTCGTCTTTCAGGAAGCTACCGCTCTGGGAGAAGTCGGTGCTCGTGGAGATTGTGATCGTGGGAGCGATCGGCACCGTCGCTGGCACGGTGTCCTCGGTCAAGGACTTGCTGGCTCCCGGTTCGTTCGCCCTGCCATGCTTCATCAGCACGGATGTGGTCCTCTGATATCTTCGGAGCTCGGACGTAGCGCACTGGAGTGACCACGGGTCATTCTTCAGACGCCAGATGCCCAAAGAACTGCTCGGGCGCCGCTCGGGTTATAAACGGCTCCTGTACTTCGTTTCACAAGACCGCAGCAAATGCTTCGAACCGGCGAGACCGACCGAGCGGCGCTAAAAAGCACGACGTCACAACAATCGTCGTTCATTTTGTGCGTTTGTTCTCACAAACAAGAACACTAGAGAGCAGAAGGCTGCATCGGGACTTCGTGTTTTTTATTCTTTACGCTTCTCTTTGTGTGTCGTCTAACCTTTGACTGCGCTCTGAGCTAACGTGAAACGAAGAATACAAAGTGTTTTATTTATAACTTCGCAGATCTGCTTAACAAAAAAAAAAAAAAAAAAAAAAAACGTGAAAGGTACATTAATGCGGTTTGCGCAGGTGCGTTATACAACTACAACCAGGAAGATATAATGTAGAATGTTAATTGTCACGATAATTTAGTCAATTACTGAGTTAGCGGTTCCGGATGAGGCTCAGCCAGTTTCTCATTGGAAGCGTACGTTTATTTTCACTAAGAAAAAAAGTGAATGAAGAAACTTTTGTTAGTCATTTGACTAATCGTGTCGATCTGCCCCCTGTATTGTGTGCCACTGGTCGTGTAACTCACCTGCAAAGACCTCATTGGTGTAGCTTTCATGGCTTTTTAAAACGCAATATGTAAAGCGTAAAAAAAAAAAACCCTAGCTATTGTCGGTTACAGGTTAAGAGTGAAGTGGAAGCTCCTTCAACCTCTTTCCACTTTAGTAGAGCGAACGCTGGAGAGGAGGCGACCTCCTCTCCAGCGTTCGCTCTGCTACAATGGAAAGAGGTGGGCGGAGCTTCTCCCCAACTCTTAACGCTGGATTACATACGTCACGAACCAGGGGCCAGCGCCGCGAAAGATTGGAAACGAGTGCCAGCCGAATGCTCATGACAGCTTTCACTCGTCGTGTCCGCTCAGTAACCCGCCGCGCGGCCTCTGGTACGTGACGTGGCCCATCCAATACCGCGGCCTTGCTATGTAAAGAGGTGTTCCTTTTTTGCCGGGTGCCACCTCACGCTGCTTTGACGACACGCGCGAACACTGTCGCTGACCTCGCGGTATATCTCTACACGCGGAGGATCCTTTGAAGCCGGGGTCGCTCTGCCGGTACACCATACGAAAGACCCGGAGTTCGCTGAAGACGCGACGACAGAATTGTCTCTGGACACGCCTGAAGCACGCTCTAAGTACGTTTGCTTTATACGCATGCATGCTTCGAACATACGTCTTCAGACTGTCTTTTGCACGATGTTATAGGAAGTATTCACTGGACGCCATATATGTGGGTGCTGTTTAGAGCGCATGCTCAGAACGAGCTCACATCAATAGGCTGCTAAGACCGGCACTCTCGATGGTGCGGAATGCACGTTGCAAAAGAACTGTGGAAGCTCGCGATCAGCACGCGCTCAGAATTCGCGCACACGGATATGGCCGCCAGTGAATACTCCCTATTAGCGGTGAGATGTTTTAGTGGCGCCCTCCTATGGTTACCTTTCGTGACGTCATTACCTTGCGAACAACAAGTTCGATGGTGTTTGTAAGGAGCATGGTGGAAGCTTGAAATCATTGCGCTCTTAAAGCAACACTACCAACACCGTCGAAATTGAAGTTCTTCCATTCCTCTTATTTCCGTCGATGAGACATCCTTTGCTGACGTCATAGTCAGCATTCGGCCAATCCAGGAAGGCCGACCACAGCGACGCTTCCGATCGCGCACGTCGCCAATAGCGGCGCTAGCGCGGCTTTGGTCTCCACAGGGATTTTCCGGGCTGCGATTTCGGGACCGCAAACCGGAACCACCACCTGAATCGTCAAATAAACATCTCGCCCCGCCCCAATCAGCATCGAGACTGGTGAGCGAAAGTGACTCGGGGATTTTCGTAATAAGCTCGCGCACACTTTCGCCGGTGTCCTTCCGGATCCACTGAATGGGAAAGGAAGCCTCTGCAGGTCTTTTACTTGCAGCTTTCGAGCGTCGTGTGACTGCACCAGAAAAAGTATCATGCGCAAGCATACGACATAAAAAACACAAAAAACAAAAAACAACAACAACAACAACAAAGAAACGTTGCATTGAGAACAGAGTAAGTTTGTAGTCACCCTGGACGAGACCGATAGAAAGGTCTTTAATTTTTTCCGCCTCCAGCGCGGGCTTCGGTAACACTTGGGCGTTTTGTGAACGTCGAGGATAAAAATTTTAGCGTTTCCACTCTGGTGAAGAATTAAGAGCAGCGGATCTGTGCTATGTGCCGCCATCTATGAGCGACGGCGGCAACCAGACAACCGGCAAACCGATTGTCTGATTGCCGCCGTCGCTCATAGATGGCGGTAGCTGTCCAGAGGGTGGTGTCGAGATTTTTTTGTCCATGGACACGAAACTGGGGAAACTAACCCTCAACAGCTCCGCTGTAAAAAAGTGACGTACGAAGCTAAGGCTTCAAAACACTTCCTTTGTTTTCCTTCTGCAATGCTCTGAAAAAAAAAAAAAAGGGTTATGTGTACGTTTATACAGCCTAGAACTTAGTCTGCCTCAACGGGCGACGTGTATTTCAGCTGTAGATGAGCAATTAAGCTAGTGCAGTACAACTGCTAGCCCGGGGGTCTTTAACGTGCACCACGCAGTAGTGATACACGACCGCACGCCGGTACGATGCTCATCCAGATCAAAACGGCCAAAGGTGGGGATTGAACCCAGGATCCCTGGATTCTGCAGCGCGAGCTTTCGCGCCACGTGCTCCGACCTGGTGTGCGCTAGCCCACTCGGCCACCGACTCACTGAACGTCGAAGGTTCAGGCACATGGCAAGACGCCAGGTGAGCAGTGGCGTAACTAGGGGGGGGGGGGGGGGGGGGGCAGGGGGGTACAAGTGCCCCGGGCGCCACTTGGGAGGGGGCGCCGAGCCGAGTCCACCCAACATGTGCCCTATAGAAAAAAACGGCAGCGGGGCTACGCGAGGGGCGCGAAATTTCATTTGCCATGGGCGCCGTCATATCTAGTTACGCCCCTGCAGGTGAGGTGACAAGCGTTCGCATGACGTCCGGCATCGGAAAGAGACGCCCTCCCGTTCTCATATTGCAATAATTCTAAGTGTGTTTTTTGTATGTATAGACAGGTTGGTCAGCCTCAATGTGCGTCGACTGTAGTCGGAGACACCGCGCGCTTGTTGATTTTTGTCGTGCTTTGCCCGCGTGTGCTCACGAAACGTCCGCGCGTTATCGAAGGTTGAAAGCTCGCGCTGCAGGCGGTGCTTCTTTGAGGATCATTCTGGTCTTGTGATGCATGTAACGTCATGTTTTGACGTTACATGCAACGGGACCCAATCACACGCCCCCTTTCCTTCATACATCTTCCTCTTCTACGCATCCGCTACCAATCAAAATAGTTAAATCTCGATTCGACGCTCTATGGTTGCATCCATGTGAACGCAGCCAGTACAAGGCTTTCTGGTTAATGCCATTTTCAGCGTCCCGGCGTATGGCGCGTGCTTTGCTCACTTTCCGACGCAGCCAATGCATTTTACTGGGCTGTGGATTCGTAAACACGGAAATGGTGTATAGAGCTGATTGCGACGTGCCTTTCTCTATTTCTCACTCAGAACATATTCACGGAAAATTTTATACGACTGCGTCGCGGATATAAAGAAAGGTCGAGGTTTCTCTGCTTTGTAATAGTTTTCTCGAACCACCGCAGTGCACAATGCCGGCCATAGTATATCGACTCGGTCAAGAAGCTCATGCCGCTGAGATGACAGAGTCGGACGCTTCTGTGTCATATTCGTTTTATTGAATTTCAGACGTTCGCTTACGTGCTGGATGATATCGAGACAGAACGAAAGTACCCAAACAAAGTCACAGCCATTGTAGCCAGGACCATTCCGTTCACCACAGACATAACAGGGCAGTGGAAACTAGGTACACGTGATCACCCGATGTAAGGCCGACGGTTGACTGGTCCAACAAGCACAGATTATTGGGATTGAATGGACGCCGATGGAGTTTCAAAATACTGAGGAAGCTGCTTCCACGGAATCACGAGAAACTCCGTCGGCGTATATTCAATCCCATTTACTCAATTCGGCCGCTTGGCTACGCCAGTTTTCGCTGGATACACCTGAGTAGGCGTTTAGTTTTCCTCTTCCATTTCTTCACGTCTTTCCCGCTGGGTGGTGTGTCGCCTCCTCTGGAGTTGTGAACATACCCTTTTTTCCCGTGTGCCAGAGTGGAGCCGCCATAACTGATCTTGTGTTGCCTCACCGAGACGATGGACATTGAAATGGGTAAAGAACCGATCCACGCAAAGCCTGTGTTTTGGGTCAACAACACTGTGGTGTCAAAACGATCGCGCGGAGCGAAAAGAGCAAACATTAACCAGAAGCAAAAGTCGGTTATGGCTGCAGCTTTGCGAAGCTGCTGGAAACCGTTTATAAATGGCGCAAACAGTCTCACTATCTTAAAGAATTGCGTAATGCGAATACATGCGTGGCGTGCACCGAGCCCTGGAATGATGACGCTAATCTGTCGGTCATCCGGGAGGACCACACATAGGCTGTCAAGAATGAAAATAATTAACGAGCGTACAAAATAATGCTTTTTAGCAGTTGCGGAATGTCTTAAAAAAACACACAAAACACAAAAAAACTTGAGGCAAAAGAAAAAAAAAAAAGATACTTTTAAGGAACGTCTCTCGCACCTAATAATAAACAACGTTGGCAAAGAATTGGCTTCAAACGGAATATTATGTTTCCATCTTACCGCACAATTTATTAAAAAAAAATTAAAAAGTGGAAGCAGAAAATGGGCTTCCTAATAAGATTTCGAAGCGGTCAGCATCATTATTTAATGGTTTTATGTACAAAAAGCGGTTTTGTTTTTGTTTAGCCAGTCCACATAAAATATGCGAATGCCAGATGCCCAGAAGAAGCAAGAAATTGCGCCGTTTCAGTACACACGTATTGCAAAACAAAGCCTAGGCGATTCTAAATAAAGACAATGGCTGCACATTTTTACATCCCAATAATACCTAAGCAACTCGCCTGCGTACCTTCTTTCAACTGTATATATATATATATATATATATATATATATATATATATATATATATATATATATTTGTACATTTACTGTACACATATTGTGCAAAACGGTTATCATCGTATCACGCACGAGCAAGCTCTGTACCTGCCAGCGAGTGGCGAACCACCCGGGCAATGATAGGGACTTTCAGCAAACCGTTACCCTGTTCCGCGTACCGTACTGCCGCGCGCTTGGGTGATACCGTGACCGCGGGGCTCGCGCTTAAAAGCATGCTTCAAAGGCTCCGGTAGCGCGGTACGCGGAACACGGTAACGGTTTGCTAAAAGTGCCCATTACCCAAGCGAGGGTCTCTATACAGTACAGCGGTACGACTCGAGTGCGGCGTCTGGAACGCGTCTCCGACCGGTCTGTTTAGCGTCCTGTTCCGCACATACATCGAAAGTGGTCCTAAAACGGCAACAAATGACGTCACAAAAGCCGGAGTGTCACGCTGTCGGATGTCGCGCTCCTGGCGGTTGGGTGAAGAAGAGCCGAAACAAACAAAAGCAAAGTGTCGTTACCGTCGCGGCGTTCCGAGTCTTGGCAGCTGAAGGCTTCCGCGGACTGTCGAGCTGTCAACGGGCTTCAGCCACATTCAGCTCCAGTACTGTGACACGACTAAAATCGCGCACGGCGACAACGTGGCACGTTTATGACGTGATCAGGTGGAAATCAAGGAACCACTTTTATTTGAACCCGGTAAACGCAACGGTAGGAGACGCGTTCCAGGCACCATCCCGAGCAGCACGGATTTGGCCAATCATTGGCCAATAGCTGGAAATGATCCTTTGGCCAGTGGCCAGTTATTGGCTGATGAATGGCCTTTCTTTGTCCATTGGCCAAGGGCCATCAGCCATTTGCCAAGCATTGGTCGATGGATGGCCACTGTCTGGCCACTGGCGAAAGGACCCATTTCCAGCCATTGGCCAATGACTGGCCCAATCTGTGCTGCTTGGGATAGTACGAGCACAACGGCTCCAAAATAGGGTTACGTGCGCGGACAGAAAGTCGCATTTACAGCCAACTTTGGCGAAAAGGGAACTCTCGGGAATCGCAGAGAGCGAGTAAAAGTTAGCCTTAATAGACATTTGCAAGCAGGCACGTTTCAAAAACTAGTCTGGCCACTGTGGATGGAAAATGCTTGGTTTTGGGCGCCGGTCTGGCAACTGTGAGTACTCGACAGCGAGGCTCAGCATTACTGGAGTCTGTCGCAGGTTAAGAAAAGTGGCACCAAGCTTCTCCCACAAAGCCCTCCACTCTTTCCGCTTTAGCAGAGCGAACGCAGGAGACGAGGCGAGTGGAAAGGAGGACACCACTAATCATGACGACCAGAGAGCTTTGTTGGAGGGACTTGTTCTGCTATTATAAACCCGCAACAGTTTATAGATCAACTCAGTTATGAGACTGATCAAAGACGCTGCTTCTACGCGCAGTACCCCCGTCCCCACCTTCTTCCCTAAAGGTTTGCCTCCTGTCGTCAGAAGCGTCACGGCTTTGGAGACGGCTGTATGGTGACCCCACTGAATACACTGGTTTTGAAGCACAGCGTCTAGATGGCGATTTACCATGGCCTTTCCAAAGAAGACAGTTTTGAAGTAGGTCCTCTAGATGGTGCTTCGAACGACACGTGCGGTCTTGAGAGGGAGAGAAGTGGTGTCGCGTCTCCGCGGAATTTCCGCAACTGAGTTGATCTATAGCCGGTGACAGGTTAGGAGTTCAGGGTAAGTTCCATCCAGCTTTCTTCACTTTAACAGGGCGAATACTCGAGAGGAGGTCGCCTCCTCCCCAGTGTCGCTCTGCTAAGGTGGAAAGAGGTGGGAGGAGCTTGCCCTAAACTCTTAAAAGTAACGTTGGCAAGGCGTAACCTGGCCTGACTATCAGACGATCAACAGACGCCAGCAGCAGGACGGCAGCGCCCAGAAGATCGTACTTTCAAAGATCTATAAGTATTTTTCCGCCTGTGGTCACGAAGACACGAGGAAGAACACCGTCCGACATGAGGCGCTAGTGCACGTGGTCTTTCTGTTGCTGGTAGAGCTCCGGGCCTTCGATGGTTCTTGCTCGAAGGTTCAGAGTCCGGGATCCCGAAACATCGTCGGCCGGTCACGGCAGCAGTGGGAACAGGCTCACTCGCAGGCCAGCTTGCTGTCGAAGCTCGAGAGCGCTATCGCGAACGCTTGCAGGGCGCACAGCGGGTAGCAGAAGTCCATGCTGAAGCACTCCTCGGTCACTCGGCCGAACTGCATCACGATGTAGTCCGCTGGGAGACAACAGGACACGCGACGTCAAATTGCATCCTTGTCTACTATACGAAGAGAAACTAGAGGAGAGGAGGAAATGAGAGCTTGCGCTGACGTCAGAGCTTCAAGCTCTGATTTGAAGGATAGTGGGCAGACGCAAAGGTTAGTCGCCTTTATCCCTACCTTCTGTCCCTCTCCAGTCAGGGGTAACAAAGGTGTTGTCTGCTTCTTGTGCAGATTGCGGCGTTTCAACACCAGATTCAGCGCGAGGAACAGGCGACGCTTTGGTTCGCTCTGACTAGAGGGAGACATTGTGTCGAGAAAAAGAGATGCACAGCAAATCGCTAGCCAGTTGTGTTGCATGTGAAACGTGTGGCGTCTACGCTCTCGGCGCTCTTCATCGGTTAGCTTAGCGACTGGCTTAACGCGTGGCGTGTATACACTTGATATCAATTCCTGGAAGGAAAGTACCGGCGCTAGCCCGGGTTTAAAAAAGCCGTTTACAACTCCCTGTAACGCCGAATTAGAGCGCAGCTCTTGAGGAGGAGAAGGGAAGGGTACAGAGGGGAGGGTATACCCTCCTCTCTCCTCCTCACCTCATCATCCTCCCTGCTACTCCGAGCGGCGTCGGCGTCGCCGTCACCGTCGGCATAACCGTGAGGTTACCTGACCCTCGTGACGTCGCGTGACCCCTCGCGGACGTTTCGGCACGGTGCCGAAACGTCACCATGGCGAAACGTCGCCGCGGTTACGCCGACGGCGACGCCGCTCAAGCCGGAAACGGGCGCCTAAAAGATGCGCTCTAAAAAAAAAAAAAAAAAAAAAACAAAAAAAAAACACGCGTGACAGGGTGGCAAGGCCACTACGCACAGTTGCGTTTGAGTGCGTTTGGCTGCGTCGCGGCTGCGAGAAACCAGGACATCCCTGCTTCTTATGTCGCGTGCCGAGCTATTCCTTGAATTGGATTCCACGTTTCATACTAAGCGCAAAGGTGCCGGTGACTCACTTTACGTTTCTCGACGCAACGCAGTAAAACGCACTCAAACGAAAACATGCGTAGGGGTCTTCAAGTTTCTATCCGCTGGACGGAGAGGGCATGCCCCGCAGGGCTTTCCCGCCAAATGACACCTCAATTCACGGCGATGTGTCGTAACATGCTGGAAAAATACTCGCTTAATAGTCTGGGCTCGATTACCGCCTGGCGAAACCGCTTTTTTACTGTGATGGTCTCTCTTTCTCACCCATCCCCCCTTCACTCAAAACCAATCAGTGTCAAGCCTCGCGGCCACGCTTTTATCCAGGCTTCACAAAATGCCCAACACCTAGCCAAAGAACGTTTCACGTTAAAAGACAGCTAGCCTCACTATCCTTCTAATCATAGCGGACCACTCTGACTTCATCGCACTCTTATCTTCTATCTTTCAGTTTGTTCCCGTATTGCAACTGGCAGAAATATAACGGCAGGGAGCCTCTTTCGAACGCTCGGCTTCCAGCATGCGCGTTTTGCCTTCCGCCATGCTACAGCACGAATTAGGAAGCTCGTGCTGGAGGCCGGACAACTAAAAAAAGAAAAAAGCCTTCCTGCTTTTCTTATCCGTCCAGTGACTCCAGGGATATGTCGCCAACTTTCGGCGAACCTTAAGGTTCGACTGGTTCGACGAATTTTCGAACGTTTCGCCGAACCCTAGGAAGGTAGACTTTCAGAACAGTGTTGCTCGATGTCTATGCAATATATTTCAAATTGCGCGAAAAAAACGTTATTTATACAATAACTGGTTTTAAATTTTAAATACTGATTTGTTATTGTTTACACACAAAAAACAACAACAAAACAAATTTATAAACTTTAAAAACAATTGATTAATTTATTCAAACGCTGCACTCCGCACTACTCCGCACGGCGGTGCAAGCTCGTTTTCAACTTCCGAACCCCGTCGAACTCGAACTTTGGTAGGTTCGGGAGACCCCCAGTCTCAAGAAAAAATAAGTCTCACAACAAAACAAAAACATTATTAAGCATTTCGTCTCTCATGCGGGAGGCATCATCAGTAACACCTGATGATGCTTCCCGCACGGGAGACGAAACGTTTCATGAGTTTGCTTCGTCTGTTATATAAAATCGGCGTACTTAGCTTAGTTATGACGCCTTTCTGGACTATTTTTGCACCCCTAGTCTCGGCTGCGAGGGCCCAGTCGCCGAAATATACTTGAAGTGAACTCGGATATCAGGTTGCAAAACCTGGGCTACTCGCGGGGATAGCAAATGCGGAGCAGCTATACTCGAACTTCAATTTTGTTGCCAAAAAGTATTACAAAGTAAACGAACAAACCACAATAGAAAAGAAAATGAGGACGCACGAGTTGATTGAGTATTTGAAGGAGGCGACGAGGCACCTTCGAATGAAACGTCCAAAGGCTCCATTTGTCTTTGCCCCGAGGAGATGAAGATTCTAGAGATTTTATTCGCTCTCGCACGCCTACGATCCTGACTGATGGTTTTCTAATCTTTCCGGAAAAAGCACTCTTGAATGCGGCTGCTCAAATACAGGTGCGTCAAATCTCTCACGCGCGTTTTATTTTTTTGCCTACGAATGCAAAAAAAAAAGAAGAATGTAGTAAGGTATTCGACCATGCGTAGGTCGGAAACTTCAATTCACCGTCATTCTCGTGAACGATCTGGAAGTTCTTCACAGATGCTTGGGTCACACGGCCGTGGAAGTTGAGCACGTACGACTGCGTATCTGAAAGAAAACGTCGCGTTTCATCAGTTCGTATGTTCCTCTTGTTTCTCGTGCAAGTTAATGCAAATCGCTAAAGATATAAAAGAAGAAAAAAAAACCCCGCTCAATTGCAATTGCAACAACTGGAGATCAATGTGACCTTTGAAAGCACCAGCGAGGACATGCTGGTCCATCGCAGGGCCCTGCAGCTCTCTATTCAAGAGTCAAGCGTGAACCTAGATGATAGGAGTGAACCCGTGGTCTGAAACGCGAGACCTGACGCGATGCAGCTTTATTCCCCATAAAGACGACACCAAACAGCGAAAGTTTGAAGTACGATTGGCATTCGGAAGGGGAGTTAGTACGCTGCCACTTCTGTCTTTTCCGTGACTCATCCGTGTCGCGAAAGAGGCAACGGAGGTAGCGCAACTCTCTTCCCGGACGCCGGCCGTAGTCAGAGCTTCCGCCGCTGCGTGAGGAGGGCCTTTGCGCTTGCATAACTTACCCTCGTTCCAGACGGGTGTCTTGTTCCTCAGTTCCAGGAGGTTCTCCAGGTTTCGATTCTTCCAGCGCTCGATCAGAGTGTCGTGCTCCTGTTCACAGACAATGGGAGGGGGGGAACGCCGTCAAATTTCTCCGAGTCCGCTCGGTTTTCATGTGGCTTCTTAGTCGGAGTTCGACAGCCCCTCCCTGACACAAAAAAGTGCGAGGACTTACATAGCCGGGCTTAAGCTCCGCCCTCTTGTGATCCTCGGTCATGGCGGGCAGCACCACGGTCATCTTGCGAGGACCTTTGAAGCCCAGCACGTTGGTTTCCTAAGGCACACGGGTCGGAGCTCGTACGGTCAGCAGTTTGGTTAGGGGTCGGAATCCGCTTAACCTTGCTAGCTTTGTCGAGCGAATGTGGTATTCACAATTCCTGGCGGTCTAAAGACGAAGCCGCGGAAGCAGCTGTTCAAAAACACCATATGAAAATCACCAATATATATGGCTTGCAGTGGCGTCCCATCAGCAGCCAATGTGGTTTCCTTGCTGCTGAGCACGCACCTTCAGCGCATGCATTTCACACCAACGAATCAATTTTTCTCGGCAAAGAAAGGTAGGAATGACTCGAGATGACCACAAGCACAAGGCAATGACGCCATGTGCAAGTCATGTATGTCTTGTTACTGGCAACGCGATCTTTTCGATCTTGTTTCCACATCCCCAAGAAAATGCACGCGTGCACACAACATGTCTTCCAACTGAGAGCGCACCAAAAAGAAGTAGATGCGAAATCTGCAATGGGATCATTTGTCACGTTCAACAGCATACCGACCGCGGGCAATGAAGTTTGGTTCGACAGGTAGTGACATCTTACGCGGAAGGCTCGCAACTGTGAGACGGCCAATCATCAGATTCGATCTTGAGCTCGAACGTTCGAGTGCCCCGCCAAACTCTGACGCAGCGCTCGCGCCTAATCGCTTGGTAGCAAGGCCTTCTCAGAGTTTCCCTCTTTGACCACCAGTCACGCTAACTAATAGCCGACCGAAGCGCCTCCTGTTCACTGCCCTGAGGCTGTACACTCTTCCAGCGCTCATCACCCAATTGAAAAATAGCGAGTCACTGAGCTGTGGTGGAAGCATGCGCGTCGTCTGCTATCCAGCTGAACAGAGCCACTGCGTGTGCCCGGAACGCTTTCTACAGTCCAGTAGAAAAAGATGGCTGTACGCAGAAGGCGATTATTGAAATTGTCTAGGAGAAGTAGAGGTCAATGGAAGACTTATAGTAGGCTGCAAAAGCGTGATCATATTTCCCAAAGGAGATCTCCGTCTCGGAACTCTATAGACGTTTACAACTATATCCTCTGGGCGCCGCCATCTTGCGGCTAACGTGTGTAGATCGTCTGATAGTCAAGCCTGGACATTACCGGTTGTACCATTTATTACGGGCGGTAGCTTGCGCCACCTAGCCTTGCTAAGGCGTGCCCCATAATTGCCAGCCTGACGAAAAAATAAATAATTTCCGACCCACGGTGGCCAGACTAACTTTTGTAAATGGGCTGCTTGTAGACGTGTATAAAATCTTTTTTAGGAAGGACAGACGAAAAGAGCGGGACGTTTAGCGGGGAATCAGACTCACGTAGATGATGGCGGCCACCTCGGACCTCGCCGACCCGGGGTTCTTTTTGGGGTTCTCGCCGGCGTCGTAGACGGTGAAGGCGGTGCCCAGTAGGTTTGAGCGGAGCTTTCCCACGAAGGACTGTCCCGCCCGGGACAGGTCCGTCGGGTCCACCGAGATGAGGTAGTTGGAGGTGGCGCTCTTCTTTCGCTTCCGGGCCGCCAGCAGGAACACCTGGGTCGAATTCCAAGATATACTCCACCTTACTCCAGAGTCAATGCTCTATACCTTGGCTTTCGAAAAGCTAGTCGCGTCCAGCGCTACGCTATTTGGGTTGTCGCGTCATATGTCCCACCGGAGTAACTCAGACTCACGAGAGTAAGTTTAGAAAGAGACCTCTAGAAGCCCTGTGGAAGAGAGTCGGCCCTGTCGGTCCTACATACCATGGCATCTCGGGTTGGGTTGCGTCGCAACTGGTTGGGACTGCTCACGTCAAGGTAGTGCACTGGCGCTATCTATGGGGTAGCCGCGGATCACTTTCTGCCTGCGCACATTCC
Organism: Ixodes persulcatus; assembly: GCA_013358835.2. NCBI lineage: Eukaryota > Metazoa > Arthropoda > Arachnida > Ixodida > Ixodidae > Ixodes > Ixodes persulcatus. Next base: position 104,511 of record JABSTQ010011569.1, read on the forward strand.
CTTATTTTTTTACAGACCATTCTTTTCCCACTGACTTTTAATAATTGTAACGATCTCATTAGCGGCCATTCCCCATAAATGGCGTGTAGATTTGATCTCGCGGAAAAGGCGAAACCTTCAGTCTAGCTATACGCAGACCTGGTGTATTTGTAGGTCTACCCAACATATGGTGCTAGTGTGCCAGTGGGCGCACGTGCTAAGGATGCTACTTAGGTGGAGCAAGCCATCACCCAATTCAAAACAAACAGTCGCCAAATATCTATCCGTTCGCCCATCTGTTCTCTCGTCGTAAATAGTCACAAGTGACTTAAATCCGCTTGGTCACACTCAAACGCCAGTGACTAAACCAGACGCCTGACGAAACAAGACGCCCTTGAAGTACGGTCTCAAGAACAAAGCGAACCCCCACCTTCCTGTTGTCCTCCTTTTCGAGGTGCAGGAAGTAGGTCGGGTAGAGTCCGCGGTCCACACCCTTCTTGTCCCTGGTGATCCTGCAGCGGACCGTGGTTCCACGCGGACACGGTGTGGTGGCGAATTCCTCCATGCTGCCCTTGTCCAGCAGCTGGGCAAGCGGTCCGAGGTCCATGATGGGCACAGCGATGGGCTGCTGCGTCTGCTTGGATGTCGAGTGGTCCAGACCGCTCAGGTCCTCCACCTGCCAGCAAGAAACGTGGGACCTGTAAGGGCACTAATGCGCCCGAAACCCATGCGAGTCGAGACCTCATGGCCGCTGTAAGCCCGCCCGCTCTCAGGTCAAAGCGGAGTGCCACAGGCAACGAGCGCAGGTTGCAGGCCAGGCAGCGTATTCGGAAAAGCTTGTGGAGTAAGTCAACAGGCCGATTTCGGCCCTCTGAATGAGTCGTTTTTATGGACGTTACACCGTTCGGCTTACGGGGAGAGAGGAATGAGGGCTGGCACGAGTCATAGGTAAACATGCCAGCAGGGATTCACGCTCTGGCCTATACACGAACTCATCTCTGTTACGTCACGGCGCGGTGGTGGCGCGTCGGGCGCACTTCCGGTCTGGGGCTGTGGACGGAAGTCGCCATGGAGCACGTGCATTCCTGTGTTACTTTGGAAGAAACCATACAAAAACCTGCCTTCTCGTGAAAATGCCGCGACTGGGGCTGTACTGAAAGAGTCGGGAAAGGTTTGAAGGTCAGTTTTCATGCGTTTTCTGCCTGCTATGTTCGTCCGACAGTGTGAATAGGGGCCGTGAAAAAGGAAAAACGCAATCGTGGTCCGACACCGTCGGACCACGATTGCTTGGGCGGGAAGATCTTTGGAATGAATTCACGGATACTTGTGGTCGTCAGATTTATTTGTTTTGTTCCAACATGAACGCGGGAAAATCGCCAAGTTGCACGGACCACCTGCGGACTATGTTCAGTGCGTCATCACGTTCAAACGGCCGCCTCATCGTTCGAGCTGTCGCCTGCTCTCTCAAATGTTTCTGCTTGTCGTCTGCTCGTTCAAACGACAGCGGCCCGTAGACCAAGCGTTGACCCGGTAATTGGAATAAGAAGAGTAGACCTCAAAATAAGTTTAAGTTTGAAGGTTGCTTCGGGTAAGTAGGCTCGGTGTAAACAGTTGATATAAGGAGATGTTGATAATTGTTACCAGTGGCCATCACCGACTTGTTATGCCTGATTCACTCGGTCCGATTCTGCTTGCGATTTTCAGTATCGATGTCGACATCTCTGCTACGGTTCAGGCTTCTGCAGCCCGAGCGACGTCCTGACTGAAAATAGCGGGCAGAATCTGTTCGTGCGAACCAGGCTTTAGCGTCCATTCTGCGGCGTCCACGCGGAATGAATCGCCGCATGTCACATTATTCACGTGAAGTTTTGCGGTGTACCAAGCCTCGGTAATTTCGCTGAGGCCGCTCAAGTTGTCAGACGTTGCCAGGAAGACGTAGAATCAACAATTCCAAAGCGAAAAACAGCGCGGGAACTCACACCGACGCCGGATTTTAATGATTTGTTTATGGGCGACGGTGAGCTTCTTGCCCACACCCTCATCGCGCATGCGCGGCGTCGGTGGCGTCCGCTAGGAGCGCTGCGGATCGTCACATGAGTTGGTGTATAGCCGGCTCGCAGATTTGCTCACCCGATAAGCGTACGAAAATGTGGGAGACCATTAAAGGCTAGGGCGTGGATCACTGAGGCGTGTTTACCCAAGCCTCCGGCCCCTCTCCCTCTCTATAAACCAGTCAACGTGACGCCCATAAAAACGATGCAATCAGAGTACCGAGATTACCTGTTGCCTTACTCCACAAGCTTTTCCGAATACTTGGCCGGGCATCCTAGAAGACGCCCTGCCGTTCTCAAAAAGGAGCGCACCCTGGCGTCTCTGTCTCCGGGGTCCGAGGGAGTGTCCAGCACCGGGGAGGTGACGGGCGTGCTCTCCAGGTCCTCGTCTCCGTCGAGGCTCGTCACCTCTTCGGTCAGCTCCATCTTACTCATCTTGGCATGCATCTCTGCGGAAAAGAGACAGAGAGAGAGAGGGTATTTTTATCGTCAAACAAAGATTTTGTCTGCCACTCGAGGCGCAGATCTACCACTCTTCCTCACACGTGAACGTGATAAACGAGGGACACGTGTCTGCTTTGCCCATCTACCGATGCCATCCGTACACCTTTGCATTGATTATCGCCGAGGCGGAAAATGCCAAGTCGCTGGGCTGAAGACTCCCACGCGACGTCTAATATTTCTCAGAAGAGAGCTATTCCACATATTCAAAGCGCATCCCACAGCCCAGTAGAGAAAAAAATGGCAGCACGCACAAGGCGATTAGTAGAAGGCTCTGCGGTTGCACACGAGTCAAGAGTGCGCCGAATAACCCCACCACGTACCTACGAGCCACGGCGTGGAATCGCTCCGCGAACCAACAAGGAAAAGCAGTAACCACGACGAGCTAGTTGCCGTGAACAGGACGTTTTCAAAATAGCGGCACCCTTAATCAATGGGCGATAGCCTCGGTAGCGGACTATTTGCGCATCACGGAGGAACAGTGGCTAGTGGCAATGAGTGTGTGAGAGGAGAAATTCGGGTGCGTTCTTAACTTATATCTGACTATGGAAGCCAAGTCATGCGCCTATTGTCTTTTTAGGCCATTCCTAGCGGATGCACGCAGCGCCGTTGTTACTGCACTCACCTCTAAGTTGACAGTGCGGGGAAACTGCGTACTCGTCGGATTAGTCAGCCGCTTTCCTTTCGTCACCTGACCCCGCTACCTGCGCGTAAGTATAGGGCGGGAGCGCGATCACGTAACGAATGATATAGTCGTATGATTGGTCCAGCGAAAACGCAGCTTCCACCGCACTGCCGGCTTAGGGGCGAACAGAGTAAATCTCGCGTCTGCGTCACCGCGAGCGCTTCTTGCAGCGTCTCGCGACAGGCACCATGTTAGCGTACGCGACAACGCCAAGACTATGGTGTCTGAAGCGCGTCTTTGACTAGCGTGTTTAACATGTCCTCGAAAGCGGTTCCTCGATTTCCGCCTGATGACGTCGCAGAAATGTCACGCTGTTGCCAGCCTCAATCTGGTGGTGGGTGACTCCTCATAAAGTCTGGCAGTAAGGCAATAAACAAATCCGGAAGAAATACAATGTGCCTTTCGTTGGGGTTTGCGGCTGCGCGTGTTATGGCAGCGCAGCCCCCCGCGCGTGACTCGGGCGACTTCAAGTGTTCGCCGCCAGACGCCGTGATGTGTAGTAGCAGAAAGGAACAAACGGCTGTACCCTCATTTGCGTGCTTTGGCAGGATGCTACGGCAATACTAGGAGACAAAGATTCAGCGCCCGGATGGTGATTTTATTATTACTCAAAGTGTACAGCACCAAACGGCCAGGCATAAGTCTGAAAGCAGATGGAATAATTTTCGCAGGGATTGTTGCTCGAGCGAGTCTTTCCGATTCGGATGGTCATACGCTATTGACTGATATCAGGTCTGTGAAAATGAGCTAGTCAGATGGAAAGAAAAAATAATCGTGACACCGTCAACGTTACCATACCCCCAATTGAACCGTTTTGTGTCTGTTCTTAGTGTACATTAAATAAAGCTGTTCCTGTCTTGAATATTTCTTATTCGAGAAACCTGACAAGTGTAGTCTAATTGATGGCTATATCCAAGACGCTTCGCTATATCGATTTTCCAATTTTGCCTTACACCTTTTGCCGCGAAAGACCGCGCACACGTGCACTTTGTGCGCACTTCAATGTGCGCAGAAGTGTCTTAGGTCGTACATTTTTGTTTTTGTCTGTTTTACAATTACAAGTGAAAAGGAAGACTTCCGTTTACTGTGGTGTATAGTATTGAACAACGGTAATTTTTGAGCTCGAAAAAGATTTCAGTGTTTTTAAAGTGGCCCAAGCTTTCAGGAGCTCAGCGTATCGCATACCTGGAGACGGAGGCACGGGGCTGTTGTTGCGAGCGATGGCCATCGGGTTTCCTCCGTCCATGTCCTCATCGATCACGTGGGTGACAACGTCGTCGCTTGGCGCGTCAGGATTGTCCGAGCTGCTGAACAGCATCGGGCCGTCGTAGCCTGCGAGTACAGGTCGGAAGGGTGGTCTTCAGGTAAGGTCCACGATGTACCAGAACGCGTGGAAGAGAACACAAGTCACCTTTTAGTGCCGGCCGTGGGACTTCAAGTTAGCGGCCGGTTTCCCTCCTAGCCAAGGTCAACCGGGTGGATGATTATTGCGGCGTTGGCAACGTTTTTTCAGTAGTAAGTTCAAGACTAAAAACTCCATGACTGAAAAATCGAGGAATTAATACTCCCAAACTGGAGACTCCAGCACTGACGACTTCAGCACTGAAAACTCTAGGTCTCAATACTTCAGCACTCAAAACTTCAGTACTGGAGACTCCAAGACAGGATTCCAGGACTGAAGACTCCAGGACTGGAGATTCAGGGGATTGAAACTTTCCGTGTAGAAGTCTTTAGTCCTTCGATGGGTTGTTCCGACTCCCACGTGCCCTTCCTTGGTTTGGAACGTAGGCACCCAAATTTCCGCTTTCTTTTATTTCAGGGTAGCTCATTCATTGTTCCTCTTGCGCCATTAAGCGTCAGCAACCTCTGGCACCGAGCCACAGGTTGGACGCCAACGTCAAACAAAACGCAGCGCCCGCGTAAAGCAGTGTTGAGTTGAAAAGTACCAAAAGTGTCTTGCTTAGAAAGTGGTGCCACAAGTGCTTTATCAGTAGTCGAAAATTACACCAATTACATTACAAGAGCACACACTTTTCCTCTAATTGAAGTAGAGTTTTCACATACATTATGGCCGATCTCGCAGAACTTTGGTAAATTTGGATTAATAATAAGTAGCTGATGTTAATAACAGTATCCCCTGAATGTTCATAATTGACCAGCCCTTCATTCTCAAACCAGAGGCCCTTTTTTGTTGGATAGCCGTCAGTGTTTATTGTTTAATGAAACGATAGTACCCGGCCATATAAAATATTCTGTTAAAAACGTACCCGTAATTCATTCGGTCAGCTGCAGTTCACTACGAGTTTGACATGCTGCACTTTTTACTATTCTTGAAGTACAAAATATACTACGAGTGCGGTTACGTAAATATTGCCAAACGGCGCTCATCAATTTAAAACCGCCATCTTTGAAAAAACTTCACGAAGACTCAGTTCAAGACCATCTTCCTGAGCCTACGCTCACCTGCTCGCGTTTGATTTAACTGCCAGCTACCGAACTTTGCCACCTATTCCTCGCCAGTATCTTATACTTCAACGGCCAACGTTTTGTTGTTTGAAAAAAAGACAATTAACAGAACCCGAGCTTTAGCTGGTATACTTCTTGTGGTCATTTCGCGGCTCTGCACGCTCTTAGCTTACAACTAAACAAAAATAATAAAACTCGGACAGTACACCCTCGTCTTTGATATGTTATTTCTTCCTAATGTGAGGTTCCTTTCAAGCACGGCCAAGTAACTACCGTAAGTGATTATACCATGGTTTTGTTTTCTGTAGCTGCACTAGCAAAAGCGGCCACTTGCTAGTCCTAGATGTCAAAGTAAGAGACTGAGCGACAGTGAAGGTTCGTGAACAAGACCCGCTGGCTATAAACAGTTTTTTTTTTTAGCTAAGACTGTGTGTAAGAAAGCATTGCCAAAGCTAGTACACGAGCGGAGTGGCACATGAAGTCCAGTCTCAAGCGCTCGCATGCCCCAGAATGTACAGGCTTTCTTACACACAGCCTGAGCTAAGATGCAGCTCGTAGCAAGCCGGCTCTAAGGTCAAACCGGGTTCGCTCACAGGTGACCACGTCCTGAACGGGCCTCTCGATGCTGAGTCCAGCCATGAGGGGCCTGGCCTCGTCCCTCCGCGGCCTCCGATTGCGGACGTGGCTGGACGCCGGCCGGGCGTCCGACGCCAGCAGGAGTCCCTGCGACTGACGCTTGTGGCGCTGTTTCTCCTCCAGAAGCTGGCGCTGAAACGGCAGTGGCGCTTTTAGCCACACCTGTTCCCACCCCACCTCGTTGGATGTTGGATAAGCGAGTGCAGTAATGTCTCGGGTAACGGAAACTCCCCGTCGTTAGCACCAGAACGGTTGCAATACATAAAATGAGCTGTACCGTGTGTCGAACTGACAAAGCCGCAAAAATCAAACAACAAAAAACAAAACACGGTTTATATTTATTATTACAGTTAAGTTGACATTTGGGCTAGTTGGTAGTCTAACATATTGAGGTATTTAGCGCACAAGGTAGAGAGAAGAAGGACAGGACAGAAAAGAGCGCTACTCACAACTACGTTTACTGACAAGAAAGGAAGAGAAAGAAAAACCCAAATAATCCGCCGCGGGCTCGTGCATCTGCCACAGCCGCGTGAATGAATGGTATTCTACAAGCGCGAGCTCCTTGCTCTGGAGCACACCTCGGCGCCACAAGCTCGCGTGCATTCAGGGCAGCTGCCAACGCTATGAGCTCGCGCTTCTAGCCTTCGCTGCGGTACAACATAAGGTGAAACGGAGTATAGCCGCTATCATTCACGCGGCTGTGGTAGATGCACGAGCCCGCGGCGGATTATTTGGGTTTTTCTTTCTCTTCCTTTCTTGTCAGTAAAGGTAGTTGTGAGTAGCGCTCTTTTCTGTCCTGTCCTTCTTCTCTCTACCTTGTGCGCTAAATACCTCAATATATTTATTTTTATTTTATCCACCAAGATCCTCAAGGTGGCGGATACCACTCGCACCATGAAGCCTCGCCGACTGTACCCGGTCACCTTGTGGCCATGTATGTCGGACTGAGAGAATCATAATTGATTCAAGCGAGGTTCGGCTAATTTCTAGTCGTTCTGCTTTGCACTCAACACGATTTCGTATTGGTTCAATGAAAACAGCGCATGAATATAGAACCGCTCAGAAAAAAAGATATTCGTTCCACCTTCACAGGTTTCCTTCGTACGAAACATGCGACAAAGTGGCCCTCCTATGAACATCGACGGGGACGGCCAAAGTTTCAGACTTACAATGTCCACCACGCACAAGCTCTGCGTTCTGATAGCCCAATCCGACAGCATGAGTGTTGCCCGACTCTAGACTAGTATGGGCAATAAGAAGTCTGGGCAGGCGCTGAAAAGGTCTATTGTAGCTCAGTGGCACGGGCGTACGCACACCCGAAGTGGACTGGGCCGACGGTTACCGTCACACGTACGCGCTTATCTAGCGGCTTGAGAGAACACAAAATTATACGTTTAGCGTGAAACATGGGGCCGGCATGGGCAACGGAGGAAATGCTGATAAATTTGACAAGACGACAGCAAAATGTATCGCCGGGACTCCACTAGAACGCGTGGAAAACAAGCTCATTGAACTCCTTGGCCCATGCCATACAAACTACCTCTGAGTTAGAAGTTTCACCCGAAAACGGTGGATATTCGCACAAGTACAACTTTTCGAGTGTGCGTGTTAAGAAGGACCCGTCTCCTCGAATAGAAAGTGTTGAAGACGATTTGACACGAGGAATGAGCTCTTAAAGTTGGCTTCTCCTTAACCCCCCGTGCTTACAAAAAAGCCAGCTTTGCATACACCCCGGGGTCGAAGGGTTCCTCCCAGGGAGTCCGCAAACAGCAAATAGCATCTTCATATCTCCCTTAATGCTCGAAGACAAATGAAATATAGAAAAGCGGTCCCGGCGCCGGGACGTGATGGTTTCCGACGCCCGCACCGGAAATGTTTTGTTTCCTTCCTCACGGCGTTATTCATTGACGCCCCACTGCCCTCCAAGAAAGTGGAGGCGTTCGAATAACAGATCTCCTGCGGCAATACTACCTAGGAGACAAGGCCTGGCCTGCGCCCCCCCCCCCCTCCCCCCCAGGCGTCATCACAAGTGAATCCACGCAGCGACGCCTTAGCATCACCGCCAGCGCGCCTTGTAACAACGAGCGCGATGCAAGCACGCAGCGACGCCAATCGCATCCGTCAGCCGCTTTGTGTCGTACTACGATGACGTCAAAAGCAGGCCTTGTGATATTTCCCTGGGCCTGCCTCGACCCGAGAAGTGCCGAACAAGGCGTTCGTGACCTCCGGTAGCTTGTTGTTTCGACCGCCGCTCGCGCTTTCTGTTCTGAGAACTCCCCGGCGAGTTAAGACGGATGACTCATCGGGCGATCCGACACCATGCACCTACAGAAATCGCGGACAGACAACTTCGAGGTGCCTTCGACGCTGCACTTGGTGCTGCTTTTATGTCAGAGCTTCGTCAAGCGTCCGTAAGTCTTTAGGGCTGATCGGTGACCAAGTGTGACACCGCACCGCGCCTCGGAGCGTGTGAATTGTGAAAGCTCACGCTGCAGGATCCATCTTTGGCTCAATCTTCGGCCCTGCCAGTTTCGATCTGGATGAGCATCATACCGGCGTGCGGTCGTGAATCACTATTGCATGGCGCACGTTAAAGACCCCAGGTCAGCAGTCGTACTGCACTGAGTAAATATCTCGTCAACAGCGCGAACCAGTGTTTCCTAACCCCAGGGGAGGCCCACCTCATGCTAACTAAATTTCTAAAGTGTAATATTTTTTTTTTATCTTAAGTTGTGCCGTTTTCTGAAGGAGAAAAATAAATTAAGTGCAAGTACTCAAAAAGAAGCTAACGTTTTAATTGCAACGCGACACAGAAACGCTCTTATAAGGCGGTCCTTCGAAATGGTTCTTCGCGCAATTTCATCTTATTCGTTAATTTTTTTCTAACCTCATTAAGAACTGTGCGACAGCGAGTGTAGGTGGCGTTTCACCGCGCCGCCTGCTTTGAGATTGGGCGGGGCGGTTTTTCTAATTAATCTGGAGAGAGATCCCATTACGGGATTTGCATTCCTGATAAAGTTGAGAACCCACTCAAAGAAGAGCACGTAGGAATGTAGGGCACTGCCAATTAGAGGACCGGCGCTCGGATTTTCACTCGCCAAGCTAAATTTAGTCTGGCTTTAGGTAAGTACGAGTAAATGGGTGATCATTTCTTTGTGGACTTAATTGAATCAAATTTGTAAGTGATACTCCTCTTAGTAAAACAAAAACGTAATACACTAGAGGTGTACTAAGTTTGTACTTATATGAAACACTTTGCAAAGTTTACAGTGCTCTTAAAGTGCATTTTTAGTTTACTAGTAGTATATATTAAACGTACACGTTCAGAAAGATCGGGTCGACGCGTAGACCGCACCAAAAACAACTACGTAAACTGAAAGTATATTAGAAATTTGCATCGCAGAAAGCTAAACCTCTGCGCGAACGTGACGCTGGCGGTTGGAATAGAGAGCAAAAGTTTGAGAGCAGGACGTTACCTGGATCAAAAGGTAATTGAGAAAAATGTAATTTCTTTATGAGGCGAAGTGCACCGAAGCATAATATCGCCAAAGCAAGAAGCGAGAATGTGGGTATCTGTAGCATCTATTTAAAAAAAACATTGTTGTCAGTAAAGAAAATTTTACAACGATCTCTTCCTTCCTGACAAGTGTATTTCGCTGATATAAATTCCACAAGCGTCCACAATGTCATTTCTTCTTGTCTGGGCGATATGAGGCTTAGGTGGAAGTCGGCTCATAAATAAATTTCATTTTTCTCAGTTATCTTTTGATCCAGGTAACGTCATGTTCTCAAACCCTCGCATTTCATCCCAACCGCTAGCGTCGCATTCTCCCGGAGGTTGAGCTTTCTGCGATGCAGTTTATTTACCCCGGCCAAAAATCACGCTTCCCTTCTCACAAAAACGGCCTGTAAAAAAATAAAAAAATAATAAATTTAGGCATACTTTCTGTTTAATAAAAGTACAAAATTAGTGTACGTTAAGTGTATAGCTTTTTGCACCAAGGGTCACGCAAATATTCCGACGTTTTCACAATTTTCGCGTTTACTTCCATAGTGATATATATCACATTCGTTTTTAAATAATATATAGTCCAGTTTAATCATTTCGTCGTTATATTCACGAGATACTGGAGGCCACAATTCGGCTCAAGCATTAGTGAAATGTAGTCATAATGCACACGTTGAAATACCAGATATATGATATAGCACTCAAAACAAACGTTACATATAAAGAAAGCATTGAATTGATTGTAGTAGTTTGACAACGGGCGAAGTATATTGTACACTACGATGATTAAGTGGGTAACGTTAGGCTCCATAGTTGAAAGGGACAATGAAGACGATTTTATTTAATTTTTTTTAAATGGTGTTTTTAGGCTTCTTGGGAACCTGGCATACTGCCCAATATTTTATAGACATTTGTGACGCGTATTTCTGTGCCTACGAAAGAACTGAAGAAACCGAAACTGAACTATCTGCATTCTCATTTTTGGGCCTCCAAAAACAGAGGCGACGTAGGAGTGACGTCACATGTGAATAGTTGGTACCGGTAGCATTTAGGGCATCGAGACTCTGGTTACCGCGGTGGGTTATAGCAGCGCGTTGCAACGGAAGGAATAGCGTCCTTCTTGAACCGGGGTCGCTTCACACCTATGCCCAGACTCCGGCTAACCTGAAGGTTCTGTTCAAAGTCTCCTGACCGAAAATATAGCGAACAAATTCTGACGCCATCGCCGAGGCCTCTGCGCAAGACAACGCTGTTCAACCAGAGACTTCGCAATGCTTCATCGCTTGGGAGGAGGTGAAAACTAGCGTCGCCCGAACGATCACGGGTCTTCAGTCGACCCTTTGAACATCCTTCAACAGCGCACAAATTTAGCATGACTACCGCTTTGCAGAATCCCTCGAGTACCGTGTTCCAAAGTAAACACGGCACCGACATCTGAAACCAGAACCAAAAGTCTCGCGCGTGTTCCGCGCTGTGTTCTTTATTTTATATATTTTGTTTGCCCATAGTTGCGCGTTGCCCGTTTCACGTGCAGTGTAGCAAAGAGAAAAATAATTATGGTGTTTTATTTACGGTTTAGTTATCATTTTCGGTTCGATTTATAGTTTTCGTGGTTATTCAAGTGGAATTAGAACAGTGTTCATAAAAACCGCGAACCAAAGCGTGACCGAGGGCACGTTTCTCGTTTCGACCAATCGCTGACGCGTCTCTTGTGACGTCACGCTTCCAGTCCCAGCAGGGTCACGTGACCTCCGCTTCTGCTGGTTTCTCACGCAACGCTCGGGGCGTCGCCTCGATCGATCCCGGTACGATTATTACGGCGACTGTTTAATTGATTTGCGCGGCACACAAGCGCCAGTTTTGGCTGAAATTTGGGCAACGTGGCCTGAGACGTGCCGGGAACCCAGTTCAATCGCCAAAAAAATATCCGAAATTGCCTTATTGTCCCTTTAAAATCAAAACGGGCCAACTATTGCCCCGAGCATACACGCTAATAGTAAAAAAACAAAAAAAACAACAACAAAAAGTTATTTACAAAGGGGTATCGTCCTGGCAAGGTGCCCAGACCAAATCCCGGGCGCAGCCCCATTGTGTTGGCTAAGACGACTTTTTTTTTTTTCTTTCCTACGAGAAGCAATTTTCATTCGTTTCTGGCGGTTTTTAAAGCTGCCAGCTTGCTCGTTAATGCACTTCTGGTTCCGGCAATCTTTCAGAAACGCGATTTTATTTTTATTTTTTTTATTTTTAAGCCTTTATTGAAACAAGCAATCTGACAGAGTTGAGTATTCATATGTATACCCCGCGGCTTGCTTTTGGCACGTGCTTTGTATTATATCGCCTACGATGCGCAGTTCTGCTCTGCACGTCATTGCCCCAACTAAAGTAACTTGACACCATTAAAAAAAAAACAAAAAAACGCAGGGCATGGATTTGTTTAGCTTTCTTGCTTCGTGATTGGCTCGTCGGTCTGCTTAATAAGTAATGCCGCGATCTGATTGGCTGCAATGCGATAATAAGGTTGTTCGCCTTACCCTGCGTCTCTTAAGCCGTGTGTGATTGTAGTTGCCTTTGTTTGTTGGGCTTTGCACGAATGTCCAGACTTCTATCACACATTTTTAACAATATTCCTGCACAAAAATAAAGCTTCTCCAAAAGAAATCACTTTTTTTTTCATCAGTTGTCAGCGAAGACTATTGTTGTTTTTCTTCGTATAGCCAGAACGTTTTTTTTGTGTGTTTTTTTTTGTGTAATGCGCACTTGTCACAAAAAGTTCCCAGAAAAAATGTTTTTACTTTTTAACAAATTTAAAAAAATAAACAACGTCCTCGTGAGTTGAAAAATAAAAGCACAAAATAATGAAACATGTAGTGACGAAGAAGACAGACAGTATACAGTTCTTTCAAACTAGCAACCGAGATTTAATGATGTCACCCTCAATGCGTCAGCCCTTCCCTCCCTGACCGGAAATATCCCTCGTCATTATTAAATGTTGGTTGCTAGATAAAAAAACTGTCTTTCTTCGTCCCTACATGTTTTCTTCTTTCGTGCTTTTTTTTAACGATTTTTATTAACCCACTTTAAGTTAATTTTCCTATCTTCATGAGTTTCCTCGTTAATTTATCCTAAGATTTTTATTTAGTTAGTCTTTTTTTGGCATTTCTTAACACAACTTTAACATTTTTTATGCCTACCGCTTCTTTCAGTTCTCCAGACTCAGATCAATGGAAAAAAAAAAAAATGACCCAACCTTACTTTTTTTTGTTGTACCTCGTTTGGCTGCCCACCATTCCCAAAGATCTCCGAAATTTGCATGTAAAAATTTAAATTGTAAAGTGTCTGATTTAAAAAAATCAAACAAAAACAAACAAACAAACAAAAGGATTCTTTCGCTTCCTATTCATATGATAAAACGCCACATTCATAAAAAAAAATATTTCAAACATGGCGAGAAAAAGAAATAGTGAGCGTACCTTTTTACACCCGTCACCAAGTTGCCCCCCCCCCCCCCTTTTTTCTTCTAAAAAAAAAAAAAAAAAGACACGCGCAACTTTTTGTTTGTTTGACTCCTTTCCATCATCGAAATCGAATCGGGGTAAGTTGTAATACACCACGCCGAATGTTCTCTCTGTGCGCGACACAATTTTGTATCATGCTGTCCAATAAACAAAGCAAAGCCAAAATATACAGCCAACCGATATAACGGCTTCCGGGCACATTTGGGACACCTGGCAGTTTCGCCGAGTAGAATAAGCTATATACTCGAAATATATATATATATATATATATATAACTGTACAAAAAAATCACAGATTGCGTCGAGCCAATGCCACCTAGAAGACAAAGGCCTGCTCATGACGTCATCGTCGATGGACGCCCCAAGCGGCAAACGAGTGAAGCTCGACGAGATATACGTAGGAAAAGCGGGAAACAAGTGCGTCTTGGCGACACCTGCATCACGCTCGCTGTGAGCCACTGCGAGACGCGTTTGCGGCGACGCTGACGCAAACTAAGCGGTTCTGCGTGTATCCCAACTGCAGAGTGATGACACTTGGGGGGAGGAAGGGGGGAGGAGTGGGCCTCGTTTTCTAGGTGGTATTAGTCGATCGGAGCAGAGGGACGGTCTTGACATTTTCGAACTTCTAACGGAAAGTTCGACACAAATAAAATTCGACGGAAGCTCGACCAACTTTCAAACGTGTGCGCCAAATAATAATAATAATAAAAAAAAAACGAGTCGACGCCACCTGATGCGGGAGACGTGCAGTAATGGTTGAAGTATCTATTGATTTATCGGTTCGTATTATTAGACTAATTAAAGGGTTAAAAAAGGACACATGTTTTCACTTCTAACGTGGCGCATGGACATTGGTACAGTACTTTTTTGTTATAAAATATAAAGTGAACTCTATACTCCGTTTCACTTTTAATCGAGCAGCGCCAAAAATGCACCGTGATGGCTCTCGTCGTCTGTGTGCGTTTGCTATTGTTGCGTCACAGAGTCATGTGACGTCGCAATCCTTCGTGACGGTTCTTCGTAACGTTTCTTCGTGACGGTTTCTATCGTAAGAATTGGACTGATACAATCGCATTGCGTTTTCTCTCCTGCCCCTCGGCACTTCTCTGTCGGAAACTATAGATGCACCTCCCACCCCCGGTGACAGAGGAATAGAGTACGGAAGGTGGCGTTTTTTTACGGACTTGAGATAGATTCCCCTTAACACTCGCTTCCGCTCGAGAGCTTGTCTCCAACAGCAAAGCAAATAAAGGCTCGTCGTGTAGAGCGCCGACTTCTCCGAGGCATTGGGGAAACGCTGCTCGGAGTCGCGCAGCGCGGCCGCGAGGGAACAACTGGTCGGAAACGGCGGCACAAGCAGCCGTACCGGAAACTAATCTCCTTCTCGAGTGGAAGGACAACAAGCTCTAAGAAGACGCCTCTTTGTTGCAAATCCAGAAACAAAAATACAAAAATTAAAAAAAAGGCATGACGGGTGCAAGTGTGCAGACGCAAACACAACAAAGGTATAATACAACTCGCTCGAACAACCAGGAGGGTGTGTGCATGAAACTTATGTCAATACACGTATCGCACTGAGGCCACGTCAGCTGCCTCCTTTGTGACAGCCTTGCTGCCGAACGCTTACCTTCTGGTGAATACTTTTTTTTTCTCGCCACTAATATCTTTTTTTTTTTTTTTTTTTTTTACTATAGCAGGTAAGAAGATTGTTTTTATACTGAACGCCACAGAGAGCGGGCCCAGCAGGCGGATGCTCAATCCATGCTTCGAAGTGACAGCACGAGCTACCGCTTGCAAACAGTAGCTCTAGAATACGGTTTACTAAAGGTTCAAAGGTTCCCAATGACCACCAGCGGAATACGATGTCGTCACGTGCGCGCCGTATTCGCGGCGAAACGCTCACTAGGGGCGCTTTTTGTTCTCCATAACTATGGGTCGAAGTGCATGTACTGCCCAAGCGGTCATGTTTTCATTTTCAGAGTGCATAGAAGCTTGGTATTGCACGTGCTTGCCCCAGCAGAGGTAATAGAAGTATCGTCACTGTGGGTTGTGAAATAAATTCCACCAGGCGGCGATTCCCAATTTTCTCGTGACTTGCACGGATCTAACATCAGCTGCCGTTGTGTTGTTCTTACGGGCTGAGCGCGAATACCTTCTGCAGCCTATGTTTCGCTCCACCGGATTTATTTTTTGTCGGCGTGAACGAGTAAGAATGACCACCAGCACGGTGAGACAACGTCATGTGTAAGCCATATGTTGACTGCTCACAGTGAAATCACGTCATCTGCCCTTGTGGTAACCTTGCGACCGAGCACGAACCATCTGCAGCATACCTATTGCACCACTGAATTTCTTTCTTTCGGAATGGACAAGTACGGATTACTGTATCGCCAGCATAGTGCGTGACGTCACGTGTAAGCCATATATTCGTGGCGTGCACCGACGTCACATGAGGATCCATTGTGGGGGCACAGATGTATACGTCCCGCAGCACCACCGAAATTGTTTGACTCCGTATCGAGAAATGCCCTTGTTACACGGGCAATCTGAAAGGGGCGGTGCAACGCCATTGACCAAGAAACCTCTTTGTCGCGGAGTAATTTCAAGAATAAAAGCGAGGCGTTTTCTTTCAATCTCTTCTTCGCAGAACTTGACGACGTAGTTTGAAGGTCGCAGTGTTGGCATGGTCCGACAGTGACGATTTTCGAATGCAGCTCATAGATTGGATCCGAGCATTGCGTGATCACTCGATTTGGGCTCGTGATAGTCCATAGTTCGACAAGCATTCTGGTATAGTGGCCCGTGTCCAATCGCTGCAATGACGACAATCGCCGAACCATTACAATGCCTGGAACTCAGCGCGTGTCCTGTGCTTTGCCAACCCCAGCGCGTGGCTATGATCAACATTGGCGGCATATATATCGGCTCCAGAAAAACAAACAAAAAATTAGTCGTTATTTGTTTATACAGCAGGAGTTTAGTCTGCCAGAACATGGCGACATTGTTACCCACTAGAGATGAGCAATTTAGCAAGTGTAGTACGTACGACTGCTAGCCCGGGGTCTTAAATGTGCACCACGCAGTAGTGATACACGACCGCACGCCAGTAGGATGCTCATCCAGATCGAAACGGGCAGGGGTGGATGGCAATCAAACCCATGATCCCTGGTTTATGCAGCGCGAGCTTTCGCTCCCCGATCGGCTCCAGATCATGCGGCCGCTTCTTCTGGCTGCCAGTATCGACTACTGTACTTCCATAAATCCGTCACCGCGCGCATTGCATTCGGGGAACCTGTGGGCCAGGAGTGGAGAACGTATGGATTTCACTTCCCACTGATTCCCACAATGCATTACGTGGCATTACGCCGCGATGAGGCGCTTCGAGTTTTGGAATAAGCCTGTGGAGGGGAAGAACGCTGTTCGTTTTTATTTAATTTTTTTTTTACGACTACCATTGCGCGAAGAGAACTAACCCGTGTTTCACAGGTTATTAACGTGGGGAATTCATTTTAAGTAACATTTACGTAAAGTAAAAAGAAAACAAAATGTTGCGCCACCCGTTTAGTTGCAATTAAGTCAACCTTAACTGCAGTTACGCTTCACCACAGTTACAACACTATACTCTCAGATCTCTATTTCACAAGTGAAGAGTGCGCGTGCACAGCTTTGATGGGCTCTCAAGATGCGCAAGCGCACGTGCGCCCATAGCTTTGACTACATATCCACAAAAAGTTCTCCAAAGGTATAGTATGGTCACTGTGGCTTAGCGTACCTGCACTCGAGTGTGCCCGCGTGATTATAGTGCACTGCGGCTTAGCGTACCAGCACTTAAGTGCACCCGTGTAACAAGTGCACCAGAGTGACCACCACCAGCACGATGCGACGACGTAAAATGCAACGCATGTATAGACGAAGGCTCAAGACCGACAGTAGATGGCACAACGGTACCGGCCGCGCGTTACGTTTGTTCAGTCGCGAACACTATGCGGAGCGCAAGTTCGTCTGCTTCTTTTGCAGGGATTGCGGTGACGTCAGAACAACGACGAGTTCTGATTGGCTCTGATTGGAAGGATAGCGGGTAGACATCAAGACAGCTTGCTTTGAGCTCTACCCCCTATCCTTCAATCAGAGCCAATCAGAACTCGGCGTCGTTCTGACGTCACCGCAACCCTTGCAAAAGAAGCAGACGACTCGCTCTCCGCATCGGAATCGCAAGCAATCATATTACTCGTAATAATTTGCTTTTGGTAGGTAAGTTCTATTTATTCAAAATAGCAGCAATAATAGAAGTTTTTGTTTCATTGCTTGCCAAGTCAACGAAGTTTCCAGTAGTAACTAAGTCACCATGAGATATCACTTTCTCTCGCCGTCGTTGCATAGTTATATTCGATGACAGTTTCGCATGCACAGGAAGCTAGGTTTACATGTTCGCTAGCCTTTTACACCGTTCTTATGCTTATCAACCAGGTAATAAAAATGCTGAGTCACTAGGCTGTGATCGCACGCGCGGCGTTTGATCATCTGCAGAAGGGAGCCATCGCGCGTGTGCAGAAGGCGTTCCACAGCCCAAAAGACAGAAAAAGATGGCTGCGTGCAGAAGGGGTTGATTAGAATGGTTTATATAAACAACATAAATTAGGTGTATAGAACAAAAGACTACTCTAAGCTTAGCCTAAGCGAACAAGCCATCAGTCGCGTGTCCTCGTGCAGCTTAACGATCAAACGGTGGACCTTTCCTCCCGTTTGCTGTACCCATTAGCCTCATAAATATAAGTCACGTGGGCTTAGAACCCGAAGCTTTAACCTTCTTTTTTTTTTTTCGTTTCTTTATTTGCTATATTTCTCGCTCGTCGAAGCCGAGTCTATTTCCAAATGCTCGCGGTCGTATTTCGATTTGTCTCTCAACCCGGTTTTTTTCTTTAAAGTTTGGTATGCCGCCCAGGAAGGAGATTTGGGCACGTCTTTGGGGACGGAAGTGTCCCTAACGAACCGTCGCCGGAAAGAGGACGATCATCATTTCCAAACTCTGGATAGAAACCACGGAGAAGAGGGATAGAGATAGCGGAAACGTTAAACGTAGATAAAGTGATGTCTCGTTAATATACATGCCTCCGTTCCACACCATACCCCCCCCCCCCCCCCCCC
This sequence comes from Ixodes persulcatus, assembly GCA_013358835.2. Classification (NCBI taxonomy): domain Eukaryota; kingdom Metazoa; phylum Arthropoda; class Arachnida; order Ixodida; family Ixodidae; genus Ixodes; species Ixodes persulcatus. The sequence goes on from JABSTQ010011569.1 coordinate 122,996, forward strand.
TCCCAATATGAAAAAAAAAAGGGTTTGATAATGTGAGTTGTCTAGAATGATAAAACAAAAGTAGCGTGTCCCCCAAAAACATTTTTTTTACTGCATATATAATTTACGCATTACTGAACGCTCATTTACCTGCCAAATGAAGCCCTAACGGTTCGAACCGGTTGCCAAAGTTTCAGAACTGACCGTTATCTTATTCAAAGGTTATAACCGATTTCCTGAAATTTTCAATGGGAAAATGACAGCCGATGGACCTCTGATAACGCAGGCAGTTGAGTGGCGCCAGTTGCCGAAAACGGACAAAAACGGGCCCCGTTTTGCCTGACTTAAAACTTTGAATTGGGCGAGTTGATTCTTTGTGATGTTGGCGCCAGCCCGTGTTGTTGTGCGTGTCCTCTTCGTCCTGCGTTTTTTTTTTTTTTTTGTTGCGTTCTTGAGTTTTTTAGGCCCATTTTCCCATTGAAATTTTTAGAAAATGACCTATAGCTTTTGACTGAGATAACGTTTAGTTTTGAAACTTTGGCATGTGGTTTGGACTGCTAGCGCTACATTTGGGCGGAAACTAAGCTTTCGGAAAAACGTAATTTATTTTCCGGCAAAAAAAAAAAAGTTGTAAAATTGTTTTGGGGGGACATTTTACATTCACCTTTACCCAGTTTGTCCCCGAAAATGGTGTCTATTTAATGTGTACAGCAGACCTTCCACTGTAAAATAAGCCGCAAAAATCTGGGCCTGCACACAGAAAGCTGAAACCTTTAACGAAAGTGCACTGAGCAGGTCAGTTTTACCGTGTAAAATTTCAAAACAAAATTCTCTTCTTGTAAAAAACAAAAAACAAACAAAAAACAAACAAATGAGAGCAAAAAATCTGTTAAAGTCAAGGACTTGCGCGTTCGCAGACGATCGAGTAAGCGACGCTATTTACTTGTGGCGCCATCTCTCAATATACTCAGCAAGCAGACGACGCACTCTGTTCTCTGCTGGCTGTGCCTATCGGGAGATGGCGGCACAAGTAAATTGCGTCGCTGACTCGGTCCTCTGCGAACGCGCCAAACCTCAATTTTAGCGAGTCATTTGTTCTAATTCTTTTACTGGAAGATTACTGCGCCTTGAAATTTAACACAGTGAAACTAACCTTCTCGGTGCATATTCGGCAAACGTTTGAGCTTCTATTTGCAGACGCCAATTTTTTCCGGATCATTTTACAGCGGAAGGGTCCGCTTGGGACACCCTATATATAGGGTGGTCCAAGTCACCAGGCTGAATCTAAAATAGACCGTAAAAATCAACGCATGCACGTTGCAATCTAAACTTTTCGTTAAAGGTGTATTTCACAGGTCGGTTTTTTTCTTGTAAAATTACAAAGCGTAGTTCTGTTTCTGTAAAAAATAAGGCCAAAAAACTTGCCAGAGTCTACGGCGGGCAGCGACGCAGACGACAGGAGTTCAGTAGCGGGGTGTGTTTGGCGTTCATATTGATAGATGGCGTCGGGAGCAGCGTCCGAAGGTGCAGCCGACCAGCGAAAGAAAGCAGACGACACGCAGACAAAATCCGTTGGCAGCAAAAGCGCCACCGTTATGCAGACGCGTTTTTTTACTTTAAGTTTTGCTTTTATTGTCGGCATTTATATTTTAACCGAAGGTACATTTCAAAAAGATTATGTTCATTTTAATAAACCACGGTGGTCGCGAGCCGTTGCGATAAGGAGGTAGCGCTATCTATCAATACGAACGCCAAACACACCCCGCTACTCAACCCCTGTCGGCGTCGCTGCCCGCCGCAGACCCTGGCAAGTTTCTTGGCCTTATTTTTTACAGAAAGAGAACTACGCGTTGTAATTTTACTAGAAAAAAACCGACCTGTGAAAAAGACCTTTGACGAAAAGTTTAGATTGCTACGTGCAGGCGTCGATTTTGACGGTTCATTTTAGATTGATCCTGGTGACTTGGACCACCCCATATATATAGTGGGGTGTCTATATTAACGGGATCCGTATTATTCGAGAAGTGTCTCTATGCACCCGCGCGTTTGAGGCAAACGAGCCGAGAAAAACGGCACGGATAAAAATAAATAAAATTTAAAGAAAAGCAAGAAAGTCTTGAACACATCCGTTCCAGGCGAGCGTACCTCGGAAATTATCCGATGACGGGGTAATGACCCGATTGGAAGGCAGTTTAGCTGTAAGTCGGGCTTCTTGCGGATCCTGGTAATTGCGCGGTTAATGAGATGGAACGGTGGATGGTGCATAATCGGTTATTGTTAGTCATTATAATGTCGCAATCCTATAGCGCTTTACTTCCCTACAATATAAAAACAAAACGAATTCCTTAGAATTAAATCCTTCAGGTAAAACGGGCCAGACTCCTCAGCTTCAGGTTTTTTTTTGTTTATGTCACATTAATAGACTCATTTCCAAAATCACTTGCCGATTGTTTGAAAGTTCGAAATCTCTGCACGATTGTGGAACACACTGCGGAACGTGCGAGTTATCACATTAGAGGGCGATGAAATGGAATTCGCAACTGTCAGCGAGATAGAAAAATTAGACGCTTAAATAGGATTGCAGGGCCCCTAAAAGCGTCCTGCAATCATATTTAAGCGTCAACCTTTTTTGCGGTTTCCACATCTCCTGTGGATCGGGCAACCCAGTGGGCACGGAGAGAGTAACTAAATATCAATGCGTCATATTTTAACCGGAGACGCGGAAACCTCCGCCACCTACGGGGGCGCCACGTGGTGCCGAACGCTCGCGGCATGTGACGAAATCGTGACGTCGTCGGTCCTGGTCAGCTTCTGCCTTACGACTGGTCAGAGCGGCTAAAAGCTTTTTTTTTTTAGTCGAAATACAAAATATAAGTGGCGTAGGCCTTTTAAATTAGTTATGAAAATAGATTTTGTTCAGTATTTTAGATGAGAAAAGGAACAAATGCAGTTCATAAAGTACGGAAACAAGAAATGACCGATCGACATAACCGCCACCAAGTGGTGGAAAAGGCGGCGCATACTAGAAAGGGGTAGTGGGATCAGGCGCCGACGATCGGCGAGTGTAGAAAGGTCCCGGATGTTCGCGGTGGCGCTGCGGTCGTATACGGGCTCGAGGATAGGACCGGTTCCAAGCGTTTCGAAGGCCTTAGGCGAGAAGGTTTTTCTTGCGGTTTGGCCGTTTGGCGGTATGGCAGCGCGAAGTGACTCCCGCTCTGAACTGATCTTTACCCTGCCAAATCGACGACGACAACACCACTGCTTCGCTCCGGGGTGCCAGTCAGGCTATCAGAGGCAGAAAGGTGAGCAGCCGTCGCAGTTCTCAGTAACAAAAAACGTTTTGTGGACAGAGCTTGCATCGCAAGGATAAGCTCACGGACGAAATATGTTCGATGTGCGAGCTTCATTTTGAGCCATCGTTTGTAACGCGAGACTTCGTTCATATTATAAACGGAGAAGAGGTGCGTAGTCCCATGAAAAGTCGGTGCTCTTTCCGGGCGCTGCGTCGGCGCTGCTTCCGAATGCTCCAAGCTACCTGTCAAAGAAAGCGTCGAAGCCATGGGCGTACCAACCGGGGGGGGGGGGGGGAAAGGGGGGCGCTTGCCCCCCCCCCCCCCCCCCCCCCCCCAGTTCTCAGAGTGGGGGGACAAGGCACGTGTTTTGCACCCCCTGAAACAGCCGCCAGTGGGCAGGGCAAACACTGGTCGGCGGCGCCCAAGGGATACCAAGGGCATCGCCCCCCGGCCCTGGGGGGGGGGGGGGGGGGGTCTGGTTCGCCCCACCTCCCCCCCCCCCCAATTCAAAAACAAGTTGGTACGCCACTGGTCGCAGCCAAGGCCCCCGAGAAAGCGAAAGAACGCCAAAACTTCCTCAGTTGAGGCCAAGCACTGCGTCTTCAACTGCCTGCAGCAGCACCACACCGGCTGCAGCCGATACCGCGGCGTTTGATGAAACCTGTCTGCCCGAAGAATACTCCACGCTGTGTGTTCCCTCAGAGTACTGGGGCTGTCACCCAGTTCCGAGCCTCAGCTCAATTTTTTCAGGAAACAGCATGCCTGGTGTTGTATACACTGCATCTTTGTGGCCGCATGGCTGACGGAGGACGTGTCGTTAGCTGCGACAAGTTCACTGTTTCCAGTGTCAGACTCCAGGTAGGCCCACCTGCCTTAAAACACTCTCGCTAAGTGCAAAAACCCTCGGGCATCGAGACGCCGCCCAGGAAATCGGTCTGGCGGAGTTCACCTTGAGCGTCACGCATTTGTGCTTCGTATACCACGCGCAAAGCGAACACAATCAGACGAATTGCGTCACTCGTGTGTCGCGTATTTCTTTTCTGGGGTTCGGAGGTTCGGACTTAAAACGGCACACATTTCGAGCCAAAAAGCTTCAAGAAAGAGTACGTCGGAGCATAGCCATTGGCCAAACGCTAGGAGCCAACGAGCCAATCATAGAGCGTATAGAGAGCGCAATGTCACTGTGTTCGTCACTTCTTCCGTGGGTGTGCTCGCGCCTTCTAATCCAATTCAAAACGCAGAAAGTGCGCCGTGACGTTGCGGTTTGAGTTTGTACGCACGTGCTTTGTGTCCGCCATAGAATTCCACAGCTTCTAACGGACCATTAAAAAAAAATGGCATTCCGTGCGGTGCCGTTTTCGTCTCCTGAGCCGTGAAACGTGTTTCGTGCAGGCGTAGTGGCAGTCTCCCACGGAATGCCAAATGCCACGCATGCTTCCAAAGAAAAAAAAGTCAAATTTGTTTTTGTTTTTTTTAACCTGAACATTTTGTAGGTTAACGTTTCAGGTTAGCTGAAGCCACAGTAAGCGTAACTGCGAGTTAGTGGAGTTAGCACCACTAACTCCACTAACACTAGCTCATCACTAACTCAACTAAACACTTAGTTTAGCTATGTAGTACAGACGAAGCCGACACTACGACGTAATGGGACTAATTAGACAGCGTCAAGAGCGCAAGTCACTGGGCCTTTTCTGTTTACGACTGGCTCAGCGATGATAGAACACATATACAGAAACATGACGAATACCATGATGGTGCGCTTTTGACGTTCCGTGATAGATCTCATCAGCTTGTAGCGTCGGTTACGTCTGCACTTTTAGGTGAAACGCAGTATAGTGGCTTACCACCACTACCGCTAAACCAACAACGTTTCCTGCAAGCAACACAATTGCAAAGCAATTTGCGATCATTTTTGTTTTGCCTGGATGATACGATTAACTACACTAAATAGTGTGAATTTTGTTTTTAATTTTTAGTTATTGCATCGGTGAACAAGAGGAAATACACATGGGAGTAAATATTATTCAGTAGTTTTTTTTTCTTTTTAGCTACTTAAATATAAACTTTTTTTCTGGATACCCAGACTTAACTGTTTCCGGCATGCTATTGTTATTGTCTTTAAATTCAAAATAGCGCTTTCAAGAAAATGGGAAATGAAGGTTATGCCAGTCACATTTTTCCACGCTCTCCAGTCAAATGACATTGTAGAACTTGCAAGTCGAGCAAGGCAGTCTAAAAAACCACTGCATTAAGCGCGTCGTTTTTATTTTTATTTTTTTTGCTGGCGTAAGGTTTTGTCGTTTTTATTTCACAATATTAAACTTGTTCTAACCCGTTGGGAATAAGAGCTGAAACTTCCCCATGTTACAACGCGTGATGTCAAGTTTCCAGTGTCGCCAGTAGAACCTCTAAGCCGGCTCAGCCAAAATTAAAAATTAAAAATGCAATAACTTTCCGAGAACAAAATATTGTGATTTTGTAATTTTCGGTTTCGAGTTCACATCTGTTCATTAATCTGTTGTACCAATTTTACGGAAATTGGTAACTAAAATTTTCACCCTTAGAAAGAGTGGCAAGTAGAACAGGAGTTAAGAACCAACTGTTTTTTTGTTTTTGTTTTTGCTGGCTTCACTTTTTGTAGTCTTTATTGCACATGAATCAGGGGTACTACTTCATATATGTCTATTAAACTGTAGAACCAATTTAAAAACAAAAATTGGTGACAAAAATTTTTACCTTTAGAAAGAGGGGTGCAAGTAAAGCAAGGTTTAAAAACAAACTGCTTTGTTTTTTGTGTTTTTTGCTGGCTTGAGGTTTTGTAGTCTTTATGCACATATTTTAAATTTGTTCTAACGCGTTGGGAACAAGAGCTGTAACTTCCTTATGTTACATCGCGTGACGTCACGTTTTCAGTATCGCCAGTTAAACCTTAACCGGCTAAAAAAAAATCAATAATTTCTTGAAAGCAGAATATTGTGACTTTTGTAATTTTGAGTTACTAGTTCAGGTCTGTCTATCAATCTGTTGAACCCAATTTGAGGGAAATTGGGGCCTATAAAATTTTCACCTTCCACAAGAGTGGAAAGTAAAACACAATTTAAAAAAAGAACTGCTGTATTTTTCTTTTTTTGCTGATCTGAGTTGTTGTAGTTTTATTTCGCATCGCCAAACTTGTCCTAACCCGTTGGGAACAAGAGCCGTAATTTACCCATGTTACAACGCCTGACGTTCCCATTTCCAGTGTTGCCACTGGAACCTTAACCGTTTCAAGCAAAACTAAAAAAAAAGAAACCAGTAACTTTTTGAGAACAATAATTGTGATTTTGTAATTTTGGGTTAGTAATTTATATGTCTATTAATATGATGAACCAAATTTGCGGAAAAGTGGTGACAATAAAATTTTTAACTTCGACAAGAGTGGCAAGTATAACAAAACTTAAAAACGAGCTGCTTTTTTGTTTTGCTGGTTTGAGTTTTTGTAGCTTTTATTTCACATCGCCAAGCTTGTTCTAACCTTTGGGAACAAGAGCTGTAACTTCCCCATGTTACAACGCGTGACGTCACGTTTCTAGTGGCGCCAGTTGAACCTTAGCCGGCTCAAACAAACTTTGAAAGAAGAAAAAATTCAATAACTTCCCGAGAACAAAATATTGTGATTTTATCATTTTGAGTTACTAGTTCAGATCTGTCTATTAACCTGCTGAACAAATATTGAACTAAAATTGGGGACTATAAAAGTTCACTTTTAACAAGAGTGGCAAGTAGAACTAAATCTAAAAGCAAACTGCTGCGTCTTTTTTTTTAGTGGAAGTATGTTTTTAGTAAAGACAAGCTGAATGAAACATGTTGGAAGTGCCCTGTCACAAATCAAACTGGGCGATAGGTAAAAAAACAATTGCCAAAACTGAGTTCGATTCTCATTTCTGTTAACTTTGGTTCCGTTCCATAATTAGCGACGCAGCAACACCACATCAGGGACCGTTTGCTCGAAGCTCTGACCGTGGCTAAAGTTAGCCGCAGTACCTAGGAGAGGGATTTTGAAATCACATGACTGGCTCGGTAGGGATGCGGGGAAACATGGCGGTGCCCCAGTGAGTGAGCACCGCTCGCTTTGGAACTAATATGTCGTTGTAGCTGCAATATCGGGCGCCTTAGTCAGCAACGAATGGTGCAGGAGGCTTTCGCTTTGCCTTACCTCACTTAAATCACAAAGCATAAGCAATGACCTCGCCGCATTTTTTAGATAGTCTTTCAATTCTGGCTATTGCTAAGCCTAAATGAACGCGATAATTGTCAATATGGCAACGTCTTTGCAAAGCGGATTGCCTTGACTCAATCGGCCGGGTATTGATAGCACACAAATGCAGACAGCGTCCCAATCACCTTTTTCTAAATTTCTCAAGCACCGAGGAGAACGCTGAAAGTGTAGTTCTACGGTCCGCGCGCGCTGGCCTTTCTATTGTAAAAGTAGTTCTAGAGGGTGTAGTGGCACGAGCGGCGCCCGCTTACAATGGGCCGCGTGAAGACGGTCAACGTAGATGCCACGAGTGGCGCTGGAGTTCTGTGCCCTAGGAGGAATTTCTGGCAGATGGCAGATGTGCGATGAGCGAAGAAGACGACGAGGCTGACGGGGGCACGTTCCTGTAGCAATATCTATACTCTGCTTCGCCTTGTGTCGTACCGCAGGAAAGGCTACAAGCGCGAGCTCCTTGCTCTACTGCACATCTCGGCTGCACAAGGATCTCGTGCACCAAGGGCAGCTGCCAACGCTACGAGTTCGCGCTTATAGCCTTCGCTGCGGTTCAACGTAAGGTGAAATGGAGTATAGGAAGGACGAGACGGACCATGTCCGCTGGGCTCTATACTTCGTTTCAGCTTCGGTCCAGACGCAGCCAAAGCTACAAGCGCGAGCTCCGGGCTTTCAGCATCCCTGCCAAGCACGCGCGCTCGTGCAGTGCAAGCACTGTTCTGGACCACATGCTCGCGCTTGTAGCATCGGCTGCGTCTGGACCGAAGCTGAAACGAAGTAGACATGAAGCGCGTGTGTCGGCGGCGCTTCGTTCTTCTTTATTCCATGCCTCTTGCCACAGTTCCTAGGGCTCAGAACAGCAGCGCTACGGTGTCGTCTACGCGCGAAATCTTCACGCGGTGGCCGCCGCTCTTGCCACTACAACTCTCTAGAACACTGTAGTAAAAGATTCCAAGTAAATAATCATAAGGCTTTGACGAACGCGCGTGCAAGGCAAATTTTCTTTCGACTTTTTGCTTTAGAACAGTTACTACTGCAGACACCAGCACGTGCAACGCGTGTAACTACACTCGTAGCATGCACCTCGGTGCTTGGGAAATTCAGCAAAAGGTCTATTGGGACGCCGCTGGAAAGTGGATTGCAAGGCAATCCACTTTCCAAAGACGTTGCCATGCCGACGATTATCGCGTTCATTTAGGCTTAGGAATGGCCAGAATCGAAAGACTATCTAAAAAATGCGGCGAGGTCATTGCTCATGCTTTGCGATTTAAGTGAGGTAAGGCAAAGCGAAAGCCTCCTGCACCATTCGTTGCTGACTAAAGGCCTGTTCAGACATGCAGCGGAGCGCTACAAGCATAGCGCTAACCTCGCGCTAGGCGCGTGCTGACCAGAGCGTTCACCAGCTTTGAATCGCACCGCCAAAACTGTTGCTCGTGGCAGGCGATACGTAGCTGACGGCACGTACATCAGCGCTTCGCTCCGTGTGAGAACCGGCCATAACGCTCCCGATATTGCAGCCTACAACGACATATTATACTCTGTTTCACATTGTGTTGTACCGCAAGAAAGGCTACAAGCGCGAGCTCCTTGCTCTAGGGCACATCTCGGCGGCACAAGCTCTCGTGCACCAAGGGCAGCTGCCAACGCTATGAGCTCGCGCTTCTAGCCTTCGCTGCGGTACAACATAGGGTGAAACGGAGTATAGTTCCAGAGCGAGTGGCGTTCACACACCGGGGCACCGCCATGTTTCCCCGCATCCGTACGGAGCCAGTCACGTGATTTCAAAATCCCTCTCCTAGGTACTGCGGCTAACTTTAACCACGGTTAGCGCTTCGAGCAAACGGGCCCTGCTAAGTGGAAATGCCTGGGGACTGATATTCAGCCGTACAATGGTTGTCTAAAGCAGGAGTCATATTGCTCATACATCATAAGGAGCTCAGCCTTTATGTGCTCTTTGCTTAGGGTGATGACATCTGGCGTTTTTGTTCCAAACGCTTATTTTCATTTTTTTGTTGTTGTTTGTTCTGAAGCGTGTGAAGGAGCGTGTCCCCGCACGCGCTCGTAGCGCTGACTGTGCTACGCGGCGACATTTTGTCCTCGACGATTTCTTTGTATTTTCCCTGTGAGCACGTGCTGTCGGCCATCGGGTACCATACTCCGGGTGAGACTGGTTCAGACACTTGCGGTTGAGTGCGTTTGACTGCGTTGCGTCGAGAACCGAAAGCCAGTGTGAAGTGTGAAGCGTGGAATTCAATTCAAGGACTCATCTTGGCACGCGATATTAGCAGCAGGGATGTCCTGGTTTCTCGCAGCCGCAACGCAGTCAAACGCAGTCAAACGCAACTCTCTGAACCAGGCTTTAAGGAGACTATACTCTGTTTCACCTTGTGTTGTACCGCAGGGAAGGCTACAAGCGCGAGCTCCTTGCTCTAGGGCACATCTCGGCGGCACAAGCTCTCGTGCACTAAGGGCAGCTGCCAACGCTATGAGCTCGCGCTTCTTGCCTTCGCTGCGGTACAACATAAGGTGAAACGGAGTTTAGAAGCTCCGCTTTCCGCTCGAGCTTTCTGCCCTTGCGGACACAAGTGTGAACGCGCAGGCACGCGCAACCAAAACACTGCGAAAGCCAGCAAGCTCGCGCTGAAGTCGGAGCTTCTAGTCTCAGCTTATAAGGCAATAAAACGATTTTTCAACTTCTTCCTCCTGAGCTTTATTCCTCAGCTCAAAAGCGAATTGAGAAATCACGTCGTGACATGCTAGGGCGCCGATGCAAAGACTCCACGCTTCCACCGTGCTTTTTAAGCACACTATACACTCTAAGAAATGCCTGCGCGTCTAGTTACCCGCAAAACACTCGAGGAGTCAATCTCTGGGATCTACAAAATCAGCTCAGCGAATGATGAGGCGGAACATCCGTTTAGACCTCAAAATGAAGTCTGCGCTGTGGGATTACGCAATGCAAAGTGTCATGCTTGCATTGCGTAATGCTACTGCGCAGACTTCATTTTGAGGTCAAAACGGATGTTCCGCCTCATCATTCGCTGAGCTGATTTTGTAGATCCCAGAGATTGGCTCTTTGAGTTTTTTGCGGGTAAGTGGCGCAGGCATTTCTTAGAGTGTAGAGCTTTTCATGTGCAAGTGATGATAAGCTTCGTCAGGGCACTCATTGGCCAAGAACGCGAATCCAAACACTCGTCAACGGATTGATTGTTGACGAGCGCATACGTTCGAGTCATGCAGTTTTCGTGTCCAATGCGAGAGCTGGGTTCGGCTGACGTGTTTTGGGGTCGGCTGACGTGTTTAGGATATTGCTGACGTATCATAATAAAAAAGGGCGGAGAGCTTTCGAAGAAAAAAAGGTACAAAATTGTCCGCTATATTTTCAAATCTTCGTACCGAAATGCTTGCTTTTGACTTTCTATCCTCTTTCTTTTGGCCCACTATACGATATGCGATTAATAAAGTCCCACTCTGAAATCATTTATCCCAGCGCAAAATTTATTTCATGGCCCTTTCAAGGTTGAACGGAGTATGCAAACGATAGCATCACAGTAAACAGAAGGACGTTGAGGCATGCTATAGACGCTTTACACACGCGTCAGATTAAAGCCGCCATTGCAGACTTTCTCTTGTCTAACGGAGATACCGAGCCACTGAAACGGGCGTTGACGAGCCTCCAAAAAGGCCATTGCTGGGAAGGAGGACATAAGAGAATTTAAGATAGAAATAACCTGGCCTGCTATCGTAAGGATGAAATGGAGAAAAGGGGAATAAAAGGAAGCAAAAACTAAAATTTAGTTATGGCGGCGCCCATGCACAGCTGCTGCAAATCTTCTATTAGCGCCGAGATGTTTCGGTGGCGCCCTCTTATGGTTTCCCTCCGTGACGTCACGACTGGGATTTGCCTCACCGTGACGTCACCAGTTGTTATTCTGGCTACTTACCATCGGGTGCGACGACGAATTCGATGGTGTGTTTAAAAAGCACAGTAGAAGCTACGAGAGATCGCAATCCGAAACTAACACCGTCAAAGTTGACAATCTGACAGTGCTCATATGCCCATGGTTTGGCCAATCGTGGAAAGCTGACCACAGCGACGCTTTTGGCCGCGCACATCGCTAATACTCCGTTCACCTTTGAGCTGAGACTAGAAGCTCCGGTTTCAGCGCGAGCTCGCTGACTTCCTCAGTGCTTCGGTTGCACGTGACTGCGCGTTCACACTTGTGTTTGCAAGGGCAGGAAGCTCACGCTGAAGGCGGAGCTTCTCTCAGCTTAAGGGTGAACTTAAGGGCTGTTTATACTCCGACGTCGAGCGCAGTGACCGCAGCGTAGCGCAGAACGCGCGCCTTTCATTGGCCGGCAAGCAGGAACTCGATATCTGCGACCAATTAGTATCTGTGCGCGCTGCGCTACGCCACGTCCGTCGACGTTACGATGGAGTATAAATGTACCTTTAGAATAATACATCATACACTGAGACAACCGGCAAACATGAGTTTCCGCAATATTTTAGTGAAAAACCCGAGACTGGGGTAAAGACAGACGACGACAAGGAAGAGAAGGAGAACGCCTCAAAAATGTTTAAAATGTTTGATATACTAAAATGTTTAATATACACCAGCTCACTTGCGCCCTTACGTTCTGCTCATTATTACCGCAATATCCGTGGTTTGAATGCCGCGTGGTAAGTTTTTTTCCCTTGAACTCATTGCCATGCTGCATTCGAAGCACAGATATCGCGGTGACTCGCCTTCGACTCTGTATGCAGACTGTCTTTTGTGCGCTATATAAGCAGTGTTATCCCGGCTTTACTGTTCTGCGCGGTTTTCTGTTTGAAGAGTCTCAAGAAGTTGACGCGTTAAGGTTATGGAATATCGCAAGCTAATATAGCCGCTTGCGGATAATAAACATTTCTGGTGCCGACTGTCGTGTGACATTTGGTCCGACTTCGCAAGCCGCCCGGTGACAACACGAGCTGCTAAATTACCATTTTCTCCTCAATTCATGGTTCGAGAGTAAGCAGATTGCGTCTTGACTCTCATTAGACGGTCGCATCTGGTGATAGGCAGTTAACCCGCGATCAGAGAACACCTGCGTGGAAAGTGCAACGCGAAGTTTTGAAAGATATTTCATGTTTTAGTATAGAACAGCACAGTTACTGTCGAGACCGGTTACAACGAAATCGGTTATAATGAAATAGCGGCTACAGGGAAGCCTTCACGATTTCCCATTTCCTTTTGTACTTCGTTAAACCGAAGTCGGTTATAACGAAACTAGCGGATATATCGAAGTAATTTCCGATTCCCGTCGACTTCATTATAACCGGTCTTGACAGTATACCCTTTTCAAAACTCTAACAGCCAACATTGGCGGTGGCCATTTCTTGGGCACAGAGTATGTGATTGGATTAGAGTCCCCACCAAACGCTGACGCCTTCTTCGTGTCCAATACGTGATCAGAGTACGAACCCAAACAATGGCGGACTCGGCTAATAGGCTCAGCGGTTCCTAGAGGGCGCGCCCTTTTGCAAAGGGTCTATTGTATACAAACGGCATGCAGTTTAACTTGAGCAGTAAAGGATTGCATAGTACAATTTGCATTTGACTCATAAGCCACGATGACATCCAGTGCTCCTAGCGGTTTACCGGGCGCATCACAAAGTAAAACAGTTTTGAAGCTTCCTCTAAGAACCTAAATGGTCCTGAGTATACTGGCACTAACCCCTATGTTATATTTAAAAAGAAAAAAAAGCGCTGTGCACAAAGTGGGTTTTACGAAGCTGGAACCTTATCACGGGGAAACACAGGACGCCCAATCACCATCGTGTCGTGCACGCCGACTGCGTTATATGGCCGTTATGAGCTCGTTAGTCGTTCCGCTTTCACGTTTAGCCTGACTATACGCACAACCGCAAGCGGTGGAAATCTGCCCCGGTTCTGTTTGGCGGCATCTAGAGCCACTAAAGAGGCCACATTTAGAGATTCGCGTGATGTAAACCCTTTGCGCATGTGCCGTACCGAGAGGAACGCCACCGAAACAATTAAGTCAAACCATTATCTAAAAAAAAAAAAAAAAGTTTGTATTTTTGCGCGTTAAACAGGAGGCGCGCAAAGGTTAGAGACTGAAAGGGAGTGACCCCGCGTACGGACGAAACTTGGTGCTCGCAGCTGTTGTTTGCTACTCTCTTCGCTGAGTAGCAAACAACACCTTGGCCGTGAGTTCGTTCGTTGCAGACATGCACGTAGCGCATTGCAAGTAACGCTATACTTGTACCTGGTTACTTCCTTCGGTAACGAGGCAACGAATTCGTTACATTTTAAGAGAAGAAACGAGTAACCCGTTTTCGTTACTTTCTGACGAAGTCACGAGAAACGGTATCTACTTCTGAAGGGGAACGTGTACAACGCAGGTACCCGTCCTAGTTCTCACCTCAGCTCACGCCTTGTAATTTGCGCGATGAGAAAACGCTACATAGACCATAAAAGGAGGTGCACAATGTATGCAAGTATTGACACAGTTATCACTCAAGTAATGCGTTAAAAGTGAGGAATTATTAATGATGAAAAATATTTGGAAGTGGCTACAACCTCACGATGACGACGACATGTTCAGTTACAAGAAAAATAACGCGTTACCTTAAAGCCGAGGCTAACACGGCTGTTATGAACTGCGGGGGCGATTAACGTAGTTATAGTCGATGACAGGTTGAAAGTTCAGGGGAAGCTCCTCCCACCTCTTTCCACTTTAGCAAAGCGAACGCTGGAGAGGAGGTCACTTTCTCTTTAGTGTTTGCTATGTTAAAGTGGAAATAGGTGGGAGGAACTTTCTCTGAACTCTGAAGCACCACCTATGGTTAGTGTTTCGGTGAGTAATGAGTAACGGTATTTAGTCACTCTATAACTGAGTAAAGTGTACTTAGTCAGGTTCGTCGTAGCTTGTCTGGTAGTCGTTAAGTAGACAAAACCAACATGCTCTTCGAGCTATTTCTGTATTTTTAAAATTCCGAGTCTTTGTTCGTAAGAAAAACCAGTTGATTTCCGACAGCCGTAGATATGTTAAGGCAGCCATTGCTGCGACTAGCAGGCAACGCCGAAGCAAAAGGGTACGCATGACGTCACCCTACCCTCCGCGCAAGACACGAACGAACTTCCGCCTTTGTGTCTACCCCCTACGTCCTCCAATCAGAGCGCGGCGCCGTCATATCGTTGTACCCTCTGCGCGAGAAGCAGACGAACTTAGTGCTCGCCCGTAGCCTGCAGCTCTGCTGAAAGTCACGCGCATGTACGCTTTCGCAAGGGCTGAAGACACCATGGTAGATGTCACACGGAAGATCTTTTACCGAACTCTTTTCTCGTATCAAATAATATTCCTGAATTGATTTAGCATAATCAACGTCACTCTGAAACTGTACCAAAAAGTAATGTCAGAGTAGTTTTAAGCCGTGATCACACTGCCAATACATCGTATAGTACACAGTCTACAGAAGCTGTCTCAGGCGCGTTTATTGCTTGCATGTATGTGTCACACTGTCCATACGAAAACGTCCGCAGACATGCTCCAAGTACACGTATGTAAATCAAAAGCAAACATTCCTCGAGCACGCTTTAGGCGCACCAGCAAGTGTCATCATGCCTGCAGCGGAGTTAGGCCAGAGGAAGGGTTGAAACATCCGATCCCCCAACAAACGGGAGAAAAGGGACTTTTCCCTTCACTCACTTTACGTCTCTTAGGCTCAGCTCTTTGAGCTTGAGCCGAGTTTGAGACGATCTCCTACTGTTGCCTTTTTCCTTCGATTCAAAAGTTTCTCAATTCGTCCGCACCACAGTCTCAGGTGTATTACCTTATGATTGACTACAGCTGCTTTAATCTTTTTTTTTTTTTTTACAAATAGCGATATAGTAAAAAAAACAAAAACAAAGTTGTCTCACCATCAAGAAGAACATCAGTGGAACCATGATGCCGCGCACCAAACTCACAATCTAAGCTTCCTTAAATACTGCGTCTCTCGCACTGGAGAGGGACGCGAAAACTAAAGCCTCAACCGACGCACAGAGTGACAAAAGAAGAACGCGTGTCTCTGCGAGAAATCTCGGGAGGAACCTTCATATTTTCGGCGAGCCACAAAGACATCGTCTGCTACAAAAGTCCGACGTCCGCGCGGGGGCTTCTATCGCGCATGCGCGAGAGCGTTCGATACCGCACGTTGCGCCATCTGGAAGGCATCGAGAGCAACCCTGTACGTTGTCTGAACCGGTGTTTGAAGTTGAACTACGCTTGCTCTTTTCTTTTGGCTGACTTCACGCGCCGCCGATATTTTTTATTCTTCTCTTGCTTATGACGACGCGATATGGAGAACAAAAGGGCGAAAAAAGAAAGAAAGATACCGGCTCCAATTTACGAGGGAGTGGTCAGCTCTTGTACGTTCTTCAAACTATATCCTAGTCAATAAAGCTCGCTCAATTTGATCTCGTTTAAAATTTATGAAGCGTTGATACCGCCGGGAATAGAAGACAAAAGGGCTTCGTTTCATTTTTCTTCCCCCCCTTCCCTTTTTTTTTTTATTTCTTACACGTATCGTTTATGAAAAGCGCTCAGCGTTGTTCACCGCTATTGACGACAGTCCGCCTTTGTGAAAAAGAGATCGGCCAGACAGCCTTGATTTAAGAGAAGAGGCAACTCGAACCCTATGAAGTGCGTTTGCAATTTAAATGGCGGTCACCTGCTGAGCAGATCGGTCACAAGTGCGCATGCATTGCGTTTTCGCGTGACGAGGAGGAAAGTAGTCGGAGACCCTTGCAGACGATCAACTCTCCGGCCAGCTCCGCGCATGTCGTGTGGCAAAACGTGGTTCCATAAACCGCATGACTCCGATCGAGAAGTTGGAAACACTCTGAAATCTAGGCGCGCTGAAAGCGCCCGCGCGTTTATTAAAGGTTCATGCGATATCTCCTTCCCCCCCCCCCTCTTTTCCGCCCCCTGTATATCGCGTAATGAAACCTGTCACGGGCAAATCTTGATTTCAGACGAGAAAAATGTTTCCACCACCCCGAGATCGACTCTTTCGAGGCCTGGGCTAAGGAATAATAATAATAATAATAAGGATAATAATAAGAATAGAACGAAATAAAATCGAAGTACAAAATGGTCTTTGCCGGGAGAAATCAAATTGGATGCGGAACTTGGACTTTATATCTTGTACAGGCGGTGCAACAGAAATGTTTTTCTTTTTGTTTCTGCATAGCTTGATCGAAATTTTTCAACCCGCGCAACGAAACGAAAATGGGATCCCTCTTTAATTTTTGTTTCTGACGTGTCTTTTCTTGGTGTGCGATCTTTCCGGAGCTCGTTGTTTGATAGCTGTTATTTTTTTTCTTCTTGTAACCCTTTTACAGTTTATACCATCGCGCCCTCAGAGGTTATGTCGAACCTTTTCTCCGTTAGCGCTCTTATCATTTTGCACTCATAAATTTTACTTTATGAGAACGCCGCTTTTCATCGCGTAATTTTTGCTTGTTTACTTCGTATACGATGGAGTACGCTAATTGAATATTTCTTATCTGGGGAGAGTCAGTACCTGACAAAAAAATAAGGATATTCAAATTCACCTGTCCCGGGGCAAATTTGTCGAGAAAGCGATAGCACAAAGACGAATAGTATAGGAGTCAAATATTGCGCAATAAATCTGTCATACTTGAACAACCCTGAACCGTTTGAAAGATACATGGTGGTTTGAACACTGAAACCTTAGAAAACGCAGGACGTCGCTTATTACGTTCATAGTTCTTTTATTCGTGATTCGCTTTTTCAGCATCCTTATTGGTTTTCGTCACAATCTAATTGACCGCGTAGCGATGACAAGGTGCTGTCAATAACCAAAAACAAAAGCGAAACAACAAAAAAAAAAAAAACTTTTAGCCTTTCCACTTTGGTGAAGAAGGAAGACCAGCGAAGCTGTACTATGGTGGGAATGAAGTAATGGCCGGCCGCAAGTCGGCAAGCCAGAGTGGAAAGGCTCGAAAGGTGGCCGCCGTCGCTTATAGATGGCGGTAGCTGTCCAGAGTTCTGTGTCATCAGGTCATTTGATGACGGACACGATCCTGGGGAAACTAGCCCTTAATAGCTTCGCTGTAGAACCATTGATATGATTTTTGTGGAATCGCTAGGTCTCTCAAAAATGATGAAACTCAGCGTGTCCATTGAGTGCTTGTATTCTTCCTGCTATGACCACATGTTCCCTCTGAGTGTGCTCATGTACCCTCGGGCTCGCCCTTGTGCTCACCTGTCGTTCTAGCTTCCGTTGCCTGACGTCCGTCGGCGGGGACGGGGGTCTGTCGTCGTCCGCGCTCCCAGGGGGCGCTGCGGGCCATTCAGTGCTGCGAGAGACCGACACTTTTTGATCAACGTGGGGCTATATACTCCCTTTTCTTTCGAGAGTCACGCGCAGCGGTTGCTGCAACCTTTAGCGTGATGCACGCAAGCGCAAACAGCACGTTGGGCCACCGCCGAGCGGCGTAACCACAGCAACCGCCGCTGGTGCTCTTCACGTGACCGAATGCAGCGCCGCCGCCACGTCACAGCGTGTGCGATTGTTGTCATGGTTACGCCGATCCGCAGCGCGACGTGACACGACGCGGTTTCTGCTCACACGAGTTGCATGTTTTAGCTTTGAGCGAGCATTTGTACGAGTCACATGTTTTGGGTAGTAAGTTAGTTACAATAATTTAATTACTTTAGGCTAATGATTAATGGTAGTTTATCCCTTCTGACTGCAAGTATTTGTTATATAATGATCCTTCAGCAAAGAGAATTAGACGGTAGATGTTTAGAGAAAGTGAATTTTATCTGTCATCTTTTATTTGGAAGGGGGAGAGGGAAGAGGTGGCGACGCTGTTTCACGTTGTAGAAAAAAAAAATAGCCAGTGCAGTAAGACAACAGACGCCGGTGTGATGCCCATCCAGATTGGAACGGACAGGATTAGGCTTTGAATCTAGGATCCCGGGGTCCTGCAGCGCGAATGTTCGCTTCACGTGCTCCAAGGACGTAGTGCGTTTACACATGCGGCCACCGATCGCCGCCCCCCCCCCCCCCCCTCCCTCTAGCTTTTAGTATAAGAAGTCGCGAAGTCTGAGTTACTATCACAGCGAGTTTCGCAATGTTTATTTGTCTTGGTGTAAAGAAAACAAAACATCTCCACGTGGTGAATGATGTTGCTTGGGGCGAAGCTCTGGTGGTGCTTGTCTGCGTAGACGCCGAGCCGCAGCATGCCAAGCATTTTAATCATTCATATCAGTAGGAGAATGTGTGGTTTTCTTCTTTTTCTTTTTTTAAGAAGACATGGGATGGCATCTCAGAACCCCCTTCTCTTTTTTTTTCTTCTTTTACTTTTTTCATAATTTTTTTCATCTTTTTTTTCTAATTTTTTTTTGCCCTACACGAGCACGTGAGCATGTGCTCATGTGCTCGTGAGCACGTGATCTCACGAGCAGAAGCACGAGCACCCGACGCCGGGCCTACGGCGGACGGACATACGGACATGGCTAGCCCCTAAGGAGCTTCGCCCCCTAAAAAAAACTTGATAGTTTGCATATGATGCCGAGGGACGCAGAATACGTCGTGTTCTATGTCTTATTCCCTAACAAATTACCCCAAAAGCCTAAAACCGGAGTCGAACTGCTTACACATCATACAAAATACCGTCTGCAAACAGATTTGGACGCGAGTCACCCCGAGATCCGTGCTTCGAATGCTGCATGACCAGTATTATAGGCGTTACAAAAAAAAAAAAAAAGTAACAATTAAAGCACGTTACACGTTACTTGCAAATAAAAGGAATGCTTTACCAACCTACGTTACCGTTACCGATGAAAAGTAACGCACGCTACTTTTGCGTTACCCTTTTTAACGATGAATTAACACGGTTTACTGTTCGACGGTACATGTAGGCATAAGCGCCGTGTTTCAAGAAACATTATCTTCAGTCATGTCTCCAGACACAGTTTGTATGACCAATGGACCGGCATAAAAGGAAGGAACCCGCCTCAGACAGTGACGTCACCGCAACTCTTACGCAAGAAACAGACGACTTGCTCTCTCCGCATAGCTGTCTTTGTCTTCACCGCACTCGTCGAACGCTTTAGAACGCGGACCGCCGGCATCCGGCGTTTGGCTCTCGCATTCGAACGGGTTCGACGAGTGCAGTGGAAACAAAGGCAGTTAGGCGGAGAAAGCAAATCGTCTGCTTCTTGCGCAGGAGTTGCGAGGACGTCAGAAAGACGCCGAGCTTGCGCTCCGTATAGCTTCAGGTCTACCCACTAATCATTCGAACCAGAGCTCGGGGTTTTGACGTCCCCCTCGCGCTTTCGTTTCCTCCTCTCCCTCAGTTTCAAGCCGCATTCATTTGTACTTCATTTATTTGCTGCAGATACCGGCTGTCCACCATCTCGATATGTTGCAGTCACACTACTGTCGAGACAGGTTATAATGAAATCAACGGAAATCGGAAATCACTTCAATATATCCGCTATTTCGTTATAACCGACTTCCGTTAACGAAGTGCAAAAGAGAATGAGAAATCGTGATCGCTTCACTGTAGCCGCCATTTCGTTATAACCGACTTCGTTATAACCGGTCTCGACAGTACTACATATACGAAGAGAACCTCAGAGAGAGAGGGAGGAGGTGATAAGAGTGCTCAGGTACACCAGAACACTGAGCTTTGATTGGAAGGATAGTGATCTAGCTGCCCTTGTCTCACTGTCCCTCTCCAATCGGAGCGACCATGAGTGTCGTCTGTTCTTCGCGCAGTGATTCGCGTTCGAACGCAGGACCCCGGTGCTCGGCGATCGACCGCGTTCGAAAAGTGAGCATATATAGAGCCAAACGTAGCTGCAGCCTTTGCGTCTACCCTCTATCCTTCCAATCAGAGCTCAGCGCTCTGGTACATCCCCGCGCACTGTCGTTTCCCCCTCACTTTGAGTTTCTCTCCATTTATACCAACTGAAATTAAAAAAAAAAATAAGGAAAAAAGTAAGCCGCTTTATACGTAGCGAGGGTTCGAGCATCGGATCGCCCAGTGAGATTTGGTTGGTTCTATCTCCCGCCCAGGGACGAAGTGAGATTTGCAGAGACAATTTCTGGTTACGTTATTCTGTTTCTCGGTACCTCTCGTGGCGTTCTAGACTTAGAAAATAGCGCTATATTTCAATCGGCGTTTAATAATTATCGTTAATTTATTATTTATTAAAAAAAAAAAAACGCGTCGCCTGTCTGTTTGGTTGACCTTCTACCTTTTATAGGAAGAGGCAAAGACTTCGTCTGAGTACCAAATTGCCACAGTCTGTACCACCTAGAAGACAAGGCTTGTAAGTGACGTCACATTTACTGGACTCCCGACCGTTCCCACAAGCGGCAAAGAGGCTGAAGCTCGACGAGCGTCGCCGCAAAGCGGCAGACGCGTTCGTCATGGCGTCGCCGCGTATACCAACGTCGCGCTCGTTGCGAATCGCTGCCCGACGGGCCGGCGGCGACGCTGACGCACGCTAGGCGGCGCTGTGCGGTACCACTAATCATCATCATCATCAGTGATGACGTTTGGGGGGGGGGGGGGGGAGGGAAGGTGCAGGCCTTCTCTTCTGTTTTTTTTATTTTCCACAGCACACGCAGTGGGGCCCGAAAGATGTCCGGCTTGGAGCGCGAGAGCCGCCGTATTTTCTTGTCAGGATGAAGAGATAAAACCGAAAGGATCTTGATTCACCGAGCGGAGTAAACTATAGTGAAACAAAAAAACCACAAAAAATAACAAAAAAAAAACCGGGACGATTGTAAAACGCCGTCTACAGACCAGAACAGCACAGCTGACCATAGTCGTGGTCTTTCTTGTAGAGAACTGTTGGGCCGAAGATGAAAGTTTCAAATCGTTCGTAAAGGCGAAAAAAACAAACAAGAAAACTTCTGTGCAAAAAAAGAAAAAGCACTCGGGAATTGCAGAGTCCCATCGGCAATTCCTCGGTTCTATAGCTACATCGAACAACAGCAGCAGGGGCGGCGTCCAAGACGACACAGCTAAGAACACAAAGGAACACTCTCTGGAACGGAAGACAAAAACCTGCATCATGAATAAAACAAGGGTAGGGGAAGAAATGCGTCCGGAAAAAAAAGAAGAAAGTAACCATCCGATCGAGAGCTTTGCGAAAATGGCGAGCTGGAAATCGCTTTTATACGTGGGACCCTCTCGCGCGCGCGAGGGGCGATTGCTTGCACCGACGGTGCGAGGGAGGTGAGCGCGCAACGTACACCATGCGTGACGGGGCGGAAGTGGAGTTCCGACATTACTCCTTGTTCTCGTTTTATGTACGGGGGATAGTTTCTTTCAGACCCCATGTGAAGAAGAAGAAAACAAGTGTCTTTCGAAACAAAGAAATGCTCCCTCGGGGATGATGCCATCGTCTTCATAGCCACTGGCGGTTTAAGAGATGGAAGACGTGGTGAATCTCGAGCATCTCATTATCGCTTCGCTCAGCCAATCCGATTGCGGCATTATCTGATAAGAGCGGCGAAAGACCAATCATGAACCAAAAAGCGCGAACTTAAAAAAAAAAAAAAAACGCTACGCTCTGCGTTAAATTCTCAGCCACTGTAAGAAGTATGGCAATCCACAGCTTAAGAAAGGTAAGGAATGGCGCATCGTGTTCACACCAGACTTGTGCCAATCTCAAATACTCTACTCACGATACTGTATTTCAAATACTTTTTGAAGCATCTTGGTATCTTGCAAATACTTTTGATTGAGGGTTTTTGTACTGTATTTTAATTACGTTTCTGAGTATCTCGTATTCATTATCTGAAATAAATTTTTGACATTCCGCCATTTTCCGAGTTTTTTGGTATGAAGGGGCGTGGGCGTGGCACGAGCAAACTTGAACATTCTTTCGAGCAACCAAATCCTGTTGCTAGCTCCAATAAGCTCCGATGACTTTGATTAAGCACGTGAAAATATCGCTTTTGTGCCGATAGTGACTCATATTTCACCCCAAAGTTCGTACGATGAAGGTTTTTCCCCCTCGCCTTTCCATAGGCGCCTTTTTCCCCCGAGAGTTTTCCCCAAAAAATCCCTAAACAAAAAGGGTGGTTTTACGGAAGTAATGACTGCCACGCTGAGGCGAAACGCAGAACGGGAAAAGACCCACGACAATAATGCAGACTTCAGTGTCAAGAAAATAATAAGTAGAAGAAAATAAAAAGTGGACACAAAAAGAACGCAATTTTTTCTTTTTGCTTGTTGTATATTTTATCCTGATACGGCAAAACGTCGAGTTTTTTTTGTTTTTGTTTTTTTGTCAGTTTGGCACTTATTGCTCTCGCTAACACTGTCAGTAGGCGAACATTGATAAGCATAGAACAGGACAGGAAACTTACTACGAGCAGGATGACCTTTCAAAATGCCAACAAAGCGCCTCCCAATGTTGAGTGCTTTTCTGAACGCATCCTACTTGAAGAAGGTGCGAGTGCCGTGTCTATTATGTGGGCTCTCTTTGTTATCCATTCACTCATTTCCGTATCCCAAGTTCGTTTATAGTGAACTCCCCATATAAGGAATGTGGATTGTAGTTAAACGATGCGTCTAAGGTCCGCCGCAGGACCTGATATTCAGCGATGTCACTATCTTTCAGAGATGGTGGTACCGCGGGGAAAGAATCGCGCTCCCTATCTCCTGGATGATCGGCTTCACAAGAAAGGTGCTTGCGTACACCTTCCTGGTGGGAAAAATATGAAGGAAGGCTCCAATACTGCTCGTATAATGCAAAACTTGAATTAATTACGCGTCGCAGACCCCGCCTCTTACTGCTGTTCTACGACAATCATCCAGATGACAGCCATTTTGTTAGCACCAGCACGCCCCTTATAGGTCGTGAAAGTTGCAAATAGCTAAAGCGACATTTTTTTCTTTATTGCCTTAGGAATGTTTTGTAGCATGTATCAGTGATATTCTGCTCCTTATGAATGAAATACATGAAATAGCCCTAAGATGTTTTTTTTTTCTTTCGATTTGTGTTGTTGCGTGTTAATAAATAATTCTAGTAAACCTGATTTGCTCAACCGTATAATTGTGTTTGTCACCGACGTCTATGCAAATTACGCAATGCGGAAGTATCTTCAAAAGTAATTTAAATATATTTCTAAGTATTTGTAGTCTACTCAAGGTACTTCACAGTGAAAGTAACTCGAGTAGTATTGTAAATACTATATGAAGCAGGTACTAAGTAACTTAACTCAAATACTTTTATCGAGTATTTTGTCCAACACTGGTTCACACTTCTAGCTTCGGGATTGGTACTGGGCCGCTCTTATCGCATACTGCCGCAGTCTGATACGCCGCGAAGCGATAATAAGGTTCCCGAGTCGTCTGCTTCTTGCGCGGGAGTTGCGGTTACTTCAGAACGACGCCGAGCTCTGATTGTCTTTGAAAGGATAGTGGGTAGAGCTCAATGCTAGATGCCTCGAAGTCCACCCACTATTTTTTTCAATCAACCTATAAGAGCTCGGCATTCTGGCAACATCGCAACCCCTGTGCAAGAAGCAGACGAACTTGCGATCCGGATTGGAGAGGAAATTTAACCGTCACGCCCCTAGCGTTTAAGCTAAGAACTAAACCCACGGAGACAACGACAGTGTATCAGTTATTACGTTTGTTTTTCCGACGCAGCGCCCGACTAACGTATCCAAACGCTGAGCGGGCGTTCGGCAGGGGCTCGTGTTCCATCAGTGAGGCATCAATGGACCTCTTGGCGAATATGTGCTGCCACCTAGACACGCGAATCGGTTCGAGACTAGGTGACTGGAAAACAACGCGCGCCCAAGGCCTCTCCCACCCGTTCCACACCCAAAACGTCAGCTACATCCTGTTCACCCATTGAGGCGATGTGACCTATAGATACGGCTCCTCCAAGCTCACCTTTTTCCCCATCGTGCGTAATCTTCCGCCCCGAGGTCGACACAACGAAACCGCTCAAAGGCGAGAAATGCAAGATGGCGGGTTGTTTGGAACTAGATACTCTCGAACCCAGGCGCATGAAATACTCCGCGCATGCGCACCGCGTATTTCTACAAAAGGTCCATTGACACGAGTAGCGACCGAATTCGCTGACGTGGCGCTCCTTTTCAATCTGCGCTCCGTGCTCAATTAGGGAAGATTGACGCTTAATAATAAAGTACACGGTCCTTGTGTTGAGTAAACGCCAAAGTCTGTGGAAATTATAGATGGATGCATGCCGGATGTTCTCTTGGAATCGGGGGGTAACTTGCGCCACCTAGCCAAATAGTTTATTTTTCGCTCCTTAAAGGGATGCTGAACCGAAAATCGAATTGCAGAAAACAACGCAGAATCGATAGTCGGGACGCTACAAATCCCAAAACGTCACTCACAAAGCGGTATCTTTAACGGATCGTCGTATTTATGAAAAAAAAAAAGAGCGCGCTCGCACAAGGCCGAAAAGACGTGTGACCTCGCGATTCTCATTTCCTCCTCTCTTCGCTTTGACTCCGCGAGGGCACGGAGAGGAAAGGGAGCGAGGCCCATTTCTCCTCCTTCTCAACTCTTCCGCGATAAGATGACGTCAACATTCTCCCTCATTCGCTCCTTTATTTTCCAGAAATACGGCCATCCGCTCGAGCTATGGCTATGTATGTCATGTTTCGTGGTTTATGGCGCCCTGTTGAGCATTTCTGCAAGCTTATTTTGGGAAATCCGAATTTCGGTTCAGCATCCCTTTCATAAATAATGTCCAAGCCAACTTAATCAAATTTTAGCTGTATCCGTCCGCTGATTTTACACACCATCCCTCAAGCTTTCTTTTACTGAGCTATACCTCTTTAACATCGTTTGTTTCAACCTTTTTAGTGAATCCGAGGGCCCCGAGCAAGTCAGCCTTTTTGCGTGATGTTGTTTGACAAGTTGGACAAAGTGCCCCCTACAGTGTGATCTCCTCGCCAAAAAGCCTGTTTCTCTCGGATAGGAAGCGCTGCAGCGTCCGCGAGACGCGATCACAAAAGAGGCGCCTCCGCCAGCGTCGAGCGTCTGTCCACGGGCACTAACAGAGCGCTTGAAAGGACGCAACATGCCGCGCAACAGAAGCACGACCTAAAATATGAGATATTTCTCGCCAGGAGCACTGCTCAAAACTTGAGAGCTACAGGTCTTACTCTCAATCGAGGGGGAGAGGGGGGGGGGGGGGGGGGCTGGGGGTTACAAACTAGCGCCAATTACCCCTAATGCGCGAATTAACTTTAACTCTAAATATTTGCCCTAATTGCGATATTTCTTGCCATTCGTCAAAACAAGATACTGCAAGGTTCCAGAAAGTAAAATCCTGCTTGACACTGTGCAGTGGCCACGGTGTAATTCACTCGCCACTTTGTGGCAGTGGCAAATCTAGTTTGTCAAGGGGTCCGTCGTCGTGTCGAAGCTGAAACGGAGAGAGAGACAGAAGACCCCCGCAGAGACGTGAGAAGATGCCGCAGTGGAAGCAGACGGCGAGTAGACGCGAGTCGATCGAGAAAGGGAACGGCATGTCCGGGTTGCGTGCCAGCGTAGAAGCATCGTCGCTAGCACGTCACGCTCCGTGTCGTCACTCTTAGTCCGCCGTTACGCTGCACAGCGTGACGGGGGACACCGTCGCAGAAGCGTCCTTCCGATGCGTCTCGCCGCTTGTCTGGGAGCCCTCCAACGTTTATGAAGGACGTTTGCTTCGGTCATCTCCGGCAATTCCACCTCTATAAATGCGGGGCCAAGGGGAAAGGCTTTCCCGACGGGACCTACGTAGAGGAAAGGCCGGGGGTCGTGGGGACGGTGAGAGAGATTCCCGGAACGAAACTGGAATCGAAGACGGCGAACGGCGAAGGTATACTCCTCAACGGCTTGTGGGCGCTCTCCGTAGCGTGTGCGTGGGCCGTAGGAGTGGAACCCGCGCATCCCAAGTTAGAGGTAGGGGCATCGGCGATAGATGTGGTCGGCTTCCCCGCAGTGGGCGCATTGCGGGAGTCTGTCGGCCTTCCTCCACGTGTCGGTCTTCCTCCTGGGTGCAGATTGAATTCCGGGCGGACGTACAGAACCCGTTCTTTGTGATGTCGGGGGTACTGCGGTGCTGGAGGCTCACGACGTTGAGACGCGACAAACCGGCGAGCAGGCGGCAGTGGTCGGCGGGCCGTTGCGGCGTAGGTCAGCGTCGGTTCCTCGGGGGCTGGCATATCGACGGGAGCCTGCGACTGGAAGGCTCGATGTACTTCTTCTCGAACGACCTCTGCGATCGAGAGCGAGGCCGGGCGTTCGGCAGTAGAAATCAGCTTCGTGAGCTCGTCCCGGACGACGTCGCGGAAAATTTCTCGGATGCCCGGGATACTGGTGCCGATGTCTGGGCCAGCGACGCCGGGAAGTCGCTGGTAGTGACTGGCTCTCGCAAGGAGGACGCGTTCGGCGTTCGAAGCCTCCGCCACCAAAGCCTTGACGGTCGCAGGTGGGTTGCGTACAAGGCCTCCAAAGACGTCCTTCTTTGCGCCGCGTATGAGGACCTTCGGCTTCTTTTCCTCCTTCGCCGGAGGGTCGGCGCGTGCACTCAGGTGTAGGACGCCTTCAACGTAGCTGGTGGCGTTCTCTCGTTGGGGCCTTGCGTCCTCGTTCGAAGGAGATCCTCGGCTCTCTCCCGTCGGTGCTGACTGGCAAATGTCCGTTGTAGCTCTCCTGTCAACTGGTCCCATGACGCAATCGAGGTTTCATGATTCTCGAACCAGTGTCGCATCGTGTTCTTGAGGGCAAAGAAGATGTTCTCAAGGCTCTGTTCAGGCGTCCACCCATTGTGCCGGGCCATTCGCTCGTGCTGGTTGATCAAGTCCTCGATGTCTTCGCAGACGTCACCTTGGAAGGAAGCGGGCGTCCGGGGTGCGACGGGCATAACGATGACGGAGAGGGCGGTCGAAGCCGACGGCGTCATCGTCTTGTTCTTCTTGGGCTTGGAATGAGATACCCCACTCTTCCACCAGAAATGTCTCGAAGGAAGGTAAAGAGACGATTGATAATAAACTGAAATAAACGCTTAATGGGGCTAACTTGTGCCCAAAATGGACGAACAGCCAAAAGGTTGTCGCGGGTGTCAGAGTCGACGGAAACGCATTGCCCAGCGCTGCCGAAAAAGTGCGTTGTCGTCGGTAGGGTGAGTCGGCAAGACCGCGCTCAGCTCCTTTCTCACTCGGTCTCTCGAGCATTCAACCTAGAAAGTTCGGGAGTGAGCTAGGGCAAGACTGAATAGCCAAAATCATGGTGGCTTTCTTATCTTTTAAACTCGGGGTAAGACCAAACAAGAATCTTATTCACCGATGTTTGTTTGCAAACAAGCTCCCTGCCGCCCGCTATCGGCGGACCCTTGGGCGCTTCCGGTTTTCCTCGTTTTTCATTTTGTCTGACACCCTTTTGTTATTTGTACTGCGTTCTACAAAGCGGGCAGGTTTTTACAAACGTATTACAGGTACCTCTCCGAAGGAAACTCTTTTTACCCGATCGCTATGTGTTGCTGAAGAACAAATAAAGACACTACCGGAAGTCTACTGGGGCACCAAATACTGTGGCGCCCTCGTCGCATTAACTCCCACCGAATGCGGTGAATACATGTATGGAGAAGCGTTCCTTCTCGGTCATGCACGCGGCAATATGAGCTGCTTGACTGCGTATTAAGGTTGACCCTGACAGGAAGACAGTCGGCTACATTTAACCGGGGCGACTCACGGTGCCGAACATTTCAGAGAGTGCTCATCACTCCCGATTTTAGTTAGTGACAGCTTATTAAGAAACGCGCAGGACGTGGTTTATAACGTTGTTGCTTTTTTGTTTCACGATTAGACTTTGAGCATTCTAATCGGTTGATGTTGCAACGTACCGCTCCCCTGTAGCTTTAAAGCTTTGAGCAGCGCCCTCGCGAGCAAAATCTAATAATTTTAGGTCGCATTTCGAACGCGCGTTTTTACGCTAGGCTCACACTGCTGAAAGGCGCAACGAAAGAGCACATTAACAAACAACTGAAAAGTATTGCATTCTTAGAGTTTTGATAAGACGCTAAGGCCACGAGCTGAGCGTCTTTTGCTGATTTTATTTTGTTTTCTTTTACGCATATGAACATACGCTAACAGACGCTGACATTCAAACGTGGCTCGCGCCACAGCCTCCTATATACTGACAAAGCCTGGCAGATCCCCACGAGAAGCGGCCACCGAAATGGAAAAGGTGGAGCGGCAGACAACGGATGAGAGGAGAGCCACGTGAATGGTGCCCCGCTGCGGCGAGAAGCCGAAACACACTTCTTCCGAGCGAACAAGCGTGTTTCGGGTCCTCGCCTCTGCAAAAGCTGTGCGCTGACGTCCAGGTTCCCCGAGAAATGGCTCCTCGATGCTCTGTGCTACCAGATCCTCGCGCTGCAAATCTGCGACCGGGCACTCTATGGCTCCGTCGTCGAACTGTCCGGCTTTTGTGAGTATAGAGGAGGTTATGCTCGTGCATAATCGAAGGCTACAGCGTCGCCTCTAAGTCGCATCTTGCAGACGCCGAAGCCAAGATTACATGGGCGCGTCTCCTTGTGGACGCGCTCGCGCCCCCTGGCAAAGTGAAACAGGCATATATAGACCTCCTGCGTTGCCCAGGGGGCGCTGCGAAAAGGAACCTGTCAAGACTTGTTTTGGGTAGAGCAAACTTGAGCGTCTCAAGCTGTGACACATGTAGAAGTGTGCCTGCTCTGGTGCGGAACGCGCTAGCGAGGAAAATACAAACAAACAACAAAACTTTGAACGCCGTACCGAAGCGCAGGTTCATGCCAAGGCGCTAAGAACGTGAATCAAGAGATGCTGTTTCACGCGTTCCAAAGGAACGTGTGAAACGGCGTCTATTGACTCACGGTTCGTCCTATCCCTCACTTTCTCGGCCCATACGTAGAGCGTATACCAGTGGTCTCTATAAGAGCCACTCTCATGGTTCTTTATATCGAGTTCGGAAATCGCGTATACAGGTGCGTTACGAGTGATGCTATAAACCATATACATAGTCCGTGAAGTGTATAACACAATGAGATCATATCTTTCCTTGGACGTTACAAAGACGCGCGGAAAAGGAGGCGATTCTGCAACACGCTTCTCTTTCGGGTCCACATGCCGAAATATCAAAACCGTTCCTAACTCAAAAATGGCCTCCACAACGTAAATGTTGCACTAAAACATCATAATCTTTTTTTGTTAAAAAATTGATTTTTTTTTAAATCACGCTACATAAAAAAAAGTGTTTTTTTTTTTTTTTAAGTTGAGTATTTTTTTTAATTGGAGCGCTTTCGAAGCCTAGCACATACAGAAACGGAAACGCACAGAACAAAAGCGCAAGGTCGCCGCGCAATCTCTGCCCGTCGATTGGACGAGCAGGCGGATGAGCAGGCGAACTAACACGGCGAACGCCGTGACATCACGCTTTCGGTGCTCCTTGATTGGTCCCGCGGCTCGTAACGTCGGCTGCGCCCTCTGACTTGTAAAGGAAAACAAAGGAAAACTTATGAAACTTCGAACAACTTTATAGAACACGAAGATGACACTTCAATTTCTCTTCTATGTTGGTTGTCATTGTCATTTTCGGTGGACATTCAAATCACTTTTGCATCAGAGAGCTCCGTCAGTTTGTGGCGTTGGCTGCCGGCGGACTTGATGGGAAACGGAGTAAACTGCAAGACAGTCTGATACCTTTCCATATGTTTGTCAACATGAGCGAGCAACTGGAAATTGCTTACTTTCTAAACGAGCTGTGAGCTGTTCCCAAGCCCCCCCCCCCCCCCCCCCCCCCCCCCCCCCCCCAACTTGCTCTCTTTGTACTTATAGCTCAGACGGTAAAAAGTCGTTCACACGCTTGCAACCGAGCAGGACGGAAAGAAACAAGACCGGTTTTTAAGCCTCTTGCGACAGCTGGAGGACCTGCTCAACAGAAGCGCATCCGGTCCTCCGCCGTCACAAGAGGCTTGAAAACCGGTCCTGTCTCTTTCGGTCTTACTCCGTTGCAAGTGTGTGAACGGTGCATAAGAGTATCTGGCTGGGAATTCCATGGTCCCAAGTTCAGTCTCCGTCAAGAATATTATTGTATTCGCGTTTTGATAGGCCCCCATGGGCCTATACACTTTTATATACCTATAACCTACGTGTAACGGCCAAGCGTAACAGATTTTAGAGCAGGAAATGGTAGATAAAACACGCTCCGCGTTAAAAGAATTCCGATTGACCTGCGTAACAGCGCGCCTTCGTCTTGGGTGCCTGCGTGCCAATCAATAGCCATAAAAGAACAAGGCCTCACCTGCTGAAAGCCCTCGACCAGACGGGCAAGTCACTGCGTGTCACCATTTCTTCGATGGCGATCGTCCGCGCAAAGCAGACGGCCTCGTTCCCTGATCCTTAGCGGACGACGAGACTCTCGACCTTTTCTCTTTTTTTAAATCCACTCTACGGCGTCGCTTGAACGCACCCGGCCACGAGCACGAAGAAAGGCCGCCCTTCAAACACGTGTAACGACTGTTTTGCTAGGGGCAATGGCGTTGTCAGGGGCAACCGTCGTCAGGCGCAACGTTGTCACGACGCTATACCTTAAAGAGCGCAAAAACACACCCACAGACACAAAAAGCGCTGCTGCGTTGAGTCCCAACGAAAACGATCGCGTTCGGAGAAAGGAAACAACGAAAAACAGCGGATTGTCCTCCGACACAAACTGTCAGCGACGAGGCGGCTGACTTCGTAGGCGCGCTATTAATTCTGCTTCCCGCGGAACAGAATGGGCATTAGACTAGGCGCCGAAGGCGTATGTATAGCAGTGCCCGACACACCCGGCTTACATTTTTTTTTTACGTCATTTCGGCTTCTCCGTGAGGGATGTGACGCGTCTGGCAAGACAATTTACGCTTGCTTGGATGTTTACAGAAGGACGGCCTGCCAAATACCAGCAATCAATGAACAAAAGCAAAATCGAAAGAAAAAACATTAAAGCTTTTATCTGGAGGAGAATGGGCCGTTCGGGCTTACAGAACCCGAAATATATCTCAGACGTGGTAAACAATCTCAGGCAAGTGTTGTATCTTATGGTCGTTTCTAGATCACCGAGTATTGATATTAAGGCTCGATTATTCCATTCGTTCGTTCGTTCATTCATTCATTCATTCATTCATTCATTCATTCATCCGTTACCGAAAGGAATAGTTAGCTGTTGTAAATCATCGTTCTTTTTGTTTGTTTTTTATCGCCAAAATAACAATTTGTGATTTTTCTTAGTCGAATCGTTTTGCATACGGTTGCTTGAGGTCGCATGAAAACCAAAATCTGTATTTTGTGTTTTGTTTGCTCTTTTTCATACTTGTTTTGGAGGCCTACTGGCGTTACTTTTGCGTTTCATTTTTACGCCGTTGTTATTTGCACTCGTGTTTTTGCAATACATTTAACGGCACTGCCGGATATTGAACGGCTCTCTTAATTTTGTAGTTGGTTCTTTTTTTTTGTTTTGTTCAGCGAAGCTGTTATAAGCTTTTCCTTCCCTGGAAATTACGTCAGTTGTCGATGTTGCAGTTATTTATATTTTCGTTGTAGTTGGTGGTGTGGGGCGCCCGTCGTCGATGTTGCCAATCGCTCAAAAAAGGATCGCCCGCCACCCGCGGGAATCAAACCTGACACTGCTGCGTGTGAATTGGGGGGGGGGGGGGGGGGGGGGGGGGGCGTTACCGCTGAGTTAAGGTACAGCGTTAATAACCCGCCTTATTTGCTCTTTCTCGCGTCAGTTGAAACGTGGCGGCGCCAGTGTGCACATAGCCCCGAAACACTACTTCCGGTTCTGAACTAGACGGCGGGTTTGGCAGTAATTGCGAAATCAAATATATGCGCTATCTTCTGGAAACGGCCACTTATAGAGCACTGTCAGACTTAATTCGCTCTTACGATAAAAGGATGACGAGTAAAAAAAAAATTAGGAAATATACGTGAACCGGAAGAGTGCCGGTGCTACCCGATAGATGGCGCCACTGAGTTCGTTGCCATACAAAAAAACTTTCAGCCTTTCCACTCTGGTGAAGAGGGAAGACCAGCGAAGCTGTACTATGGTGGGAATGAAGTAATGGCTGGCGGCAAGTCGGCAAGCCAGGGTCGAAAGGCTCGAAAGGGTGCCGCCATCTATGAGCGACGGCTGCAACTATACAACCGGCAAGCCGGTTGTCTAGTTGCCGCCGTCGCTCATAGATGGCGGTAGCTATCCGGAGTTCTGTATCATCATTTGTTTGTTGACGGACATGATCCTGGGGAAACTAGCCTTTAACAGCTCCGCTGTAAAAAGGGGCGAATATTTAGGTTTTTAGTTGTATCCGACGCCCACCGCGCGCACTTTCTGGAGAAAAAATATGTAAAATAAAAATGCCGTTGTGGAATTGCCAATGCCAAGAGCTCGTGCCGGGAGGCTCGCTTTCACGCCCTCCGGAACAAAAAAGAAACAAAAGTGCTCGGAACATAAGTGTCAGCCGTCCATTTTTTTTTTCCCGAACGCTTTTGTTTTGTTTCAAATGCCCAATGACTGGGCCTCAACTTGTACCAGCTATATCGCCCTGACTGTGCTGGGGGTTACCACACGACTGCTAAATTTTGTTGCTAATACCCACTCTTACCATGTCTCCAACTGGAGGATGTAGTGTTTGTAAACAAAACAAAACAAGGCAATGATCAAAATTATTAATAAATAAATAGATAAATAAAATGAATGACCGAATGAAATCAATTATTAATTCATAAATAAATGAAGTGTATATTTGCTTGTTCACAGTTCCTTCAGTGCCAGGAGGCATTACAGAAACAACAAGCCGTAGAGTTGGGCTAGTTGGTTGGGCATTGCAGAGAGGAGAGGGTTGCAAAATATTTAATCCACTAACGTGAAAATAAGATATAAAAATGAAAATATACACCTATTAACGAAATGCTAGAATTATAATATCGTGTAGACAATGCTTAAAGGCAATCGTATCCTAGTACGTATATGGCATCCGACAGACGATGAAAGGCGGTTCCACGAAACCATTGTACGGGGAACTTGGATTTGTTATAAAATAGAGTAGCTTTCCAGAGGGGCACGCTTATCTGTGCTCGCGATTGCAATTGCTCGGTGTTATATGGAATG
This sequence comes from Ixodes persulcatus, assembly GCA_013358835.2. Lineage (NCBI taxonomy): Eukaryota > Metazoa > Arthropoda > Arachnida > Ixodida > Ixodidae > Ixodes > Ixodes persulcatus. The sequence continues at coordinate 156,718 of JABSTQ010011569.1, forward strand.
TGAACTTCCCACGATTAGATTAGATAAAGTAGGACTGCATAGGTACATACATGATGACACTCGCTCCAAAGAAACTATTTTATGAAAGTAGCAAGATGCATAGCGGCAGGACGGGAAAACCTCGTATATTTCTTGAGTCGCGCCATTGTGAGAGGTGACTGAGGTCAATACAAATCGGAATATATTACTTGGAAACACACGAACCACGTTGGAACCGCGCGCAACACGAAGGCAGCCCTGCGATAGTGTACAACTTAAGTTTCATCTTACTCGCGTCAAGGGGTTCGGGTATCGCCGCCTGGTGGAATTATTTCACAACCCAGAGAGAGGATACTTCAACTTCCTCTGCTGGTGCAAGCACGTGCAATGCCACGTGCACTGCCCTTATAGCGAGGAAAACAGCACCGCTACTTGCGAGCTTCTTATAGCGAATACTCAATCACGTGACGAAAAAAGTAGGGCGCCTCTTCCAGACGCCCGGACTTCAGCACGCACTCTTGGCCTTCCACTGTGCTTGACCGCGCATGACGCAGCCAAAGCACGGCGGAAGGCAACTTTTTTTTTCTTTTTCTTTCTGCCTGGAAATGGATACAGTTTTGTGGCGTGTACGGCAATGCCGACAGGGTGTGACCATGAAACCATCCCTTATAGCTCAAAACATTTGCGCCTACTTTATTGCTCTCAACTCAAACTTAAATAAAAAAAAAATAGCGAGCGAAACTGCCAAACCTTTCCTTGCGATGCGTGCGACCCAATATTTAGTAAAACGTCCAACAAAAGCCACCCAGGCGTGTAAAGAAGAATTGGCAGCGAGCTTTACCTTCGAAGTCTTCTAATGCATGAAATGCAGTATGCAAGAAGTGATCATTTTAATTTCTTTAGAAAACTATATAGACTCTTGTCTAGTATAGGTCACGTGGCATCAATATATATATATATATATATATATATATATATAAAAGTTACGTGACGTCGGGCCACGTGGCGTCAATTTGTCCGCTAAATTTGGCGGGGAAACCACTTTGGTGCATAGGCCACGTGACGTCAGCTCACTTGACGCCAATTTCCCCGCAGAATTTAGCGGGAAAACTGAATTCGTGTGTGTGTCACGTGACGTAAGATCACGTGGCATCAATTTTCCCGCCAAATTTAGAGGCGAAACTGAACTGGTCTGATAGCTCCCGTGAGGTTAGGTCCCGTGTCATCAAATTTCCCGCTAAATTTAGCGGGGAAACTGAGTTCGTGGATAGGCTACGTGACATCAATTTCCCCGCTAAATGTAGTGATTTATTGGCTTTTAAATAATTACGGCATGATCAAGCGTTTACTTCTTAATAAGAGATTCATCCCCTGAGCCATTCGAAATATTCTCAGTGGTATTACATTGCTGGGAAAAGATCAACATGCTGGGAATATTTTTTATTGCTTAAGGCACCGAAAAAGTCCGTACGTTCAAAACGACCAGTATAAAAGCCGGAAACGCAGAGCTCGGTTGTAGTGTTCGGGTTAGTGTGCCGCTGTGTTGACATTTGTATGTGCCATGTGTGTGTATGTTACTGTATGTTCACCTGATGCTTGTAGTATGCGTAATGTGTGTATAGTAGATCCAAAAGCGCAAGGATAGCCTGAGCAAAATAAAAAGATATTTTTTTGTAGAACATGAATTGGGCGGACCTAGCGCCGCCTAGCTATGCTGGTTGCAATTACTTTGTTTGACCCTGCCATCTGGTGGCAAGCGATTTAACCTTCTTTCACGCTACGCGGTAAACAGCGGCTTCGAGGACTTCGAGCGCTTCGAGTTTGTTTTTTTGAGAGCGGCTTTTGGTTTCGCGGATTGGTTTGCCATTCCTCCGTGATGTGCGGTTGGCGAAAGCATCGTGACTCGAGGAACAGCAAAGGTAAGACGTGAAGTGCGCGAAGTAACTGGTTCTCGGTTGTCTCCGTTTAACATCGCAGTGCTGGGGACGAGAAGACTAAGTAGCTGCTTTCGAAACGCAAGTTTCTGTACCTGCGGGGGGAACCTGGCTTCGGAAATAAAGACAGTTCGCGGAAAGCTCGTGTTACGCTTTTATTTGCTGCTCCTTTTGTCCCGTACAAGAGACGTAGCGTCCTCGTTGAGCCTTATTGAGCTCGATTTGCTGATGCAGGCGACGGAGGAACTAGTTGCTCCCCTGCTTCAGGGACGAAGGTTTCTCCCTTTCTGTAGGAACATAGGTTACAAGACCGTTCCTCCTTTAAGGGAGGACTATCCATACCCTTTTTTCTAAGAGTGTGAGAAAGGCACGGACGGACGGACACATCTTGGGATTTGGGGAAAGGGGGGGGGGGGGGGGGGTTGCGCAAAAAAAAAAAAAAAAAGCTGAAAAAATATATTACGAGACGTTTTAGAGTGAGCAGCGAGAGTTCTGAAAAGCTCGTTGATATTTCTACATGTCACGAGGTTTAACTAACCCGCCCTACTCTCGCCCTGTGGTAAGTTCGCTACAACGTGACAAAAACCACTCAGCAAAAACACACAAAAAAAAAGCGTCGTCGTTGTTTTTGTTGTTTTCGCGGGTTCGCTATCAGCGACGAACCCAATCACGCACCGCGAGCGCGCAGCAATCCAGTACTTTTTTCTTTTTTTTTTTCTGCGCGCGATTGGTTTAGGCATTGCCGGTGATAGCAAAGAGAAAAAGCGCAGTGACTGTGCCCGTTTGCACGGTCGCTGAACAAATAACAGGGGTCGGTCTATTTGCAACTGTTGGTATGCTCAAAAGGGTTTAAACATTTCAGAGCGTATACTTTGCTACTCTGTCATCGGGTTTGGCCTCGGAAGTCAATGCGGAGAGCGAGTCGTCTGCTACTTGCGCAGGAGTTGTGGTGACGTCAGAGCGACGCCGAGCTGTGATTGGCTTTGATTGAAAGGATCGTGGGTAGACCTCAATGCTAGATGCCTCGAGGTCTATCCACTATTTTGTTTTTTCAATCACCCGATAAGAGGTCGGCGTTCTGACATCATTGCAAACCCTGTGAACGAAGCAGACCAACTTGCTCTCCGCAATGCTTTTCAATTAACGTGCCCGCGGAGAGTCTAAGAAGATATGCCGGTGATCCCGGGGGCTATTCTGATATCGTTTAGCATTCCTGTCTGGTAAGCTATTATCAATTGGATGTCTCAGATACTTTATCGATCTTAATATAACTACTTTTCATTTCCGTGCATCATTTCTACGATGCTCTTGTATCTAGCTCCGAGACAAACTTGCTGTCGCTAGCTTTGCAGCCATTTAATTTGGCCAGAGTAAACACCCTCACCCCCTTTACCTTTTTATTTTTTGAAAATTCTGAATTTTTTGCTTATTACCACTGCAATGCGTAACTTCGCAGAATGCTACGGAGTCACGAGTACACTAAGCGGAATGTTTTCTGTTGTCATACTCTCGGTGTCCGCCCTTTGACCGCTCCTCCCCCGGCTCACATATTTATCAAACAAAGCCAGAAAAATATATATTTTCACAAAGTTTATTTTGCATCGTGTATACACATATGTTTCGCCGAAACGGTGAGTCAGCAAGGTGGTAAGTTGGGCGAGTTATTTGTCCAGCGTTTACTCCTCTTTTTTCTGCCTCTTTGAAAGCTTTTTTTTTTAATTGTTTGCAACCGTGAGTCAGGAAACACGTTTACCAAACAATCCAAGCATGCGCGAGAGACCTGCCTCGTTTCAAGAGTTCCCCCAGGCAAGAAAACAACTAAAGTTAAAAAAAAAAGAAAGCAGGAATTAGAACTGAACAATATGTATACGATGACGTAAAACATACGTGGTGAAATATAAATGAAAAAAAAAAAAAAGGTGTGTCCCAAGCGAAGAAAGCGAAAGCAAGAAAAATACACAATGTTTCGAGGGGATGCTCCTGTCAAGTTTTGAAAACATTAGCCAAACAAACAGGCGGTTTTTTTTTTTTTTTAGTTCCTTCCTCCCTCCCGAACGCGATCCATAAAAGAAGGAGTAGAGCGAGACAGACGGAAACAACCTTTATGCGTGCATATAGAGTTCAGATCAAGATAATTCTGTTTTTGAGATGAAGGATTTTCAAGGAAAGGTGGCTCTTGTGACCGGAGGTGCCGTTGGTTTCGGAAGAGCCATTGAGACACTCCTGCTTGACAAGGGCTGCAAGGTGATATGATCTGTGGATACTGCGATTCTGAGAGGGAGACCTTTGGTCAACACTTCGATCCCGGTTTGTCCTTGGTTAAGTCACATCCAAGCCGAAATATTGCGCAGAGTTCAAATCGGTTGCTGGAGAGGGGTATGAGGAATCTAAGAACATAAAATATAGTATCTAGAAATATATACTCTAGGAGTGCAGAACCTAAAACCGGTTTTTTTCCGCTATTGTCTGACACTCCATCGATAGAGTAAACCTCAATGACACTGTACATTGCAGCAGGGTGGTAAGCTAGGCTAGTTGGTATACAGACATGGGGAAAAACGACCCAAATAATAGGACAAAGAAACGAACAAACGCTTGTGTCGCGTGCCCATCTTTTGTTTCATTCTTGGTACCTTGTACGGTGTTCTTCACCATGACCACTCAGTTTTTATCGAATACTGAGCATGAATATAATCTGCTGCAGTTGGAAAAGAAAGAGAAAGAGAGAGAGAGAGGGAAGAAGAAAAAAAGAGGAAGCAAGCTTTATGTTGTTCAAGACCAAACAGGACGTCCCTGTCTGGACGGCCGGTTTGGTCACGACTCGCGGATGGATTCCGCAAGGGTACCGGAGTGGTCAAGTTATAGTATTTTATACGCCGCAACAATCACTCGCATAACTCTCTTCACTCTAGTGTGTCGGTAATTTTGCGTTTTCAAGTGTGATGAACTGCTTGTAACGCGAGTCGTCTATGCGGCGTCAATTAGCAACTATTGTCTCTCTCGCTATGACGGTGATGGCAATCACGTTCATACAATCATGACCGGCAAGTCAGTGCAGCGGTTTGCGTGTGTACAATTCTTCATTGTGCCCATTGTCTTTTTAGCACTCTTTTATTATTTTATTATTATGCACCAATTAGCCCAACTTAACGCCTTGCTGGCGTCCATACGTCCCCGAGAATACGAGATTTATGCAGGCAGTTCGCCGCAAAAAAAGAAATGTTCCACGAAAATGTTTGAATCTCTCGCATTTGTAATTTACTACGAATGTAATCAAACCACGCACAATGTATGGTCTTCTTTTGAAAGTATAGTCTAGCGTGAAACCGATCGACACTGAATTCGCAGGTTGCAATCCTAGATCTGGACGTGGAGCAAGGACGAAGAACGGAAGCCGAATTTCAGAACAAGTACGGGAAGGAATGCTGCGTTTTTTACAAGTGTGACGTCACCGACGACCAAGAGTTCGAAGGTGAGTTGTGTGAAAACCTGGGGCAAGGAACACAAGTTTTTAGAAGTCTGAGTACAGACAAGGCGTTTAAATACCGAGTTCAGTGTTCCAACTGACAGATCCGTTAGACCTAAAGCTAATTCTAGCCAATATCATAGGAGTCAGTCGAAAACAAGGCCGGGTTATTGGTTCTCAGAATCTTTTTTTTTTTTTTTTCAAATAAAGCGAGATAGACGCACCTAAATACGCAAAATTGATTAAATATATAATTCTAATTGCGTCAAATGAATTGGACACGCTATGATTATTAAGAGGAGTTTGCGAGCTGATAGCGTGACACTGGTTTTTTCGGTGTTGCAACGTAGTTTTACAGAGCAGTTCTTCCTATGATGTTTTGAGTATGAACATAATTTGGTCAACAATGAGCTTTAAGGTAACAAAGTCTTGAAACGTGCTTTCGACCTTATAAACTAAAAACAGAATGTTTTCTTTCAGCATGCCATAAACCTTAAATCCTATCCAATGATCAGTATGATATTCCGTGGAACCCTTGTCTTTAAAAAAACACATATCTAGTTTATCGAACAAGCAATAAATTTGAAATACGTTGTCAGTATCTACGCTATTCAACAGCATTGATTTGTCACCAACAGTTACTTTGGCTTTTGCATATAACACTTTGGGCTTTTAAAGTCATTTGTTTCTATCATAAAGTATACATTCGACGAAAGCCTGATCAGTTTAAGGTTTTGTTTCAGACTGCTTCGTGAGGACAAGGGCAAAGTTCGGCGGTCTGGACATCGTTGTCAATAATGCAGGTGTAGCGGGAGAGGCCAAATGGAAGAAGATATTTGCCATCAATACCGTAAGCGGTTACTCGTCTAGCGAAAATATATACGAATTAACATATATACGATGCTTTTACGAGAAACTAACTACAGGGTGTCCTCAGCGGACCTCCCACTCTAAAACGAACAGGAATCATTGGCGCCATGAACATAGAAAGCTGAAACTTTCACCAAATGTGCAGTGAGCAGGTCAGTTTTACCGTGTGAAATTTCGAGGCGCAGTTCTTCTCCTGTAAAATAATGACAGCGAAAACCTCGCTAAAGTCAAAGTTGGCCAGGTTTGCAGACGACAGAGTTAGCGACACTATTTACTTGTTGCACCATCTCCCGATAGACGCAGCGAGCAGAGTACAGAGTGCGTCGTCTGCTCGCTGCGCCTATCGGTAGATGGCGCCACAAGTAAATAGCGTCGCTCATTCGGTGGTCTGCGAAAGCGCCCGACCTTCACTTTGGCAAGTTTTTTGCCCTAATTATTTACAAGTAGAGAACGGTGCCTTGAACCTTCACACGGTAAAACTGACCTGTTCAGTGCACATTCTGTGATAGTTCCATCCTTTCTTTGTGGCTCGTTTAATTACCGCAGAAGGTCCGCTCGTTTAATTACCGCAGAGCTATCCGACTCGCGGAGCTATCCGGCTCGTTTAATTACCGCAGAAGGCCCGCTCGAGACACCCCGCGTATGCGCGAGAGAGAAAGACGTTAATAATCGTGCTATCGCTGCTTGTGTCGACTACACTTCGTTTTATCTTTCGATGAACCGCAGCGGGGGCTGCAAGCCATCCCAGCCAATCCAGCGCAGGTGAACGTATCACGTGATTCGGGCCCCATGCGTCCCTGCGCCCCTCTTGAAAATCACGTGATTTCACGCAGAATTTTATTGGCTTCAGTGGCTGACAGCGTCTACTGCAACGACGTGTAGTGATTGCGATATTTTTTTATAGTTATGTCGCATCATTGTAACTGGAATTCATACACAGATTGCCTGCAAAAAAACCCTATTAAAAAAAGTTATAAGACAAATCGCTGACAACGGCTTTTGACTTGGAGTTTAGAATACAATTTTCATTATTCCTCTGAATGAGATTCGCTTATTATTTGGTATTGAACAAAACATGAGCGGCAATGTAATTTATTAGTTTAAAATAAACAAAAAAAAAGCTTAAAATAAATGCCAAAGTCTAATTAAACGAAAACCGAGAGAACACTACGTTCATTTCTTTGGTGAATTATGGGCAATCAGATTGTAACTTTTTGCAATTTTTTAACTCGGTCATTTTTTACTTCATATTACATAATTTTTCTTTTCTTGCGACATCGGGTATACCAGCCACGAGCTGTAGTCAATAGGCAAAAAGCAAGACTCATTGCTTCCATGGTTACAGTATATTGACTTTCATTCTTACTAGACCTGGACCAGAAAGAAAAAAAAAAAAACACGAAGTCTTTTTTATATCTCTCTCTAAATCTGATCGCACGTTCCAGGTGGCTGCATTCTGTGGAAACCTGCTCGGATTGAAATACATGGGCAAAGACAACGGCCACAAGGGCGGTCACATCATCAACGTTGCCTCCCGTGCAGGTATATATACCGCAACACAGATGCCTTGTACAGACAGACAGGCCACACCCAATGTGCACAAAATAATCCTGTCCGAATAATATGAACTTTTCGAAGTTCGTAGACGCAGGAGCTTTTCGTTTGCTAGCGGGAGCTCTTGCCGTCCCATCGAACAAGGACCGGACACGGATATTGTTGCCCTGAGCAGATTGGTCAAGGCTGCGCGAAAACCCTGCCTAGATCGTAAGCCGTCACCACGAGCACTCTTGCGGAAGTTTTGGGGGGTCAGACGCCGAGTTTCAGTTGCGTCGTACATTTCGTAGTATCGGCTCAATATTTTAATCAGTAGAGAGCTTTCCAGCTCACCGCTATTATCTCCATCATTTTCGGACTCAATATCACATGCTCTGTCGTTTAGCGATTGTTTAGAATTATTTTTTATACATATATTACTATGTATGTGTTTTCCCTATAGGTCTACAGATTCAGACAGCAATTCCTGCCTACAATGCTTCCAAGTTCGCTGTGGTCGCCATGACGCGTTCTTTTGGCGTGAGCATACATTCTTATTTGACGTCTTTCTTCCACAACGCCATGCAATTAGCACATTAAAAAAAAATAATTATACTTTGGAATGTTATAAAGCATATCCAGAGCGCAAGTTCGTCTGCTTCTCGCGCCGGGGTTGCAGTGACGTCAGAACGCCGAGCTCTGATTGGCTCCCATGGAAAGGACAGTGGGTAGACCTTAATACTAGCTGCCTTGAGGTCAACCCACTATTACTTCCAATCTGAGCCAATCAGAGCTCGGCGTTCCGACGTCACCGCAACGCCTACGCAAAAGGCAGACGAACTATACGCTCCTTATAGGGTCACTCTGCGCTGTGACAGAAAGCATTTCGTAAGTACGCTAAACATCGTGCTCGGTGTCACAGCGCAAACTTTGTTTTAGGCCCAAAACATATTTTAAGTCTCGTCATTCACCTATATCCATCCGTAGATTGCAGCAATTGGCTCTTCCACTGTGTTTGGCGGGAAATTAGACGCTTTAGATTTCTTAGAGTGTAGGGTTCAGTATTTGTTAAGTGTCCGTGAACGTTGAAAACAGCTGCTCACTTCGTGGACTTCGGAAGTAGGAAACTGACTTTCTTTTTTGTGTGTGTATGTGTGTGTGTTTCTCGGGTAGACTGACCTCCACTACAACCGTCACGGCGTGAAGGTGAACTGCATCTGCCCGGAGCCCATGAACACGCCCATGTGGTGGGGAATTTCGGAATTCTGCAAAACCAAGAACGACACGGTGCAGTTCGCTCAAGGCTATGAGAACCGTGTCCAGCGGTAAGGGCAGCTAAGCACAAAAACCTCCTCTCTATTTCTTGCTTTCTACAGAGGCTTCTATGCGATATCTAAGGCTACAGGAAGGCGAGTTTTTCAGAAATCTGAGAAAGCACGCTCGTGTGTAAAGCTCGCAAGCATGGATGTTTTAAAACTCAGTGGCGCGAAAGTCGAGAACCAATAGAAACGTTCTATCGGCGGTTGCGAGTCACTATAATAACGAGTGTGACACTCGCGGCAAGCTTATTGCCACGAATGTTCACGTGGTGTTTTTTTTTTTTTTTTGCTTCCCCGCCGCGGCTTCGCAGACTTCCGCCCTGCTCGCGAACATCGACCATTAAACACCCGATCCCAAATCGGGATCTCGGGGGTTCTGTAACGGAAGAGCATCGTGCACTCCCGTAACGGAAAAGCACCACACTTGTAACGGAAGAGCATTATACACTCGTTTGATGCTCTTCCGTTACCAGAGTGCGTTACAGAAAGCCAAGCTGTGTTGAAAGATGGCAGCCTCCGAGCATATAGCAGCCTCAATGTATCTACAGACTCTCGGATTTCACTTCCTACGCGGGCCAGACTAAGCCGCAGTACACTCCTCATACATTATACAAAAGACACGGAGTCTTCTGTCTGCAGATTGTCTTTTTCTTTACATAAGCTACGCTTAGTGTGTCCAAAGCCGTCGGTGGCTGCGTAGATGCAAGGCACCGACTGACGAGCTGTTGGTTTTTGTTTACCCTTGCAGCGTCGAGGACGTGGCCCAAGGAGTGCTGAAGCTCCTTGAAGACGAAAAGAACGGCACCGCTTTGGCGGCATTTCACGGCCGCGACCTCGAATACTACCAGTTCCAGGAGTAGGCGGGAGTGCAATCATCAGACGTCTGAAATCAACGCTCCGCAGTTGTTTTTTTTTTTTTTTGAAGTTTACGAATTTTAAAATTGGTTGATGCTAAAATCCGTTTTTTCCCTGCATGCCTTCCTAGCCTATTGAACTAATAAAATTGATATTGACGGCCCTATAAATACGATATTTATTGATTCTTGTCTGATCAGTCATGGACATTTCACGAGACACTGAGTTAAACAAAATGTCTCCAGCCGAGAAAGTCAATTGTGTTTGTCTAAATAGTCGTTCGGCAAAAAGCAACGTACGTCCTGGTCTTATCACAATGAACAAGTCCACGTCATTTACCATAAAAATTTGAAGAGGAAAAAAGATATTGAAAATTTTATTCCAAAATCAAACCGAGCTATAGCCCACGAGAACTGCACTGATCACGAATATACTTCATCTCCGTCCGAATATTATGACGTCACTTGGCGTCCGCTGCTCCTAACCATGTGACGCACGTTTAAGCAGTTACGTCGTTAAGTTCCGCGGTCATGATTTATCCTAAGCATAGGAACTGCATACGAGCAAGAGTGTACACCATCAACACACACGTCAGGGTCGTTACGAAGCGCAGACAAAACGCTTTCGAATGTTATACCTCCGTGGGAAAACATTTCTTCACGGAGGTATAACACGCACACACACACACACACACACAGAAAGGAAAGCAATACGAGACACTTACCGTATATGAGGCTTGGCTAAGTACGGGTGGCACCTGTTTTATTTCGCAGCTTAGCGTAGTCCGTGATAAAATTAAAAAGAAAAAGCGCTGCATAAGAAGTGTGTACCACCTTGTTTACACGCCAGCTCATTATGCTTGCATCTAAAACGCATAATATACGTCCAACGAGGTAGAGGGGCTTAGAGCGATAAACTGGCATCCCGTTCACCAGGCAATAGTGCCCCCCACTTGGCTGCCGCCATGTTGCACAATTTTCGACCACTAGCATGGGCGTACCAACCGGGGGGGGCAAGGGGGGCGCTTGCCCCCCCCCCCCCAGTTTTCAGAGTGGGAGGGCAAGGCATGTGTTTTGCCCTTCCCCCCCCCCCCCTAAAACAGCCGCCACTGGGCAGGGCAAACACTTGCCAGCGGCGCCCAAGGGATACCAAGGGAGCCGCCCCCCCGGCCCTGGGGGGGGGGGGGTGTTTGCCCCCCCACTCAAAAACAAGTTGGTACGCCACTGACCACTAGACACGGGATCGTACCAAATCCTGAGGCTTTTACGCAGAACTAAGACAAGATTTGAATTTCGATCAGCTGTAAAAAGATGCTAAACAATTTTTTCGATACTGTTAGCCCCAGATATCAGTGTCTAGCTCCGATAAAAACCCAAGATACAGCACCGCGGCTGGCAGAATCTAGCGGAGGCATTGCGAAGCTGCCCGAGTTTTTGTCGTAAAAGCACAATTTGGACTTAAAAGGACCAAAACATAACTTATCTCGTCGGCACTGTTATTAAATATCAAAGAGCAATTATTTGTGCGCGGTACTTCCTTAAAATAAAGACGTAAAACTATAAGGTCACGCGTCTATAGTGGTCAAATATGGGCAACATGGCGGCGGCCCATGGGGGGTCACTTTCAGCTGCCAGTTTACCGCTCTAAACACCTCTACCTCGTTGATATACGCCAACGCGCTATTTACAACAAACAAGCCCGGGTTTTCCCACACCAGGTTGGGGGCGCTGTGTGCGCCCCAAAGCGAGATTTGCGCGAGGAGAAGCGCCTGAACATGCGCCGTACTGAACGACAGCAGCGATACCGCAGAAATCAGCCACGCCAGTGGCGTACACAGGGGGTGGCCGAAGGGGCCGCGGCCCCCCCCCCCCCCCCCCCCCCCCCCCCCGAAGTTTCGAGCCGGGGGGGGGGGGGGGGGGGCGAGGGCACTGACTCTGTATTTTTTTTTTTTAAGAGCGGAGCCAACTTCGTGGGGAAGTTGAAAGAAAATGGAAATAAAAAAAGAAGGAAATGCAATATGCCATTTATGACATAGTAAAAATAATAAAAATTGTAATATGACTGGGGAATAATCAATTAACGAATTTATTCATTGATTAGTCTACTAAATATTGGCGGTCTGTCGGATTAATTTGTTAGCGAATCATTATCTCCAATCAGGATTCAACGCTCTATGAAAGCCATGGATTTTGCGATATAACAAAAATATGTAGGACCAAAGTTTCTACAAACCACGTGCACAAAAATTATCGAAGCATCCCACTTAATAATTAACGCTTTGCTGAATTCCCACGCGTCTGAAACGATACAACACAACCTTTAGTAAGAAGAAACAACGACAAAAACATCAAACATTTAATTAAAAGGGTTACAGATAGCGATAAACGTAACCAAGGACTGCGGGTTGCACGATCGGGCGTGTAAGCCGGGGCCTCCGCAATCTGCTTTTTGTGCATGTCTGTGTTGTTGCTTTTGTGTTTTCTTCTGTTCCAATATAGTTTTATATAACGGTCGTCGCGGAGTAGCCGGCACTGCAGGGATTCACACACACACACACACACACACACATATATATATATATATATATATATATATATATATGGGAAAGTAAACGTACCTCGAAGCTTTTCGTGGAGTTTTATTACATATAGGTCGACGTTTCGGCCTGAGCCAGACCTTTTGAAAAAGGTCTGGCTCAGGCCGAAACGTCGACCTATATGTAATAAAACTCCACAAAAAGCTTCGAGGTACGTTTACTTTCCCATGCACTTTTCGTCGTCCTACGCAACAGTATTTTTCTCTATATATATATATATATATACTATAATCGGCCGCATATCTCATTTCTTAAATAAATTGTTAAATAATCTGCGCTGAGTAGCGTTACTCAGGAAAGAAAATATATTTGTTTACTTCTACTTTTATTGCTTCGTGAGTGCCCCAATTGCGCGGAGTCGCCGTGGCTGGTTTGTCGTCACCACGGAGTGGCCCCCGTGTCCCCCGTCTTAATTGTTCCTCGAGGACCCCCGCTCTGGTACCATGCGCTGTGCCTCGCTCGAGCGCAGCGGGGCCCCTCGATGTTTTGTAGCCTCTTTTATTTTGAGAAGAAGCGTCGGTCTGTTCTTGCACCCCGACGACGGTTTTTTTCCTGAAAGCGGTGTCCGGCTGACGGTCGACAGTTAGGGCGAAGGTTTATGGGAGTTTTCGTGGGTATGTGCACGTGTCCTTTCTTAATTGGATTTTGTATTATATATGTTTGTTTTGTAGCGCGTGACTCCCATTGGTCTAAAAAGAGCGATATCTGATTGGCTCCTCGGATGGCGGGAAAACTCTTAACAAAGTGAGTATAGCCGCCTAAAAACGCGGGATTTGCGGTTCCAAGGTTTGAGTGCGGAAGTTGTCATCGGCAGTTTGAGAACCGCGCGAGATAGAGGCGCGAGTGCGCGACCTGCTGCCTCAGGACGAGTGCCAAGTGCAATATGTGCGTAAATCATTTTCCATCGTTCCTTTGTTGTGTTGTGTGACTTCCTTGACTTTCTTTTGTGAACGGACTTCGGAAACCTGAGATATCGACACCAACGAACAAATCACGTGAGATTTTTGTTGGTTAGATCTGGTTAAGATGGGGAGTAATTTATGGTGGAGCAGCTTTTCAGTGTTTATCGTCTATCCATCAAGGTGTTCCGTGTTTCTATACTTATGCATCACTGTTTCATCAGCCCCGATGACTGGAGGCTTCGTGCATTCGAGTCGTGCTTTATAAAATATTTGTTTTTATGATTCTTGTTTTCTGCTAACTCCGGTGCCTTCTGTTGACGTGACTTGTAAATAAAAAAGTAAAGTGCAAATGCCTTCCTGGTGAAGAATTTCCGGGGCACCATGTTTATCTATCATAATTATCCCAAACCAATATGACTGCCTTATTTTAATTATCTAATAGAAGAATGCATACTTATTATAAAAATAAAATGAAAATGCTTTCATTTCCTCATGGACTTTCTTTTCTCTTTTTATTTTGTCCCCCTTCACCCCTTTCCCCCTTTACCCCTTATCATTTCGGGGGGGGGGGGGGGGGGGTTGGTCCGGCCCCCTCCGAAATGAAATCCGGCGTACGCCACTGAGCCACGCGATACCTTTTCCACGTACGAGTCTTTCATATTTTTGCTCGAAACATACAACACTCCAGGAATGCTTTTCTGAAACCACTAATGTAAACAGCCTCCCGTTGGGCAAACGACAAAAAACAACGGCCTCATTAAGCATTCGCAATTTTTAGCCACTAGAACCCGGCTCTTAGAAAAGCAGTGAACGTTTACGTTGGGCGGCCTCGCATACCGAGGTTCTCGACCGATACCTCAGCTGAGCAACCCATTCGGTTCCAAAATAGAGCCTGCTGAAAGCTGTGGCGAGAAGACGGGAAATGTGCAAATAGAGAAGCGAGTGTGCCTAGATTACAGAGTGTCTGCTACTGCACGCGTTCCTTTTAGGAGGAACGAAGGAACACCGCCGTTCCATTTTTGCATCGGTGGAACTGGAACGGGAACGCGTCGCATTTTTAGTGAAAAGGAAAAACGAATGGCGTTCCTTTTTTTTTCGTCCAGTGGGATATTTTTTTTATTTTACTTCGAAGAGGGAAATTTTAATAGTATAAAAACAATATCTTTACAATGAGCAGGTCCTCGTCAACTCTTTACTTACTTATCTTAGTGTTTATTTTGTGTGGTCCTCGCTTAGTAACAGCCGGGTGCAGGAGAGCTAGTGGACATCGATTGTCTTTTCAGTGCTCCAAGCATGCGGTACAAAAAGCAAAACTTTTAGTAAAAGGAAAAGACAAAGAAAGAGGGACGTTACAAACTTAGCTACTTTCTTTGCTTCCACGAATCCTCGTGCACCCACAAATGTAAGGCCGAATACAGCCATCACTGAACTTCCACAAAAAAGACCTACAGTTACAACAAAAGAACAGGTTACCAGACATCGAACGCACCCGTGTATCCTGAACATTATACTTCGTCTCACCTTATGTGCGAGCGAAGGCAAAACTGGAAGCGCGAGCACGGAAGCTCCGTGCGTTCAGGCTTTGCTCGAGCGCGCGAGCTGGGGAGAAATGCAAAAAGCGCTGGTCTCGCGCTTCTAGCTTTGGCTTCGCTCGCAGATAAAGTGAAACGAAGTATAGTCGCTTAAAAGATACACAAAAATTAACCTTTATTCCTTCTCCCATTGTCCCCCGCCTTCAAACTGAACAACGAATCCAACCTTCACGAGAAGGACTCGTAGTTTTCAAGACTGACCTTCCGACAGCCCCACCCTCTTCTTCACTTGCTCATCTTTTTGCGGACAACAACATCGAGAAGCAACTGTTGTTAAGTTCGAACAAGGGACTTGGTTAGATTGAAACGTGTGGGGTTGTAAAACGCTCGTGCAATGCGGGGTAACAGTACATTTGGCTCGTCTGAATCGCCCACCACAAACATGAATAAGGTTCAAAGCTGCTATTTTTTTAAGGTGAATACACCAACAAATGGAACTCTGCTTCCGCTTTTATTCCTCTCCTGGTGCCCTTCCATCACGACATTCAAATTCGTAAGTTGCCATTTGATGGGATAGATAAAAAAAAAGAAGAAAACTTTGCTCGATCAAACTAAATATGGGAATTAGCAAAATACAAATGTAACGTATATGTAACGTTACGTTCTTTTTTTTTTTAACTGTAACGGGAACGAGTTCCTCTTTCACATATGGAACTTGTAACGGGAACGCGTTCCAAAAATAAGAAGGAACGAGGAACGATCTCTCGTTCCCTTTTTTTTTTTTGAGGAACGTGTACAACACTGGGACTCTCGATGCCCTTGAAGCGTCTCCGCATCTCTGCTCGCTCTCCTCCTCGCAACGCGACAAGTCTACCCATGCACACTTGTGACCAATCGTCGCAGGAGACGTCCGCCATTAAACTGCAAGTGCTTTCCGTGGCTCGAGTTGCTCCCGCTCTTATATCTAGCCCCCCCCCCCCCCCCCCCTCCTCCTTCCCGTTGCCGCTGTGACGAAAACCACACACGCACTTGTATCTTTTTCTTTTCTTTTTGACACGCGCCCTTTGCTGGGGTGATTACATAAAGGAAGCAAGGCGGCGAGCCCTTCGAAGCACTCGTCTTGTTGGCCCCCGCAACGAACTGACGATCAGAATGCAGGATTTGAAGGGGAAGGTCGCCTTGGTCACCGGCGGTGCCAGCGGATTCGGCAAAGCCATCGAGGAGCTTTTACTCAGCAAAGGATGTATGGTAAGTCCTGCTGTTCCTTATTGTTTTGCTAGGCCAGTAGATGTATACTGACGCTTACGCTGCTATTCGGATAAAAAGAAAGAATCTGGGAGACGAAACAGCACAAAGGTTCTATCCAACAAAACGAAATATGATGTTATAGTTTGTCGAAAAGTAAAAACTGCAGCAAGAATGTCTCTCTCTCTCTCTCTCTCTCTCTCTCTCTCCCCCCCCCCCTTCCCCCCGAACCGAATTCCCCGAGATAAATGATTTCAATCAGTATAGTCACGACATATTTCTGACATTACAAAAACAATATAATCCCCTCACGGTTTTGTGTTAAATTTATTTTGTATGAAAGGTTGGAGCTTACAAAAACCAAGTTCCGTCAAATGCCAAATGGGCCTCGGCGTGTTAAACATTTAATAAAACGTCCTTTTTTGTCTTTGTGAAAATCGTTTTTTTTTTTTTTTGTAATTTTTGTAGACGGCGAGCAAATGTTCCCAAATGGGCTTTTCGGAGGACCGTAACTCAAGTGAAAGGGCTCAGTCCCTTTCACCGGCCTCTACAAATTTCGTCGATTCGGTTCAGCTTTGTGTTCAAATTGTACGCTTTCGATTCCTTTCCGGTTCGTCTCCCTACACGTCTATAATAAGGTCGCGGTCCTGGACATGGACGTGGAACAAGGTAGGAAGACCGCCGCCGAATTCCAGAGCAAGTACGGAAAGGAGTGCTGCGTCTTCTACAAGTGTGACGTCACGGACGATCAGGAATTCGAAGGTGAGCGTGCGCGACAAGCGGTCGTGACACAAACTAATTCTCAAAATGAGTAAATAAAACAAGTGCACATTCTTGAAGACAACGAATTAGGCAGGCGAGCTGGTTGTTACTCGACGTACTAAAATTCGAAACGGAGACATAAAAAAAGGACAAACACAATAACGTTGTGTCTGACCTTTTTGTTGTGTGTGTGTGTGTGTGTGTGTGTGTGTGTGTGTTTTAGTATCCGGATGCACATTCTTGCTATGATTCACACATTAAATGCATTCACTCTAAAAAAAAAAAATGATGGGAGTTTGCTTTTTCGCGTAACACGTAGAGAGCAAATCACAGTGAACAACAGAATGGTCTCGGCGAATTTACGAAACTCATAATACAATTGGAAAAGGAAAGATTGTACTCACAGACTTTGTTTAGAGTGCGATTACTCTGTCTGACACATTGCGAACTGTTGCATTGGATCGTCTTTGTAATCCGTTGACGCACTATTCATTCCTTACGAGTGCTTTCATTTGAAATCGAACACGCGCATGTCGGAGTGGGTATGTTTATTTGCCTAAAAACGATCTATATAGTATCGCTCAATCTTCGCAATGAACAAAACCATATATTTTTTAACTTTTTTAGAGAGTTTTTATTCTAAGCAAAAATTTGGAAGTGGAGCTAGTGAAATGCTACCTTTAGACCGCTTAATTTTTGTACCTGGTTCTGTCGGTTGTTATAAGTAAAAATAAAAACACCGAGAGTATTTTGTTTTGTCAATGAATGACACGTGGCCTATTTTTTCATTTATACTAAGCCGTTTTGACGTATTTTATGCAAGAAATAAAATAAAAAGCCAAACATCGTATCTTCGACGTTTTGGTGACATATTTGGATCCTTGGGGATTCATTATACACTTTGCTTATTAAATACTGTATGCCTGTAGGCGTATACATTTGCTATCGATTCGTGCTAGTTTAGTTGAACTTTATAATCACGAAACAATTTATTAAGACTTCTAAAATTTGATTAAAAAGTAAATTTAGCCATAATGTGAGCCAGCGTTATTAACAAAATGCCATTTTTCTTACATCGTATTCGGTGTTTTTCGGTATAAATTTTTGTGGTCAACGAAAACTCGGGGCCTCTCAGCGAGTATATATATGTTAAAGAAAATACAGCATGCGCAAGAGATTCCGAAAGTTCCAGAAGAATGTACTCAGAATACATGAAAAACGTCCTCGTGTACACATAACACGAGGAAACGAGAGAAAAATGTGTGAATTGTTCTAAACAAAACTTTTTGCGGGCAGTATAGAGGGGGCTATGTTCGAGTCAACATGAAATAAAGGCATAGATAAAGACGTTCTTTCTCTGAAGCTTGCATATTTGTTTTTTTTTTTTTTTTTCAGGAATAACTTTAATTGGAGAATTTTTTGGTTTTTCCCGATTTTGATAAAAATTGCCTTAGGGGTTACTTTTCGGGGTTTTGTCGATATTTAGAAAAAAACAACGAACCCTATTCATAACATATACCCTTGGTTTCTTTTCTTAGATTGCTTCAGCAAGACGAAGTCGAAATTTGGCGGTCTCGACATCGTCGTGAACAACGCGGGCGTCGCCGGGGAAGCCAGATGGAAGAAGATATTTGCCATAAACACTGTAAAGTATTTGTTGCGGCCAATATTGAAAAAAAAGTGGTCCTTGAGTTCATCGCCAGCTGAAATGCACTAGAAGAATATCCCTCAATACCTCGACCGTTACAGTAAAAGGAAACAATTACAGTTTGTCGCGCCACTTTAGAAGAAATGAAAAAAAAAAGAAGAAATAAAAGCTCCAAACTAAGGAGCTTAGACCGAATAAACACGCGTACAGAGCGCGCACCATAAAAAAAAGTGAAAGCCGTTTACAACTCCCTGTAACGCCGAATTGGAGCGCAGCTCTTGAGGAGGAGGAAGGAAGGGTACTCAGGGGAGGGTATACCCCTCCTCCTCCTCCCCTCATTCTTCAATCTCCTCCGGGGGGGGGGGGGGGGGGTCACGTGACCTTGGGGGGGGGGGGGAGTCACGCGACCTGAGGGGGTCACGTGACCCCCCTCCCCCCCCCCCCGAAATCACGTGACCCCGGGGGGGTGGGGTTCGCGCGGTGCATTATGGGACATTTCCCATAATGCACCGCGCGTTTACGCCGACGCCGACGGCGACGCCGCTCAAGAAGGAAACGGGCGCCTAAGAGCTGCGCTCTAAAAGCTGCTCAAATAAAGGAAAAGTTCCTTGCCTCATTTGTAAGTGGTATAATGACTCATTACATAAGTATCTTATTGCTACATGTGTAATTAAATTTATCTTAAGATGATCCTTTGGGGTATGTAATCAGACACAAATGTACCTTTAACTATAAGCCGTTGTACTGCTGTCTTCTTTATATTGTCCTATAGACCAACGCGCTGTTTACGAACAAACCCGCGTTTGTCTGTGGGCAGTCCTTTTGCGCATGCGCCAAGCCGACACCAGCGCCACCGCGGCAGTGTGACGTGAGAGTCGTGTCTTGATCAATAACTAACTTTCAGGAGGCCGTGTTTTGTGGTACCCTGCTTGGCTTCAAGTACATGGGGAAGGACAATGGACACAAAGGAGGACACATCATCAATGTCGCTTCAGTGGCGGGTGCGTATGAAAGAAACGTCGCGAGCATATAGTCACGCCGTTTGCACTTCAATGCGGAGGGCAAGTTCGTCTGCTTCTTGCACGGGGGTTGCGATGACGTCAGAACACCGCGCTCTTATTGGCTGATGAAAAAAAAAAAAAATTGGGGGTAGACCTCAAGGCATCTAGAATTGAGGTGTGTCCACTTTCTTCAATCAGAACCAATCAGAGCTCGGCGTTTTGACGTCGCCACAAACCCTGCAAAAGAAGCAGGCGAACTTGCGTTCCGCATACGGTTCTTTTTAGGCATTGTGGAGGAACTAATTTCTATGAGTGGTTTTTCAGCACGAAGACGCGTGGTTTCTGGCCTAGTTGCAACATCAAAATATAGATGACGCCACCTGTGCGGGAGAAGCCGAATCGTGTCTCTTCGCGTGGGTTTCGTCCCCAGGTGTTTTTATGTGGCACGTATTTTGTTACTGCTAAAAAACTAAAACCGAGCGTTAACTACTTTTTTTTTTCATGTTGAAGTATTGCAGACACTTTAACACACAGGCATTGCAAGACGGCAGAGAAGGTAAATGATATAAGTCTGACGGCGGGTGATGTATATTTTTAAGTGGGTGATGCCAAACATAACACCAGTGCAAATACGTTTTAGATCTGACTTATCTCCACAGATAATTTTGAAAAATAAATAAATAAATAAATAAATAAATATATATATATATATATATATATATATATATATATATATATATAAATATATATTTATACAGTCAGCTGAAGGAAATTTATGCCAAACGAGAAGTGTCTGCATTGTTTTTTCTCCCTCCCCCTCTCCACTGAAGAGAAACAATAAAGTTGACAGTTAATTGAAAGTCGAACTAGTCGGGCATTACCTCTCCCTCGGTATGCGTGAAGTACATTGGGCACTTGAGATACGTTTAGTACTTGAGATATATTTGATACTTGAAACATATTTGACACTTAAGGTATATTTGATACTGTTCAAGGCGGGGTTTAAGCCGCACGTCCGGAGGCCTCCTGGCCTTTGACGACGTCCATTCCCCGAAGTGAAGAACCCAGGGGTTCAGTGGAGGTGGGAGAATTGGTAACGTAACGAACGGTTTAATTACATGGTCGCGATACAGTCGTCAAATCCGAGAGAACAACGGAGCTGCAGCCTCACGCTCCGCCTTAAATAGGGTCCGTTTCTTCCTCACTCTCCGCCAGGGCAGCAGGTGCGAGTAGCAAATCGCCGCCAAGTGCGTTGCAGCAAAGACCGCCGCGTCGTAGCCTCAAGTGCGTCGTAGCCATGGTTCTCCGCAGTTAGGCCCTGCCTCTCTCCCTTTCAAGTGTGATGTAGCCAAAGTTCTCCGCAGTTAGGTCATGCCTCTCTCCCCTTCCGGGGCGCACGAACCCACACGCACACACACACGTCCCGTTGACGTCACGGACGCGTTGAGACTCGTTTCGGGCAGGCCCCGACAGGCGGGCGACTGTCCTGAACGGATCGTGACTCGTTTCCGCAGCGTTGAAACTCGGAAGAAGGTCGCCGAAGGTTTCATTCTTAACAGCCCCTCCGGGGCCAGGGAAACCTCGAATGGCCGGTGGTACTATCGCTGGCCTGAAGAGGTGGGCTTGGAGTAGGCCTTGAGAAGACGCTGCAAGCAGTAAACAAACTCCCAAACCTCTTACAACGGAGGCATCAGCGGAAACGTCCCCCACAACACCACGCCACACCGCAGTCAAACGCTCGGAATCCGCCAGAGACCCGCCAGACTGGATTACGGATTACCAAAATTAGGTACAATTCCGGGTATCGAGACCCCCTGTCGCCAAAAGAAACTCATTTTTCCAACGAGGCCACTATGAACAAAATACAAAAGACAAAACTTCTTCGCAATTTGTGAGGTCATTTTGGGGTTTTAACGAAGTGCTCCCACTTTGATCCTCATTCCCGTGGATGACGAAGACCTCTGAGATCATCCCTACTGTTTTTCGTGATGTCAGAAAAATCTGCTCAACCCATCGGCATTGCCGTTAAATTTGCCTTTCCTTTTTCTTACGCTGAAGTCATAGTGATCGATTTTCACGTGATGTCTAGACGTGAAAATGCGGTCTTTATAGCGCCGATAAAACAATCCGCCTTTTTCATGCCCCGTCACATTGGTCCTAGCAATCTCCTGAGCTGTAACGCGAAACCCTGACACACTAGGGTCGCTCTTCTGCTCGACTGTCAAAGGCACTCTGTCTACTCGTAGCAGAGGACCAAAGTTACGTGATGCCGGAGCTACGAGAGATCTTTCACTGATCCCGTCTTCCTCCGCCTTTTTCGCCGGCGCGTTGGGACGGCGTACGCTTTCTAGTGCTACGAGGTCAGGCTGTTCTACAACCTGGTCCCTCTCATCCCGGTTTTCTGCCTCCAACTCTAGGAGTGCTTGCTCCCCGTCAGCTGCCTCTGGCTCTGGATCACTCGTCAACAAAGGGGCGACCTGACGCGATTTGGACCTCGTACACGACTGAACTAGCCCTTCTCCCAGTTGTTGACCCCTTTCGCGCAGCAGGAAATCTGACCGGTTAGAAAACAAATAAGGATACTCCAACGGGACTGTTTGCGAGACAGCCGCCTCTGTCACTAGCTCTCCGAACGGGCCAGTTATCCTTACTGTCGCCATAGGCAGACAGACACTGTGCTTTTTGAGCAGCTGCTTGATCCAAACTACCTTTCCAGTAAAATCGGATGTCGTTACATACGACGGATGAACAACGTCCATCGTCGCTGCACTGTCCCGAAGCACCCTGCACGGCTTTCCGTTTACATGGAGCTCGTGAAGATAGGGACGAAGAAGCTTCAGGTCCCCGTCACTACAGTTCACGTACGAGAACACAACCCGCGGTTTCTTACATCTGGCCGCTGTGTGTCCCGGCTCCTGACAGTTGTAGCACAGGAACGGCTTCCTTGCCTCGAACTGCCCTGTTGGGCTTTTCCGCGCCTCGTCTCCGTTCGAGTGTTCTGCGCTCTTTTCTGGGACCTTTTGTCCTGCTTCGGGCTTCTCGGGCCCGTTTTCTCGCGAGCCGTTTCCCTGTCGGAAGGTCTTGCGCTGATCACTCCGGCCGGGTTCGCTTTCCTCTCCGCTCAGCTTTCTACGCGTTGCGTACTCTTCGGCTAGCTCAGCGGCCCTTTCGACAGAGTCGACTCTCACCCTATCCCGCACCCAGAGCTTGACTGACTGCGGAATGCTACGAAAGAACTGTTCGAGGCACACACACTCGACTACCTTGTCTCGGCTTTCGTACACTTCCTCGTTCTTCAACCATTCTATCAAGTTGGTTTTAAGCCCGTACGCGAATTCCGAGTAGCCCTCGCTGCTCTTTTTGGATGCGTTTCTAAACCTTTGACGGAACGCCTCGGCAGAAAGGCGGTACCGCTTCAAAAGGCTGGACTTCACCTTATCGTAGTCGTCCGCGTCTCCAGCACTAAGGCGCGCGACAACCTCTGCAGCCTCACAGGGCAACAAAGTCAAAAGCCGTTGCGGCCACGTTTCTGGGGTGAAGCTCAACTTCTCACATGTCCTCTCAAAGTTAACTAAGAATAGGCCCACGTCTTCCCCAACTTTAAACGGCTGCAGCAGCTTCTTCATTTGATACGACTCGGTCTCACTTGCTCGTACCGAAGCCCCAACTCGACTGTTCTGAGAGTTTAATCGCTGTTGTTCAATTTCGAGCTCTAGCCTTTTCAGCGCTCGCTCCTCTGTCGCAGCCTGCACTCGTTCCTCTCTCGCTGCAGCCTGCGCTCGTTCCTCTCTCGCCGCAGCCTGCTCCTGCTCTCGTTCTCGTTCCTCTCTCGCTGCAGCCTGCTCTCGCTCTCGTTCCTCTCTCGCTGCAGCCTGCGCTCGTTCCTCTCTCGCTGCACTATGCTCCTGCTCTCGTTCTCGTTCCTCTCTCGCTGCAGCTTCGCTCTTAGCGTTCTGAAGCAGTTCCCACGCAATTTTAATTTCCTCTGCTTCCGCGCTCTGAAATCGCTTTACTGATCTCAGATTTCTTCATCTTTTGCTTCACCTCCACACCCAATTCTTTACATAAACAGAGTAAATCTGTTCTCAGTAACCTCATTAGATCCATGATCGCTGCTTTTTAGCTTTGGCTTTGTTCTAAAACTTGTCGCGAGGTTGTACCGAAACCTAGCGCACGAGTCAAACACTAAGGATTCCCAGCAGTTCAAAATTAATTACAAATAATCTGAAGCCTGGCGAATCTCAAAGCAAAGTCCAAACGCTCACCCACAGATGTAGCACGATGTCGCATGGTTCGATCCCAACCGCTGCCAACCAGTTGTTCGAGGCGGGGTTTAAGCCGCACGTCCGGAGGCCTCCTGGCCTTTGACGACGTCCATTCCCCGAAGTGAAGAACCCAGGGGTTCAGTGGAGGTGGGAGAATCGGTAACGTAACGAACGGTTTAATTACATGGTCGCGATACAGTCGTCAAATCCGAGAGAACAACGGAGCAGCCTCACGCTCCGCCTTATATAGGGTCCGTTTCTTCCTCACTCTCCGCCAGGGCAGCAGGTGCGAGTAGCAAACCGCCGCCAAGTGCTTTGCAGCAAAGACCGCCGCGTCGTAGCCAGAAGTGCGTCGTAGCCATGGTTCTCCGCAGTTAGGCCCTGCCTCTCTCCCTTTCAAGTGCGATGTAGCCAAAGTTCTCCGCAGTTAGGTCATGCCTCTCTCCCCTTCCGGAGCGCACGAACCCACACGCACACAGACACGTCCCGTTGACGTCACGGACGCGTTGAGACTCGTTTCGGGCAGGCCCCGACACGCGGGCGACTGTCCTGAACAGATCGTGACTCGTTTCCGCAGCGTTGAAACTCGGAAGAAGGTCGCCGAAGGTTCCATTCTTAACAATACTAATAGTAATGTCTCGTTAATATGATACATAATAATGTAATGCACAGTAATTTGATACATAGTAATGTTTCGTTAATATGGACACCTCCGTCCCCCCCCCCCCCCCTCCAAAAAAAAAATCGTCCATAATGTGAGCTGTCCATAATAACGAGACAAAGATGCGTGTATTTTCCCAGTCTGTCCCCGAAAATGGTGTCCATATAAACGGGACAGGTGTGCCTATATATATATATATATATATATATATATATATATATATATATATATATATATATATATATATATATATATATATATATATATATATATATATATATATAATTTATTTGCACTGATCCTATATTTGACGTCATCCACTTCACGATACACACAGGAAAGAAATCATTTGCAAATGGAGTGACTGGACAAGTTGACAGGAAAGAAGAAAATTATAAAAAAAGTGACCTCCCTTTGACTTATTATTAGATCCCACAACGTTTCCAACGTACTGGCACGGTTCTTCAGAAAAAAAAATCTTCTTTCCTCGTATCTGGAAATGTTTAGTTTTGAGCTGTAGTACGCAAAGAAAAGCACCCGATGATTTAACAAAACAATTGTAATCCAAATTGGGGTGTCCTAGCTGCAGCTCTTAACGTTGCGTTTTCTTCTTTTTCTTTTTCTTTTTTCCTTTTTACTAGGCCTCGTCCTGCTTCCGGCAATCCCAGCCTACAACGCTTCCAAGTTCGCGGTCGTGGCCATGACACGTTCATTCGGCGTAAGCCACCGTTCTTAATTTTCTACTAGACATATTCGTTCAAAACTATTTGTGCAGTTTTGCTTCTCTTTGCGGATTCCAGATGCAGCGGTCAAGGTTCCGATAAATTTTGCTAGCTGACATGAAAACACGTCGATGACGATTTTATCATCTTTTAACTTGACCTCGTCTGTTCACAAACACATTTGATAGTTCCTATGGTTATGGGCGCCAAAGGGGCCAGTAAAGAATATATAGTTCATACATCTGCCTCTCGTGGTGTGACAGACCGCGTTGCACCCGCTCACGGCGATTGTACTCTGTTGTATTTTATTCTGCGGCGCAATCTCTTTGAAACGAGAGTCTAAGTTAAGACACGCCAAAAAAAAGGTTGAAAAAAAATAAAGAAAAAAGAAGAGGGAGGAAGGGGAGGTCGTGAGGATCCACCATCTGTCGTAGGTGACCCCTGGTGGTGGGCGGAGGCTAAGATTTACACGATCACTGTGATTCCATCGATGGCGCCGACTTCTCGCGGCGCACATCACCGTCGCACTTTCCACCACGCCTCCATGCAGTCTTTGCCTAGAACAGGTCACGTGGTCATGTTCATTCGTGAAGCCGAGTGCCTGCTCGATGCGGGAGACCCCTGTCGCCCGCTAAAACAAGCGGACTTTACGATAATAGAACGTGGAGGATTATGATTTTGGCGACTCTACTTACGTGCGCTAGTCCAAATGCGCGGTTAGTAGTTGTTTTATAAACACAATTTCTTGTACTCTGACATTTTGTTATGCCTGCAGTCAGGTCACTGTATTCAAGCACTGGCCATCTTTTATTGATCTCCAAAAACATAACTTACAAATACGCTTGATTTCTTTTCATTTTAAAGAAAATTCGACTTTCTCAAACAGAAATTAATTTGGCGGTTGAGTGCAAGGGTTCGCTGCGCCTCTCCTAGATGGCGCTCCTCACAGCATCTGAATTTTAGTTGAGGTAATTTTTCAGACCCAATATCCCTAAGTCAGTGGTTCTCAAATGGGGGTCCGCGAACCCTTTGGGGTCCGCGAAGGCATTCTAGGGGTCCGCGATGCCCTGCCTCATCAGTCAAGCCCGGCAAGAGAAGTTGTATTTGTTTAGATCGAGAAGAAAAGTTTCAGTTTTCGGGCGAGTTTTCTCGTGTGTGTGTCAATAAGAGAGGTCTACCTCACATTAACCCTTAGTTATGTACATTATTAAATCATTATTATATGTAACCTATACCTTTGCTCTCCTCTCACCACGAACGGGGTCCTCCATCATCTCCGCCGATCCACAAGGGGTCCGCGAAACATCCATGGTTGAGAACTACTGCCCTAAGTATTAAAAATTCATTTTTCACAAAAGAGGAATAAGTTTAAGTTCATATAATAAGGAAGTTCGAGCTTCTGACTACGTGTGCAGCGCCAAAAACACTTACATTAGCGATAAACGATTTTATTACAATGGTGGGTCACAGCATACCTTGCGTGTCTAATACAGAGTGGGTTCAAAATTCGAAAACACAAAATGGCGGAAGCAAGGTGCCACCTCCTGGTTGCCTTACTTCCAGCTGTGGTTGCTTGACCTGTCGGTATCTTCAAAAAATTACCAAACCCTTCCAGTATAAAGAGCTTTGTACAGGATCACACACTCGCGCCATCTATCTAGTTGCCCTGGAACATATTTGCGTGCTACTAAATGCAAGGTTTTTGCCGTATTTGCGAGATAAAATCTACACTGCCTATAAGAACTAGTCGCTTCTTCTAATTCTAACATTGCTGCAGAATTAGCTCAATCCCATGGTAAGTAGATGATGCGTAAAATAATAGGAACTACCTACTACATCCGCATATCAAAAGTGCTGTTTGGGGTTACCGGTAGTTGGCGCCAGCGTCCCCGTGTCTTCTTCAGAGAGCCTAGATCCCCGAAGAGAGGGTCCTTCTCTCCTCAAACCACGGGGAGTGTTTGCAACTTAATGGCCGACGCTTCCCGCGAGCCGATTGGTCGCAAATGCGCATGCGCTGCGGTTGTCGTGTGGCGAGCATGAAAGCGGGTGGAAATGCGAAGGCGGCTGCGCTAGCAGACAATCGACGCGTTCGTCACCTCCTGCCATCTGCTACACTGTTACAGCGAAGAGAGCGAACCGAGTAAAGCCGCGGTCGCACTGCTAGAGTATGCACCGTACAGCAGACAGTGGGCAGACAATGATTGAGGCGTGTTTCTTCCTTGTATGACAGTCCTGTCACGTTGGATGGATGGATGTGAATGGCTATACCCTTTGTAACGGGCGGCAGCTTGCGCCACCTAGCCTAATTAGGCATACGAAGACTGTCTGCAGACATGTTCGACGCATACATATGTACTAAAAGAAAGCATGCTTGGAGTATACTTGAGGCGTATACGCAGATAATTTTGTCATCATGCCTAAGCAGTCTGACTGCGGTGTAAAGGGGAGCTACGTATTATCTTTTACAGCGGAGCTGTTAAGGGCTTCCCCAGGATCGTGTCCCCCGCAAAGAAATGAAGACACCAAACTCTGGACACCTACCGCCATCTATGAGCGACGGCGGCAAGCCACGTATCTGGTTGCCGCCTTCGCTCATAGATGGCGACAGCCTTTCCACTCTGGCTTGCTGACTTGCGGCCGGCCATTACTTTCCATTGTACAACTCCGCTGGTCCTCCTTCTTCACCAGAGTGGAAAGGCTGAAAGTTTTTTTCGATCTCGCCACACAGCGCGGGTTGCGGATTGGACACGAACGCCGCTTCAGCGCTCGGCTGGGGCTCGTGTTCTCACCGATTGGACACCGAGTCCCAGCCGAACGCTGACCCAACGCTCGTGTCAAATCAGTGCCTGGCTGCGCTGACCTTCGATCGGCGACGTAGAAAATCCAGCGCTACGGCAAGAAGCGTGCAGATAGATGAAAAGCAGCGCCCCGCGTTTTTTTAATATGGACGCTGAGATCCCCCAGAATTTTTTTCTTTTTATGCTGGACATTGTATTATGGTGTCAAGAGACTACACAATCAATATTTTGCTGCAGAGTCACGCATAGTTTTAATAAAGCCAAAATACTCAACTCCTCGAAACCGAAACCGGAGCACGAGCACGGCAGCTCATGGCCGGAAGTCACGTGGCTGGGCTACACCCGACCGCGTTTTTTTTTTAACTTTTTCTCTCCGCTTTTCTGGCGTGTGAAGCAGACGATGACAACGACGAATTTGCGTGCATCGTTTGTGGTGTGATTGTTTCGCACTTATAGGAAGCGAGCATGCCGGCCGCGTCGCGGCGGTTGCCTATTGTTTGCCGCCACCTAGCGGCAGCCGGCGCAGAATCACTGGGGATCAATGGAGACGAACAGCACAGCGGACAGTGTCCCCTTCGTGATTACGACGGGATTTAAGGCACTTAGGAATTCGGGAAGTTTCTTCGGCAGCCGGTGCCGCCGGCACAGAGTCATAGCGAAGTAATGGCGACAAACAGCACAGCGTACAGTGTCCCCGTCGGGGTTTAAGGCCATTACGAATCCGGAAAACTTTTTCGGTAGCCGGTGCAGAATTATCGGGTGGAAGCAATGGCGACGAGCAGCACAACGGACAGTGTTCCCGTGGTGATTACGACGGGATTTAAGGCCCGCGGTACGCCGCCATATTGAGAATGACGTGTACATGCACTTTCCGTGATCTGTGCAACATTTTTTTTCTTCAATAAACGCATTTGCAGTTTTCTGGAGGCCGCAAAAATGGCATTCATTTTTTTCTATTTTTAATATTGGATGTGCGAATGACGTATGCATGCACTTCCTGTGATCGGTGCAAATTTTTGTTTTTCAAGGAACGTATTTGCAAATTCTTGGAGGCCGCAAAGATGGGGTTCATATTCGTTTCTATTTTTAATATTGGATGTGTGCCTTAGATGACCCACGACTTTGAATACATTTGGTACACATAGTTTGAACGCCACGTGAGCGTGGAAAAGAGAGTGAGAGCGACTGAAACCGGTCAGTTGTCGACCGGTTGTTTTCGGGCGGAAAAAGGAAACGAAGTTTGAGCCGCAAAATAACTTCTGGAGTTGGACTCTTCTAGGTCATGCTGAAATAAAAACCTCGGCGAGCAGTGTCCATTTAAGTTGTCGGGGACGGTGACCGCGTAGCAACTTCGGTTATTTCGACACAAAATTTGTTTTATTAGCCGAATGTCGCGAGAAAACCGTCACGATGAAACGATTTCTCCGCTAAATTAGGTTAAGTGAAGTGGTCACGTGACTTTGAGTCACCTGACGTCAATTTTTTCCCGCTAAATTTAGCGAAAAAAATAATGCCACGTGACGTCGATTGCCCCACTATATTTAGCTGAGTAATTGTCGTCGCTCGACAACGTCTTGTGACCTCAATTCACGTGGCGTAGACGTTTGCGACTCGGTTGTGCGAGTTTGGCCTCAATGTATTTTGTGTTCCCCGCGGTCCTCGTCAGCATGATCAAGCTCGAGAAATGTCTCTCTTTCTTTTTCTTCTTCTTACTTTTTAATCTGACAGACGGACCTCCATTTTAACCGTCACGGGGTTAAGGTGAACTGCATCTGCCCCGAGCCAATGGACACCCCGATGTGGTGGGGAATCTCGGAGTTCTGCAAAACCAAGAACGACACCACGAATTTCGCTCAGGATTACGACAAGCGTGTCCAACGGTAAGGAGAACTGGGTCATTAACTTATGTAACCATATCAATTCATTAATTTATTAATATGTAATCATGTATTTACATTCCAGAGTTTAATATCATTCATTTACATTCGTGTATTTACAGTAATTTATTCACAATTCGTGTATTCAGGATCTTTTATTCCCATTCGTGAATTTACAATAATTTACTCACATAAGTGAATTTACATTATATTATTCACATTCGTGAATTTATAATTATTTATTTATATTCGTGATTTTACAACAATTTATCCAGATTCGAGAATTTACAATAATTTATTAACACGTATAAATTTACAACAATGTATTAACACCTATACATTTATGTATCAAGACATAAATTTAAAATGATATATTCACATTCCTTCATGCAATAATTTAATGTGTACTTTGATATCTGAAATAAATATCAAAACGCGCGACTAACAAGATGAACATAAATTGCCAAGTTTCGTCACAGAAAAGAAATCGCGGTGCTAAACGAACAACTGTTTCATTTTCCTCTACAGTATCGAAGACGTGGCCAAAGGCGTGGTCAAAATAATTGAGGACGGGCAAAACGGCAGCGCTCTCGTCGCTCTGCACGGCCAAGACCTCAAGTATTACAACTTTCAAGAGTAGAACGAGACGAACGCAAGACATCTCGGAGATCAAAACGCCGCAATGTTTCTGTCATTTGGAGTACTATCGAGACCGGTTATAACGAAGTCAACGGGAATCGAAAATCCCTTCGCTATATCCGCTATTTCGTTATAACCGACTTCAGTTATAACGAAGTGCAAAGGGGAATGGGAAACCGTGATCGCTTCGCTGTAGCCGCTATTTCGTTATAACCGACTTCGGTTATAGCGAAGTGCAAAAGGTAATGGGAAATCGTGATCGCTTCACTGTAGCCGCTATTTCGTTATAACTGACTTCGTTATAACCGGTGTCGACAGTATATTGCCTATTTTTCGATTACCGTCGTAGCTCAGGCGACAATAGAGCCTTTTCAAAAGCGGGCGCCATCTAGCAGCTGCTGCCCCAAGTATAGGAGTGAACCATAGTTTGATCGCGCACTTTGAGCATGTGTGTTGGACAGGAAAGCTCCGCTAGCGTTAGGTGTAAATTCGGCCCTGCTGGTATGTATCGAGAATGAGTGCCGCCTCGGCTCGAGTTCAATCCTTGTGCCCAAAAATGACGGCCTCGGATGTTGCGTAATGGGGTTTTGAAATCGCCATAATCTTAAAATTATTAGTTTTTTTTTTAAGATACGTTCCTAATTTGCAAGTGTTTGAGCTCTTATTCTAGTTATTTTATTTATTACGTTGGGTGTACTGGGGATGATCATGTTCATCTCCGTATCTAGTTGCATAAGAGACCTTATTCTTATCGTACAAGCCCGTGTTTTGCTAAAGAAGCATTGTTGTGTTTGGCGAGCCACGTTGTGTTGTTCCTGTTATCCCTGCCCCTCCCCCCTCCCCCCCCCCCCCCCTTTAAAAAAATATCTTATGTGTTTGCTGTTGTTTTCGTTTTGTAGAAGAATAAGTTGAGCAAATAGTTGTGTTTGGAAAAAAGAAGTCCGACCGAATGGAGGAACAACAAAGAGGTATTGGCGTAGAGTGCAATCTTGATATCGATGGCTTTGATAATAGCGTTATATTTCGTTGAAACCAGACGACGAAGCTAAGGCCGCGTCTGCTGCCGGTTTTCTGAATCTCGAGTACGTTTATTTTTTCTAACCCAGCCCTTAACCTAAACGTATATATTAATTTCAGAGGTAAGTTAGATTGCACAAAGATTATCCTCAACCCGATCGTCAACCATCGTATTTAAAAATTGCAATATGTTGCACCACGTCTTGATAGCAAGGCACAAACACAACTTCCGGTGTGGTTCATCGTGTGCGGTGGCCTCCGTCGTCGAGATTTACAAAATATGTTTCTCTTGTCTTTTTTTTTTTCAGAAAGAGAGCTACATTTTGAAAATTCACAAGATAAGATGTACCGCTAAAATACACATTTGGTGAACATTCGAGCTTGCTAGATGCAATCAGCAATTTCCCCGGCTTAATATGGAGGGCAAGTCGTCTGCTTCTTGCGCAGGAGTGGTGGCGACGTCAGAACGACGCCGAGCTCTTATTGGCTGATTGAAAAAAAATAGTGGGTAGACCTCAGGGCATCGATCACTGAGGTCTACTCACTATCTTTTTCAATCAGCCAATAAGAGCTCGGCGTCGTTCGGACGTCACCGTCACTCCTGAGCAAGAAGCAGACGACGCTCTACGCATTGACTGCTAGCCGTGTCATTTCGAACACTTTATAACGAACTGTTCTTAAGAATGTGGTACTGCAAGAGAGACAAACCCCAGACCCTGCTAGCAGATGCATCAGGATCATCATGTACTAACATAATTTACTCTTTAAAGTCACCTACTGGCAACAAAAACAAAATGCTTCTGAAGGAGCGATGGAAGATTGCCTATGTCACAAAAAGTAATGCATCTATCCACAAACAAACATTTTGTTTTTGTCGTGCTAGTGTGAATACGGCTACAAGTAATGCTCGTGGGATACGAATGGCTCGCAATGTATGTTTTGTTTTTCCCCAATTCTTGTATGAAACGAATAAAAGCGTACCCTTGCAAAAACGTTGAATGAATATTGACTGCCAGGGTTTAGCTGAAACGCTAAATAAAGTATTACATTAGTTCCGAGAATCAGATGCAAACAACTACTTGTTCGCTCAAAACAAATGGCATTGAGTTTGCACTTGAAAAATTTATATTGACCACGAATACGATACACCCCACTGAAAACGTTGAAAACCCTTTTGTGCGAGCTAAGTCATGGCACCCATGAAGCCACACAAAACGATCGTACAAATGATCGGAATTTTAATTCATAACCCACAATTTAAATAGCTACATTTGGTAGGAGCCGCCTTTGCAGCAAAGTGGTTAATTGGGCAAGTAGGATCATTATTTGGAAAGTATCGAAGCACCCAAAACAACAAGAACCAAGACAAAGAAAGACAATCACTAGGCGCATTCGCGTTGTCTTATTTAGTCTTGGTTCCTTTTTTTTTTTGGTTCTTTTACACTTTCTAAGCCTCACTTGTACTGAGTTCATCAAACTTCCACATGTGTGCGAGTTGTTCGTTTCCAAAAAAGCCCGTTTTGAAAAGAAAAAAAAAAAAAGCGAGAAAGAATACCCGTTTATCGAAAAGGAAAACTGTCACTGTAAGCAAACAACGTTAGTTAACACTGTGAGCACTGCACCGACATTCAAGTGTGCAAAAGCCTGCAGGGAAATCCGCTCTATAGGTAACTAGCAGCGGCTGGTGTCGGGAGAGTCGTCAAGGAGGAACCCAAAGCCGCAGTCTTACTGCCCATACATCATATTCAAGAGACACAGTATTCACAGCAGACATGATGACAAGTATCTCCGGACAAGACTCAAGCATACGTTCGAAGCACGTTTGCTTCAAACATGTCTGCTGACAGTCTCTATGCGGAGAGCAAGTCGTCTGCCGCTTGAGCAGGAGTTGCGGTGACGTCAGAACGACGCCGAGCTCTGATTGGCTCCGATTGAAGGGTAGTGCGTAGACCTCAGAGCAAGCTGCCTTGAGGTCTACCCACTGTCCCTTAATCAGAACCAATCGGAGCCCGGCGTTCTGACGTCACCACAACCCATGCAAAAGAAGCGGACGAACTTGCGCTCCGCATTGTGTGACCAGTGTGACAGGCTGGTCACACAAGGAAGCAACACGTCCCAGGCAGTGTCTGCAAACAGTCTTTCGAACGATATATTAGCAGCGCGACCGGGGCCTAAGGATAAACAAGCATTGCCTGTTGTTTCAAAACCGTAGGTATGGACGCTTTACGCACGCGCCAGATTACAGCCGCCATTGCTGACATTTTCTTCTTGTTATTTATACCGAGATACTGAGCCACTGAAACGGGCTTCGACAAGTCTCCACAAAGGCCACCCTATTGAAAAATCCGGCAAAAACTTCCAGTGACATCCGGTGAACTTCCAGTGACATCCGGCGAACTTCTAGTGATATCCGGTGAAAAAGTGGTCAGGTTTCTTCCGTTTTCATCCGGAACCAGCTTAGTTTACCTGGCGTTGCTGGAATATTTGCCGGGATTTGAACCGCAGTCAATTTGGTTTACCAGACGACCCAACTTTGCTGAAAACGTTTTCCGGAAACGAGTGACTCGTTTCCCCGTGTACCGAATTTCACTGGAAGCCGACGCGAGGGGAGGGGGAAGCCGAGACGAGCAGGGGACAATGATGGTGCCTAGAACGCACCAAGGACGAGTCCCCACGCACCTTCTCTCCCTCGCATTGGGTTCGTGGGGAAATTGTTGGGGGGGGGGGGGGGTCTTTTTGCTGTCTGCTTTGAAGAAAACCGGTTTCTTTGTCCGTCAACGAGCAGCAACAAACGAACGCTTTGTGTCGGCTTCCCATTCCATGTGCGCGACCTGTATCTTTCAGAGCAGCTGGGTGTGCGGCTAAAAAGAAAATATCTTTCAGTGACCAGTTTATTATTCTTTGTACGTCCGGCTTCAGAAGCATCTAGTGAGCGAAAAAGACGCCGGAGACGCCGTGACTGTGCCCGTGATTTCTCAACGGCGGCGCATGTTCGTTCCGTGCGTTCATGGCTTTCGCTACGCGTGCTGCTGACAGTGTGTATGTGCCCGCGTGGTGCATTTGCTCGGTTTTATTAGTTTAACTACCGTACATCTAGGAATTTACCCAGCGGCATTGTGACTAGGTTGTTTTTGTTTGCTCTGATTGCTTTTGTCTACAGCTGCGCAAATTGTTTCACTGGTATCGACCCTGTGAAATAAAGACATGGAACTTTCAGGCCTATATGAACTAACCGCGTTTTAATTGTTACTGAATTGTCCAGCATCTGGTAAACACACACCACCCACGGTTCACAGGCTTCTTCCTAAGTGCCTTCCGTTGACGTCCGAAAATTAAAAAAAACACGGTAAGTTTCGGTGAGTTGTGGCAAATCCGGTGACTTCCGGTATATTACGGCTTTACGGGAAGTGAAAATAGTCCATAATTCAGTCAAATAGATTTTTTACTGGAAATAAAATTCCGGTAAAAAATCTTTTTCAATAGGGCAATGCTGGGGAGAAGATCGCAGTAGAATCTAAAATAGCAATAACCTGGCCTGCTATGGTAATGATGAAGTGAAGTAAATATATCAGGTGGAAACAAAATTGAAAGTCGGTTGTGGCGGCGCCAATGCACAGCTGCTGCAGAGCGTCTATATGCGGACGAAAAAAACGTTTTGCTAAGCGAATCCACACGAAAATCCGCGTCTCGTAGGTAAAACGGAGAAACCAACGCACTGTTTAGGCGCGGTCCAA
The DNA here is from genome assembly GCA_013358835.2 of Ixodes persulcatus. NCBI lineage: Eukaryota > Metazoa > Arthropoda > Arachnida > Ixodida > Ixodidae > Ixodes > Ixodes persulcatus. The sequence goes on from JABSTQ010011569.1 coordinate 192,073, forward strand.
ACCGACACGTATTCCGGATTCGTATGCAGGAACAGGTAAAAAACAAACAAAAACAAAACGTGTTTAGTCGAACGAAATACGGAGAGGGATTTTAACGCGATAGCGTTAAGGAGCTCGTGTCGCAGAAAACACGGCGTCGGCGTCGGTGTCGGTGGGACGGGAAATTCCTGGTTGGCCGATCTCATGACGTACATGACCTCGCGCGGGTGTTTCAAACAATGCCCACAACGCTCACATGAAACGTGACGTCACGCATGAAATGAAAGTGATTAACACATGAAATGTAACGCGAATTGAAGGTGGCCGTATGCCTCAAATGATTGTACTGTATAAAGTCATTCATTTGCCTTAAACAAATTGAACAATTTCAGGCGGAGGCGGGACTCGAACCAATGACCCTTCGGCTGCGACCGAGACATGCTACCGACCACGCTACGCAGACCTTTTTTTTTCTCCATTGTGTAAAAACACGCAAAACACACCAAGCACAACAAAACAAGGGTTAAAACACCGAGGGCCCTAACTCTGGCCCGTTGGCGACGCAAAAACGTTTTCATTCCCATTAGTGCGCCTAGCAGACCAATCCACTCAGGCGGGGTCTCAGTTTTTTCAAGGACACTTTTAACCTGAATTACAAGTTCAATAAAAAAAAATTACACCATCTTCCCGAGGGGAACCATGGGGTGATGCGGAGCATCGTGTTGGTTCCGAGGAAAGAGTCAGTTGCGTGCTGACGTCGAGAGATGGCGCCACCGACTGCCCTAGCGTTACCCCCTACGCGAGCCTTCGTCGCGGCTCGCGGCAGAGAAACTTGGAACGCTCGCCGCTCGCCGTTTATTTATTTTTTTTTCACACTTGAAGGAGAGGAGACTAGAGGAGGAGAGTTGCGCGTGCGCGCGCGGTGTGAGGAGAAGCGAACGCACGCGCAGTGCACGCAGCTGATAGAGAGAGAGAGCGGAGAGAGTAACGCGCAGCTGTTGGAGAGAGGGAAGGAGGAGAGTTGCGCGTGCGTAGTTCGAGTGCCGACTACAACGCCGACGCCGCGGGACATAGACCCGAGCAAGAGATGCTCCGCATCTAAAAAATACGTGCGCCGATTTTGGTCGAACTTCAACGTGTCGCACCGCCAAGCATGAACGCCGTAGGCTGTTTAACCCTAGCACCATAAACATGTCATATGGCCCCTTGTCCCCCTTCCCGATAGGAAAAAACCTAATAGAGAAATGGTCAACGAATAGATCTTTTTTCAGGGTACACTGTGAAACATTCCAAAACCTAAAAAAAAAACACAAAAAAGCGTCCCAACAATGCACGAACACGTGCTGTATAGACCGACACGCGGGCTTGACGTCACGAAGCTGCGGCGGCGCTGCGATCGCGCCGCAGCCGGGTCATGTGGGCAAAAGGGCGCACGTTTTGCCAAGGGCGTCATAACATTTCAGCACGCCGCAAAGCTGTGTAGCCGTTAATTGCACCGCGAAAAGTGGAGCAAAAGTAGCGGGTGAGTTTCCACAAGTTCCCGGCTGGCCCTGAAAGGCGCAGAAGGTGGATAATATCCGTGGATCGAAAATAATGGTCGCCTTGCGCGGACGACCGTTCGTGCGGCAAGCCCTTTCTTAAAGGCAAGTGTGGCTGCAGGCACGTATCCAGAGGGGAGGCCCATGGGGCCGCCCCCCCCCCCCCCCCGAAATCTTCCATTTTGCTGGGACCTCCTCTCCCCCCTCTCCCTCATACGGCATTTTGTCATGGGCGGGCCCCCCCCCCCCCCCCCGAAACAAAATCCTGGCTACGTGCCAGTGTGGCTGCCATTGCGATCTCCGTCCTGAGGCTTGCTTGTGTGCTGGAAAACCGTCGTCTGATCGAGACCACCAGGATTTTGTTCCGCCGGATCGAGCACAAAGCACCGGCCAAGCGCTCGTCGGTGGCTCGCTACGCCCGCGCTACCAGGCGGAAGATCGGCGACAGAACGTCAGTGCAGTAGGCGTTACCGAAAAAAAAAATAACGAGATGCGTTACTCGTTACTTGCAAATAAAAGGAACGCGTTACCGACCTACGGTACCTCAAAATAAAGGGAACGCGTTACCTTTACCGGTAAGAAGTAACAACCATCACTTTTTCGTTACTTTTTTAAATTATGATTTAATTCGTTTTACTGTTTTGACGGTACAGGTATGCATAAAATCATATTTCAAGAAACATTAAGTTCATGCAGAAACTGAACATGATTAATTTAACTCTTTTTACGGTTTCACCTAAATACTCAGGAGAAAAAATGTAAAGAAAAACGCAGAGAACTCGGAAATTCACGTGGCTAGTCACCTAAAAGCACGGAAAAAATTGAAGTATAATTCCTCTGAAACTTGGGAAGAAGAAGCAACGAGTAACGTAACTACGTTACCCGTTACTTGAAATAGTAACGTAAATACGTTACCCGTTGCTGTTTTGAAAAAAATAACACGCACGTTACGTTTGTGAAAAAAGCGTTACCGGTCACGCCGTTACTTTTAACGTGTTACCGCGAAGACTGCAAAACGGACAAAGCGTTAAGGCCCATACGCACATTCGCGTTTGAACGCGTTTGAGTGCGTTGCGGCGTCCTTGCGACCAGGAGCGGTCGCTTGCGGTGCGACGCGCGCCTACCCGCAACGCTCCGCAGCGCAACGCAAGCGAGTAGAGACTCGCTCAACTTTCCGAAGAGTTGCGGTGCTTCCGACCAATCAAAAGCCGAGAGAGGAGAGGAGGGTGACGTGTCCGCTCGCGCCACTCGGCCGACTCGGTTTTGGGGAGCGGTGGGAAGTGTATTTTCCAAGGCTGCGATGGTTCAAGCTCGACAAAACGTCGGGGAAGCCGGCGGGATTGTCCCAAGATCGAACACTTCGACGCTGTCGCTGTGCGCCGCCATGTTGCCTTGGATCTCGCTTACTATTGGGGAGCCGCTAGCGACGATAGCGCGTTCTTATTGGCTCTTGACTGCGGTTGACTGCGTGTCAACGCAACTGTGCGTACAAGTTTGGCGCAAGCGCTCTTCGCAACGCAACGCGTCCGCTTGCCGCGACGGAACGAACCGCGCTCAAACGCGAATGTGCGTATGGGCCTTTACCGCTTGTCATGCCTCGTGCTCATGAGGGTAGGAAAAATATCATACCTAGTCTCAAAGACGCCGTGTGTATTTAATCAATTAATAAATACACTTCAGCAGACTTAGGGTGCTGAAACAACAATCTGCTTTCGCCACTATGAACTGGCTTCGCGACAACTGTATCAAGATCAATGCCTGAAAAACCAGTTTAGTACGCGTAAACGTCGATGGTGGTCCTTTTCATCGTGATGATGGTGAGTAAATACAATTTATGTACTGGGAACGGAAATATACCACACGTTGTACGAGTCAAGAAGGGAACTTTTTGTACACCCCGTCTACCCTCTACGAGGCTATTCGAGGTGATGCCTGCCCACCTAGCTAGCTCAAGAGAAGAACACTGCCGATGGGGCAACGCAATTCTTAAAGGCCGACGACCAGACTCGAGATTCTGCAAGGCAGAAGATCCTCCTCACTATGGGGGAGGAGGAAACAGGCAACGGTGGACAGGGTAGAAGGGGGGAGAGGAGGAAGCGAGGGAAAAGTGGAAAGCGCGAACTGGTCGTCGGCCTTTAAATATATAGCCCGGCACTCGCGCGGCGCTCTCTTTCCAACATAGAATGCATAGAGAACAACGCTCGATGCTGACATCATTTTCTTCAAACGCTATTTGTTAAATCTGACATCACCTGGTCTTTGCTCTTCTCATTCGTTGATTCTAACGTGCAGGTGTCAGGTTCGGTGTCCTTGCCACACGAATTGTGCAACAGCAGGCAATGATACCGTGCGCAAACATCACAAGACACCTCGGCTTGTATGGCGCCAGTACGCCGGATGCGCCCAAAACGGAAAGGTAACCCGATATATGAATCCAGTCGGTGGGCCGCGGCTTGGCGGAGGCATTCCTTACCTCCAAACGAAACCAAACGAGAAGCGGTCGCGCCGAACCTTACAGTATGCTTTAGAAGTTCTTTGAAACAAACAGCAATGAGTATTCCTCTATTCATTCACACCTCTGATTCTGCTCCTTGTTCTTGTACGGCGATTGCTTATGTCAATTCAGTTAAATGCCTGGGCGTTTACTTTGACAGTCACCTTGCTTGGATCACTCATTTGACCTATATATTTGTAGCAAACTCGGAAGTACTGCCTGGCGTTTGTACACCATTAGCCCTCTTGCTCCTATTCATGTGGAATCCCGGACAAAAGCTCACCGGACAGAAGCTCACCGGACAAGAGCTCACCGGACGAAAGCTTACCCATTTTTTCACACACCCGGACAAAATCTCACCAAGAGAAAATTTCATGTTGGTCTTAACACGTGTGCGACAACTTAGGTGCATGCGTGCGACACTAAAATCCAACGATAAATTAAATCTGACAGGTGCATAGTTTGTTGCTTAGAGTAGAAACAAGTTTATTTATCTATTGGTTAGAAGCGAATGCAGTCCCCCACTAGCTCTAGCAGTCTTGGTAGATCTGGGCGCACCTGTAATCCATCAAAAATATTTTTCACAGAATTCGGCAGACGCAGAGTGGTTTTTCGCACCTACTTCTCTGGGGGTTCACCTCTGCGGGCTTGTGTCAATGCCGTGGCAACGAACGCCTGATTTTTCTGTGGGCATTCAATCAGCATCCAGAGGCTTAGATGGGCGTGGCCGACAAACTCCTGGAGCCCGGTATTCCATCCTTCGCAGGAGTATGTCCGGTTTTTATCTTGAAGAGTGGCGTCGTACATATTCCACCGTTCCGGGGGAAACTCCGGTCGACGTCGGCACACAGTCAGGAAAAGGGAAGAATTCGCTCTGGGTGCCGCCGCAGAAAGAGCAGAAGCATAACGGAAGGGGACGCTGACATACGTGTAATCAAAGTAGTCCAGCAGGTCGCCGATGTCACCGGAAGACGTTTCCCTCATGTAGGTTAGTCCTTCGGGCACAATCTGTGGTGTAAGGAACGCGAGCCTATCCAAAATCCCGCACAGCTTTCTAAATTGGTCATCTGTCCAAAAGGCCACACTCTCGTTCCTTGAAAATATCTTTAAAACTTCGCAACTCAGGCGTTTGTATATTACAGTTTTGCTTCAATTTCCTTTTCACAGCACCCTAAGATAATCCTTCATTTCAAATAGATTACGACGCTCAATGACGAAATGAATTTAATTTTCCTAGCCATTCACTTTAAATATTAACCTGAACCCCAAGAAAACCCATGAATTAGTAATGAAGAGACATTGTGCCTAGCCTTTATGTGCGCGTTTAGCGTGACATAAGCACAATGAAAAAGCGAGGTCGCCAAAGGGTGACTTCGCTTCTTCGGGTTCAAAAACTTCGGTTCACGAAGTTTCGCGGGCGTGACACAAGGGTGCTTCGGCATACCTTGAGTCAAGCAAGCTTGATCATATCAGCTCCACTCAGTTTCAGTGACATAAATGTTGGTCCCAGATCGTTGCTCTGCCTGTTATGGCTTATCTGTCGACACCTTTGCATGGGATGGGATGCCAGTTCTCCTAAAAATGGTGCAATGTCCATCGCGTCCGCACTTTATCTCAGCCCGTGTTTCGCCAAAGGTAGCAAAAAAAAAAAAAAAAAAAAATGAGGTGAGCTTTTGTCCGGGTTTGTGAAACAAATGGGTGAGCTTTTGTCCGGTTACCATTAACGTGCGCAGGGCTATTGCCGGCAGTCTTGCATGAACTGTTTTAGGATATGGGATTACTATCTTGCCAGTTTCCCCATAAAATGGCAACTACGAATCGATATTTTGCGGAACCTATTGAAGAGCGTGGCGTATAACTGTGATATATGACAAAGTTCGGAAGTATCTCTGAGTATCCTCGTCTACCTTCCTTCCAAACGTTCATGAATTAGCAGTTTTACGCCACTCTTTGACGCATGATTTACAATAAAAAAAAAAAAACATTTATATTATCCCGAGTACTAAGAGACACTTTTTTTTTATTGGCGAAGTTAAATAAAAAAAAAATAGTCCTCGCATGCTGTTCCTCGTTCCCATGTCCGCTACGGACAAGCTACTTGAGATATTTATGTCCCTAAAATATTTAATTCACTTCTTGATTACATCCGATTATGCTTACCTCAAAAAAGCAACTTAAAATAATTCTTAATGATTGTACCTTACCTTAACGACTCATAATTGTTTTCTTACCTTTATTTTGACAACCTTGCCGGAACCTTTTTGTTTTACTTCTATATACCTCTACCGTGTCTCTACAGGTCAACAGCGAATGACCATCTCTATCCGTGCCATGTACAAAGTGACTGACCTTCCCCGCCGGCCAACAATGATTGTCTGTCTGTGTCAGTTTGTTAACTTGTTATGCTATATCAGGGGTGGCCAAGCTGCGGTTCGCGAGCCGCATGCGGCTCTTCGCTTGTGAAAGTGCGGCTCGCGGCTCCCTCCCCTACACCCCCCCTCCCTCACCTTTCTCCCGGTCACACAAGCACTTCCCCAAAAAGAGAAATGGAACGCGTTTTGTATCGAAAGACAGGTAGCGGTTTTGTAGTTTTGTGCTACTGCTACCTTACGTACAGTTGGACTGATTTTGACTCGGATAGATTGAAAGTAGTTCGAGCTTCGTCACAAGAGCCACGGGAACTGCGGCATCGCAATCTACACACCACAATCCACAATCAACGAAGTTCACACCAGCGGTCCTTATAGCAGCTGCACTCCCAATGTCCATACACTAGAATTAGTTCCCATCGTACATGTTATACAAGATTTTGTCCCACTGCCTTGAACATCAGATTATACAATCTATACAAACTCCCACGCTGCCATTCGCCCCCCCCCCCCGCCCCCCCCCACGGCTTTGTTGGCGGCTCTTAGGCCGGGTCAGCCTGGCCACCCCTGTGCTATATCTACAAGCCTACAATGGCTTTGATGTCCCTGAAAATCTCAGAAACAAACATGAAAGAGGAACAAATATTATTATTTATTATTATTATTTTCATTACCATGACTATTATCATCATAGTTATTATCATTATCATTATTATTATTAGTAGTAGTAGTATCATTATTATTATCACAACGCCTAATCTGCTCTGAAAAAAAAAAAATTGGTGTGCGTGTGTTTATACAGCTTGTACTTAGTCTGCCTCAACGGGTCGCTTGTATCTCAGCTCCGGATGAGCAATTTAGCCAGTACGGTACAACCGCTAGCCTGGGGTCTTGAACGTGCACCACGCAGTAGTGATACAAGACCACACAGCGGTACGATGCTCATCCAGATCGAAACGGGCAGGAGTTAGGGAATTGAACACCTTATCCCGGGGTTCTGCAGCGCGAGCTTTCGCTCCAGGTGCTCCGAACTGGTGCGAGTTAGCCCACACGGTCACCGATCTCCCTAATCTGCTTCGTGCAACCAAGGACAAAGCACAAAAATAAAATTCAAATGACGAGGAAGCGCTCGCAGTAGAGGTTCGAAAGCGTATAAACGAGAGAGGGAGGAAAACAGTCAGAGAGAGAGAGGGAGAGAGAAAGAGAGGCAAAGGGAGATCGCTTATCGGGGAAGCTGGTCATAAAGGGTCCATCGAGCCTTCGCGCTTCAAAGTGCCGACAGCCGTTTTCCCGACGTCGACGCGCCATGGCAGATCTCGAAGGAAAGGTCGCCCTGGTCACCGGAGGCGCGGCAGGCCTCGGGAGTGCCATCGCAGCAGCGCTTCTCGCCAAAGGATGCAAAGTACGTTCTCCGAGTCAACACCTTTCTTCGCGCTTTCGCTTTTGTTGGCGAGTTTGTTACTTTACACGAGTCTCGCCAGTGAACGTTAACGCTGAATAACGAACGGTGTATGCTGGCGGCGTCTGTGGACGATAGGGCAGCGTTTCTCCTTTAGTTCAACGAATGCCGAATAATCCTCAGTTAAGCGTTTGCCCGTATCGAAGCGTGGTTCTATTCCGATTCCCTCTATATGCTCCGATACCGCAGTCGACGCCAAGATTCGGTGGAGCCGATTGGACAGCACTAAAAGTGCGTCGTAACCGTACTCGTCGCCTTCGTGCGTTTACGACCACCGGCTAAACCTATCGCGCAAAAGAAGAGAAAAAAGAAGCGCAGCATCCATAGTCTGAAACGTAGGAACAATAAAAAAAAAAAAAAAAGAAAACGGACAGAAAAACGCAGTTTTTAACAGAGCATCACGGTGCATTGACTGTTTGGGAAAAAGAAGCGCAGCATCACGGTGTGTGATCGGTATAACCGGTAAAATGCGAATGTAGAAAGACCCCATAACGGTGCATTTCTGCCGCCGCTTAATTGGCTCCATCGGACGGTGGTGTTGACTTCGCTCAAACTTGGCGAGAAACGGCGTATACATTTCTCTTGGGGCCCTAAACTCCTCAAACACAAAGTTGGAGTCGGAAGTTCGCGGAGCGCGCCGATTGGACGTCGGCGAAAAAAGCCCTAAGTCATCGTTGTGATAGGCGAATCGATGCGCTCCGTGAACTTCGGCCCCAACTTTGTGTTTGACGAGTTTAGGGTCCCTGGGCCTCTAAACTCGTCAAACACAAAGTTGGGGCCAAAGTGGACGAAACGCACCGATTGGCCTATCACAACGATGACTTCGCGATTCTTTCGCCGACGTCCAATTGGAGCGCACTGCGAACTTTCTGCTCCAACTTCGCGTTTGACGAGTTTAGGACCCCTGGTGTGCTTGTTTTTCTTCCCGAGCTCATCTCTTTAAATAGATTCCTCAAAGGAAACGTCGCTCCAAATAGCGGTGCACTGGCAGGGCGTGTATGAAAGTGTGGCGTTTTTTTCTACGTTTATACAAGCTGATAGATAACCCGCAGCTTTTTATCGTGGCACCTTGCACCGTTCTATTCGATTTTATCTACGGCCTAACTCGTGGGTGTCAAATTGCCGAAAACTCGAGAGTGAAAGAGGAAGCCTGCTCCAAGGGCTGCATCTACTGCAGCAAATCGCGACGTAGAGTGCGACGAGCATCACCTCGTATGGGACTGCCCAAACTTCGAGGAGGAGAGAACGAAAGCCCTGGACGCACTAGACCAACAACTCCGCCCCACCTCCTTCGAAGCCTGGTGTCCACCTGAAGGAGAAAGGGACGAGCGCGTCGCGGTCCTGTCCGGCCTGCTCAGTTACGTGAGCGAGACCGAGCTGGACATGCACATATGTGTCGTTCCCCCACGGCGGGACTACAGCTGTACCGGAGTTATGTAAATCGCCAATGTCCCGCCTAACCAACTATCTCTAAACTTGCCGATAGGTTTACTCCTCCATTCTCCACTGTCAATAAACGTCGTTTCACTCACTCACTAAGCAGTGATATTCTATTAAGGCTACTGAAGGGCCTGCTCACCTAAAACAAGCACGGAATATACATATATGCTTTAGAGCGCAGCTCTTAGGCGCCCGTTTCCGCGGTTCGCGGCGTGGGCGTCGCCGTCGCAGTAACCGCCCCTCTAAATTTAGCGGGAAATTGAATTTGTGTTGAGGTCACGTGACGTCGATTTTCCCGCTAAATCGAGTGGAGAAATTGTATTTGCTCATGTGTGACGTGACACGAAGTTATGTTACGTCATTTCCCCCGCTAAATTTATACCCGTGCCACACGGGCAACTCGAATGCCATTTACAACGAATGACATTAGTGTGATCGGCGAATCAGCTCGCAATATGTCGCGCGTGGAATGCGCCACACCCGGAGTGTCGCGCGCTGATTGGCCGTCCGCTGAAATGTTATTAATTGTAAATGGCATTCGAGTTGCCCGTGTGGCACGGGTATTAGTGGGGAAACTGAATTGGTGTTGAGGTCACGTGACGTCAATTTCCCCGCTAAATTTAGCGGGGAAATTTTAACCCGCTAAATTTAGCGGGGAAAGTTTAACCCGCTAAATTTAGCAGGGAATTTTTTCCGCTAAATTGAGCGGTTAAATTTTCCCTTTAAGTCTAGCGGGTTAAGGAGGAGAAGGGGATGGTACGCAGGATCATGCCCTCCCCTCCGTACCCTCCCCTTCTCCTCCTCAAGAGCTGCGCTCTAATTTCGCATTACAAATATTTGTAAACGGCTTCCATTTTAGTTTTTTAAACAGTACTTCTCCCCACATTGTTCCTTTACAATCGCTCACAACACCTAATTTAGAAAGGAAATCACCGTGATATTTTTCTGCACTAAACGAGAGTTCTGTAACCGCTTGCCGATCTGCGAACAATAATTCTGCAAAGCGGTTGATCCATTGTTCTAATAGATGGGGTGATTCTTTTCCGTATGTTAGACTTTGCGTATCAGAAGGGTAAAGGTCAATTGGGAGCCTCACAGACCACGCTCAGGGTACTGCCAGCAGCTTGCTGTGTTCACTTAAAAAAACGTTTGCTTAATGATAGCTTTTCTTCTGCCAACCACACCGTCATTATTTGTTAACCCCTATCTCATACAAATCGCCAGTGTCTATGATGATTGTTTTTTATGTACCAATATATTTCCAGGTGTGGAGACTCTTGCCTTTATAAATAAATATTTCAATCCTAACCAAACGTAAATTTTTCACTGACATCCGACTTAAGTGATTCTGGAGGTAATTAGTTTTGTTTTATTTATGTTATCGTATCATGTTCTGTGCCTGCAGGGGCATCGAACTGAAATCTACCTATTGGAAGTGTTTTGTCCGGTGTCCTTGGCACAAATTTTCTCAATAAAATAAACTTCGCATCTTATTTTTTTTTTCGGCAGGTAGCGTTGTTAGACATTGACGAGAAGCAAGGAACCAAAACGGCCGAGGAATTCCAACAGAAACATGAAAAAGAAAGCTGCGTGTTTTACAAGTGTGACGTCACCGATGAAGGCCAACTAGAAGGTCAGTTTACAAGCGCAATTTCTTTACCTCGAGACATTTAGCTTATATATAGACGTAATAAAAGTAATAAAACAAACAGCGGCATCTACACTTGAAAAAGTACAGAACATTTATACGGACTCGGTGATTTTCGTAAAAAAACAAAATGCATCGGTGGTTACAAAGTGTCACTACATCTCGACTGTCATTTAGCAATCTTTATTATCATGTGTTCGTGCTTAAGAAATAGAAATGAACTCGATCTACACAAGCCATGGTCATGCTTAGTTTCCTTTAGTCGTTATCAGGGCATTGTAATTTACAACACACTTGGCCCTTATCTTACCTTTATTGCTTACGTACATACACTTGAGCCCCGAGGTTGATATCTAGGATGAACTATATAGGCCCATTAATTCATACGGCACTGATTGCTTCGATTGGCGTGACTTAGGGTGTTGCATCAGCCCCTTCTATGTACCAAGGCCGTAGTATTAAAGTTTCGACGTCACTGAATGGAGGCCAATGGGGGCCAATAACGCTGGGTCAACGTTCGGACGGGACTCGCGGTTAATTAATGAAAATATATTTTAATCAAAACCCTTCCAGACCCAAGCCTGCCATAGATTGTTGCATAAGCCCTGGCTAATTTTCAGATTAATTTGTCACATCGCCCACTGACACTCGTCTAACGGATATAATCAGTTCAGGTGCACGTTCAATTTCTTCATCAGTTGTGGACGCGGATGGGCGTCCAACTTTGTCTCTGCGTCTCTCCCTCAGCTTCTGTGTGCATTTAAAAACACTTCTCTGTGACAAAACAATTTCTTCATGCTAAACACAAAGTCTTCGATAAACATCGGCACCAGTCAAACCTTTCAGATCACAAAACCAATGGCTCCTTAACTTGCGCAAATCACATTAACTTGCGCAAATCACAAGTTGTTCCGCTATTGTTTCTCGCACCTCAGTCGGAACCGTCATAACTAAAGTATACAGGATGGCCCGGAAAAAAAAAAAAAAATACAGGGTTTTCTTTTTCACCGCAAAATTAAACTACTCATCGCCGAACGCTCATTCTTCGCCCGAAGGTAGCGATAGAGGTCCAAACCAGATTCCAAAGCTTCAGCGCGAACCGATATTTTATTCAAAATTTATAAGTGATTTTATGAAAATGTAAATGGGAAAATGATGGCTCTCGAATACATGGTGCACCATGGCGCCAGAAACCGAAAATGGCCGAAAATCACTTATAACTTTGGAATAAAATATCGGTTCATGCTGAAACTTTTGGCATCTGCTTCGGACCTCTAACTCTACCTTTCACCGGAGAATGAGCGTTCGGCCATGAATAGCTTATCTTTGCGGTGAAGAAAACCTCGTAAATGTTTATTTGGAACACCCTGTATACTTCTTTTCACCTTACGTCCAGACGCAGCCAACGCTACGAGCTGATGGGACCCATCAGTCATCGCGAAAAGTGCACCATCATGCTGTTCGTTATGTTTCCGTTCATGTTCTATCGTCGCTGAACCAATCATAATCAGAAAATGCCTAGTGACTTTCGCTTTTGGCGCTGCTTGGTTGGTCACATTACCTCCTAGCGCCCGCTTCGTCTGGACTTCAGCTGAAACGAAGTATAGCTTTAACGCATTTAAACATGCACAGCAGTGACAGAAACAGCGACTTCGTACGAAAAGCACCGATGAGACAGTGCGGCCAACGGCTGTTTGAAAGGTATACCCGGAGTGTTCGGGTAATTTTTTAATCACCCTCGTATGCAAAACTCGAAGTGTTCGCGAGTACTTTCAGCTACACCAGCCGTTTGGCAACTACGCACCTTCTTGGATACGTCGTAGAGAGACGATCTGAGATGTGCAAGACCATGCCATATATCGTGCACGTCTTAGTATGTAAATAGGACCACACAAATCGAAGACTTGATATGGCAAGCTGATATCTCTCTCGAAAGCGTGCTCTATAGTAATTATTCTAACGTGAAACGTTATTTGCCCAGGTGTTCGGCATTTCGTGAAGCCTCGATAAAAGCATGGCCGCGAGGCTAGACACACAATTCGGTTGACGGTTGAGAGAGGAGGAGTTAGGCGCTCGACGCTGATTGGTTAAAGGCCGACGTATAACCTCGGTTTTCTGCAGGGCAGATAATCGTCCCAGCGCTCCCCTCTCCTAAGGCGCGAGGGGAGTCAAGTTGTGGCAAGGTAAAAAGCGAGGAGGATATGGGAAAGGAGGAGACGGGCAAAAGTGGAAAGCGCGAAGTGTACGTCGGCCTTTAACGTGGAGGTCATCTGACCAGAGGGGTAGGGGAAGAGGAGTGAGGTAGGTGAGGGAGATCTCGACCACCTGTGCGCACTTAGGGAGGGGAGCTCGAGAGTATGGAAGGCTCTAGAAGATCGCCAGGTTTATCACCCCAATTAACGGTAATATCGCTCCCTTGTCGGAACAACTATTAAGTGTACACATGGCACGCGTTAAACTATCAGATGAAGAGTGCCGTGAACATGGTCGTCATGTGTCTGGAAACAGAGTATTTCTAGTTGTTCTGGGTTCAGGGTTGGTCCCTTGCGGCTTTTGTTGCCTTTGTTCTTTTTGAGGTCACTTGAACGTCCTATCGAGGTGTGTTAGGTTTCATGGGCGTTTTTTTTCTAAGAAGTGTATAACGGTCAGCTATGGGACGTGCGCAGGTGTCCGAATGTGGGTGCGGGAGAAGACATATATAAGCGATGGTTTCACAAAAAATCGTTAGCTGAGTTTGAGACATGTGTCCTGTCCCCATTCTTTCCGTCGTCTCCGGTCTTAACGATATGCAAAACAGATGCCTAGCAAGTTGTCATGCATTTTCTTTATTTCATAATTATATGTATAAATAAGCTTTGTCAAGAATAGTATTTTTTGCTTCTACTAACAGAGGAAATCAGATGTTAGTCAAATCGAACATTCGCCGCAATTTAGTGAGTCTAAAGAAAACGTATTGTGAGTGGAGTGGTCATTTGTGTGAACACTTGTGAGGATGGTTGATCTGTTACGCCACAACTTGGGTGATCATATGATTGGGTGATTTAGAGATATTTTTGATAATACTTGCTTTAACTCTACATGCTACAGACTGTTTCGAGAATACAAGGTCAAAATTCGGAGCCCTGGACATAGTGGTCAACAATGCTGGCATCTTTTCTGAAGACAACTGGAGGAAGATGTTTGCCATCAACATTGTAAGTATAACCTTCGGCCCGTGAACAAAAAAGAAAAAGAAAAAAAGAAGACTATAAGAAACGTTAACATTCTTACGGAAACATCATTTCCGAAGTATTACTGCTTATATGCATGGCTCTAGCCCAGAGATGGCAATAATGACATTACTGTAATGGAATTACAGTAATTAAATTACTTTTCCAAGTAATGAGTAATGTAATGAATTACTTCTCTAGACTAGTAATTCAGTATTGTAATGAATTACTTCCAGGCAGTAATTTCGAGAAAATTACTCATTACTTTTGAAATTACTTTTGTCCTAAATTGAAAAGTTCGTTTGCAAGCTTTAAAAAATTAAGAGAAAAATTATTTCGCATGGTGAAATGCTGTGAAAGAGCATCAGAAGAAATAAACAACAGCCACCTGAGCGCAAAGTCTCGTACGAAGAGCTGGACAGACGCACAAAGGAGGGCTGGATAGACGAAGGAGAAAAGCTTACGTGTAGACATCGCTGGAAAGCAACGGCTTACAAACTCCAGGCACGACAGATTCACGGCGTCGCGTCATCATGACGATACTATACTTCGTTCATTCCTAAGCTGACAGTGCGGTGGGAGCTGCAAGCTAACCAGAACCAATCAAACACCTTCTTTTAATCACGTGTCCCGTCCCTTTTTCTGCGCGTAGGTATGAACGAGAGCGTGGTTACGTGGCGAACGATAGACGGGTGACTGCTCCAAAGAACCCGTAGCTTCCACCGTTCATCCCTAAGCTGACAGCACGTCAGCTTAGGGATGAACGGCTCGTAGGCTACAAGGCAACGGGCACATTACGAGTGAGTTAAAACATAATTTAAAATCTGAGAGGACAGGACAAACCGATTCCCAGCCTTGTACTTTCGTCAAGCAAGGTCAAACCCTAAGCTTCGACCATTGTGAACAACAAACGACCGGAATAAATAGTTAATTCCCAACGCCTTGTCAAAGCCCCAGAACGTTTCGGGCGTTCTCAAGCAAAGAACGTGCCGCTCGTAGTATGCCTCGCTGCCTTCCCTTGGGAAGTTTATTCGGGAATAAGCTTACAAGCAGATATCGCCCCCCGTTTGTTGGGAAAGTACACAATTTAGGAAGCTCGCGCCCTTCCTCAACTGGTGGCGCTTCTGCTTAGCAATTATGCAGGCCCTTTGTGTGACAATGCGCAAAAACTTGGGCTTTTCGGGTATTTGGAAAAAAATGCTCCTTGAAAGGAATGACCGAGGATAGGTCAACTATACTCGGCGACAACGTTTCTTGGCAATGCAGTGGAGGGTACAGGCACGCGTTCCCTTTCCCATTTTGAACGCTGAATAAAGCTGTGCGTGGGCTCTCCTCCTCTCCACTGCATTGCCAAGAAAAGTTGTCGCCGAGTATAGTGCTCCTCGGAGAATAGAGTTAGATAGCGTCCGAGGCAGAAGGGACACATTTCATGTGACGACTCCTTGCAAGAACGAGCTGCCATTGCAAGTTCTAAATCAAGGAGACGGAAACATATCACCCTTTTAGTAAGACCCTCCTCCGTTGAATGAACAGAGAAACCGGTGAGTCGACTGTCTTTCTGACTCACATCTAAAGAAGCAATTCATCATGTTTAACACTTCTGTCGTGTGCGCCAGCAAAACCACTGTTCAGTATGGTTAACTTTGAGGCAGATAAGGTTGTTACGGTGTAAACAGGAAGATCTGAATTTTGGTACATATAGACAAACTCAGCTCTTTGACGTCACATCACTGCCGTAGCGCTGCTGTCGGCGCTGCGCATGCGCAGCGCCTCGCTTCTCCCGGATTTGGTTCCTGCACACGCGCTGTGTGGGCAAACGAGGGCTTGTTTTGTAAACACTGTTGGTTTATATGGTAAATAAAAATAGCACGATTTACTGCCTCAAGGTATTCAAAAGTAATGTCAAAGTAATTTCAAAGTAATTGCATTACTTTTTGAAAGTAATTGTAATGTAATGTCATTACCTTTAGTCTGCGGTAATTTGTAATGTAATTTAATTACATTTTTGTAGTTTTCAGGAAAGTAATGAGTAATGTAATTTAATTACGTTTTGAAAGTAATTTTGCCATATCTGCTCTAGCCTATATGTCTGAACATAAAACATTACACAAAAATTCCACCCCTAGAGTTCTGTAAGATGCCCTTGAGTTGAGCTGAGTTTAAGTGTTGAGGTACGGGGTGGGAATGACCATTTGTCTGTACGTCAATACTTCAACTTAAATATTTGCTTAAAGCAGAAGCACTATCAGGGTTCAGAGACGACGATTTGGTATTATGCCTTTTTCAGTACATATGTACCGTTCTTGGGCTCCAGGCTGGACACTCAGTGAAAATGTCGACGATATTCGCCGACCTTCTCGCTGTGTGTCAAACTTTGAGTCCCTGGTTGCTATAAATTGTTTCTTCGACAGGGAACACTTACATTTTATTGCTAGATGCATTCCGACGAGACTTTGAAGATCTATCTACAAAAAGAGACATATAACTAAGAAGTTTGCGAAAACCGACTTTCGGGCTTTGCTTCCCCGCGTTGTGAAACTTCCGCTTGGTCACCCAAACTTTCAGAAGTGAGCGCTCTTGCCACGAACGAAGAAGTGCCTGCAACCTATAATAGCGTGACTATAGTCAATGATTTGATGATAGCGGCAGGGCGCTCCTTCAAGACGCCCGACCTCGAGCACCCGCGTTCGTTGCCTTCCGTTGTGCTTTGACTGCGAGTGCGAGTCCACGCTCGAAGCGTACGGGACGCGGAAGTATTCTCGAAGGTAGGATGCTCGCGCTGGAGCCTTGAGGCGGGTCAACTGAAACTCCTTCTGCCGGTTCCCATCCTGCCATTGACTATAGTATTTTACTCGCACCTCTGTTCTGAAGACACACTGTTTGTTGCGCATTTCTCTTCCGCTTTCACGTAACCCGTGTCCTTGGCTGAAATTATGTCATCTACTCTCCAGGGGTCTGTGTATTCCGGCATTTTGCTCGGCTTCAAGTACATGGGTAAAGACAAGGGCTACAACGGTGGCCACATCATCAACACGGCTTCAATTGTCGGTACGTTGTTAATTGCCGCGTCTGAGGCGCTTCCTTCCTTTAACCGAGTCATTATCCTTCTTATTATGCTGGTGTAACGTTTGTTGCACCCTCAGGCATACAAGCGCGGAGCATATTTTAATAGTCCATATAATTCCGCTTTCGGACTATTAGTTTGAACGCTATTATGCGTTTACGGTGGCAATATATATTCTCCATTTACTGTATAATTGAGCGAGACAAATATATATATATATATTGCGCTGAATAATGTATATTCATATATAGCGGTGGACACAAGACATTCAGGTATTAAAGGGATACTTCAACGAAATTTGAAATATTCCCGTCGTGTTCAAAAATAGGTTGAATATGATCCACAATATCCGTAAATGACAATCGCACGTTTGTATTTTGAGCCTGGTGACTGTATTTTTCGTTATAAACGGCCCACTCTGGCAAGCGCTCACAGAAGGCCCAGCGGAGACCACGTGACATCCAATTAACGCAATCGTGACGTAGGTCGTCTCAGGACGAGCAAAGCTACGGCGAGGCTGACGTCGAGAGGATGGCCTAGTCGTTCCAGCCACCAAAGCGGCTGCTTTTGTACGAATTTTGAGTGACGGGTTAATCTTGTATAATCTTGTAGGGGGACAATGGCGACTTCTGCGACACACAAAAGGCATTCTCGGGAAGAGAGGAGTTCCTCCTTCCCCTCTTCTCTCGTCGTGGCCGGAGGCGAGACACTCACCGTCACTAGCTGTCAAGGTTCCTAGACGGGCATTACAAGCGAGGCGTTAGCGACATCCACCAGGTGCTCTTTGCTAATCGTTTAATTCGTTTTAAAATTCCTTTTCGAGACTTTTTTAACAAGATATTGGTATGTTCAATGTGATACTGCTCCTTTGAACACATATAGACCGAAAAATGAGCGCCAAAGTTTTGTTGTAGTATCCCTTTAAAGTACAGGGTGTCACAAAAGAAAATTTACAGTCTTTTTTACCGCAAAAATAAACTAGGCATCGCCGAACGCTCATTCTCCGCCCAAAGGTAGCGCTAGAGGTCACAACCAGATGCCAAAGTTTTAGCCCGATCCGATAACTTAATCAAAAGTTATAACTGATTTTCTGAAAATTTCAATAGAAAAATGGCGGCCGACGGAGTTTTCGAACACATGGGGCTCTATGGCACCAGAAACCGAAAATGGGCAAAAATGGGCTCCATTTTCCTATTGAAATTTTCAGAAAATCACTAATAACTTTTGATTAAGTTATCGGATCGGGCTGAAATTTTGGCATCTGGTTGTGACCTCTAGCTCTACCTTTGGGCGGAGAATGAGCGTTCGGCGATGCCTAGTTCATTTTTGCAGTAAAGAAGGCCGTGTAAATTTTCTTTTGTGACACCCTGTACATACAGGAAAATTGACACGACGTGACTGTGATGTAACCAGCCAGCCCAAATCACCACCTTATCTGGAGTGTTGAAAGTAGGGTGTGGGTGCGAATGCGACTTGACGGCTCCGATTGTGCTGGCGTCTGGTAATATATTTCACCTTATAATGCCCTTTAAGTAGCCTGCTTTTTTGCTGTTGTTTTTTCATCCAAGCGTGCATTATGCGTCAAGTTTTCTGGCGCTGTACAAAAAATATTGTATGGACGTAAAAACGCGTTTGCATGCTTCAATATGTACATTTATTTATCAGATTACGTCGCGTTACGGTCAGAAAGGTCACTAACTTCTAAATTTCTTCAATAAAAAAAAAAAAAAAAACTTTCTTTGTGTGGTATTCTTTAAAACACGGTACCACGCAAAGTGGCATCTCGCATCACTTTCATCACTATCAAAAGTACACTCAGTTTCACTGTCATCAAAATCTGAATTCATTAGCAGTTTCTGGATTTCATCATCCGTAAAGGGGCGCGAAGTTGAAGCACGTGGGTTCTTCATTTAAAAACAATGTCCACTCCGAAACGTAAACGGAGGATGTTACCTCCACAAAACTCTCCACCTGGTGTCAAAAAGCAAAACCACAACTAAATAATTATGGTTCGATAAGCTGTCAATAAATGCTTCTTCCAGCGAAAAAAAAAGCAAGACGTTTACAAATCTCTGTTATCGAAACTAGAGCGCAGCTCTTGAGGAGGAAGAGGGGAGAATACGAAGAAGAGGGTATGCCCCTCCTCCGTACCCTCTCATCCTCCTCCTCTCTCCTCATCCTCCTCTTCCCTCCTTCCCCTCCTGCCGCTCAATTTGTTCATGGGTGACGTGACACGAAGTCGTGGCGTCATTTTCCCCTCTAAATTTAGCGGGGAAACTGAATTGGTCTCGAGGTCACGTGACTTCAATTTCCCCCTAAATTTAGCGGAAAAGTTTCCCTGCTAAACTTAGCACGAAAATTTCCCACTAAATTTAGCGAAGAAATTTCCCCGCTAAATTTAGCGGGAAAATTTCCTCGCTAACTTTAGCAGGGAAACGTCCCATAATGCAACGCGCGCGGTTACGCCGACAGCGACGCCGCTCAAGTCGGAAACGGGCTCCTAAGAGCTGCGCTCTAAAAAAAAAAATATATATATATCTCAGCCTGAGTTAAGTTGGGAGCGGCAGGGGGTCTGCCGGGGGGCACGCCGGCAGACCCCCTGCCGGCGAGTGTAACTCGGACGCGGCACTCAAAGGGTTACATGAAACGCAGTTTCCGTTTACTACTTTCCACTGTCGGGAATAACAACTAAGTTGGGGCCGTCTTTCAGGTATCTACGTGACGCCTCCTGCACCTGCGTACAACACGTCCAAGTGTGCCGTTGTCACCATGACCAGGGTATTTGGGGTATGCAAGCTTTAATATTCAGAACCTTGATTATTCTAGGTGGCGCTAATTGAGGAGGTGAATGCTGCTCGTTTTTCTTTTTCTAATTATTTTCTGCCATTTTCATAGTGCACACACAAAAAAAAAGCTAACGCGCGTTTTGATTCACTCAGGGATTCACTCCGAGCTGTTCTTAGTGACAATTAAAAAAGCGTGGCACGACCTCTTTAACACCTGTCTCACCGTCGCAATATGAGCGGTAACGTACAGACGAATCACTTTCTTTTAAATTTCAGTCCAAGCTTCATCTTGATCGCCACGGAGTCAAGGTCAACTGTCTGTGTCCCGACCCAATAGACACACCATTGTGGACCCAAATTGCTGACCATTTGTCCTCGGACAAGAAAACAGTGGGAGGCACCGACAAGTTTAAGCAACGAGTCCAACAGTAAGTACCTTCCATGGTGAAAAAAGAAATACGTATGAATGTGACCAATGGATATAAGTATGTATATAAGAACATACAAGATTACAAAAGAACATTTATAAACCTTATATAATTCGTACAAGTTCTGATATCTTTATCTGACTAATCATATGTGAAAATATTTCCCTTTTAAATGTGGGTCACTAAACAAGGTTCTTGATTACAAACGCAGGCGCCTCATGAACATAAAATATATTAAAAAAGCTAATGATCTTGTTTGGATATCTGCCTTACATGAAACCGTAAGCGCAACAAAAGGTATCTAGCGAAGGAACTTTAAAAAACAGAAATTAAAGTGCATGTTTTTTTTTTTTTGTTTTTTATAGTGTGATATTTTGGTAATAATCCCTGGAGAAGGGGAACAAGCGGGAGAAAGGACAAACAAAAATCTACAAACAGAGCTCGGTGATTGGTGCGCGACCGAAAAAAGCCGCCTGGTCCTGGTATCGAACCAGTGATTATTTCCAGTAGAGCGCTCTACCAACTGAGCTAACCTGGAATTAGACGTTAGTAAAGCAAACGAGTTTTATCAGCTGCCACGAGTCTAACACCAGGACCAGCCGGATTGTTTTGTTCGCGCACCAGTCACTTGCTGTGTTTGGAGATTTGTGCTTGTCCTTTGTCCACCTTGTTCCCCTTCTACAAGAATTATAATCATCATTCTTGTCCAGCTCGCTTGCACCTTTGCATTATTACCTAGCTGTGTTTGGAGATTTGTGTTTGTCCTCTGTCCCCCTGTTCCCCTTCTCCAGAGATTATTTTCGTCATTCTTGTCCAGCTCGCTTGTACCTTTGCATTAATTGCATTATCGTGATATTGTTACTGTTTTTTTGTGATACTTAATATTTTATTAAATGCCCTGTTGCTTCAGCGCTTTAATTCCGTTCTTCATTTGTATCTTTTCAATTAAACAAAAACAATAGAAGTAGTCAGACATTGCCAGGAACACGTAGACTCAACAATTTCAACGCGAAAAAGAGCACGGGGACTCACACTGACGCCGACAACATCGCATTTCAATAGTTTGTTTATGGGCGACGGCGAGCTTCTTGCCCACACTCCATTGTGCATGCGCGGCACCGGTGCGTCCGCTAGGGGCGCTCCGGTTTGTTTGTAAACATGAGTTGGTCTACACCCGCACTTTTCGGTGCCGTGACGTCAGGGGAAGGCAGGCTTGCAGGTCGAGCGGGCTGTCTAAAAAAGCACTTTGCCGAACATTTGTTTCGTGCTAGTGCGCGTGTGCTGGAGAGAGCTTCTAAAGCATTCATTTGACACCTTAAAACTGCTTGCAATCAGTTTTCAACAAAGTCCACAGTCCAAAGAGTGAACCCCTGTCTTTTCCTGGTTTCACTTTTTCGGTGAGGACAAAAATTGTAAATTTAATAACTTCCCGAAAAAAAAAAAGTATTTCGGCCCAATATTTGGGTAACTATTTCAGCAATGTTTTCGGTTGCAAAAAAATAAAAATATGTTTCCTCGGAGCCTATGTCGTGCGGCGAAGCCCCTTTAACGAAGACAAGCTAGCTCAATTTGAGTAAAGATTTGTTGTCGTTTAAAAAAAAAAAAAAAAAAAAAAACATATGCAAAGGAAACAATTATTTTTAAACAGCGTGGATGGGAAAAGGACGTCAACAAATAAATTTACTACCGAAAAGGTCTGAGGACACCTTAGCACTTCTTATGAGTTGTGAATGCGAAAGTATGAATGTCGTTCTTCCGCTCCTTTAGTTCGTCTGCGGCATAGTGGCGTGGACGGCCACGTTTCGTATACTGCCAACGTAGTGGCCGACGGCCGAGCGCGAGCTCTCGTGAAGTGACCGCGCAGCGCTGAGCTCGGCCGTACAGCCTCTCCAGAGTTTGCCCAGGGGGGTGAAGCTCTCGGCTACTTCCGTCCTGCCGCGTGTATTTATGACGTACGTCCGGCAAGGCAAACTGCTTCCGACTGCCGCGCTCCCAGCGGGTGTGGGCGGACGTTATTTTGTTTTAAATAAATATGATTCATATATTTTATAACGTTAAATAACGATAAAGTTGTTTTCAAGGTATGACTGGCTTTGAAGCTTCTTATCGTAACTTTCTCTTTCACTCTTTCAACGTATCTGGGAGCGCTTTCTTTCTCTCCGAACTCGCGCCTCGCTCCTCGAGATGCGCTGACCGCTGGCGCCGGGAAGTCGGTGGACCGTTAGAACGCGCGAGAGACGCGAGCCCGCGAGCTGTTTGCTTCTGGGAGAACGAGAACGAGGCTTTAACATATTTTTTACATAAATATACAAAATATGACCCAGATTATCATTGCATGACGTGATGTGGAAACACCCTGCAGCAAACACCGTGTCTTTTTTACGATGTATCTACAGTGTGACTGTGGCTATTAAGGAGTTTTAGTAGATCGGTCCCATACCTCCGATAACGATACCCAAAGACGATACGGAGCATGCGCAAAGGCGTTGGCGGAGTGATGGGTATCGTTATCGGAGTTATCGGAGTAAGGTACAAAAGCTCCTTATTTTCCCGATCGGTTCATCGAAGGGGAGGTACGCAACCTTCAAACTTTCGTCCCATTTTTGTTCGACAGGCCCGAGGATGTCGCGCGAGGTGTCATCAAGCTTTTGGAAGACGGACAGAACGGCGCGGCATTGGTGTCTACGAATGCACAAGGCCTTCGGTACTACGACTTCCAGGAACCAACGCCGGAAGTCTAACGGTGCAAAAAAAAAAACCAAAAAAAAAAACAGTCTCCATGTTTGTAAGACGTGCTGCCCCTTCCCAATCAAATTAAATCGGTTTATTTCCTACCTGGCAAGGATGCAGATTAAGTGGTTATGGAAAACAAAGTTGACTCTGTGTACAGCTTGACGAGTTCCCCGTCCCCGTTTCAATATCAGCTGAACATCATGGTGTTTACAATAAAAATAAATTAAAAATAGCTATAGACTTTATAAAACGTATCTAGCCCAGAAAATGCATTCTTAAATTTTTCCCCACGCCTTTTTACAAAGCGAGAAGTTCACTGCATTTGCATGTGTTTTGATAAGAAAATAACGAGGTAGGAAGTGGTGCAAATCCATATAAAGCCATGCATTTGTAAAAAGACACAAACACTCCCCAAAGGTTTTAGAATTGTTTTCAGGCGATTTAATATGTTATTAGAAGACTACCCAATCAATATTTTGCTACAGTGTCACGTATATATTTAAAAAGTAAAAAAAAAAAAGAAAACAACGGAACTGCTCGAAACCGAAACTGAAGTGGGGAGGAAGAAGAAATACAGAGGAGGAGAAAGTTACCGGAAGTCACGTGGCTATGCAACATTCTTTTTTGAATCATCGTATTTTCAGCTTTTTAGAAGCCACAAAATATAGGTATCATATTTTTGTCCATTTATAGAATTGAGTGTAGGCCTTCGATGACCCACGCTTTAGCTTATCTCTGGTGGTTGTGTCTAAACCATAGAGAACGGCACGTGACCTACGGAGAAGAGAGGGAGCGCGACTCAAACCGGCCAGTTCTCGATCGGCGGTTGTCGGGCGGAAAGAGCATGAATTTCGAGCCGCAAATTGTGTTCCGGGTAGATGGGCTCTCTTGTGTCATGTACAAATAAAAACCTTGGCGAGCATAAATACACTTTCAGTGTCCCTTTAAGCCCTAGCCCCACTTGAGCGCCAGAAATCAAGTGACACAGATCAACGCCAAGCGTACGCAGCATGTTCGCGAAGAAGGTATACCATTGGTAGGATGTTAAAATCAATCGCGCTCGCTTCGCTATTCACTGACTCTTTTTACCGTATTCGCAGACAGGGTGTCTCTTCCGAATTCTGGCCTACAGCGCGTGCAAGTTGCCTGACGTCGTGCTTCGGCTGCACGTGCACGCTCAATGGTGACGAGACGCCGAAGCGTTGTCGAAGTTGGACAGCTCGCGCTGGAGGCCGAACGACTGAAAGACATCCTTGCCGTTCTCACTCTGCCAGTGACTACTGGGTGTGTTCAGATAGGACAGTGATGAGGACGTAGTGTCTATTTTTTAGAGCGCAGCTCTTAGGCGCCCGTTTCCGGCTTGAGCGGCGTCGGCGTCGCCGTCGGCGTCGGCGTAACCGCGCGGTGCATGATGGATAAATTTCCCCGCTAAATCTAGCGGAAAAATTTCCCCGCTAAATCTAGCGGAAAATTTTCCCCGCTAAATTTAGCGGAACATTTTCACCCCCCCCCCCTTCGAGGTCACGTGACCCCCCCCCCCCCCCCCGAGGTCACGTGAGCCCCCTTGTCACGTGACCCCCCCCCCCCCCCCCCCGTGCCTTCCCCTCCTCCTCAAGAGCTGCGCTCTAACCCGGCGTTACAGGGAGTTGTAAACGGCTTTAATTTTTTTTTATCAAGTTTTTATATGAGTTTGCAAAACGTATCCACACAATGGAATGAACCTTACTTTTGCAAGATATTATCTTGTTTTCGTGAGAAAAATTGCGTCTAAAAAAAATGGAAAACACGATTTTTTTTTTACATTTTCGCGTTGACGCAGTTTTGAAGACCCCAGGAATAAAAAAAATGCAACGTTCTGCACCGTCATCGTTTTTCTGTGTTACAGATGCAAACTGGCTTATTAAAACTAGTTAAGATTAAGGTATTTGAGATTTTATCCAAAGAAAAAGAAATTGACAAACTTAGCCTCTCGAGCAACTCTTTCATATTGAGGCATTTTATATTGAATTTTTTAGCTGAAACTTTTTGTGCAGAGTATTTCAAACTACGTTCGATTTTAACAAAAGCTTTAGCGTCCAACTCCTCTAAGTGTTTTTTCGCACTGTGCCGGGTATCTGTATAAAAATCGAAAAGTCAAAATATGCAAAGTTTGAGCGACAAATAAAAAAAAATACAATCATAGTCGATTTTTGTTAAGCTTCATCCGATGGGCCCTTGACAGCGGGTAATTCCGCAAAAACATGCTGCATTTTTTTTTCAGTTTAAGCTGAAAAGAAAAAAAGTTTCAGCTGTCCTATGTCGCAGTCGACTACATTTGAAGGGTCCCTGTCTTAAGGAATAGTAGTACTCTATACTCTTAGAAATAAGGGGGTGTATAGGGGTCCACCCCTTGTCCCACGTGTAACACCTTAGAACAATAATTCGACGTTCAGTCTACGGACGCCGAACCGACGACACCACCTTTCACGATCGGC
This sequence comes from Ixodes persulcatus, assembly GCA_013358835.2. Lineage (NCBI taxonomy): Eukaryota > Metazoa > Arthropoda > Arachnida > Ixodida > Ixodidae > Ixodes > Ixodes persulcatus. The sequence continues at coordinate 217,694 of JABSTQ010011569.1, forward strand.
TTGATAGTCGACCGATACAACTTATTAAAGTAGCTAATGTACGCATTAAAGGATACAGCAAGACAATCAAGGTTTTTTTTTGGCCTTCCTGCAAAGCCTGTTTTTTTTTCTCTCTTGTCTTTGATACGCACATTCGCTATTTAGTACGTTATATCCAACAGCTATGAAGCCGCTCGTAAAAGTTAGTATCACCAGCTCGACGTCAGTGGACTGAACGTCCAAATGTAGTTTTGGGGTGTTACATATGAGACAACGGGTGTACCCCTATACACCCCCCTATTTCTAAGAGTAGAAACGCATGTCACAGTGGTCGTGCTTGGTCATACTATCGGCAGGATAGCTTCAGAGACCATCTTTAGGTAGTGCTTCGCAGCTCAGCAGCTCAGGGAGACTGCTTGTCTTGCGAGAAATTCTCAGTCAATTCGGTCAAATGCGAACTCCACAAGAGGCCTGCAACGGGATGCAAAAGGTAAGCAAAGTAAGCTGGGTCAATTAACAAATGTTGACAAATGCAGTATATCGTAACACATGAGGCGAGCCTTATCTGTTGAACCTTGTTTTGCGTCACTGTTCGAGTTCCGCCTTTCAAACTTTCTTGCCTTACATGTTACGATATACTGGATTTGTCAACTTTTGTTAATCGATGTAGGTTACTTTGATAACTTTTTGCATTCCTGTTCCGAGCCTCTTATGGAGCTCACATTTGCCTGGGAACTCCTCACAAGACAAGCAGTCTCCCTCGGTTGCTGGACTGCGTAGCACTAACCAAGGGTGGTCTCTGACGCTAGTCTGCCTGTTCTTGCATTCCCTTTGTGACACGACACCAGTGTGTCAACAGAGATAGAAACCAATGTGGCCACTGAGCATTTTGCTATATTGTGCACACAATGCTGCAAACGACTTTTATTCTGGGAAGCTACAGAAAGCTTTACGGAGTTACAGCACATTGGGGCCAGTGTGGCCTATACTTTTCCTTACACAATGGTGTGTTACCTTCGCTAATTAAGATTTTTTTTCCGCTAAGCACCGCTGGGGATTCAAACATGTACGTGCCTTCGATACCTCTAGCAGTCATATCAAAATTCAATGAACTGTCCATCTTCTGATGGGAAATTTGCGCGGATCCTGGAGACAACGCAACTTGGTAAAATCTTTCTTTGTCCCTTACAAAGACGCTTCCATGTCAGCAGAACAAACTGCCGATATGCAGTATAGCACATCTGCCCGAAGAGACAAACAAATGACAAATTGAGCAAAGTGTTTTGTTGGACATTGCGTGACATGAGACCGATCGTTTTTTTATTATTTTGTTGCGATCATAGGCTATTGATGAACAGTTGAACACCGACTTCCGCCTTCTAAATGGGTGCAGATGAGGAGAACAACTAACGACACAAGTAATTTTATGACAGCATCTCAGTGGTAGAAGAAAAATAAAAAGAAAAATTGGTGCTTGCTTTTTCGTACTTGTGTGTATGTTAATTTGTTTGTTTAACAACAGAATCTGTAGCCGGTCGTCTGTAAGCTTTCACGCTTTCTGCTTTCTAAAGATATGTCTAACAGCGTCTTGTTTAGCACGCGTGCTTGAATATTTCTTTCCTTGTGACACGTCATTGCTTCGTTCACTTTTTTTTTTCTTTTTGTGATCGCTGCCAGTTTTTGGCGGCATACGCACTCTTTATCAGTGCCCGACATTGTTCATTCTTCGAAGCAATATCTCTTCGATATAAAACAGTATGCAAGTTGTCTTGAGCATAGTTCTGGTAGTTGTTCTCGGAGCACTGAACCATTTTCCTTGTGAAATGGTTGTATAATCTAATAAAATAAAGCTGCAATAATTTGTTTGGGCTGCATCTTGATATAAAAAATTCAAAAACGCTTGATAAGAAAAAGAAAAAATACGTCCCCCTTATGGCATCACATCGAGTTATTATGAGCGTTGGACCAGAGACCTGGTGTTGAAAGGGTGGTTCTAGCAAAATAAGCCAATAGCCCTGGAGGAACACCTCGGCGAATTTTACATCGTTTTTTGTAATGCCGACGTACATTTTAAGAGCGCAAGCAAGAAATTAACCAGGCAAAACGTAATTTACTGAAATGCTTGCTAAATATAATAATCACACGAATAAAACAGCAACAAAAACGCCAGCGGAAAATTTATTACACGAATAGTTCAGCTGCGAGTCGTGGCCGATTTATTTGCATAGGTCATTTTGGTTTATGCTTTCCGATTAAAAGGATGTTTGTTCATTATCGTGGCCTATATAAATAAATGCACCGCAATGGGCCACTAGCCAAATTGCTACTAGAAAAACAAAGAAAATTCTAAACTCTGCGTTTTTGTGCGTTCTGCATGCTGCCAAACGATGATGGTCCCACAGTGCGAAAAATCCATTCCAACAGAACTCGCATCACCCTTTTCCCCATTTGTGAGCTGTAATAAAGCAATGATAAATGAGGATACGCGGCGTCCTCTGCTCGTGTTGTCGACAGAGACAGAGGACGCCATGCTGCTCGCCTGAGGCTGGGAGTCTCGCGGTTGCCCTTGATTGCTGGCGTCTTTATGGAGAGCCTTCCCACGTTTCGCCAGCGGCTCGAACGCGTATGGGGTTACGTCGAGGGTCCCCTGGTTCTGTCCACCCTCGGAATGTTCTCTTCTTACTCGAAATAAACACGCACGCTTCTAAAAGCACTCCAAGTCTATTCATGGAGTCAACGAAACCTGGTAGAGCTCCGGTCCTACGTCACATGCGATTCCGCCAATATTGCCAATTGTCGGACAGGCGTCTGACAATTGCCCTCCGCCTGTTATTTTTACGTTTAGAAACGTTTTGGGGCCAAATTGTTATCATATTGAGAATCACGGGATAAAAATAAGTTAGCAACTGATATTAACTCATTTTGTGAAAACCGCTTCAGCTTCCCTTTAATGAAATTAGAGATTTTTTTGTTTGTAATCACGTACCAAAAAGAAATTCGTACACAAAAACTAGCGTCGTCGCTGTTGCGCATGCCCAAGCCTAAACCGCGTTTTGAATTGCGGCATGACGGCGCCACTATTTCTTTGCGTAAGCAAATATTTTGGGTACGCTATTCTCAAAATTCCCGCGTAGTAGTCCAATAACTTTCAGAAACAATGTCTGCGTGCTGGTCAGTTATCCTAAATAACATTAGTTGCTCATTACGTGACTTGTTTTTTTTTTTTTTTATAAAAGCTCGAACACGGCATCTTGAGCGTCTATCTACGAAGTTTACAGTCCTGTATCTTTTGAGATATTTCATACGGTCGACATTTCGCAATAATATTGGCTCTAGTCGCTTCTACAAATTAGTGTACACATCAAGTATTTCTTAAAAAAAGAGAAACGGTTGTTAAGATAATAGTTTGCGAACACGTGATAAACACCGAAATACAAAAACTTCTTAAATATAAAAGCTTTTGGTTAAATCTTTTTTTTTTCTGCTTTTTATACTTTCTATGGGCTTTCATTTACATGAGTAACATGCTGCGCAACATGATCGAGGAAGGAGAAAGGGCAACTCTAAGGAGCCCCCTTTTTTTTAGTCTGCACGGCCTATGCCTTTCGATACGCGGTGTAAACATCAGTCGATGTACAGCGGCGCAATACCCGGGTCCCACTAGAGCGACAAACTAAACAAACGACAGCGACAAGCCTCAAAACACATGCAGCATACTCGCGATGGTACCTTTGGCAGGTGTTTAGTCGTTCGGTGCTCGTGAAGTCAGCACGAGTGATCGCAAGCCTGCCAAAGATACCCTCGCGTGCATGGTACTCGTGTTCGAGCAAAGCCTCCATTATTCTACAAAGCCTGCCAAATCGCGAAAGACCCCGGTTTGAGGCTTGTCGCGGTCGTTTGGTTGTGCTTGTCGCTCTTGTGGGCATGGGCGTACCAACCGGGGGTGGGGGGGGGGGGGGCAAGGGGGGGGGCGCTTGCCCCCCCCAGCTCTCAGAGTGGGGGGCAAGGCATGGGTTTGCCCCCCCCCCCCTGAAAAAGCCGCCACTGGGCAGGGCAAACACTGGCCGGCGGCGCGATGCCAAGGACACCTCCCCCTCGGCCCTTGGGGTGTGTGTGTGTGTGGGGGGGGGGGGGTCTGGTTTGCCCCTCCACTCGAAAACAAGTCGGTACGCCACTGCTTGGGGGACTCGGGCATTACAACTTACAAACACCTGAGGCATCACATGCCCGGAGTCGAAACGATGTTCCAATGACACTACCTGGCTTCCCACTGCTTCGCCAATAGGGAGTTGTAGTAGATCGTTTTTCTCCTCCGCTACGGTATCCCCGAAGAAAACGCCGCAGCTGCGCATGCGCGCCGTCAGCCTTGTCTGCATAGTTCAAGGTCTTGTGGCGGATTACGAAGCGCTATCCGGGTGCTTAGCGGGCTGCGGAAACGGTCTACTACAATTCCCTATTGTTTTTTGAGTCGCAACCTGCTATCGCTCCACCGTCATTTTGGGCAGGAGCTTCCGTCACTTCGCCTGTTCCTACACTCCTTCGTACCTTACGACAGGCCGTAGAGGCTGCCACGAGCCATCAAGGTCAATTCAATGCCTTACGAGTGTCATGTGACCTTTGAAAGGGACGTGGTGACGTGCTGTCACGTGCTACGTCGAATTGGCGGAGATGGCTGGTAACATCCGCTAAAGACCATCGTAAGGGGAAACAGAGTCAAGCAGAAGGACGAGGGGAAAGCGTGTATCATCTGTAGGCGTCCTCAAGCTTGACTCGAAAAATTTAATGTTGCCTCGCACAGTTTGAGCCTCTCCGCAGATTGTCCTTCTCGCCGCGCGCCAAGTCACGCAGGGGCATGAGCGAACTTTCTGCACATGAGGGGTCAGCGGGCACAACATTTTTTTTGAGCGATACGCAGTCTTTTTGTGATCAAATTAACGGGATATTTTTTGAAGTCGGGAAATTCGCGAAAATGTTGTCCTCATGAACAACTGATTCGCTGACGACATTCATCACCATTCCCAAATCAGTTTCATTCATTCCCTCCTTCATTCATTTGTTTATTTTTTGCGCTCCGGTACAGCTGATGCCTCGATGATAATGCTCAATTTACGGGTCAATCTATAATACTGCTTTATTAATAGTAATAATAATAAATACTAATGATAATTTGTTGTTGTTCTTTTATTGTTATTAATATTGTTGTAATTATTAATAGTAATATTGTTGTACTTATTATTATTATTATTATTATTATTATTATCAGAGCGCGCAATCTGCTTCCTTGACTCAAGGACAAAGTTCTAGAATAAAATGCAAATGACGAGGAAATACTAATAATCGCGAACAGGTTTGAAAGCGTATAAAAGAGAGACGGAGGCAGACATCCAGAGAGAAAGAGAGGAAGAGACAGAGGTACTCCGGATGCTATGAGCCATCGGAGCCAATCCGTGTGTGGGTCAAGTGACCTTGGAGAGGGGGGGCACAGCGACGCGGGGAAACCGTATCACGGGCTACGTCCACAGAGCGGGATTGGCTGCGATAGCTCGCAGCGTCCGCAGCGTCCGGACGTAAGGTGAAACGGAGTTAGATAACTTATCGAGGAAGCTATTGAGAATTCGCGCGTCACAGTGCCTGCGACCGTTTTCCCGACGACGACGCGCCATGGCGGATCTAGGAGGAAAAGTGGCTCTAGTCACCGGAGGTGCGGCGGGCCTGGGAAGTGCCATCGCAGCAGCGCTTCTCGCCAAAGGATGCAGAGTACGCTTTCCGAGTCTATACCTTTCTTCGCGCTTTCGCTTTTGTTCGCGAGTTCGTTTCTTTACATACGCCTCACCAGTGAACGTCACGCTGAATAACGGTGTACTGTCCGCGTATCGATCACAGTGTAGCGTTTCTCCTTCGAACCGAGGAATGCCGAATAATCCGCAGTTAATTCGTCTGCCCGTATCGATGCGTGGTGTAGTATTGTTCGATTTCGATTTCCTCTATATGCTTCGACACCGCTGTCGACGCTACGTTTCGACGTCGTAATTACCCCGCTCGTCGTCTTCGTGCGTTTACGATCACAAGCATAGCCTCCTATATACTGACAAAGCCTGGCGGATCGCCACGAGAAGCGGCCGCCGAAATGGAAAAGGCGGAGCGGCAGACAAGGGATGAGAGCAGAGCCACGTGACTGGCGCCCCGCTGTGACGAGACGGCGAAACACTCTTTTCCCGGGCGAACAAGTGTTTTTCGGGTCCTCACCGCTTCAAAAGCTGTACGCTGACGTCCGAATTCCCCGAGAAATGGCTCTTTGATGCTCTGTGCTACCAGATCCTCGCGCTCCAAATCTGCGACCGGGCACTCTACGGCTCCGTCGTCGAACTGCCAAGCTTTGTGAGTACAAAGGAGGCTATGTCACAAGCTAAACTAATCGCGCAAAAGAAAAAAAAAAAAAAGAAGCGCAGGATTGCGCTGCATTGACATTGCGTGATTGGTATAACCGGTAAAATGCGAACGCGCAAAGACGCCATGACGATGCATTTCTGCCGCCGCTTGCCTGGCTCCATCGGACAGTGCATGGTGTCGGCTTCACTCAAACGTAAAGGGAAACGGAGTATATCTCTCTTTCTTGGTGTGCTCGTTTTTTGTTCCCAGGCTCATCTCTTTAAATAGGTTCGACAAAGCAAACGTTGCGTCCTAAATAGCGGTGTACTTTCCAGGCGTGGATGCAAGTGTAGCGTTTTTTTTTTAAGTCGACAAACACTGAATAACATGGAGTTAAGCATTTACTTTTGTAGCTTGCACCGTTCTATTCGATTTTATCTACAAACTGACTCGTGGGTGTCAAAATTGAAAAAAAAAAAAAAATTGACAGTGAAAATATATATTTATGTATATATATTATTTTTCTTTTTTTTATTAGCACTTTACCTTAACTTGTTTCTTTACACTCGCTTAGAACACCCGATTTAGACAGCGAAACACCGTGGTGTTTTTCTGGACTAAACCTCGCAGGACACCCTCAGCGAACTGCCAGCAGCTTACTTTGTGTTCACTTGAAGAACGTTTGCTTAATGATGACTTTTCTTCTGCTAACCACGACCTCAATATTTATTAACCCAAATGTCATAAAAAGTGCCAGTGTCTATGATTATCGTTTGTTATGTTCCAATATATTTTAAAGTGTGGAGTCTTTCGCTTTTTCTTTTAATAAATCTTTTGAACCTAATTAAATATGAATTTCTTATTGACATCCGACTTAAGTTATTCTGCATCGTTTCTCGTTTCCGTACAAATTATGCACTTCAATTTCTAGTTCATAACCTGGCTACACTGCTTACCATCTTTAGTATCAACCGCATTGATATTCATTGCTTAACTAAAAGAAAAAGTGTGCGCTTATTTTATCTAGAACTTTGGTTTTGCTTTATTTATGTTATGCGGAAAGGAAGTTGTCTGCTTCCTGCGCAGGAGTTGTAGTGACGTCAGAACGACGCCGAGCTCTGATTGGCTTTGATTGACAGGATAGTGGGTAGACCTCAGTGCTAGATTCCTTGAGGTCTACCCACTATTTTATTTTTTTAATCGGCCAATAAAAGCTCGGCCGTTTGACATCATCGCAACCCCTGTGCAAGAAGCAGACGAACTTACGCTCCGCATTGTTTCATGTTCTTTGCCTGCGGGGACACCGGACTAACCGGACCCAGTCAAGCTACCCATTCGAAGTGCTTTGTCCGGTGTCCTAGGCACAAATTTTGTCGATGAAATAAACTTTTTACCTTATCATTTTCTTTTTGCAGGTGGCGCTGTTGGACATTGACGAGAAACAAGGAACCAAAACGGTCGCGGAATTCCAACAGAAACACGGGAAGGAAAGCTGCGTGTTTTACGAGTGTGACGTCACCAATGAAGGCCAACTGGAAGGTCAGTCTCATTTACTTCAAACCATATAGACGTAGTAAAACAAACCACGGCCTCTACGTCTCCAGAAGTACAAAACATTTATACGCACTCGGCAATACTCGTAAAAACACAACATACATTGGCGGTTACATCATGGGTGAGCATCGTGCCGGCGTGCGGTCGTGTATCACTACTGCGTGGTGCACGTTAAAGACCTCAGGTTAGTGGTTGTACTGCACTGGCTCAATCGCCCACATACCGCGGAGAGACAGGTCGCTCGTTGAAGGCAAACTAACTTCAAGGCTGTATGAACATACACACAAAACACAATACAAAATGTCACTACATCGCGACTGTTGTCTAGAAATATCTATAATCGTAGTGTTCGTGCCCAAGACATGGGAGGGATCTCTGCACAAGCAATCGCCATGCTTAGTACCATAGCCTCCAATATACTGACAAAGCCTGGCAGACCGACACGAGAAGCAGCCGCCGAAATGGAAAAAGGTGGAGCGGCAGCCAACGAATGAGAGGAAAGCCACGTGACTGGCGCCCCGCTGCGGCGAGACGCCGATACACACTTCTCCCGAGCGAACAAGTGTGTTTCGGGTCCTCGCCGCTGCAAAAGCTGTGCGCTGACATTTAGGTTCCCCGAGAAATGGCTCTTTGTTGCTCTGTGCTACCAGATCCACTCGCTCCAAATCTGCGACCGGACACTCTATGGCTCCAGTAGTCGAACTGCCAGGCTTTGTGAGTATAAAGAAGGCTATGTTTGTACCGTTCAAGTCCTTATCAGGGCATTGTAATCTACAATACACTTGAAAGCCCTTATATCTTATCTTATCTTTATCATATACGTATATACACTTGAGCCCCGAGGTTGATATCTAGGATGAACTATATAGGCTCCTCAATTCGGTACGCCATTGATTGCTTCGATTGGGGTGACTTTAGGGTGCGTTGCATCAACCCCGCCTATTTACCAAGGCCGGAGTACTGAAATTTCGACGTCACCAAATGGAGGCCAATGCGGGGCACGAACACTGCGTAAGCGTTTGGTCTGGACTCATGTTTAATGGATGAAAAGATGTTTTAATCAAAACCCTTCCAAACCAATGTCACGGGCTGTGTTACATAGGCCTCGGCAAATTTTAAGATAATTTGTCACATCATCCAATGTCACTCGTACGTGCACGCTCAATGGCGTCATGAGATGTGGACTCGAAAGGCGTCCACATCTTCTTCATGGCTGACACTTGTGCGTGCCTCCTTGAACTTCTGTATACATTCAAAAAATGAAATACGTTCACAATTGTCTGTAATGCCAAATTAGAGCGCAGCTCTTGAGGAGGAGGAGGGGAGGGTACGAAGGAGAGGGTCACGTGTGACGTCACGAGAGCAAAATTTTCCCGCTAAATTTGGCGGGAAAATTTTTCACTAAATTTAGCGGGAAAATGTTTTTGCCAAATTTGGCGTGAAAATTTTCCGCTGAAATTTTCCGTAAAATGTAGCCGGAAAATTTTGCCACCATGACGTCACACATGACGTCACGTGTGACGTCATTATGGGAAACGTCCCATAATGCAAAGCGCGGTTACGCCGACGCTGGGGTTTATCCCGAATTTGCAACCTGGCGGGGTGTCACAAATTCTTTGTTTTTTTTTAGGGGGGGGGGGGGTTGTAGCGGGGGATGTGGGGAAGGGGGATGTAGCCTTGTATGTGCTTTGCGCAGAAACTTCTAGGGGGCTTCGGGCTCAACCTGGGGGTGTTGGGGGGGGGGGGGGGGGGTGGATGTATATAAATCACTGCGCCGACGGCGACGGCGACGCCGCTCAAGCCGGAAACGGGCGCCTAAAGGCTGAACTCCATGGAACGAATTATGTGACGAATAACTGGCGAACCCCGCCCGACGGCACGCTCGCTTTGCGCGCGACGTAGCAGCCACTGTGTTGATTCCACGCGCAGAGCAAAAGCCGCCGGCCAAAATTCGTCGGTTATTCGCAGCATATTCGTCCCATGGAGTTCAGCCTTTAGGGCTGTGCTCTAAAACTCTGTAACGAAACAATTTCTTCATACTGTGCACAAGGTCTTCGATAAATATCGGCACCAGACAAACCAAGTGGGTCTGCTATAGCTTTTCACACCTCAGGCGCAACCGTCAGAACTGAACTATACTTCCTTTCACCTTAGGTCCAGACGCAACCTTCGCTACGAGCTGGTGGGAACAATCAGACACCGCAAAAAGAGCACCATCATGGTGTTCTTTGTGTTTCTGTACGTGGTCTATTATCGCTGAATTAATCATAAACAAAAAAGGCCTGTAGGCCTGGTGACTTGCCTTCGTGACGTTGCTTAATTAGTCCTACACTCTAAGAATAAGGGGAGCGGTATGCAGTCCTTTTGGGAACCAAACGCGCTGACACCACCATTTTTCCCCTGGGAGACTCACGGGGAGGGGAACAACTTTAGCGCCCTTCCCGTTAGTCTCTCAAACTTGAACCCTCAGGACTAACCTTTGCAACCTTCTTGTAGGTCACTGGGACTAAATGCTGCGCCCTCACCTTATGTATTACTGAATAGCGCCCTTACAGACCCAGGGGCCAGGTGGCGCTAGACAACGTCAAATTCAAAAAATAGTAAACATATTATTATTGCTGCGATCATAGGCGCCGACTACGGGAAGCTCGGGACCCGCCCCGCCCCCCCGCCGAAATTTCCGGGAGGGGTGGGGCGGCAGAGCCTCCGGTGCCGGGTTCCCCCCTCCCCCCCCTCCCTTCCCGAACTCTACGGAAAAGCAAGTACCATCGCCAGCCTCCGGAACCTCTGGGTGCACCTCATTAATCTCATCTGTGCGCCCTGGTGCCAGCACATATCGATAGCTGGCGCCCAGTGGATGAATACAAATTAATCCACTCACTAGCTTTGGTCACTAGGCAGAGCTGGTGAGTGGATAAATCTTTCTAACTATTCGCGCAGTCCTGTTTGAGGACCCTGCGTAGTATTAGCGAATACGATAAAGGCTAGTGCTGGCAATTCCTTCGAAAGCCATTGGAAGTAGTTGCGAATGACGACAGTGGCACCTCAGCGGACCTGCAGCCTATGGAAGTCAGTGTTGCGGAGTTGCCAGTCCGGAGTTGGAATGATTCCGGAATCCTTCCGCATTTTCGCGACCCTGGAATGGAATGGGAATGGAATGGCGGCAACGTTGAGGGGAATGGAATGGGAATGGAATTAGATGCCTTTCGCCTGGAATAGAATGGGAATGGAATGGGTCCGGTTTTTTATTTTATTTATGACTTTTTTTCTTTTTTCTTCTTTTTTTTTTTTTGAGGGGGGGGGGGGGGGGGGGTTACGTTCAGTTAAACCGAGCAAGTCAGCGAGTCAGTTGCTCAGAAATAAAACGAGCAGCGGGAAACTGCTAGCCCATGTGGAGCCCTAACAGACTCTACGCAAAAGAATGCAATATTAAAAGCAAGCGTCAAAGCAAAGAGCAGAGGGGGGGGGGGGGGGGGGGGGGGGGGGCGGTGGCGCCTTTCGCGGACGCGCAGACGACGGGCTTCACTTGTGTTACACGAGAGCGAAACAAGAAACCAAGCACCAAGCAAAAGAAACGAAGGAAGCGGCAATGGATAAAACCGCCGTGCACGCTTCTCATCGTCCTTCTTGTCTTTTTCTTTTTTTTTTTTTTTTTGCGGCGGCATGGGGAGTGCATGCGCGTGCACCGCCTGAGATCTGGGAACGGGGGCGACTCATAGCTCGCAGAGCTCTGATAACTCGTTGACTCGCGCGCCGCCGAAAGATGATTAGTTATTGTTTTCTTATAGTTCGAGGAGCGTTGTATAGCAGCTGGCCAACCCTGCTGCCTTCCACCAAATACTTTACTAGGGGTACTAGGGGGAATACATTCCACTCCTCTCAAATACAATGGCCTCGGCTTGGACAGGTTCTCTGGACTTGGCGAGAGCCATCTATTGTCGGGAAGGTCTCGGCGGTAAATGAAAATGATGACGATGGTTGTTCTACATACCAAATTTATTGTTGTGGAAATGCTCGAGACCACTGATCTCTATTGTACTAGGCTGGATCGCGGACCGCGGCCTCGGCAGCTGGGGCCGAGTAATGGAGAGGTCCCGGGTTCGATACCCGGACCAGGCGGATTTTTTCGGTCGCGCACCAGTCACCTAGCTGTGTTTGGAGATTTGTGTTTGTCCTTTGTCCCTCTTGTTCCCATTCTCCAGGGATTATTTTCATCATTCTTGTCCAGCTCGCTTGCCCATTTGCATTTAATTGCGTTATAAACGTAACCTTAAATTGCAAGCTTCACCCTTGTTGGTGGCAGACTGGTGGCAGCTGATAAAACCCGTTTGCTCTACTGACGTCTAACCCCGGCATATTTGTTTATTTCTCTCGCGCATTATCCTTTCATTCTTGGCTCGAAAAACTTTTGTCAATGTTATAAACGAGCCTTTCTATGGGTATTACGCACATTTGACCTCGGAAATCCCGCAAAACCTTCGCTCTTGTGAAATGCAGTTCCAGGGTCACCGCATAGATGGCGCCACAATGCCAGTGTGTCCTCTGGTTTAAGAAGTTTTAAGGAACCCAGGTTTAAGAGGTCGCAAGAGTGTGAACGGGCCTTTAGGGTTACAAGCAAACTAGATGAAGTGACTTTAGTCACTTCATACCTTGTTTCATCTTGCGATAGGCGGCTTCGGACGTTACGAGTCACCCCATGCAATCCAGCACCGTGAGCTTAGTAAAATCACTGCTCTTTTGAGGCATTTAGCATTTTAGAGCGCAGCTCTTAGGCGCCCGTTTCCGGCTTGAGCGGCGTCGCCGTCGCCGTCGAGGTCGGCGTCGGCGTAACCGCGCGGTGTATTATGGGTAAGTTTCCCCGCTAAATTTAGCGGGAAAATTTCCCCGCTAAATTTAGCGGAAAAATTTTCCCTCTAAATCTAGCGGAAAAAATTTCCCCGGTAAATTTAGCGGAAAACATTCCCCTCGAAATTTAGCGGAAAATTTTCCCGCTAAATTTAGCTAAAAAATTTCCCCGATAAAATTAGTGGGAAATTTCCTCTAAATGGGAGGCGAGCAGGAGAGGAGGAGAGACATAGCCTCCTCTTCGTACCTTCACCTCCTCTTCATCAAGAGCTGCGCTCTAATTCGGCATTACAGGGAGTTGTAAACGGCTTTCATTTTTTTTTTTGCAATTGTCTATGTGTTTGATAATGTCAGCTTTATGCTGCTTATGCCGGTAATGTCAGCTTTTTTTATGATAATGTCAGCTTTATGCTGCTAAGCTGTCAAATGGCAATTTTTACGTTTAGGAATTAGAGGGATGGAGTGGAGCGATTCAGCCATTCCACGAGTGGGAATGGGCCCAGTGTCCTCATTCCTAGGAGTTGAAAGGAATTGAATTATCAAAAAACTCTAATTCCCGGAATGGAATTGGAATCGAATGGGGGTGCCCATTCCGCAACACTGATGGAAGTAGACGACATAAAACGTCTCGTAAGCCCCATTTCGTTTCCCCAAAAAACAATTCATTACGGTCAGTGCGCTTGAACCACGTAATTCACTGATCACAACAGCAATGACAGCGAAATTATAAAGTCACAAAAGCAGACATTTTGTTTAGGTATCATGCCGTCAGCATGCAAAGGTCTATAGACATGTCTCAAACGTCTCAAAAGACATGTCTCAAGACATGTTTCAAACGCTTTCCCGGGCCCCCTGAGGTGGGGGGGGGGGGAGAGAGTAGGGGTGTCTCTTTTTCGGGAAACGTTTGAAACTATCCGATTAAGAGCGCCGTGAACATAGTCGTCTGGCGTCCGGAAACTCAGAGTACCTGTAAATCTTTGTAATGTTACAACGCTTCACGTACGCAAAACTGTTGCCTAGAAAGTTGCTTTACACTTTTTCTGTTTTTTATAATTATATGAACATATAAGCTCCGTTAAAAATAGTATTTCTCTTCTACTAACGGAGCAAATCATATGTTAGTCAAATCGAACATTCGCAGCAATTTAGTGGCTCTAAGCAAAACTTATTGTGAGTGGAGTGGTCATTTGTGTGAAAACGTGTGGGGACGGTTGATCTGTTGCACCACAACTTGCGTGATCATAATATTTGGTGCTTTACAAATTTTTCTGATAGCACTTGCTTTGATTCTACCTGCTACAGACTGTTTCAAGAGTACAAGGTCAAAATTTGGAGCACTGGACATATTGGTCAACAATGCTGGCATCTTTTCTGAAGACAACTGGAGGAAGATGTTTGCCATCAACATTGTGAGTACAGCCTTCAGCACGTGAGCAAGAAAAAAAAAAAAGAACACACTAAGGAACGTTAACATTCTTACGGCAACGTCATTTCCGAAGTATTACTCCATATTTGCATGGCTATATGTCTGAACGTAAAACATTACACAGAACAAATTCCGCCCCCGGAGCTCTGTAAAATGTTTCTGAGTTGAGTCGAGCTGCGTTTGTGTTGATGTACATACCTAGAAAGCGGTGAGAATGCCCCTTTCTTTGTACCTCAACACTTCAACTCTACTTATATATTCGCTTAGAGCAGAAGCAATATCAAAGTTCTGAGGCGACGATTTTGTATTATGTTAGGTACGTATTCATTTTTCTGGGGCTCCAAGCTGGACACTTAGCGAAAAAGTCGGTGAGCGTTGCCGACTTTCTCGCCGTGTGTCCATCTTAGAGCCAGTGGTTGTTATAGACTGCTACTTCTACTATGCAAACTTATATCTTATTGATAGCATTACGACATCACCTTTAAGAACTCATCTACAAAAAACAGACATATCACCTATGAAGTGTTTGAAAACAGACTTTTGAACTGTGCTTCCTTGTGTTCTGAAACATCCGCTCGCTCACCCAGGCTTTCGGAAGTGAGCGCTCTTGCCACGAACGATGCCTACAACCTATAATAGTGTGACTATAGGCAATGACCGGATGATAGCGGCGGGGTGGCCATTTGGGACGCCCGACCTTAAACACGTGTTTGTTGCCTTCCGTCGCGCTTTTGCTGTGGGTTCATGGGACGCCGAAGTATTCTCGATGGTAGGAGGGTCGCGCTGGAGCCTTGAGGGGTTCTCATCCTGCCAGTGACTATAGTATTTTACTCCCACCTCTGTTCTGAAGACACACTATTTGTCGCGCATTTCTCTTCCGCTTTCACGTAACTCGAGAGCTTCGCTGAAATTATGCCATCTACTCTCCAGGAATCTGTGTATTCCGGGATTTTGCTCGGCTTCAAGTACATGGGTAAAGACAAGGGCTACAACGGTGGCCACATCATCAACACGGCTTCAATTGTCGGTACGTTGTTAAGTGCCGCGTCTGAGACGCTTCCTTCCTTTAACCGAGTCATTATCCTACTTATTATGGTGGTGTAACGTTTGTTGCACCCTCAGGCATACAAGCGCAGAGCATTGTTTCATAAGCTGTCTAATGGCGCTTTCCAACAATTAGTTCGAACGCTAATTTGCGGTGAAGGTGGCGTTGAGGTTACAGCGCACGAAATGAGGACGAAAAGAGAGACACTCAAGGAGACAAACACGAGCTGCTGACTCACAACTCCTTTGTATTCTTCTACTTCTACTTCCTCTTCACGAAACCTGTTTAAATAATAGAATGGTCATAAATGAAAACAAGAAAAAAAGAAACCACTCCTTCGGAGTATGGCACAAAGAATGTTCGATGTCTTTTTTTTTTTTTTTTGTGCAGCCGAATTAACGGTGGGCTGAGTGATTTACTTTCCTACATAGCCTAGGGCTCCGTGTTTTCGGATAAATCCGAAAAACTTCGAGAAACACCCGCCGGTAAAATTTTGGTCAATTCGGATTTATCCGATAAACTCCGAATATTTATCTGTCAATGCCACTCCCCCCCCCCCCCACCCCCGCCCCCCCCCACTCCCCCCCCCCCCGGACAAAAAAAAAGTAAAACCTTTTTTTCTTTTTTTTTTTTTTTTTTTACAGTTTGATCAGCACAGAGCTAATGGCCCTGGGAAACTTCCACCATAATTATCTTTCAAATCTCGGACCGTTTACTCTAAAAAAAAGGGTATCACCTTAAACCCTTTTGTCCCATATAATACACCCCAAAACTTCATTTTACGAGGGGCTTGATAACGGTGCGATATAACTTTTTAAATAGCTAAAGTACGTATCAAAGACCACATAAAGAAAACACAGAGGTTTCACAGTAGGGCCGAGAAAACCCCGATTATTTTTTTTTTCTAGTCAATAACACGGACGTTAGCTATATTAATAAGTTGTACCACGCGACTATCAAGCCCCTCGTAAAATTTGGGGCCGTCTGTTCGACTATAGGGCGCTGTACGTCGAATTGAAGTTTTGGGGTGTATTATATGGGACAAAGAGTGTAACGATACACCCTTTGCCGCTTGTCTCTTCAAGGTTGATTCAAGGCAACAGGTCATTCGTTGTACATTCGGGTCACGACAAAAGCCACTATTTTGGTTTTCAGTTTGGGCCATGCGATTTGTGATTTAGAGAAAGGAAAGGGTACGTTTTAGTAACAGTGAAAGCTATGAACCATAGGGATTGTATAAAATTGGGAAGAGGGGCAGTTCAAACTCTCTATTGCCTCCTTAACCCCACTCCACCTCGCGCGGCGGCGGGCTAGATTGATGGAATTGGATGGGATGACTACGAGGTTCGTAGCCACTGCCTCCTTGAGTTTATTGATTTTAAGGTATCGGCGTTTACCGAAGCACCACTTGTGTGTGACTTTTGTCGTGGATAAATTAGTATTGCCAATGGCAATGGCATCAACGCCAAATTCAACTGAAGATATTTCAATTGATACAAGCGTGTTTTATATTTTATCTGGCATACGTTTACATTCGGTTATTATTTATTTATTTATTTTTATTAGGAAACACAGTGAAATTAAACTCCGAATTTCGGAGAATTGGGAATAAAAAAAAAATATAAACTCCGATAAACTCCGAATCTTCGGCAAAAAATGAACTCCGAAAAACACCTTCCGAATTTCACGAAAAATAAACTCCGAAAACACGGAGCCCTATACATAGGCTAATGACCCCCCCCCCCCCTTCCTCGCTGCCGCCACGTTGTACAATTTTGACCACTAGACAGGTGACCGTACCAAATCCTGAGGCTTTTACGGAAAACTGAGCCGAGATTTGTATTGCGATCGCTGTAAAAAATATGATAAACTCTTTTTCGATACTGCTAGCCCCAGAGATCAGTCTCCGGCTCCGATAAAAACCCCAAATACAGCACCGCGGCTGACGGCCTCAAGCCGTCAGTCGCGGTGCTGTCGGTACTGTTAATAAAGATAAATAGGATATTGCTTGTGCGCGGTACTTCATTACAATCTAGACGTAAAGCTATAAGGTCACGTGTCTAGTGGTACAACATTTGCAACATGGCGGCGGCCGGTTGGGGGTCACTTTCAGATGCCAGTTTATCCCTCTAAGTCCCTCTACCTCGTTCGGCTCAGAAGGCGACGTTAATCTTAATGCCATTTCCTATCCTTTTAGACCATGTGAAATCTTTTGTATATAAGAAATAACAGCGTCTTTTTTTTTTTTTTTGTCACTCGCATTTTTTTTAGAATCACCCTTTCTTATTTTATCAAAAAGATCTGTTTGTGTGTCTCCCGTTTTCGCGCTTTTAACCTCAAGATGAATCACCAACTCGCCCAAGCTTCCATCTTAACAACACATAGTCACCATTTTCTGTATAATTGAGCAAAATAAATATATCTAGGGCGCCGAATAAAACTATCTATCTATGATGGTGGTTACAAGACATTCAGATATCAAAGTACAAATCGGAAAAATCGACACGACGTCATTGCGATGTAATCTTACCACAACTATATACGCCACGCTCATTCTACAATACAACGAAACTGAGCATCGCTCAGGGTATCCCTTACTGCAAACAGGTAAATGGGTAATCAGGGACAAGGGTTACGAGTCTGTTTGTAGGTAGGTACTTCTCATCTCTTAATTTCCTCGCGTCATAAGCACTCCCCACCTTCCCTGCTTGCGATGAACGATAAGTCCCATCGGCGTACATACGGACTCGTGTATGCGGCGTACAATTTTGTATACACGCTATGTGTAAAGCGAAGAACCCGTAGGAATTCCTGGCTGATTTTTCCGCATGGTATCCTAAAGCTAAATGTGATTTAGAATACTCGTCTGACAGAAATATTAATCCCACTACGGTAGCCAATCAAGCGCATCCAGAAGTGCCTCGTCGCAGCGCTCATTGTCTTTGTTCGTTTGCTATCACTAGTGTAACCAATCACAGAAAGCGAATGCACCGTCATCCTGCGCTTGATTGGCTACATCGGATAGTAAACCGACGGCAGCTCTCGTATACTTGTACTCCGTTTCACTTTTAAGTCTTCTGGTCCAGAGTTAAAATTAACAGCATATAAGTGACGGCTATTACCGACAATTCAATATGCAAGCCCAGTTTGGGAACCATTCACGCAACAAAACATTTACAAAATTTAACGTACACAAAGCAAAGCTGTCCGAGGTATTATTTTCAATCGATCCACTGACTCTGTCTCCCAAATTGAAATTCGATGCGAGCCTTCTGCCCATAAGGGTATCAAGATGATGGGTACTCGAACGAAATTTTGTTTAAATATTGCTACATGGTCGTCACGTCATTGATATTCAGAAATATATAAATATGCAAATACTTCCATAAGGCAATTAAAAGGAAACTTAACAAATTTAGTTTGCCTCATCGCTTCAACACGGACTCCTCTAGAAACTCTTTTTACAGCGGAGCTGTTGAGGGTTAGTTTCCCCAGTATCGTGTCCGTCAGCAAACAAAGGATGACACGAAACTCTGGACAGCTACCGCCATCTATAAACGACGACGGCAAACCAGACAACCGGTTTGCCGGTGTTCTGATAACCGCCATCGTAGATGGCGGTAGCTGTCCAGCCTTTCCACTCTGGCTTGCTGACTTGCGGCCGGCCATTACTTCAGTTCATTCTCACCATAGTACAGCTTCGCTGGTCTCCCTTCCTCACCAGAGTGGAAAGACTGCAATTTGTTTTGTTACATTTGTATCGATGAGTGGACCTCCCCATCCACGGATGCTGCAAATAGTGAAAACGTGCGTGGTTTTTCCCAAATACTTTTTTAACCCGGAAGTGCACTGGTACTTTCAAAATGTCTACGAACCTTCTTTGGCCTGACGGCTGACAGTATATTAAAATAAGACTAAAAATAAAAAGTTCGACCGCATGCAGTTGACGATACGAACCAACGAAGCCAGTCAAGGAGCTGTCAAAAGTCCGTCATGACAGCCCTCGTTACCTTTGTGGGTCCGAAATCACCGGCTCAACCAATTAGATTGTATAGGCGTCTGGTGACGGTGTGTCACCCCAGTACCTTAAATAAAGCGCAGTTTCCGTTTACTACTTTCCGCCGTCGGTAATAACAATTTGGGGCCGTCTTTCAGGCATCTATGTGGCGCCTGCTGCACCTGCGTACAACACGTCCAAGTGTGCTGTTGTCGCCATGACCAGGGCATTCGGGGTATGCAAGATTTAATATCCAAAACCTCGAATAATTTAGGGGGTGCTAATTAAGAAGGTAAATGCTGCTCGTTTTCTTTTAATATTATTTTTTGCTATTGACATACTACAAGAAGAAAAAAAAATATTATAACGCGTGTTTCGTAGGTGGTGAAAGTCAATGATTCATCCTGAGCGGTATTTACTCATTCATTCAATTATATTGATTAGCGGAACTTGAGCCACCCTGGGTGGCTTTTTGTACTGAGAGTAAAACAGGCTTTGTACGCCCATTAACAGTTGTCTCACCGTCGTATTATGAGCAATAATAACTATAACTATTTTTCTATTTCAGTCCAAGCTTCACCTAGACCGCCACGGCGTCAAGGTCAACTGTCTGTGTCCCGACCCAATAGACACATCAATGTGGGCCCAAATCACTGACCATTTGTCTTCGGACAAGGGAACAGTGGGCACCCTCAACGTGTTTAGCCCACGAGTGCAACAGTAATGTACCTTTCCTAGTGAAAAGAGAAATGTATAGGAATTACAAGAAATGTAAAGGAGAAATGTATAGGAATTTTTCGCGGGCTCAATATTTCGCTATTTAGGTCAAAACTGAAGTTTCGGAATAATTCGCGGTTTCTAATTTTCGCGACGCGGTGGAATCTCAGCATAGATTTCAATGTGTTTAGATTTTACCGGAATTGTTCGGAGGACCTATTTTTCGTGAATTGTATGCGACTCGCGAAATTCGCAAACATTAGGTCTTCACGAAAATCAGGTCGTTTACAGTATAGAAGAACCTATAAGATCACATGAGAACTTTTATGCATCTTACATAATTCGTAGAAGCTGTGATATATTTATTCTACAAATTATATATTAAAAATGGTTTCCTTTTTAATAACGTTCACTACAAAGGTTATGGGTTACAAACACCTCCGTCTCATAAACACAACATATAAAAAAAGAGCTAGATATTATGTTTGGATGTCTGCTTGCCATGCAACCTCGAACGCTACAAAAAAAATATCAAAACAAAAACACTTCACAAATAAATTTACAAAAAAAAAAACAACAAACAAACATGTCTTGATTTTTTAGCATTGTAATATTGCTATTTTTTTTTGTTCTAATATTTGATATTTTATTACATGCCACGTTGCCTCATCACTTTAATTCCGCCCTTCGTTTGTATCTTTGTAATTAAACAAAAACAATACAAAAGCTTGACATAAAAAAGGGCAGCGTTTCTAGTTTTGTTTATTTTTAGAAAATCTGTTGTCTAGTGTGTACAAAAAAATCTTTTTTATGTATTTTTTCATGTAGGATTTGATAGAGCACAAATTCTTATTCGTGCAACATTTCAAAGAGTATCGGGTGTGATCGAGAAAATAAAATGTTTTCCGGCCCGCATAAATGATTTACTCATCGCAGACAGCTGACACTCCGTGAAAATGTGACGCCAGCCGAAAAATAGAATGCAACATCGAGAGGATGATGTAAACTGGATCAAAAGATGAGGTACAAAATCAAAATTTATCTGTGAGCCGACCGGCCACTTTTCCTAATACTCACCAAACCAAGAAATAATATTGTGGGCTCCAGTTAAAAGTATTTTTGTTAAAAAGCTTTCTTTTCTTTGAAATAATTGTTACAGGCGCTTACAATGTAATTTTTGGTTCGGCGAATGGTAGGCTTAGGTGGACGTCGGCTCATAGAAAAATATCGTCTTTCTCTTTCGTCTTTGGACGCAGGTAACGTCATAATCTCACACATTCGCACTCTATCATCCTCGCTACCGCCCCATTCTCACAGAGTTTCGGAGCTCTTTCGGCGATGCGTGTACTTTATGTATGCGAGTCGAAAAACTGGGTTATATTAAGCCGCGGCCGCACTGCTTATATGTCCCACAAAAGACAATCTGCAGACACTTTCTGATGCATGTCTCTTCCCTGTATTGCGGTCGTGCCACATCGGTCATACGAAAACTGACTGTCGGAACGTTAGAAACATACATCCGTATGAAGCCAACATATGCTTGGAACATGCATGCTATGGGCGTGTCGATCCGCAGGTATTTCCGTCATGCCCGAGTCCCACTAAAGCGACAAACAGAAACAAACGACAGCGACAAGCTTCAAACACGGTCCCTCAGCATGCTCGCGATGGTACCTTTGGCAGGCGTTTAGCCGTTCAAAGCTCGTGAAGTAAACACGAATGATTGCAAGCCTGCCAAAGATACCCTCGCGTGCATGATGCTCGTGTTTGAGCATAGCCTCCTTTCTTCTACAAAGCCTGTCAAATCGCGAAATATTCTGGTTTGAGGCTTGTCGCTGTCGTCTGTTTCTGTTTGCCGCTCTAGTGGGACTCAGGCATCATCATGTCTGCAGCAAACACCGTGTTTTTTTTGTGCGATGTATGGCCAGCGCGAATGCGACTTGAGGTAGTTTTAGCAGATCGGTCCCATACCTCCGATAACGATACCCAAAGATGATACGGAGCGTGCGCAAAGGCGTCGGCGGAGAGACGGGTATCGTTATCGAGTTATCGAAACAATGTGCTAAAAGTTTTTTTTTCTTGCTTTTTCGATCGGTACTTTGAAACAGAGGTACGCAACCTTCAAACTTTCGTCCCATTTTTGTTCGACAGACCCGAGGATGTCGCGCGAGGTGTCATCAAGCTTTTGGAAGACGGACAGAACGGCGCGGCATTGGTGTCTATGAGCGCGAACGGCCTCCAGTACTACAACTTCCAGGAACCAACACCAGAAATGTAACTGCGCAAAAAAATAAATAAATAAAGCAGACTGCATGTTCTGTCAAACGTGCTTTCCCGTCCCAGTAAAATTAAATCAGTTTATTTTCCACCTGGCAACGATGCAAATTAAAGGGCTCTGGAAAAAAAAAAGTTGACTCTTTATACAGCTTGACGAGTTCACCGTCCCCGTTTCATCATCAGTTGAAAAACATCATGGTGTATACAAAAAAAAAATATATAAAAAACTCTAAAATCGATTAAACGTATCTAGCCCAGAAGATGATTTTTATATTTTTTCTTCGACTTTTCATATAGCGAGAAGTTTGGTGTATTTGCAAGTGTGTAGATAAAAAAGAACGAGGTGGTAATCTCTGCAAAGCCATGTAAACGAATCGCCGCTTCTTGTTAAGCCCGATCCCCATTTGAGCGACAAACAAATGACGCAGACTAACGTTAGGCAAATGCAGCATTTTTGCGAAGAAGGTTGCTAAAATCAATCGCGCTCACTTCACTATTTACTTACACTTTTACCATATTCGCTGACAGGGTGCCTTTTCCGAATTCTGGCCTACAGTACGTGCAGCTTGCCTTCCGTCGTGCTTCGACTACGCGCGCAGTTTGAGGCTGACGAGACGCCGAAGCGTGGTCGAAGTTGGACAGCTCGCGCTGGAGGCCAAACAACTAAAGGACCTCCCTGCCGTTCTCACTCTGTCAGTGACTAGTGGGTGTCTACTATGCGGAGAACAAGTTCGCCTGCTTCTTTTGCAGGGGTGGTGTTGACGTCAAAACGCCGAGCTCTGATTGCCTCTGATTGAAGGATAGTGGATAGACCTCAAAGCAAGCTGCCTTGAGGTCTACCCACTATCCTTCAATCAGAACCAATCAAAGCCCGGAGTTCTGACGTCACCACAAACCCTGCAAAAGAAGCAGACGAACTCGCGCTCCGCATACAAATTCACCTAGACTGCTTGTCTCGTGAGAAATCCTCCAGCAAATCTGAACTCCACAAGAGGCGAGCAACAGCAACATAAAAAGTAAGCATTGTAAGCTGGGTAAATTAACAAATGTTGACAGATGCAGTTTATTACAACGTATGAGGAAAACCTTATTTGTTGAACCTTGTTTCGCGTCTCTGTTTGAGCTCCGCTTTCCGAACCCTCTTGTCTTGTATGATATGATATTCTGGATTTTGTAATTTTTTGTTATTTGATCCAGCTTATTTGCTAACGTTTTGTATTCCTGTTGCAGGCCTCTTGTAAAGCTCACATTTTCTCGGGAATTTTCGACAAGACAAGAGGTCTCCTTGGGCTGCTGAGCTGCGTAGCACTAACCAAGGATGGTCTGAAACTAGTCTGCCTGTTCTTGCTTGCCCTTTGTGGCACCACTGTGTCAACAGAGATAGAGACCAATAGGGCCACTGAGCATATTGCAATAATGTGCACAGCTTTAACAGCAGATAAAGTCTATCGTGAGAAGAAACAGAGTATAGCAATTCCTAGAGAAGTGAATCAAACTAATTTGTTAGCAGACTACCAATATTAAAGTTGCCTACCGAGTACAACAAGAATGAAGTTGAAGTAAGACAACACAAGACGCACTCTCGCGTCGTCTTATTTTGTCTTGTTCCTTGTTGTTTTCGGTGCTTTTATACTTGCTAAGCCTCACTTGTGCCGAAGTAATAAAACTTCCACATGTGTGCAAGTTGTTCGTTTCTAAATGAGCCCCCTTCAAAACAGCGAGACAGAATACCCGTTCATCGGAAAGGAGATCGTAGCTGTGAGCAAAAACCAACGATCCGGATTATGGCCTCCCATAAAAACAATTTTACACTCTAAAAAGTTTTAATATTTTCCGCCCACAATGTGAGAAGAAAGGAACGCGACAGCTGTTTCACGGTCCCGCAATTCGGGTGGAATGGTGCGTCAGGTACCTGAGGATGGAGGTATGGTGAATTCTCACAGCCATCGTGGTTGGCGTTGTGCATGCCACTGACAATTGCAACCAGAATTAAGTGAAGTGGGTAAGCGCGGTAGAACTTTCTAAAACCATCCAACATTACGCCTAGCAAGTGGATACTGCCAAAGTGGGATTCCGCATAACGCGAGTAATGTTTGAAAACAAGTCTTTCAAGCAGACGACACGATAAATCTTCCTTCGTTGCGGGACGCCTGGGCGGATGGGATGCGGAAAGCCCCTACTTCCCTTTCCTCGCGGCAAGAGGGAAAGAAGAAATGTTTTTCCGTGTCTTGTGCGCGCGGCAACGACAAGGCACTAGGACGAGATGTCTGCAAGGTGTCGCCCAGAAAGCTCTCGCTTTAAAAACGTGCGCGCCTAGTGTAAACCACGCGTCCTTCGCCATGCATCTCACGCTGAAGAAACCAGTCGTTTAGGCATCGTAACTTTCCTCTCGGTTGGTCCACACTGTGAGCACTGACCGATATTCAAGTACGCAAAACCTGCAGGGAAATCCGCTCTATAGGTCACTAGGAGCAGCTGGTTTCGGAAAAGTCGTGAAGGCGCTTTCCCTCAGCAAGAAACCTGAAGCCGCAGTCATAATGCCCATACATCATATACAAGAGACACGGTGTTGGAGCAGACAGGATGACAAAATTATCTCCAGATAAGTCTCAAGCATAAGATGTTCGCTTCAAACATGTCCGCAGACTGTTCTTGTATGACCAGTGTGACAGACCGTCGTGTAAGGAAGGAACACGTCTAAGACTGTGTCTGCAAACAATCTTTCGAATGATGCTTCAGAAGTGTGACCGGGCACCAAGCAGAGACAGGCATTGCCTTTTGTTTCAAAACCGTAGGTGTATTTGCGGACAAGGAAAACGTTTGCTACGGGAATCCACGCAAGAATTTGCGTCACGAAGGTAAAAACAAACGCACTGCTTCTAAACAACCAGGCGGCATTTGCCCTAACCAGGTCTGGGGACTGGGCGTGCGTAGAAGCCAGGTTCGCGTGAGATAAAGCTTCTGCGCATGCGCTTTGCCGACAGCAGTGCCACCTTAGTGGTGTGACGTCCGTGTCTCCACACCGCTGGAAGCCTTTTGGACCCGTCAATACACTTCATCAGGTGAGTACCGTGGGCGAGGTTTGGAGGACATATGCTGCTCAAACAAAACGCGTTTGTTTCTTTCTCTAGAACGACACACGCGATTTTTTTTCTTTATTTGCACTGCGCGCGGCTTGTGCGAATAGAGACAGTGAGCGATCATAGCGCCACTGTGCCGGCGTCGAGAAACAATTTACCTTTCGACCTCATTTTCCACCTAAACGTCTTACGTCTTCAAGCAACTCTTGACGTTAAGGTTTGTTCGAATATTGCGGTTGAGTGTGATTGGCTGCGTTGGAGCCACTCTTACGACCGCTTATGCCCTTAATTGTCTCACTTGAGCGACAAAGAGAAACAACCGACGTCGACAAGCCTCAAGCAGTTGCAATTTTTACGTGAAGCTATACCTTTGCAGGATTGGGGATCACTTGTGCTTACTTCACGAGCACCAAGTTACTGCAAGCATGCCAAGGGTACCTTCGTATACATGCTCCACGTGCTTGGGGCATGTTGGTGTCGGTTGTTTCTGTTTGTCGGTCTTGTGGAACTCGGGCATCACGGACATATGGCGTCAAGTTAAGTGATATAATGGTCTCACGCGAAACGACGACGACACCGTGACGTCACGTGAAATTCCGCAGCTATATTTGGCAGAAAAATTGACATCATGTGACCCGACCTCCAGTGATCGGTTTTCACGTGTCCTGAAGAATAGCTGAGTCAGCAGCGTGCTCGACTCCCACACCGCTGGCTGGGGTTTGATCCCCGCCAGCGCTTGTCCTTTTTTTTACCTCTCTTTTGTTTGCATGACTGGTATGTTCTAGATGACTCGAGAACCTTTTTTGTTCGAGCTCGGAAACTTCTAGATTCCCACGCGCTTACAAAAGAAGCTTCGCATGGCTGCTTGAGGCAGTCGTCCTTCCGTCGCCGTCAAAGTATGTCTTTGTTACTTTATGTTTCTAGGCACAAGTTCGCCGCTTTAAACGTTCATTCTAAGTTTTATTAATCAAGTTTTTGTTTTTATTCGTGACAATATGACGTCGCGCGAGGTTTGCTCTTTATATTTTGTGGGGAAATTGGCATAATCTGTATTGACGCCACGCAAAATGCCCCTGCTAAATTTAGCAAACAAATTGACTTCACGCTACCCTACTTCATAAAACGCACCGGTGACACAACGACTGAACCCCATGACGACGTGTCACGTGACGACGCAGCGTGACGTCAGGTCCGGTGACTTTCTACGTAAAGTGAAATTTCCACGCTGAAGTTAGCTGATAAATAAATAGACAATACGTTCTTCCTCACTCCCCGAAACGACTGTTTATTGTCTTCTAAACAAACTTAAACGATCGCTGTATTTCATGCACTACAGAAATTTGGGGATAAAGGTCGCTTCTTATTGTATTTATCAACATCGGCATAGGGTGCTCGCTTACGCTCAACTGTCAAATATATATCTAAATATAAAGACACCCTGAAAAACAATTGTGCATGCTCCTAATATATTTTCAATATTAAACCTCTGACCTCTTGGACTTTCTAAACGTTTTACCGTGGAACAGGCGAGTCGGTAATTTTTCCTGTTATACCAGACTTAGAGCAGCTCCAAGTCCGGTATAACCGGAAAGATTACCGACACGCCAGTTCTTCTCCTACGTATCACTACCAGGGTCCTTATCATTAAGATGTTAGCTCTGCGGGGGTCGGTCTCTGTTATCCGCGTGTCTGGGTCCGTGCTATCCTACACACCGTTTCAGCATAACTTGGCAAGCGGCGAAAGCTACTGTCCCCAAAGAGCCGCCCAGAGCATCGGAGTGGAACACGTGACCACGTGCCGTCCGAGTGCATTCCTCGTGAGAAAAGTTGTAACGTGATTCGCTCCGTAGTTTCATTGGCTCACTGGGGCCGTAACGTTAGCCCTCTTTGCCAGGCTACGCCGAAAGGGGGAGTGTTGCGAATGGTCGACACTTCCTCAACGGAGGAAGCTTACTGGTAGACAGAGCGTAAAGATACGTATTCTAGCTGCATCCGAAGAATGTGCAGCGGTTAAATCGTCAAGTGGAAGGAGACCGTGTTTTTTTTTGTTTTTTGTTTTCTCGGCCAGGAAGCGGGAACGATCTCGCAAGACGCGACCATGTAATTCTGCATCGAGCATAAAGCGACAATGTAGCGTTTGATCGATCACGAGCCACGTTCGTCTAGAAGCACGTATCAGTACATGTTTACCCGCAGTAACAGAGCGCCCGAAAGAACTAAAAAAAAATTAATTTATTATTTAATTATTTTTTTAGATACTGCGAGCTCGTAGGACGCGGCAGAAGGAAGGGACATACATTTCACAAAAATTAATAAGGTTCAGAGCTCCAATAAAGCATTAAACAATGTTATCTTTTCAATATTAGTCACAAAACGCTCCCAGAGCGTAAATGAAAATAAAAATAAAAGATGACTAAATGCACGTAAAAAGAGAGTGATAATCGATTTGGTAACAATAGTCAAAGGCACGTGCCGTGTACACTACGAAACAACCCACGATACACGTATATACATATGTAACTTCAAAGAGAGGGCAGCGAACGAGAATAACATCGGGGCGATATGTTCACATTTTAAACAGTGAAAAAAGAAGTCTAATAGCATCCTCGAACATCAAAACATCGTTGATACTGACAATATTCTCGGGAAGCTTATTCTGATTGCTAATCGCGTTTGAAGAAAAATAATACTTGAAAACATCGATTCTGGCCAAATGTGACTACAATGTTTTGGAATGATTCAGTATTTTTTATCTCTTGATAATGTTCCTAAGGTAAGTGTCGTGGTTGATTTTGGGTTGGCCATGATAAATCAAAAACAGAAGCTTTAATGCCGTGCATCTTTTTCCTAACCGCTAAAGGTTGAAGCCCACAATCGTACAACATTTCAGTCACAGAGGATGTTGATCTGAAATTTGAAGTTATTAAACGTGCGGCCTACACCTGTATTCTCTTGAGCTGGTTTATGTCGGTCTTGGTTGCGGGGTCCCAAACCACCGAGACGTATTCTAGAGTAGGCCGTATTAGAGTTCTGTAGGCCGGAAGTCTTATTTCTTTATTGCTATTTTTAAGTCTATGTCTAAGCGTGAATAATTTCCTATATGCAGCTGCGCAGATATTTACAATATGTGGCTGCCATTTTAAGTTTTGACTTATCGTTACCCCCATTACTTCAAAGTTTCTGTTTTGGTCAATTCTACATTCCCAATTTGATATTGAAACAGACATACATTCTTTTTTATAGTGAAGTGGGTATAGGATGACTTTTGGAAGTTAATTGACATTTTTCATTGGGGATGTCATTGGGAACCACTACTTAATCTGATCCAAACTCTCATTTAATGCTACCTGATCTTCGGTCAGGGAGCGCGAGGGCGCTCGGAAGACGAGACCATGTAATGCTGCATCTAGCATAAAACGACACCGTAGCATATTTGTTCTTGTTATTTTCATTCGCAAATTTACATATACTGATGAAATTCTGCCAGCTTAGCGTACAAGAGAAACGTGAAAAAGCGTCGTGACGCACAACCGAAATGCGAACAAGAAAAAACTTAAAGGACGCTTAAGCTTCGCCTTCAAAGGTGTCATAAGGAGGTTTCTGAGATTGCTTACATATGGCGATAACTCATTCTGTGGGCTCTATATTCATCCTAGAAATCCATAAATCATAACGATGCGCTACCGATTTCCCTATTAAGAAAACAATAAAAAGTCGAAATTATCTCCGGCGATGGCAGGAGCATTGGGCCGGCAGCCAGGACGGCATGTGACCAATGAAAACGCTACTTCTCGTTGAGATTGCAAACGACGTTATTACAAAATGTGCATGCATTTGTAAATGATAGAAGCAAGTAACGGTAGCAAAAAAATGTTAATTTTCCCCGGAGAGGGAAAATAATATCGCATTAATCGATTCACAAACAACTAACTACGGATTTTTTTTTGTTTTGTTTTTTTGTCTTCCGCGGGAGGGATGTGTCCGGTCGTCAGCTCTCGAGCGCTCGCTCGCTGGGTTGAATCGTAGTCCGGACGATATGGGCAAAGAGCCGTGCGCATTCGAGATATTATTCCGCAGTTCCACCGGTCGGAGGCGCGAGGATCCTTCGCTTGCTATTGGCTGAAAATGGTCCGCCACATTTAGGCGATCTCAGAAACCTACTCAGGAGAACATTAGGAGTAGAACGCGTTCCTGGGCCTCGTTCGGAAAGCCTTCTCCTATTGTCACGAAGTTTTGCTCGCGCGAGTGTTTAGTCTAATTTTACTTTATATGTTTACCTTCTTCGAGGGTTCGCTCGTCTCCACGGCACGGCTCATGAATTCTTCCGGAGTCGAGAGGCCCGAAGTGGGGGCGAACGTGAACGCTATAACGGTACACTCAGTTTATAGAACCGCGCGTCGGAGATGTTTTGTCTTGTGCATGTCTGCTTCTGGGATCTTCACTTTGGTGGTAGTTTTTCTCCGTGTATAGGTAACTTCTCTGTCTACGAATTTGCTTTGTATTGTTTATGGCTGCTCTTGCGAGCTTCGTTAGTAATGTGTGCTGTCTTGTGTATGCGCTAGTTATTGGGATGTTCCTATTTGCTTTGGGCTCCCAGCCTTTTGATTGGCTGTAAGAATGCCTTGTGGGATTGACTGCCGAAGTGGCCCCAGAATGCTGCTAAACTCAAGCAAGAGCAGCCGTCAAAGGCCCGCAGGCTCCTGGATGCCAAGCCCTAAACATCACCCTGCCCCCGGAGGCCAACCTGCACGTCCGATCCACTTCGGCTGTGGAGTCTTCCACCCGCTAACTCGCAAACGTGGGACTCCTTACAGCTGTGGAGGAGTTCGGCTCGCTCGCCTTCGTGTGGATCCTTGTTTGTCGAGTTTGGCTGTGGTCGGGGCACCCGCAGAAGGCGTAACCGAGGAGGACGCAAGCGAAGTCGTCAGAAGTTAGGAGCAGTGGTCCCCAAAAGCTTAATCTCAAATTATAAATATTATAAGCAAAGCGATGTAAAAAAGTAATTTCTCTATGTTCCTTTTAATAAACGGTTCTTTGGTAGTGAAGGGCACAGGCGAGAGAAAGGTGATGCCACGGGGCCAATGCGCGCGCGGATGCTGGGGCGAGTCTGAACTTGCAGGTGTGTGGAGCCCTGGTTTGTGCTACAAAATGGAGTGTGAACCAAGTACTTGTGCTAATCCAAATAGGCGGCAAAAAAAAAAAAATGTTTTTGATGGCTTTTTGGGGAATGCGTTAGCACGAACCCTAGGAATCGCCACGCACGTCCTCCTTTAGGAAACGGTAACACTGATCCCGTAACAAATAAAAAAAAAAAAAAGCCAGCAAAAGATAGAGGAAGCTAAAGAGAAAGTCCAAACAGTGAAGGGGTCCGCGTTAGCGTTTCCCAGTGGGGGACGTGTGTAGCGTTTCCCAAAGGTCATGCTAACGAATTTTCTAAGGATCCACCAATAGATATTCCTTTAATTGCAATATTATTAATATTATTATTATTACTATTATTCCTTTTATTCATACCGTGAACTTCGGACTCTGGTTTCTACTCGGTGTGCAATAGTACTGTGTGTGTGTGTGTGCGAGTGTGTGTGTGTGCGTGTGTGCGTGTGTGTGTGTGTGTGCGCGTGTGTGTGTGGGCGTGTGTGTGTGTGTGTTGGGGTGTGTGCGTGTGTGAGTGTGTCTGTGTGTGTGTGTGTGTGCCTGTGTGTGTGTGTGTGTGTGTGTGTGTGTGTGTGTGTGTGTGTGTGTGTGTGTGTGTGTGTGTGTGTGTGTGTGTGTGTGTGTGTGTGTGTGTGTCGTCAGTGTATTCGCTGCGTTTTTGTTTCGGTGCTTTAAATTTACGCGTAATTTGTAGCTTGCGTATAGATTACGGTGTGCCAGCACCAAGACCGTACGGCTGTTCCAGGGCTCCTAATAAAATTGACTCTTGATTCTTGATCATCATAGCGCATAATATGCTTCGTGCACGCAAGGACAAAGCACAATAATAAAATTCAGAGGACGAGAAAACACTCTCGCTAATCGTGAAGAGGTTTTAAAGCGTATACGAACGAGAGAGGGAGGCAGGCAGGTAGAGAGAAAGAGCGAGAGAGAGAGACAGAGGGAGATAACTTATCGAGGAAGCTGTACATAGAGGGTTCATCGAGCCTTCGCGCGTCACAGTGCCTGCAGCCGTTTTCCCGACGACGACGCGCCATGGTGGATCTCGGAGGGAAGGTCGCCCTTGTCACCGGAGGTGCGGCGGGCCTGGGAAGTGCCATCGCAGCAGCGCTTCTCGCCGAGGGATGCAAAGTACGCTTTCCGGGCACACACCTTTCTTTGCGCTTTCGCTTTTGTTCGCGAGTTCGTTTCTTTACATAAGCCTCGCCAGTGAACGTGACGCTGAATAACGGTGTACTGGCCGCGTCGCTTCAACGCGACGCGCTCCCGTTTGATTGAAACGGCAATAGACGCCGTTCCGGCAGCCGTCATTCCACAATCTTCGCTCATGGCCCTGGACAAGGCCCGACCGGCTGAGCTCGCGCCCTCTGCGGCACGGTGCAGTTCACAGGGTACTCGAGCGCGAATCGGCGAAGCGTTAACCCCCCCTCCCTCCTCTCATTTCTTGTGCCACCCACACGGAGTTCTAGGGAAATTTATGCAGCTTAGTACACCTATACACGGACCAATGTGTTTTTTTTTGTTTTTTTTTTGTTAAGAGTTAACGCTCGCAGGTTTGCTTCTTGCACAGGGGTTGCGATGATATCAGAACGCCGAGCTCTTACTGGTTGGTTGAAAAACAAAATAGTTGGTAGATCTCTAGGCATCTAGCATTGAGGTCCTATACTTCTGGTCAAAGCTAATCAGAGCTCGGCGCCGTTCTGATGTTACCGCAACTCCTGCGCCAGAAGCAAACGACTTGCCCTCTGCATTGGTTTAGCTGTGACAGAACACGTACAGAAACTTGACGAACACTATGATGGTGCGCTTTTGAGGTTGTATGATTGTTTCCATCAGCTCGTAGCGTCGACTGCGTCTGAACTTGAGATGAAACGGAGTTGAGTGCCCTACAATCGTTATGGGGGAACTGCAATCTACAATACAATTGGGAGCCCACATTAACTGATATCTAGGATTGACTATATAGGCACACTAATGACATAAACCAAGGCCGTAGTGCTTACGTTTTGATGGCAGTGTGGGGGCCAACGCGGGGAGCAAGTGCTGAGTCATTGATCGGCCGGGGATGGAGTGTAATCGATGGAAATATATTTTAATCAGAGTCGTTCCAAACCGAAGCCTGTCATAGATTATTGGATAGGCCTTTGCTAATTTTTAGATGATCTGTTATATCACCCACTGTCACTCGTCTAACCGACCGAATCAGTTCACGTGCTCGCTAGATGACCTCATCAGTCGTGGACGCGGACGGCCGTCCGGCTGGTTCTTCATGGCTGACACTTTTGCGTCCCTCCTTGAAGCTCAGCTATCTTGAAGGTTGGTTTGACTCTGAGCGATTGTTTCGGTTGTATTCCATGCTAGAATCAGCTGGCACGGATTTTCGCAGAGCTGTAAAGAGCATCCTTCCATACGTGTCAGAGCGCACATGCAGGGCCTCAAGGCTTCGCACTCCGATTTCAGCTTCGTCATACGACTCCCTGAGGGAGTTGACGCTCTTGGTGTCATGAATTTTCCGGACAGCTAGAAGTCGTGACAGGTGGCTCTCGATGATTAACTTTTTTTGACCAAATCTTTCCTTTAACAAGTCGATGGAAACTTCGTAGTTCTCCGTGGTCACCGCAAGGCCTTCAATTGTTGCCGCTGCTCTTCCGGTCAGGTAGCCCTTGAGGTATTTGAACTTGTCGATTGCAGAGTCTTTCGATCTGGCGGATAGTGCAATCAAACTGCCTCTAGAAACCCTGTCAAGCACGTATCTCTCCATGAAACTTCGTTATCTCCAGTTTCAGAAGCTTCACTTTTGTGGTTGTTGCTCCTTGCTCTGTAACGGATATAAGGACCGTGATTTGAATGGAAGGTGACTTAGTGGTGGCTCGTTCACGTTCTGTTAGCTTGGTTCACAGTCGCGTTTTCGCTACGCTGATTCGTTCAAGGTAAACGTCTGCGCTTGTCATCTTTTCCTCTAACGATTCGCAGCCAACGAAGGCCTCCATCTCGCGGTCCAGATACTTTAACGTTGACTCTTTGAGCCAGAGAAACGCACACTTTTCTTAAACTCACCATGCTACGTTCCTTTCACTTTCAGGAGATCGCTGATTTCGTTCGGGAGGTTCGTTGTTGACGTTCGTACCACGGCCCTTCTCCGTTTCAGTCGGTTGATTGAAGCTTAGGTTACGGGTTACATTTCTTCGTTCGTGGTGTTCGTTCTCGGTAATCCCAGGTTCCTGCCGCGGCCAGCAGAGCGCTCGTTCACGAGGTTTTTGTTGACGCTCGCACCACAGCAGCTTCCCGTGTTTCGTCCACGGTCGTCCCAGGTTACCTCGGGTCGCTATCATTTCGTCGAAACTCGTTTCGCGGAACTACGTTTCGTGGACAACTTTTTATGGACACACGTTTCGTCGACACGACCGTTTCATTGACACTCGACACCCCAGTGATACACGCCAGTGATACAGTGATACAATCGACACCCCAGTGATACACGCTTGACGAAATGTTCCTACAGCGTGCGAGTCGCGTAGACTTGCACGCTGTGGGAACATTTCGTCACGCGTGTATTACTGGGGTGCGCGTTAACCCCCCCCCCCCCCCCCCCCCCCCGACCCGCGTTCACGCCGCCTAGCGGCGACAGTCTGCGTCGGCTCAGTACAAAAATGTTAACCCACCTGACCGACCCGTACACGCCGCTTCGCGGCGACAGTCTCATACAGCTTATCACAGAAAAAAGCTAATCTGAGCTGTCGGTGAAACAATTTGTCGATAAAACAATTTGTCGATGAAGCATCGCGTGTCGATGAAATGTCGTTCACTGAACTGATTGCCACCGGGTTTCTTAGATCGCATAAATATGGCGATAACTCATTCTGCGGGGCACTAAGCATCCTAGAAATTCATAAATCATAACGTTGAGCGCACGATTTCCCTATTAGAAAGCCATCAAAGATCGAACACACCGAGGTCATCTCCGGCGATCGGAGGAGCATTGTTCTGGCAGCCAGGACGACATGTGACCAATGAAAACGCGACATTTCGTTGAGATAGCAAATGCTGTTATCGCAAAATGTGTATGCTTTTGAAGATGATAAAAGGAAATAACAGTAGTCGAAAATGTTGTTTTTCGCGGAGAGGGAACATAATAGTGCAATAATAGTCTAAAAAACAGCGCACCATGTTTTCTCGCTTTTTTTCTTTTCTTCCGTTGGAGTGGTTTGCCCTGTGGTCAGCTCCTGAGCACGCGCTGTATGGGCAAAGAGCCGCGAGCACTCGAGATATCACTCCGCGGTTCCACCGATCGGAGGCGCGAGGATCCTTCACTTGCTGTTGGCTGACAGTGGTCCTGGTTTAGATACTTGCTCCTCCCATCGCCGGAGATGACCTTGGTGTGTTGCTATCCTTGATTTCTTTTTTAATAGGGAAATCGGCCGCTTATCGTCATGATTTAGGGATTTCTAGGATGCCTAGGGTCCCATGATGCAACGCGCGGGTCACTCGTGACCCCGCGCGTTGCATCATGGGATGTTTTCCATAATGACGTCACACGGGGCGTCACGCGTTACATAACGGTCACTCGTGAAGGTCACGACGATGGTCACGAGGTCTTCACGAGTGACGTCAGGAAGGTTGCGAGCGACGTCACGAGGGGCGGAAGGCAGGCAGGGGTAGGACGAGTGGGAGGAGGAGGTGAGGAGAATGAGAGGAGGAGGGAAGGAGAGGGTACGGATAAGGAGCAGGGGCATACCCTTCCCTCCTCCTCCTCAAGAGCTGCGCTCTAATTTGGCGTTAAAGGGAGTTGTAAACGTCTTTCATTTTTTCTTGCTTCGTTTACTACACGATAGATGGCGCATGGCTCCGAGCATTATAAAATTCAACAAATTTCCGTCACATCGCTAATTATGATACAAAATGTGGATCAGAATATTCTGTAACAAAGATTTTAAGAAACATTCGCCGGCTATTTCTTGTTTATGATCGCGGAGCTGGTGAAGTAGGCTCCTATCCAATAGGCGACGTGGATTTGGATGACGTGGCTTGGCACCGCGGATGCATCGCAGTGAAAAGGCAGAGAGCTTTCGAAGGAATGAAGACATAAACGAGTCCGTTTTTCTTTTAAAAGTTTTATGGCGAAAGTTTTCATTTTTTTTTTGCCCTCTATTTTTTGTGTTTGGTTTTCTTTTCACACCTTTTACGACGTACGGTGGATGAAATTCGATTTCAGAATCGTTTTATGGTCCCTTTAAGGAATTATGTCTCGTTCCTCATTTCTGTACTAATTACGCACTTCAATCTCTAGCTTGCCTAGACTGCTACACCCTTTATTATTGACCGCATCGCCATTCATTGATTAACTAAAAAATACAGTGTGCGCTTATTTTTTCAAGATAATTATCATCGGTGAAGGGACCAGAACAAAGTGGAAGCTCCTCCCACCTCTTTTCACTTTAGCAAAATTAACGATGGAGAGGAGGTCGCCTTCTTTCCAGCCTTCGCTTTGGTATAAGTTGTTTTATGTATGTTATTGTATCATGTGCTGTGTCTGTGGGACTACCAGACCCAGTCAAGCTACCTATTAGAAGTGTCTTGACCCTGACACAAATTCTGTCAATAAAATAAACTTTCTTTTTTTTTTTTGCAGGTAGCGCTGTTAGACATCAACGAGAAGCAAGGAACCAAAACGGCCTCGGAATTCCAACAGAAATATGGAAAGGAAAGCTGCATGTTTTTCGCGTGTGACGTCACCAATGAGGGTCAACTCGACGGTTAGTCTACAAGCGCAATTTCTTTACCTCACAACATTTAGCTTATATACAGACGTATTGAAACAAACAGTGGCGTCTACATATCAAGAAGTACAACATTCATACGCACTCGGCAATCCTCACAGAAACGCCTCCTACATTGGCGGTGTAGTGTTCATGCTCAAGAAATGCGTGAAAACTCTACACGGGCCATGGCCATGTCACGCAGCCGGCGCTACGAGGTCATGGGACCAATCAAGCGGCATCAAAAGCACAAGTCACTGCGCCTTTTCTCTTTATCATCGGTTCAGCGATGTTAGAACACACAAAGAAATAGAATGAACTGATAACGCGCCCTTGCCGTTGTCTCATCGGTTGCCATCAGCTCGTAACGTCAGCTGCGTCTGGACTTGAGCTGAAACGGACTATAGTGCCCCACAATCTTTATCGGGGCATTGTATTCTATAACAGAGGTCGGAGCCCTTACCTTATCTTTATCATATACGTACACTTAAGCCCCGAGGTTGCTCTCTGGGATTGACTGCGTACATAGGCAGATCAATTCGTACGGCATCGATTGCATCGATTGGCGTGACTTAAGGAGTGTTGCATCAACCCCGCCAATATCCAAGGCCGTAGTGCTGAAGGTTCAACGTCACTGATCGGAGGGCAATGGAGGGCTTGCAGTTGCTACGTCAGCGGTTGGACGGGGCTCGTGTTCAATCAATGGAGCTATATTTTAATCAAAACCCTTCCAAAGCCCAAACCCAATCCTGTCACGGTTTGTTGCATTGGCCTCGGCTACTTTTCAGGTACAGTCGGGGACAAAAGTCCCCAGGACGTGCGAGCTGCGGCTGAAACGCATTGCTCTGCCATCTGCCGGCGGGTCGCCTGGTTTCGAGATCACACAAAAGCGCATGCGCGTCCTACTCTGCATGCAAACATGTGTGTTTTTCCGCTCTTCTGCGGCACAGTGCCTAACTCGGAATCGGGCGCGTGATACCGCCTTGGAGATAGCGCTGGCGGCTGACGAGCGTCTGCTACACATTCCAAAACTCGAGATACCGCCGGGGGCATTGCGCCGCATTTCGCCGTGTCAGTGCACCTTGCTTTATAACCAGTTGAGCTTATCGCTCAGTTGAGCTGCCGTTACTTCTTGCTTTATATGTGCCATGTCAGAAAGCGCTATCTCCGGGGCGGTACCACGCGCTCGATTCCGAATTAGGCGCCGCGTCGCAGGAGAGCGGGAAAGCGCACATGTTGGCAGGCACAGTTGGACGCGCATGCGCTTTTCTGTGATCTCGAAACCAGGCGACCCGCCGGCAGATGGCAGAGCAATGCGTTTCAGTCGCAGCTCGCGTGTCCTGGAAACTTTTGTCCCCGACTGTACTTTGTCACATCATCCAGTGTCACT
Organism: Ixodes persulcatus; assembly: GCA_013358835.2. Classification (NCBI taxonomy): domain Eukaryota; kingdom Metazoa; phylum Arthropoda; class Arachnida; order Ixodida; family Ixodidae; genus Ixodes; species Ixodes persulcatus. The sequence goes on from JABSTQ010011569.1 coordinate 255,283, forward strand.
CGTCTAACGGACAGAATCGGTTCACGTGCACGTTCAATGTCGTCGTCAATTGTGGACGCGGAAGGGCGTCCGGCTTCTTTATGGCTGACACTTGCGGTTCCCTCCATGATGTCCTGTATACATATACAAACACTTTCCTGCGACAAAACAATTCCTTTGCATACTGTGCACAAAGTCTTTGATAAATATGCCCCTATAAAATGATTTTCGATATTTGTATTCTTGAAAACGTGTTGACTTCTTGTTCACTATTTACTTTCTTTTCTTTTTTTTTTTTTTACTTCATTTCCTCTTGAAATGGTCAACAGAAAGTATGTTGATTTTGTATTGAAATGTTTCGGTCGATTTCCTGCAGCATGAGTTAAAAGGAAGCTGTAAAATTTTGGTTCACTCTGCGTTGTTTGTTTTTTTTTTCCTCCGACTTCATGTTGCCAGTGTCATCCGAAAGACTGCAGACGTTCAGTTTACATGGTGTTGAAAACGTTCAGTTGACTTTCTGTAGCCAGCGTCATCAGAAAAGCATGCAGAGTTTCTGACGACTTTTTTTTTTAACATAGACATCTTTGACTATATGTCAAAACTTTACACTAAGTTTCCCTGTAGTCACTCACAAGGTGAAAACGGCAGGGAGGAACTTCAGTTACTGTCTCGCTTCCGGCGCGAGCCTCCTACCCTACCTGGCACGCCATCGTATGAGCACCAATTTAAGTGCGCACCAATCTATGCCAAACACACCCCACTACCAAGTCCGGTAGCGGGGTGTGCTGGGCGTTCGTATTGATAGATGGCGTCGGGAGCAGCGTCCGAAGGTGCAGCCAACCAGCGAAAGAAAGCAGACGACACGCAGACAAAATTCGTTGGCAGCAAAAGCGCCATCGTTATGCAGACGCGTTTTTTTACTTTAAGTTTTGCTTTTCTTGTCCGCATTTATTTTTTAACCAAAGGTCATTTAAAGAATATTATGTTAATTTTAATAAACCATGGTGGTCGCGAGCCGTCGCGATAAGGAAGTTAGCACCATCTATCAATACGAACGCCAAACACACCCCGCTACTGGACTTTGTCGTCAGCGTCGCCGCCCGCCGTAGACCCTGGCAAGTTTTTTGGCCCTATTTTTTACAGAAAAGGAGCTACGCTTTGTAATTTTACAAGAAAAAACCGACCTGTGAAATGAACCTTTGACGAAAAGTTTAGATTGCTACGTGCAGGCGTCGATTTTTACTGTCCATTTTAGATCGAGCCTGGTGACTTGGGTCACCCTATATATTAGATGACAGTCATAAAATATCAATAAGCTGTAATTAAAACCTTTGAACGCGTATAGTTTTTTATTCTATGGCTTCACAAATTTTACAAAAATTTGTAGAGCTCTACCAAAATTTGTAGAGCACAAAAATCATTAAATAAACCTAGCTTTCTAGCTAGAAACTAAGCATTCTTTTCTTTCTTTCTGCACGGCTGTAGATTTTAAAATAAAAAGCTGTAGCTTTTCAGTTGAGAAGCTACATAAAAACATCGTGGAGGCGACAGAAAGTTCGTTGCCCTAGTCAAAAAGTCATTTGTATGATAAATTTCTTGTGTCCAATAAACACATATGAATCATGCAAGATACATGAGAACATATAAGAACTATATAAGAACTATATAAGATATGAAAGAACCATATAAGAAACTTATAAGAAATTTCTCTCAAGTTTTTTTATATTTTCTTATATATCTTATATTGTTCTTATATGTTCTTATGTATATTGTATGATTCATACGTGTTTATTGGACACAAGAAATTTCTCATACAAATGAGATTTTTCAATAGGGTGACTTTCTTCTGAAACGTGGGCACATAATCAATAAAAAATCCACAGAAAATATAAAGATAGTAAGATGACAAGCTGTTGATATTTTATATTTTCTTATGAATTTTGTTTCAACAGCTTTTCGACGCAAAACCACAGCCTTTTCTTTTTTGTAATGGTAGGCACCAGACAAACCTTCTGAAGACGAAAACGATGGCTCCCTCACATTTGCAAATCAGAAGGGGGACAGCCATTGTTTCCCGTACCCCAGTCAGAATCGCCCAGCTACGTCGTACAAAAGGCGTTGATAAGATAGTGCAGGCAACATAAGTCCTAAGATAACCAGAGAGCGGTACTTGCGGTACCTGCGAACACCCAGTGTTCGCAAGTACCGTGAGCTACGCCAGACTTTACTGCTGGCCTTCTTGGAGATGCTGTAGAGAAAAGGTGCACCTCTTAGGGAATGTTTAACATGCAACTAGGACTACACAAATTCAAGACCGGATGTAGCAAGCCGACATCCCTATCGAAAACGTATACTTTAGCGATTCTTCCTTTCGTAAATTTAAATATAGACAAACTTTGTTATATATTACAATACAGTCACGTCTCGTTAAAACGAACAGGTCCGTTCCCCTCATAATATTCATAATGCGAGTCGTCCGTAATGAACAGACAAAAATTCATAAATGTACCCAGTTTGTCAACAAATATTTTGGCAAATATTAACAGAGTCATATTAAAAGACATCTAGTAGCGCTGTTTATATTTTTTTCTATTGACAATACATGTATATTCCCCAGTAGCACAAACGTGCGGGCCGGCTCTGGGGCGGCCTCGGCGTTTTCCGACATTTTCAGGCGCAGCCGGAACTGGGCCGGAACCGTTTTGCAACATCAATCGGCTACGGGCCGTGTGCGGAGTTTTGCGGCTGTGCCGCAAAACGCCGTAGCTGGGCCGGAGCCTTCCCAATAGCACAACCGTGCAGGCCGGCTCTGGGACGGCCTCGCCCTTTTTCGGCATTTTCAGGGGCAGCCGGCACCGGGCCGGAGCCGTTTTGCAACACCGAAAGGTTACGGGCCGCGGTGCACTGTCCGCACGTTTCGCTACAAAGGCCCGTTACGAAAACCAAAGAAGGGAGACCGATATCGGTCTCTCTCTCTCTGGTTTCCGTAGCGGGTTATTGTAGCGAAACGTGCCGGCGTGCGGTATTTTCGCTGACCTGCATCCCTCAGTGGTAAGATCTAAAGAAAGACATTACGCGCAGAAACTTTGAATAAACATTTTGTTTATTAGTGACTAGCTTATCACGTGAAGAGTCGTACCAAAAATTAACTAATTTAATTTAGTGTCCCTTGAGGCTCAACATGTTTTAACATATCCAGTTACGTAATTTCCAGGCTACAGCATAGTTCTTTCTTTTTAAATTCCTTCGGTCGGTGTGTCAGTTCCACGAAGTGCTCTGTTTTCCACTGTTGCTCTCATCACCTTTCGTCAGTTTCTCCCGGCCGCCTTCTCTGTCGGATGCTCCTGACAAAAATTTTCCAATACGTTGTGCGATCCGTGTGCCGTCAGTGGAAGGAAAGCGTTTAAGCAGTACATCTGAAACACAAAGATACAGCGTGTACACCGCAGTTGTGATATACCAAGTCATTATGAGCATACAGTGTCTAGCCACATAACAGTCCCATTCGACAATGTAGTTTCATGTGGCGGTGTTGGAGAATGAACCTTTGTTGCACTCTCTCTCAAATTAAAGTGCATATGGTCATTGTGGGCCCAACGCCGCTGAAGAAACTGCCTTGTCGGAAGTTCTTTTTTCATATCGCGTTAGGCTGTGCCTTACAGCTGTACATATATATAACAACAGGATGATTTCTATATGTTGCTACTATAGTGAATACTGCTTGATTAATGAGTCTGTGCGAAATAATAAAAAAAACCGCGGAGGACGTGGACACAACCTTTCCATTATCTACAAACTACTCTGCTGTCTCAGTGAAAGAACAATGTTGTTTTTTCTGCTTGTTGTTCTTATCTTTTCGTGCAAATAATTATTAATATAATCAGAATAACTTCACGTCAAGCACAATGAATGAACTTCGGAGTAGGACTGGTTTGGTTACCATGATGATGGATGACGATGAGAACACGCACGGCTGATGCGCTCCTTTATTGCGCTGAATGAAAATGCAGCCTTCCACTAAGAAATGCTATCTGAACTTTTCCGAAACACCATCATGATTTGAGTCTTACTCATGCCAATCAAATTTGTAATTATTTTGAGATATGAGAGAAAACCGGTTTTACCTCGCATGCATCCATAGAGAGCCAGAGATTCAAAGAACTTTTTGGTGCTCGTGCCTTTGAGAGTGTACAGTAACATCACCTCATTTGAGAGGAGTCGTTTTGTCATTATGACTACAGCATCTTTGAACGTCTCGCCTCCAAGACGTTCAAGGTAGGAGACCTGCAAGTTGAACCAGAACTCATAACAAAAAAATCCCGGGACAAAGTATTCTAGGAACGCGATTCATCTCAAAAGAGAGTTCGTGGTCCACGCGTGGACTACAGGAAATAATTTCAATGTTACGGCCGCAACAACGGAGGCGAAGGGAGATAGGTGGGGCACACGCAAGCTATTTGAGTCATTCATCCTCGGGGATGCGTCAGGGTGCAACAAGAACCGTGGCCTCCTCCTGGTAGGGCTGCGTTGACCGAAACTTTCTCATTTTTCTGTATGCACTGATGATGCCTTCCGTATGGGAAGCGAAACATTTATTGAAGTTGTTATTTTTGTTAGGTGAAATTGGTGTCCTTATTTTAATGAAAGCACATTAATATGAAGAGAAACAAGCGATAGGCAAAAGAACCACGCTAAATAAAGAAATTGTGGTACTGTTTGCGTAAATGTGTTTCAGCAGGATAGGAATGGGTATGTATAGTATGCGAGAGTCCGCCCAGTGGGAATGATTATATATCCTTGCCACAACGGAGGAAGTATGTATTGCAAATGTTATCTTGGAAATTTTGACGAAAGCTGGCAGAGAAAATGCCTTTCAGTGTAATGTCGAAGTTGCATGTTTTGCTTACCATTTCCTTTCGAAATTCAGGGCGCTCAAGTTTAGCCTCCAGTGCAGCCACATCTTTTTCTGATGTCAGTGGGAAAACACGCAGCTGAGTCTCTAGTGTAGTTTCTGGACAGAGGCCATTCAGCTGTTGTTGTAGCCGTTGCACACGTCCCTCCAAGCTTTTCACGGTATTTTTTACTTCGACCATAAGGGTGAGAATCTTTTTAAAGAGAGCTGCGAAAAGACAATGTGGAGCTATGATTAGTGCATCGAAGAGGTTAGTCCGCGATGCAAATGAATGCAACCTTAGGTTCAAGGATATCCTTTGAATTTATGTTGCACGATATCACATGTAAGGAACAAAATGTTCGGTTTACTTACCACTCTCATCACGCTGGTTAACTTCTGGTGCTTGAGTACAGGCTCGTGCTGCTGTGTTGATGGTAGCGGACGAAACGACGTCAAAGGGCTGCCTGCAGACCTCACTGCTCTTTGCTCCAGCAAGCAGAGAGGGTACAGATTGGACAGCTGGAGTGAGCGAAGGTCTGTAATGGTAACGACATAAAAACAGAATGTAGAAAATCACCCCAGTGGAGTCTCAAGAAAAGGCGAAATGGTCAGTGCGGTATATTACGGGCTCAGGGTTATGAAAGTTCGAGGTTCCTCAAGGTCGCGGTCAAGCTCATTTGCATCAACTGTTGACTCAGGGTCTATTGTAGACGCATCCAGAGAGCGAGTGACTTTCTCACATGCTTCTTCATAGGACGCTGAAAGCAAACATTCGCGTTTTAAAAAGCAGGTATTAGAGTAGTTTCATTTCGAATGTGTTTCCCCGTTTTAAACTTACATGCATATCCCAAGACACGTATGGGGAACTTGCGCCATGGTCCAGGTAGGGAATTACGTTTGATCATAAACTCCCGTCTTCCACTTGTGACATTTGTCGGCCAGTAGCACTTCGTCAGCTCTTCGGTCAACCAGGAAAGCGGCACAGAGCTGGCTGCTTCTTCTCCCAAGAACTCCACAATTGCCAACCATTGGCCTGGTTTTGGATTCATGGCTGGTCAGCCTGCATGAGGAAAAAATAAAGGTGAACCTTGAGTGAATGCATAGGTTCAGTTCACCTATAACCTGGAAGGAAAGCAAAGCCTTCAAGTGCGGCCATTTAGGTTTGGTGGTAGCATTTGGAAAGCCTAAATGGTCGCGCTCAGTGTTGCACTCCAGTCATCTTCGCATTTTTAAATTTTGCACAGCACATACCAGTGGTTTGCACGGCACATACCACACCTACGTCTGCTCGAAATGCCTCTCGCGGTCGCTGCAGGAAAAACATCCAGTTGCTCGAAAATTATTTTTGTCTACGCGACCGATTGGGAATCCGAAGTCTCTAGCTCCCAAGGCTATCAAAATTCAACCGACGCTTTCTCTGAAAGAGACTTCGCTCTTATGCCTTTCGATATTGCCACTGTTTCAGGTACACGCAAGGACAACGGTGCAAGGTATACGCTTTAGGTGAGGAAACTGCGTGGCTAAATGTGCGGCGCGATCAAACGGATAACGTTCGGTTGACGAGTATCTGAAAGGCTCATCATCCTGCAGCCACCGTGCCCACGGCTGACAATGTCAGCCGTCGAACGGCGCGACTGCGTGAGAGCAAAAAAAAAAAATAAAAAAAAATCCCAAGAGCATGGGAGAAGTGTCCCGGGATGACTCCAGCTCGACGAGTCATCTGCCGGCGTCGCTTAAAACCAAAGCGACGAGCCAACTTTCATCTCGTAGCCGCGAAAAGCACACAGTCCACACCTTCAAATCATTAGCTAACACCGTGGAGAGGACAGATCTCGCTTCTTGGACCCCGATGTGCTGGCAGGAATATGCTTTCATTCGTTATGCTACACCAACCATAGCTTTGCTTTCAGGCTCCGGCCGCCGGCTCAATCAGCTATTTTATAGCACTGGGCGGGCACTGACATCAACTTCCAAACAAACAAGAAGCAAACAACACCAACTTTGCGCCGGCGCGGGCTCCAGAGCGCTCGAATGTATTCCGTTTGAGTGAACCTGGCGGCCTGGCAACGAAGCGACGAAGCGCTGAAAACATGCAGTCTTCCCCTTCAAACCGACACATATCGACGTAAGGCAAGCGCCCGGAACAAACTACGAAAATAAATGCAGGTTAATTGAAGGAAGCGCTGTACTTACCTGCTGCCGTTATCCTTAGGCGCCCGTTCCTCCTCGTTCCGCACCTTTTCACTTTTGCAGAAGTTCGCGATGGCGTCGCCGGGCACACGGATTTGGCGCGAAGTGCAGAAATGAACCGTTTGCGCATGTCCGTTGCAGCGGCTTGCCAGAATCTTCGAGCTCATGCCCGGAAAGGGCGAGGGAGCGCGAGACAGAGGAAGAAAACGTCACGTGTCTCCTCCGGCAGAAAGCGGGAGTTTACGGCAACGAAACACCGACTTTTTTTGTTGTTTTTTATTCACGACGCCACGCTCTCTGGCCGGCGTATTGCGGCTGGAATCCGGCAATTTGCGCGCCGATATTGACCGACCCAGTCCCAGAATGCGCCGTGCAAACCCCAGATTCTCCCGGAGCTCTGTGCTACTGGGGTTGTTATCTGCATTACACAAAAGTTAAAACGAACGTCGCTGCACTTATTAATGGCTATAAGAAAATATACATGTATGGGATGGCCTTTTCGGTTGACATATATGGCATGCATGAGCGTTGATATACATGACTACACATATTTTTTTCTATTGACTATATTTTTTTTTCCGGACCTAACATCAGTTAAAACGAACGTTCGCTGCAGTTATTATTGGCTCTCAGAAAATTTATTGGTATGGCGTAGTCATTTTTATGAATATGTGAGGAAATGGGTTATGTATAACGTCACAACTTGCGATATATTGTAAAATGCTTCACATAACTCTATGATAATTTGATTTGCCTCTACCTGCAACAGGGTGTTTCAAGGATACGAGGTCAACGTTCGGAGCACTGGACATTGTGGTCAACAATGCTGGCATCTTTCGTGAAGACAACTGGAGGAAAGTGTTCGCCATCAACATTGTACGTACAGCCTTAAGTATGCGGAAAAGAAGAAAAAAAAAAACGAAGGAAACGTTGAAATTCCTAAAGCAACGTAATTTTCGGAGTATTGAGCCATGTATGCATGGCTATATGTCTGAACATGAAACGTTACACAGACCAGAATTCGTTCCCAGAGCTCCGTAAAGTTACTCTTAGTTGAGTTGAGCAGAGTCGGAAGTGTTGAGGTGAAGAGAAAGGGCAGGGGGGAGATTCCCCCTTGTTCTTACATTCCTTAGGGCTCCAAATCAACGTAAATATTCTCTTGAAGCAGAAGCAGCACCGAAGTTTCGGGACGGCGGGTTCGTATTGCGTCATATTAGCAGGCGCGGATCCAGAATTCCGTTTCTTGGGGGGGGGGGGGGGGCGGAAAATTTGTAAGGATACTATTCTCCCATTCTTCCTTGTGCACCGGGGGTCCACTCACGTCAAATTGCCCCCGAGAAGGGGGGAGGGGAGGGGGTCGACTTTGTTTGGGGGGGGGGGGGGCGGCCGCCCCCGTCACCCCCCCCCCCCCCCCCCCCTTGGATCCGCCACTGCATATCAGATGTCTTCTCCGTTCTGGGGTTCTGAGTTGGACACTTGGGGAGAAAGAATGGTGAGCGCTGACCAATCTCGTCGTGTGTCAAAATGAGAGCCCCTGGTTGTTATAGAGTGCCACTTGTGCAGTTAACACTTACATTTCATTGATGCTATTACGACAGCACCTTTAAAGGGACACTGACACCCCCCAAATTTTTTATTTTTTTTTGCTAGGCAATTTATTATGGTGTCAGAAGACTATCCAATAAATATTCTGCTACAGCGTCGCGTACATTTTTGATAGAGTAAAAGAACGCAACTGCTCGAAACCTAAACCGAAACTGAACTGGGGTGGAAGAAGAAATATAGAGGAGAATGTTATCAAAAGTTACGTGGCTGTGCAACTTTTTTTTTTTTTCCAATCAACGTATTTGCGGCTTCTTACAAGCCACAAAAAAAAAAAAAAATGGGTATAATAATTATTTTCTATTTTTAATATTGTGTGTATGCCTTTGATGACCCACGACTATGATTATATTGGTGGTGGTGTCTAAACCACAGAAAACGGCACGTGACCACGAAGAAGAAAGTGAAGCGCGACCAGGGATTTCCCCAGACCCCTCCTAGGGGGGGTTTAGACCCCCCTCGTTTTTCCGAAGGCACCCCCTTAATTCACAACCACTCCTATATTCGCAATGCCCCCCCCCCCCTTTAACCCCCGCCCCCCCCCAAAAAAAAAAAATTTAGACACCCCCCCTGATTTCAATTCCTGGGGAAACCCCTGAGCGCGACTCAAACCGGCCAGTTCTCGATCGGCTGCTTTGGGGCGGAAAGGAAACGAATTTCGAGCCACGAATTGTCTTTTGGGTAGTTGGGCTCTCATATGTCATGTACAAATAAAAACCTTGGCGAGCGTAAATATTCTGCCAGTGCCCCTCTAAGAACGCACATCCAAAAACAGACATATTCAGATCTATATGAAGTCATTGCATACCAACTGCTGGACTGTGCTTCCCTGCCTTGTAAAACGGCCGCTCGCTCACCCAAGCTTTGGAAAGTATGCGTCCTTGCCACGAACTACGAAGGGCCTAAAGCATATATAATATATGGGTCGCTATAGGGGGTATTCACTGGCCGCCATATTTGAGGTCACTGTTTAGAGCGCATGCTCAGAACGAGCTCGCATTAATAGGCTGCCAAGACCGGCAATCTTGATGGTGCGGGGTGCACGTTGCAAAATAACTGTGGAAGCTCGCCAGCAGCACGTGCTCAGCATTAGCGCACACAGATATGGCCGCCAGTGAATACACCCTATTGGGGAGGAGATTGAACAGTCACGCCTCTAGCGGTGCGCTTCAGCTGTGGGGACAACAAACTGTATTTTCTTGTTTGTTTTTGATCCGAGAAATCGAAGATGACGATTCGAAGGCCACTCCTCGTGCGACCAAAGCACTGGTCAGAGCGAAGCGCTCGTGCCCAGACCGTGCTCGGCCAGGTTCAATTTCTTTGTTATGCTGTGTTGGTAAACACCGGGCTGTGGGGACAACAAGCTCGATAAAGCGCCCCCTATAGTTCGATCTCCTGCCCAATAGCCAATGACCCGATGATAACAGCGGGACGTCCCTTTAGAACGCCCGGTCTCGAGCACGAGCCCGTTGCTTGTTGTCGGGTATGTGCCCGAAGCCTACGGGACGCCGGAGTGCGTTATCGAAGGTAGGATGCTCGCGTTGGAGCCTCTAGGCGGGTAAACTGAAACTTTTCCCTGCCGCTCTCAGCCTATGGCCGACTATACACCAACTCAACTCCGTAACGTCACCCGATTACGGCGGTGCTGCTATCGACACTCGCATGGAGGTAGGGAGCTTCTGGAGGCGACATGACGACACCAGAGGTGAAGCCGGAGGAGACTTCCGGTTTGGAGGAACGCGCCCCCCAACGATGACCAAAGAACAGAGATGCTACTGGACGGGCTTGGGCAGCCTTGGAGGCGTTCCCAGCAACCGCGACTTCCGGCTTCACGTGGGATCTTCTCGTTTGGCTGCGGGACTGAGCCGGTATGTCGCCTCCTGGGCACTGGGCACGCGCAGACGCTTCACCTCTCGCAAGTCTGGTTTATGCGCATGCGCAATGCCTACACATCTGGTGTGGACACGTGCAGGCTTGTTTGATAAACAGCGCGCTGGCCTGCGTAGTAATTTACTCGCCCCCTCTGTCTCGGAGGCACGCTCTCCGTAATGTCTTTCTTTTCCGCTTTTGTGTAACTCGTATCTTTCGCTGAAATTACACGTCCTCTACTCTCCAGGATTCTGTGTATTCCGGGATTTTGCTCGGCTTCAAATACATGGGTAAAGACAAAGGCTACAGCGGCGGTCACATCATCAACACGGCTTCGATAGTCGGTATGTTGCTCAAGAGCCGCGTCGGGGATGCTTTCTTCCTTTCACCGAGTTTCTTTCTTTCGCACGTAATTTGGTGCCGCAATTTTTGTTCCGTCCTTGGACCTGCTATGCAGTGCGGAGTGTCTGATTATGTCTTCGAGTAATTGTTTCGAACGCTGCTACGCGGTTATGGTGTGACTATTCTTACTCTTAGTTATCTGTAGAATTGCAGTAAATAAATATATCGACTGCACTAAATAGTAATATCGTCGGCACCAAATAAAAAGAAAATATATATATATGCAGGTGAGGCAGAGTATAGTTTGAGAACAAAGGGCCGGGAAAATGTAATAAGCCAAAGATCCGTACTTTCGGACTTGCTATGCTAGGAGCCTCTCGGGGAAACTGTTGTAATACATACAATAAACTCCTATCGTAGCAACTCCGAAAGTACAAATCTTTGACTTATTTATATATTTAAATAAATAAATACATCTATCTATAATGGTGTTTGCCAGACATTTAGGCATTAGAGCACAAGCAGTAGAGTGGACATGACGTAATAGTGGTGGACCTTTCCCATAACTACGCCATGCTGACTATACTATATAACCAAACTGCCCGTTACAATATCTCATCTCGCGAAAAGGTAAATTCACAATCACGGATAAGGGTTTTAAGTGTGTCTCAGTGCAGGCACCCTTGCCGTGAAGATGCGCTTCTGGCGCAGCTTGATTTACTCCATCGGGTCGTGTGCGGAGAGCAAGATCGTCTGCTTCTTGCGCAGGAGTGCAGTGACGTCAAAGCTCCGCCGAATTCTGATTGGCTTTGATTGAAAGGACAGTGGGTAGACCTCAATGCTAGATGCCTTGAGGTCTACCTACTATTTTTCTTTTCAATCAGCCAATAAGAGCTCGGCGTGGTTCTGACATCATCGCAACCCCTGTGCAGGAAGCAGACGATCTTGCTTTCCGTATATACCTTTGGCAGCGATTGGACGAAGTGTGAAACATTGTATAGTTTTGACCGTAAGAAGAAAAAAAAGTTGAATGCAGGACGTGGGGGCGGATGCGCTTTGAGGACTCTGATTGTGATGGCGTGTGGTGACTTGTTTCACCTTTATACCCTTAACTTTAAGGGATACTGAACCGAAATTTCGAGCTCACAAAACAAGGCTGGAGCGGTAGGCGGGACGCTCCAAAACACCAAAACAACACTCATACAGCGATATCTCTAACGGATGGCCGTATTTTTAGAAAAGAAATGCGCGATTGAACACGGGCCGACAAGGCCGACGAGACACGCGACGTCATGATTCTTATTCTCTTCATCCTCGCATCGTCTCATGGGGTTGGTGAACCGCAGCGAGGAGGAAACGCCGAGGTCGCTTCCCCTCATTCTCAACTGTTCTGGGAGAATCGTGACGTCGTAGTCCTCGCTTGATCTCGCTCTTCTTTTCCAAAACTACGGCCATCCGTTTGAGAACTCGATGTATCAGTGACGTTTCGGAGTTCGTAGCGTCCCGTTCAACATTTCTGTGGCCTTATCTTGCGAAATCCAAATTTCAGTTCTGTATCCCTTTAAGTAAAAATAAATTTTCGCTAGTCTGTTTTTTTTTTTTTTGTAATCGCAAATAACAGCTTTGGGCCTTCTTCCAGGTCTCTACGTAGCGCCTGCTTCACCTGCATACAACACGTCAAAGTGTGCCGTTGTCGCCATGACAAGGGCATTTGGGGTATGCAGTGTTCGATGTTCATGAATTTTTAAACAAACCTCGCGTTCCAAAGTTTTTTTTTTTTTTTTTTTTTTTTTTTTACAGACGCAACTTGTTTTCGAATGTTAACCACTTTTACTCAGACTTGTGCTCCTTACTTGAAAAAATGTAATGGATTACAATTAGAAATTACGGAGCCTCAAATGTAATGGATTACCGCTACAAATTACTTTCGCTGAAAAGTAACGGATTACTTTACTCGTTACGTTACAAATTACTTTCCCGTTACTTTTTCCGAACACTTATCCAGAAAACAATAGAAATAGTTATAAAATTTTTCCAAAAAAATGGTGGGCAACACTGCTTTTCATTTTTTTTTTTGTACGCCCGTATTGTGGTAGTTCTTGTAAAAATAAAATGTTGTATTTAAGAGACAGAATGTAGGCGCACTCCGTTCACCTGTAAGCTGACAAGGCAGCGAAAGCTGCAACCACACCCGCCATCCCGCTGGCTTACGCCGACCGAAGGTGATCCCTGGAATTGTGCAGACAAAGCTAGCGGTGCGCATGCTCAGTAGCAGCGTCTACCTCCGCTACGTACACGACAACGTAAACCCGAGGCACAGCGACGCCTCATTTTGCGTGCAACCGCCGACACCCGGGAGGAAAAAATGGGTCTTCGAGGACCGTAAGGCGGCTATCGAGGGAAGCTGTGGTGACCACATTCGAAACTGCCGACGCCCGGGGAGAACAGACTGGCTTTCCGAACCGAACAGTGTGCGAATTTAGCGTGTAAACTGGTGTATAGTTTTCGTGACGTCAAGTCACGTGACATCGAATTGACGCCAAGTGACCTCAGCATAAACTCAATTTCCCCGCTGAATTTAGCGTGTAAACTGGTGTATAGTTTTCGTGACGTCAAGTCACGTGACATCGAATTGACGCCAAGTGACCTCAGCATAAACTCAATTTCCCGCTGAATTTAGCGTGTAAACTGGTGTATAGTTTTCGTGACGTCAAGTCACGTGACATCGAATTGACGCCAAGTGACCTCAGCATAAACTCAATTTCCCCGCTGAATTTAGCGTGTAAACTGGTGTATAGTTTTCGTGACGTCAAGTCGCGTGACATCGAATTGACGCCAAGTGACCTCAGCATAAACTCAATTTCCCCGCTGAATTTAGCGTGTAAACTGGTGTATAGTTTTCGTGACGTCAAGTCACGTGACATCGAATTGACGCCAAGTGACCTCCATAAAACTCAATTTCCCCGCTGAATTTAGCGTGTAAACTGGTGTATAGTTTTCGTGACGTCAAGTCACGTGACATCGAATTGACGCCAAGTGACCTCAGCATAAACTCAATTTCCCCGCTGAATTTAGCGTGTAAACTGGTGTAAGTTTTCGTGACGTCAAGTCACGTGACATCGAATTTCCCTGCTGAATTTAGCGTGTAAACTGTGTATAGTTTTCGTGACGTCAAGTCACGTGACATCGAATTGACGCCAAGTGACCTCAGCATAAACTCAATTTCCCCGCTGAATTTAGCGTGTAAGCTGGTGTATAGTTTTCGTGACGTCAAGTCACGTGACAATCGAATTGACGCCAAGTGACCTCAGCATTAAACTCAATTTCCCCGCTGAATTTAGCGTGTAAACTGGTGTATAGTTTTCGTGACGTCAAAGTCACGTGACATCGAATTGACGCCAAGTGACCTCAGCATAAACTCAATTTCCCCGCTGAATTTAGCGTGTAAACTGGTGTATAGGTTTCGTTACGTCAAGTCACGTGACATCGAATTGACGCCAAGTGACCTCAGCATAAACTCAATTTCCCCGCTGAATTAGCGTGTAACTGGTGTATAGGTTTCGTGACGTCAGTCACGTGACATCGAATTGACGCCAAGTGACCTCAGCATAAACTCAATTTCCCCGCTGAATTTAGCGTGTAAACTGGTGTATGGTTTTCGTGACGTCAAGTCACGTGACATCGAATTGACGCCAAGTGACCTCAGCATAAACTCAATTTCCCCGCTGAATTTAGCGGGAAATGCACAGACGGACAGACAGAGAAATCTGTGGAATCGGGGGTTTCCTTAAAAAGCATTTGATGCTTTAAGAAAAAACTAGCGCGTGTTTTGTAAGCTATAAATTGTAGATTCTGGGCGGTATTTATTGAAAGTACGAAATAAGTCCCGTAACGGTTGTCTTACAACCCTATTTTAAACGGTAATGTATGGACGAATTACTTTCTTTTTGTGTCAGTCCAAGCTTCATCTTGACCGCCATGGCGTCAAAGTCAACTGCCTGTGTCCCGACCCGATCGACACGGAACTGTGGACCCAAGTCTCTGAACACCTTAGCTCAGAGGAAAGAACAGCGGCGTATTTCGAGGTCCATAAACAGAAAATCCAAAGGTAAGCATACTTTCCCTAGTGATGCAGGTTGGATGAATGTGTCCAATAAAGATTGGGAGCGACCTTTCTCTCCAAAGACGTACGCATAATGCGTGAAATGCAACAAGTTAAAGGGCAACCGCCTAAAAGTATTTAAAAGACATGAAACCATCGTTTAAGGAACTGAAGAACCTTTGTTTTCATCAATTTCTCCGCTACATTGAGCAAGGAAGCTGGCCGCACAGGTCACGCGGCGACAATTTTCCCACTAACTCAATTGGGTAAAATAAATTGGTGCATAGTTCAGGTGACGTAAATTTTCCTGCTAGATTTAGTGGAGAAAATGAATTGATCTATACGTCACGTGACGTCAGGTGACGTGCGCGTAACGTTCGTCTTTGAAGCAAGTGCACTTTCTCGAGATTTGTTGCCGGCGTGGTCCCCACATCAGGTAACCGTAATTTAAATGAGACAAAATAGGGATTTATACAATTATACTTTCACTGACTTTGAAAATATCTATCTTTTCGGATATACAAAATCAACAACATTTACTAGCTTTTTTTTCCTATATACTCAATATCATATTTCAATGACATAGCTTGTGAAAAACAATTCCGAGAGTTTTAAAATAATATACTATTCAATATCGAACGCACTTATATGATTTCTAGCTATTGAGGTAATAACTTTATCTTCAGGTCAAAATGTAACTGCCTTTGTTTTATTGGTGTTTATTTTTACAGTATTTAATTCTGTCCAGTCGCCTATTTTATGTAATGCGCCGTTGGCCAAGGCTCATCAGCAGCAAAGGGAATTGTTGTATCGTCTGTGCATATTACAAACTCAGTAGTCTTGCCGGGGTTCACAACATCGCTGAAATAAACTTTAAAAAGACAGGGTTTAATAATACTCCCTATTTTATCAAATACGTCGTTGACCAGAGATACAAGTTGATTGGCCTCATCGGCGGCAAAAATAATGGTTACATCGTCCCCGTGTATTACAAATTGAGTAGTCTGGTCGGTGTTCACAATATTGTTGACATAAACGTTAAAAAGAAAAGGTCCTAAAATACTCCCTTGAGGTACTCCTGATGATACCGGTTTTATTGTGGAGTTAAGATAACAACAGACGTATTGTTTCCGATGTCTAAAATGACAATCAATAGGAACAAGTGCGGTGTCGCGAACCCCATAAAATTCTAACATTGTTTAGTAACAATTCATGATTTAAATAATCAGAAGCCTTAGTGAAATCTATATAAAATCCAAGCACTAGTTTTCGAACTTCAATATTTCTTAAAATAAAGTCTTTATCAAGTAACGCAGTACCGCGGATCGACACTCTCTAAATCCAGACTGGGACTTTGTAATTATTTTTTGTTTCTAAAAATATAGACAATAGGGTATGAATAATCTTGTCAATAACCTTTGAAAAAAAAAAACGGCAGTATAGATACAGATGTATACAGTTAATGATATCATTTCTGTCTCCCTTTATATGTAGCACAGAAACTTTAGCTACCTACACACGAAAAGGAAATATTCCTGTGGTATGCCCACTTTGAAAATATGGGTTATATAAGGTGTAATTGTATCTAGCACATATTTTACTGGTTTGATTTGTATATCATCTGCATCTCTACATGTAGTACAGTTTAAATTTGTAAACACTGAAAACGCCTCGACGCAAATCACTGAAAAGAAAATTCTAATTATCTTTTTTTTTTAAATATAAGCAATATGTCTCACTGCTGTACGCTCGTGCCGGAAAATCTGCACAGTTCTCGTTAAATGCGTTTATTAAAACAATACCTGCGAGTTCTTTGCCATGAAGCTTCTCAACAATATCATGTGACCTGTTGAATTGTAAAACTGAATGAATATTTCTTACACATAACATCCTCACGTCAATTCGATGGCTTGTGATAATAGCATGATTTTGCTCTCTAATTTTTTTATTTATTACGATAAAACCTAACTTTGTAAGTATATCTCATTTTTTGTTTTGATGAATTCATAAAAGAGTCGGTTTTTTTCTATTAATTTTCGCTAGAGGCCCGAGGTGATGTAAGGCTTTTAAATTATTTTTGACGATCTAATTAACTTATGCGGAAAATTTCTTGCATCTTGCATGCAGTTTCTTAAAAATGTCCAGAAAAGTATTATACATTAACAATATCAGCACAGTTTTCATTACCAATGAATTTACGAAACTTCACAAGGTTATCAAGCGTGATGCGTTAAAAAATACCTGATAGACTACCTTTTTTATCTTGACAATATTCGCCTAATATGAATAAGAATATTGGCAAATGGTCACTTACTTTATATATCAGAATTCCGCTCATCACACGAAATTTTATCGACCTTCGTAATAAAACGATGAATAATAGTTTTTTGTACCCTCTGTAATCCTAGTTGGTCTGGTAATCATATTCATACAACCATAGGTTGCCAGTAGGATATCTAAATCTGTTTACGCGTAGTATTTTGTAGCATGTTAGTATATTAAGATCACCTCCGATCACCACACTAAAGTTGTTATCGCTGCTAAGTCCCAGCATCGTGTCGAATATAGGACGCTATAATCGTCATAACTCCGACAGTTCACGGAATTGGTTTATTACCTCTTTTAACTAGCGAAAAGTGAACACATGGATTCTATGAGAAACTTACTGCGTATCGCTGAAAACAACTGAGCTTGTCAATGTTACAAGAGATTTGGAGCGCGCGTGGTGGTGCGTGCTGTTGCCACTCCAGCAGCTGGCGCAAGGCTGGAGGTGTGAAAACAGATAAGGTTATCATTCGGGTTTTCGCACCGCCAGCCTTGTGCCTGTAAGAAGCAGCGTCTATAACTTTTGTCAGTTCTGATATGTTCATTAGATAATTATATATCTCCCCCCCCCCCCCCCCCCTTTTAACGGAGTTTACTAACAGAAGGTTATAGACTAGAAATACCTGCATCGCCTGAACACAAAATACAGAAGGGTTTAGAAATTACTTCGATGTCTGACTGACATGAAGCCTCGAGTGCAACAAAAATATCGAACAAAGACGCTTCGAATATAAGTTAATTCAAGAAAGTTTTGATGGTCTTTTTGTTTTCGCTCTATGATATCCGTAATGCTTCTTTACGCGATATTTGACAAGTTTATTATACTTATACAATCTTGCCTCACACCGCTGTACTTTCGTTCTTCGTTTGTATTTTTAACGCGAAAGCGTTAAGAAGCCCGTGTCGCAGAAAAGTCGGCGTCGGTGGCGTGCTGACGGGAAAATCCTGATTGGTCGGTAGCGTCCTGACGTCACAGTCAGATCACCTCGCGCGGGAATTTAAAAAAAAACCCAGAACGCTAACTTCAAACGTGACTTCACGCGTGGAATGAAAGTGCTTAAAATACATGACATGTAATGCGATTCAATGGCCGTCGCATGCCTCAAATATATTTCACTTTATAAGTTAATTCATTCGCGTTAAAGAAACATTTGAAGAATTTTAGGCGGCATTCGAACCCGCAACCTTTCGGATGCGAGCAAGACACGCTACTGACAAGGCCACGCAAGGCACGCTTCCACGGCTTGGGGACGAGCGGGAGTTTATATGTTTATATGTTTCGCTATCGCGTTCCACTCTTAAAGGCGAAGCTTAAGCGTCCTCCAAGTTTTAAATTAGTAAAGAAAGCTTCATCTTCAAAGCAAATAGAGCGTCATTCTTAAGTTTGTTAATTCTTAGAATTTATTTTGTCTTGTGCGAACAAAAACATTCCTTTGATGTAAATCTCTAGGTCGTTCTCATGTAGGACCTATAAATGCATGAAATCATATTCGTTCAACATTACGGGGTCTGATCGAAAAAAATGAAGCCCGCATCTCCGGCCCGCAGAAATGAACTACGCATCGCTGAATTCTGGAACTCGATGAGAATGTGATGCTCGCGCTGGTTGTAGGATACGAAAGATTGAAAACATTTCGTTACCTAAATCAAAAGGTAAAGCAGAGAAAAATAAATCTTTGTGAGCCAATCGTCCACTAAGCCTAATATTCGCCAAACCAAAATATAGCATTGTGAGCGCCAGTAAACATTTATTTTACCTGAAAAAAAAGGTTTTTTTTTTCAGTCAGAAAGAAAACAATATCATTTTTCTTGCTAACAAGCTTTTGTTATTTTATTTTTATTCTTCCTCGAATACGTTCTACAGGCGCCAACGATGTAATTTCTTAATTCAACAAATTTTAGTCTCAGGTGGACGTCGACTCGTGGATAGATGTCCTCTTTTCTTTCTCTTCTATCTTTGGATCCAGGTAAAACTTCATAATCTCAAACATTCGTCTATGTCGCCATTGCTGGCGTCACATTCTCACCGAGTTTCCGAACTCTTTCTGCGATGCGTACTTTATTTATGTGAGACGAAAAAAAAACGCACACACAAAAAGCAGGGTTTTATTAAATCGCGATCACACTTGCTTAAACGTAATACAAAAAACAATATGCTTACACTGTCTGAGGTGTGCTACTTCGCTAGGTGGCGCAAGATACTGCCCGGTATAAAGGGTACAGCCGTTAGCATCGATCTATCCATCCATCTATTCATCCTTCCTAATACGACGATCCTGCCACATTGGTGAACCACACGAGAGCTGTTTGCATGTTTGAAGCATACATCCGCATGGAGCAAACATCTGCTTCGAACGAGCCTGAAGCGTGTCCGCAGATAATTCTGTCATCATGCCTGCAGAGAAATACCCGTGTCTTTTGGACAATGTATGAGCACAGTGCGACAACGACTTTAGGCAGTTTTAGGCTGTGTTCCCAATCTTACTCAAATAGATCCGAGTTACTCCGGCAGGTCGCGTCACGTGACAACACAGATTGAAAAGCGCTGGACGCGGGTAGGTTTTGGAACGCCAAGGTACAGAACCCTTACCCTCTTGTAAGATCGAGTAAATTTTGGAACCCGCGGCCTTAGTAGATAGTTCCCCTACCTTCAATAACGAAAAGAGGCTACGATGCAAAGGCGTCGGCGGAGTATCGGCAGCATTGTTATTGGAGTTATTAAAACGATATACGAAAATATGGTGCAAATCTTTCAAACATTTCGCCCTTTTTTTTTTTTTTGACAGACCCGAAGATGTTGCACAAGGTGTCATTAAGCTTTTGGAAGACGGACACAACGGCGCGGCATTGGTGTCTACGAATGCACAAGGCCTTCGGTACTACAACTTCCAGGAACCAACGCCAAACATTTGACTGCTCTAAAAAAAAAAAAAAAAAAAAACAGACTGCACATTTGCCACACGTGCTGCCCTTCCCAATCAAATCAAATCGGTTTCTTTTTCTACCTGGCAACAATGCCAATTAAAGGGCTGCGAAAAAAAAAAACTTTTTATACAGTGTGCCGAGTTCACCATCCCCGTTTCAGCATCGGTTGAACAGCATCATTGTGTATACAATAAAGAAAATATAACTTTAAAATTGATCCAACGTAACTAGCGCAAACATGATTTCTACATATTTTCCGCGACTTCTCACACAGCGGGAAGTTCACTACACTATTTGCAAGCCTGTAGATAAGAAAGAACGAGGTGGTCATTGCTGCAAGGCCCTATAAACGAGTCACCGCTTCTTGTTAAGCCCCGGCCCAACTTCCAGCGACAAGCAACAAGTGGCACAGAATCAGATCAACATCAGGCACATGCAGCATGTACGTGAAGAAAGCATATCATTGGCAGACTTAAAATCAATCGCGCTCGCTTCACGAGCACCGAGAGGTTGATAGCCTGCCGAAAGATGCCTACCCAAGGAATTTAATGACTTCCCAAACCTACGGCATTCCATCTACACCGATGACATTACACTATGCACAATTAAAGGCTCACGCGCAGATACAAAAAAAAACACTGCAACATGTCGTTGATATAACGAAACGCTATGCCCAGGACAAATGTCTCTTCTGCTCAACGGAGAAATCTGAACTGATGGTCATCATGAAACAACGCCAAACAACAGCAGCCCCTGATAAATTAAGGTACTCCTAAACGCCAATAAACGTCCTCAGGAAAACGTCATCAAGATCCTGGGACTAACTGTACAAAGCAATGGGGCCAGCCAACCTCGCCACACGGAAACTTATTGACCAGGCCAACCAAATAATCTAACTCGTCGAACGAATTTCCCTCAGACGCAGATGACTAGGAGAAACGAACCTTCGGCGACTCAATGAGGCTCTGGTCATCTCCCGCTTCATGAAACATATTTTATATGTTCAGCTGACCCTTACCGAAATAGAATTGAACAAAGTAGTAGCACAGCTAAGGAAGTCCACACACTGGCGTAGGGCATCTCCATTTCCGCCTGCCAACAGGCGCCACCCGCACAACAAATACACTATAAGAACGGCTGATGACCCACAAGATGGGACAACTAATACGCCTACGAAACACAATCCAGGGACGCACAATTCTACACAATCTGGGCTATCAAGAGGCCGACGGAAGTCGAGAAAGCTACAAGGTCAGTCTCAGCCACCAACACAAGGGAAGTATCAAGGTATCACCAATACCAACTAACATGAACCCTAACAGGCACCGCAAAAGACGCCAACTGCGTGTCAAAGCAATTCCCAAGATCCTCGATAAGACAGCCGAAAATCAACGGGTACTCCATACATCGATGCCAGTCTCACACCAGTTTCCCTTTCGGCGCAAGTGGCAGCTATCGACAAAGAGCAATTTACGGTTCTTGTCACCCTGGCTCAGACACCTAGACCCATGCAAAAGTGACCGCAATCGCTCCGGCTATGTCAACAGATGCCCAGATTACAGATAATTCAACACAACCAACCATAATTCTAACGAACTCGCAAGCAGAGTGCAGAGCATTGTTTTAACAGACACCCAGATAATACAGCCTCTCTCATACCCGAATCTCTTAACAACAATGCACACACTAATGTCCATATCCTTTGGGTTTCTGGAGACGAGGGTATACGCCTGGCAATGAGCGCGCAACTGCGCTCGCCCGAGATCATAACTTCCGGGCACCTAGTAACCCGTGCGCAACCCCGGAAACCACCCGCTCCACCCCCGCCAACACTCCTTGCAAAGGCTAGAAAGAGTAGGTAAACGTACCCTAAACCCCATATGAACCTCAACAGACACCAAACAAAAACGCTCCCAACCCCGTATAGGCACCCTGCAGATCTAACTCGGTGCAGATACGCGCGCCTAGCTCGCGGGTGCGTCGCACGTACGATCATCGGGAAGCGACCTCGGCAGTCGCAGCTCGACTGCATTGGTACACCGGTGGGTGTTGCGAGGTCGACATGCCTGCCTGGGCTACAGCAAGGGACACACGTGAGCGGTGATTCTGGGCGCCGCGCGGCGCTCCGCTGACGCACCAGCTGGCGATACGCGGCTATAATTGCGTCTCCAAAACACACGAGCACAAAAGCTCGTCGCGTGACGCACATAGTTCCTGGGCCACCATTAGCGCCGAACGTGGAGCAACTGGCAGTACTTCGCTTTGAAACGCACTACTGATACCCAAAATGCAAAGTATTTGGATTAAAAATAAAACAAATAAAACCGGCGCAAACGTTATTGTGCTACCATTATATTACTATCATAGTAATAATGTTAAAAAAACATTACCGCAGAACTTATGTTAACAACACTAGAAACGCTGTGTTTGCTTTCTTACCCAATCAAGCTGAAACAAAACAAAACAAAAATCGACATCGTTGTAATGAATAGTTGTGTAGACTGTATAAACATTCATTTAGAAATTCAAATGCAACGTGTCGAACTTCGCTGAGACAAGTCAAGGCGCACGGCGTGTCAGTCCTGATGCGGACCCCTGAACGCCGCGTTTGGGGGTCCGAAGAGGCCCAGATTGAACAGAAAAGACTAGCGGAAATCGCTTGTATGAGACGCGAGCAGTTTTCACAAAAACACGGCGCTTTCGTTGAAAAAAACTCGGAGATGTTTCATTGACTTTATGCCAAGGAAGTGCCACCGAATGCAATAATTATCGGGTGTTATGACCGTGACATTGAAATGAGCAGTGACAAAGCGTTTTTTTTTTTCGAGCTTCATAAAAACATCATACATGAGAGTAAATTCCTACCAACGCAGTTTAAAATACTAACCCAGCAGAGAAATTCCGAAACACACAACACGTTTCTTCGACTCCGGGCGGCATCGAATGGATAGCTCGTCAAACCTGACGACGCCAAAGATCTCTCCGGGATAAAGTGCACCGTCTCGGCACCCTCCCTACATCCCTCGTGTTAACTCCTTCATCGGCTGTGGCAATAACATTCCGACAAACAGATTCCCAACCTGAACTCAAACCACCAACATCAAACCAATCTCGCTCGTATGTACCGCCGCTTGTCAGCACCGTCGTTGTTCTTCGTGAAGACCCGCCTGTTGCTAGCCGAGATGGTGATTTCGCAACACCGTCCGTGTCAACCCTGGGAGTTGAATAACTTCGCAGACGGCTAGAACGCTCTCACGAGAGCGTTTGAGACGCACACAGCCACCGAACCCAAACCAAACCGATGAAAACGGGCTCTGCGGAGTGCCTGTTTTCAGCGATCGCGTACCCTGCCGCGCCTGCCGCTCTCCCGACGATGCCTCAAAAGTGACCACGCGCGGCGCTTTTCGCTGGGGAATCGGTAGCGGCTCCTAGCGGACGCAGGGTGCCTGTACATCAAACACAAATTTTGCGATGCACCGGGCACAGCCCGATTCATACACTGCAAAGATTATCCCAACATACAACACATACTCTGGTCCTGTCCACATACACGCACACCCCCCTCCTTCCCTCGCCCACTTCCACATCATGGAGCGACTGGCTGGCTATACGCCAAAGCCAAAGACCAACTCAACCTGGCTGATCACGCGGAGGCTGCCCTAGTTTCAAGCGACCGGGACAAAGATGTGTCGTTTTATTGAAAATAAAGATTCCTTCCTTCTTTTGCATGCTGCTTGTACTTGACGTTGGCAGGTGTCGATTGTTACTGTTTGTGATACAAGTGAGACTAAAAAAAAAATAGTTTTACTATTCGCTGACCTACAGTGATTCCGGCCTACAGCGTGTGCAAGTTGCCTTCCGTCGTGCTTCGGCTGCACGTGCACATTCGAGGCTCACGAGACGCCGAAGCGATGTCGAAGTTGGAAAGATCGAACTGAAGGACCTCCCTGTCGTTCTCACTCTGTCAGTAACTATGGGTGTCTTCAGATATACTCCATTCACTCTTAAGCTGAGGACTAGAAGCTCCGCCTTCAGCACGAGCTTTCTGCCCTTGCTGACACAAGTGTGAACGCGCAGGCACGCGCAACCAAAGCACTGTGGAAGCCAGCGAGTTCGCGCTGAAGGCGGAAATTCTAGTCTTTAGGGTGAACGGAGTATCAGACAGTCATGAGGACGTCATGTCTATTTTCTTTTTTCATTTACGTTTTTAAATGAGGTATCAAAACATGTCCACACAGTGGATGGAACCTTACTTTTGCAAGATACTTGTGCGTTTTAGTGAGAAAAATCGAGTCTGAGAGGAGGTGGAAACAATGGCAGTTTAACTCGAGAGCGCCACGAGCCGACCTGCTTTTTGACTGTGCCTCCATGCATTAGTCTCTCATTAGTTTATTTATATGAAAACTAGTATGAACGGGTACGTCCAGTAGGGCCGTAAACATTCGTCATCCTCCCCCAGCATCATTGCAGTCGTTTCGCCGCCGAACCTGGCCGAACGAAGAACATAAACAGATAAAAGTGTTTGTAAAAACGTTCACAATTTAGGCTCGTAACTGCGTCATAGTTCTCAAGGTGGCTGCATCATTGGTTCTGAACCACAAGGAATGCATTTATATCACAAAACTAAGCGGAAACGTCATAATTAACACACCAACAAAGCCGCGGGCCCGCTGAAACCGAAACAAACCAAATCAAAACCACACTATGGCGCCGCGTCTGTCAGCGCCCTCTGTCCACTGGTCAGGTAACTACGGAGATGAAAATGTCTATATTTAACCAGGTACAACACCCCAGTTCTACAGCCGGAGGAGGGGGTTGGCTGAAGCTCTACCCTTTCCTTTCCCCCGAAAACCAGCAGAATCTAATATATCCACCAAGATTAATTCCTCCACCACCCCCTTATCTTAAAAAGAAAAAAAAAAAGGTTTCTGGTTCTGCCGCTGCAATACCCAAAGAACCGAAGGCACCGCAAAGTCCAGTTTTAAATGCAATATCAGTGACATCACTAATAAAAAGCTCGCAAGATTTCTTTTTATTCATAGTGTTTGGATTTGGACGTTAATATGACCAAGTACGGGCACTGTGGTAACATAGGCCTGGGCCTCTAAACTCGTCAAACACAAAGTTGGGGCCAAAGTTGACGGAGCGCACCGATTGGCCTATCTCGACGATGACTTCGCGTTTTTTTCGCCGACGTCCAATCGGCGCGCTCCGCGAACTTTCGGCTCCAACTTTGTGCTTGACGAGTTTAGGGCCGCTGGGGAAAGTTTTTCTTGCATTTAAAACAAAACAATTTAGAATATTTTTACATATTTGAAATCAGTGATTGTCAAGGGTTCATCATATAGTTTTAAAAAATATCGACAATGATAATTTTCTTAATTGTCGCCCAAACTTCGCATAATTTTCACTTTTCAATTTTTATCCAAATTCGGGCACAATGTAAAACAACACAACAGTAGAAGGCTAAAGTTCTTGGTAAAAGTGAAAAAAAGTTTAAAATATAATACACAAAAAGTTTCAGCTCGAAACCTTAAATCTAAAATGATCTTAAAATTCGCCCCCCCCTCCCCCCCCCCCCCAAAAAAAAAAAGCCTCAATATAAAAAAGTTGTTTGAGGGGCAGAGTTTGTCATTTTCATTAAATATAATCCCAAATACTTTAAACGTAGCCAGATCTAGCAAAGCAGTTTTCATGTGTTAGGCATAAAAATAATGACAGTACGGATCGTTGTATTTTTACTCCTGGGGCCCTCAAACCCGCGTCAACGCAGAGGTGGGAAAGTGAATGCAATGGTACAGGCGAGCTGAATAAGAACTGGCATTTTAACCCGTAGAGTTGGGAGACAGGAGAAGCCAACATGACTCTCCAACCATAGATGATGTTTTTTTCACAAAACATAACCTTAAATAGGCACTGATTAAAAATTAAAACAGCGCAAGGACACGGACAAGAACAGGAAGGTAGACGACCAAGGCGCTGACTTACAACTGAAGTTAACACCGAGTATAAATGCTGCGACTCAAAACAAACCAAAAGAAAATACATGACATGAACGCCACGTGCTCCTTAAGCCACCGTCACGCGCTGTTACTGTGTGTCTAAAAAGCAACATTCCTTATTGGATCAAGATAGTGAAGGAGCGCTGACAGAGTTTTCCCCCAATCTTTCACTTCCCCGCGCTTCAATGACTTCTCGAGTGAGTTTATCTTTATTCTTTCTAATCACCTCACACTTGCCGAAGACGGGGAGTGCAACGACAGTCTTGGCAATGAAGGCTAAGATGACCTGACACAACCCTATAACCGTCATACTTATGCTCTCGCAAGCGATCATCGAGGCAGCGCCCCGTTTGCCCAACGTATCTCCTGCCGCACGCATAGCGGAATGGAGTACACTACCCCCTCCACACAGTTCACAAATCGGTCATAGTGTTTTTTGGTGCAACCCTTGCATTCCTTAGAATTGGGGTTCACCTTTCTGCGCAGTTCTGACAGCTTTTCCTGAGCTGAAAAACTACATCAACACCAACCCTTCGGCCAACTTTCTTTAGGTTGTGAGAGATCTTACGCAGGTAAGGTAAAACCGTTACTTTTTGTTAACCCTATGAGCCTGCTGGGTCCTTTCTTAAGTAGGCTCTCAGCAACT
Organism: Ixodes persulcatus; assembly: GCA_013358835.2. NCBI lineage: Eukaryota > Metazoa > Arthropoda > Arachnida > Ixodida > Ixodidae > Ixodes > Ixodes persulcatus. The sequence continues at coordinate 282,159 of JABSTQ010011569.1, forward strand.
GTCGTCAACAGGTAGGATGGATGTCCCACTTCTCTGAGCCTTGAAGCTTCTGTGTCGAAGCTCTTTTACCCTGTGGGGGCTGGACTTGAACTGGGCATTTCTAAAACAGAGGTTAGTAATTCCTCTTTTCACAAGTTTGGAATGCGCTGAGAAAAAAAAAAGAAAAAAAAATATATGAGCCCTCGGCTCATATATTCAGCACACATGGCCGTGACCAGAAACCTAAAGGCCTCATTTACAGGTAATTTATGCGTCAGCACCAGCGGTTTCAAACACTCTTTAAACGTAGACAGGACAAACGACACAGTAGTATTCAAACCTTCCTCGTCACAATCTAGGAGCACCAAGTAGTCATCTACGAATCTAGAGATTTTTCCCACCTTGCTTCCTTCTAGCTTGCCTAACAGGACTCTATCGTGGAACGCAAGAAATATATCGCTAAATACTTAGGCAATGCACGACCCTGTCCAAACGCCATTTCTCTGAATAAAAACACCGTCATTCCAGGTCGCAAACGTCGACTTGAGATAGAAAGGTAAAATTTCTATAAAGGTGACTCACACTAAGTCCAGATTCATTCTGAAAAGCCACGGTACCATGATTGTCAATACAGTCTTCAACAGATGGCAACCCCCCCCCCCCCCCCCCAGGTTTTCATGGGGAATCAAATAATACAAATCTTTAATGTCCGTCGAGCAAGCCAACAAGCTTCGGTTTGGGTTGTCCTTCAAAAAAATGTATTATCTGATTAGAGTTCTTTACCCGAAAGGGATCATCAATCAATGACATATTTAGTTTTGTTTGGAAAAAAGAAGCCACAGATTTTTGCCAGGTCCCTTTCCGACACTATCACGCGTAGCGGACAGTCCATCTTATGCGTTTTGGCAGAAAATAATTAATCTAAACCTAAATGTTTGCCCTTATCGACCGCTTGGCCCAGTTTATCTAGGCTAAGGCGTTTGCGAAGCCTACGTGCTTCAGTCTTAACCTTCGAAAGTGACACGTCATCCCTGCGCATAAACGTGGCCCGGTGGCCGCTATGGTGTTTGACGCTTTAGACATAAACATCCTTAGGCACCACAACGAAGCTAGCCTCCCTCTTTATCCGGTGGTAATAAAGACAGGGAATTTTATTTTAAATAGGCGACACTGGTTTTCAGCGGAACCTTGGACCTAGAGGGCTTACAGTGTAACAACGCGTCCACACCTTCAGATATACATCTGTCAACTTCAGACTCCGGAGCTTTTCCGGAAACTTGTCTCGCCATCGTTAGCAGCTCGGGAGGCGATTTTCTTGGTTCGACCGCGAACTTCGGGCCTTGGCTCAGGAGTCGTTCCACTTTCACTGGGAGTTCAACGTCCCCCAACTTGCGAACCAAGTTCCCCCCAGCCGGCGTCGTCTTCGGAATGCTGGCTCGAAGGTGCATCAAAGTTTGACGCCCCAAGAATTCAACAGTTTTGTCGGTAGTGCGGGAGAACTCCCGCCACCTTGCCCCTCTGCCAGAAGAATCAGCTCCATCAAGTAGGCAAGGATACAGGCACTCCCTCTACAGCCGTATTTGTCATTGATGCTCCGCTCGTAGGATTATGCACACCCTAGTTCCATGGCCCGGTGAGGGTTCCCAATCACCGAACAAGGACCGGACATATTGAGGCAGGATTCTTTGGCGGATGCAGAAGACTAGAAACTGTAACGGCATACAGCTCCAGTGATAACAGCCACCCACCAGAGCACACGGATCCATGAGTAAAACATTGAAAAATGGCCCGACGTTTTAGCAATTGAAGTTGACTCAGGTAGAAGATTGTGCTGGTTGGTAATTCATGATTAAAAAATAAAACAGCGCAAGGTTTTAATTTTTTATCATGAAATACCAACTAGCCCAAACTTCTACGTTAGTCAACTTCATTTCTAGTGCGTCGGGCCCTTTTTAATGTTTTACTCTTGGATCCGTGTGCTCTGGCTGTTATCGCTGCAGCTGTATGCCGTGGCTGTTATTGCTGGAGTTGTATGTAGTACGTGCTCTGTTTTGTTCTCGTCCGGCTTTCTTTGCGTTCTCAAATTGCAAACGGTGTTGCCAACTCAAAACCGAAAACCCAGTAAAGGAATTCCGAAAAACCGCTAAAAACAGCGAAATTTGAGTCGCGCACGGCAAGAATGACCGTTTTAACGCAATATTTTAATGTTTGCCCCTCCTCCCCCCCCCCCTTAATATCATCTCAATTGCGCCGCAAGAGTCATTCTCACTGGCAATTTTGTTGAAAAAAAATTAAGCTATTTATATTATGTAAACCGGAGAACAGTCTCGACCGCCAGAAAACGCAACAACATAACTTAAAAACCGCAAATAAAAAAGGTACCGCCGACTGCTATACGGTTTCTTCTCCCGCTACACAACTTAGAAAACCGCTAAATTGTCAACACTAATAACAAAATGAAAACAAAAAAAACACGAACCATTCTTAGTATATATGGGTATACTCCTCCACTCATCGTACATCGGATTGCCATAGTGGGTGGAAAAAAACGATGAGAGGTGCTGCTGGACGTTTCCGAATTGGTCCGTCAGCGCTCGGCGTGGACTCGGCTCCAGTCACGTGCTTCGTGGCCAAAAAATGGTGACCACCAATGTTGCTCGATGAACTTTTGTTAGGGGTCCATCAGCATAGTGCTTACCCACCGTTCTGCGAAGACGCGCACGCCTTTTGGAAGAAAGTACACCCTTCAAAAAGGCGGACAAAGCGCATCCCGTGAGGACACCCCGAGTTAAGTAGTCGATCCTCCCGGTGTTGTGAGATTCAAATTCCGCTCCGACGGTCTGGAGTGTGGTGGCACGAACTTCACTAAGTGACGGGTCGACTCCCTGCTAGCATTTTACTATGTACATTTATTTACATATACCAGTTTACCCCTCCCAACTTCAGAGGTCATTCTTCCTCGTCTAGAGTCTCAGCTGAAGTCCCCCCCCCCCCAAATCCTCCCCCGTTCTTTTCTTCAAAATTCAACCTTTCACCCTCTCATGGACCACACGACCAATCAGTTCAAATGTGGTCTTGTCACGTGACCGGGACTGGACCACTCACTGTAACGGCCTTCAATTACGACTCCAACGGACCGCATACGTAAAGCTCCCAAACGTTCGCGCCGTTACCTTAATCCGACGTGACAGAGGGGCGTCGGACGAGAGTCGTTGTTGTGTCTCCCGCGCTAGACGAAAAACTGAAAAGAAAACGTCGGGGAGGCCCTCTGATCTCCATGACGAGCCACGTCGATCCCCGGGGAACTCCCCGCGTCAGAAGATGTGGGGTTCTACCAAGCACTGTTAGTAAATTAGTAAAGATATGAAGGGAAAAAGAAGTGCCAGAGGAAAGGAGGGGAACGACGTTTCGACCCAACGGTCGAAACATCAAACCACCGCAACTAAGACGGCTGCAAAAAAAAAAAAAAAAAAAAAACAAGAAGAAAAACAGCGTTTCGGAATTTAACTCCCCTTGAGCTGCTTGCGACGCTGTGGAGGTTCGGTATTACCGTAGCCGACAGACCTTGACGGCGCGGCATCACCTTCGCAGTGTAGCACATCTCCGCCGTTCCTGTTATCCTAACCTCGCAAGACGCTCATAGAGGCGTTTACGAGGGACGAAGTTGGACACCGCCGAAGCCACGTACTTTATGCAGAACGAATGCGTCCCAGTTTATAGACCTTTTCAAAAAGAGCTATCTGACCGCCGCCATTTTGCGAATCGAGCGACCCCTATCAGCCAGAAATTTCTGCCACCCACCTGAGCTGTGGAAACCCGGTCAGCGTGACTCCCCACCTGCATTGTGCATTCAGAGTTCGCCGGCTTTTCTTGGAAGCTTTTACTTTATTTGCCTGTTTATGATGCTTATCCTTTGTGTGTTATCTTCCACTGTGAGAACCAAGAAATACCAGGGCTCGTAGCCTGCTCGGCCTTCGCAGGAAACGAACGAAGAGAGCGAACGTTACGCAGCCCGCAACGCAGGCAGTTCGACGTCCTTGGAGGATCATTTCCCTTGATATAATCTCCAAAACGCCTTCCTGGCTATGTACCGGGTCTTCGCGAAAAATAGCTGATAGGGTCGGGTCCGGGTGTGGGAACAGAATAGACACGTTCGTTAATTTGCTTTGAAGCTGTACAAAAAAGAAGCTCTCTTCTACATGTGCTCCAAAACACGCCGGATTCCGTCCGATCGTCGTGAAGTGACTATCGTCGACACTGTATATTGGATATGCTGCGTTATTTGAGACCTTTCTCAAATCCTGTTAGGATAACGCGGCGCCGTGGGGTACGTACAAGATATGTTGTTCGATTGATGAGACTCGTTGAATTTCATGTTGTGAGCGGGGAATATCTATTCATTTGGGCTATCCTGTGTCGTCAAATCTTTTCCACGGTTAAGAGCTTTGTAGATTGACACGGCTGAGTGTATGGTGCCGTAAAAAGATCGACATAAAATGAAACAAACATTCCAGTTGCATTTGTTCTGTCGCGCACGGACTCACCAAAACAGCTGTTATTCCTTTGTTTTTGTTCCCACAAATAGTACAATGCATTCTTAAAAACCTCGAGAAATTCTATTCGCCGTAGAGCACAAAAGAAAACTAAAACGCGGAAATTTAGCCTCCACCGTCGTCCGGAATGGCGCCTACGCAGGCTGCCACAGCCCAGTGACGAGACAACCCACAGCCCAGCGCAGTCGGGCAACACTGACGTACCCTCTCAGAACCAGGGACGCGCGCATTAAATCACTTCGTTTGAGACTGCCGCTGGAAAGGTCTATATCCACGACGCTTCATCTACACTCAACAACTCCTAGATAAGGAAGTCTTGAAACGCCGCTATTTCTCTGCGTCACTAGAGTTTGCAGTCCCGACTGACGCTCGTACGCCATTCAAAAGACACCGATACTTCTCCGCGGACACGATTACACAATTATCCGCGGACAAACTTCAGGTATGTGTTCGAAGCCTGTTTGCCCACGCACGTACGCTTCACACACGTCTGAAAACATTCTTTTTTTTTTTTTTTGTACGAACGATGTGACACGGATTGTCACACGAGGAAGGCAAAACACGCCTCGGGCGATGTCTGCATGCAGACTGTCCTGTTGTGTGACGTTTTAGCGGTGTGATCTTGACTTTAAAAGCCAAGGTACACATCGCGACACTGTTAGCGCGAACACGACATCGGCGCATTTTCGCATTTTACTTCTAAGTAGTATTATCGAGCACGAATGTTTACCGCCTACATCATAGACCTAAATTAGCTCTTTCCGTAGCAATAATAACTTTGATGGCATCCTTCGGTTTCAAAGAGAAAAACAGGAAAAACCGGCGATCGCTTGTTCGCGCTAACAGTGTCGCGCTCTGTACCACTGCCAGTGCATCGTACTTAAGACAGCCTTCCGACACTGTCCGTGGCGTGTTTGTTTCTAGTATGACGGTCCCTGTTGGACGTACAAAAAATGTCCGCGGACATGTTCCAACCATACCTATGAATGTACAAAGCCAACATATACTCGAGGCGAGTCCGCAGACAACTCAGTCACAATGTCTGCGGTGAACTCCGTGTCTTTTTAAGGATGTATACGAGCGGTTTGACTGCGTCATTAGGCTTTCTTATCTTTACTCGTTTATCACCTCAAGAACCGTAGTAAAAAGAAAAAAGGTCCGGCCCTTTGCGGAGCATTACTAATTTCCTTCCTTTATGCATATATTTAACATATACGCGTGCATTGCATATTAGATATATGCTACCTTTTTGAAACATTTCACGCGCCAAAAGTGTCGCTGATTCCTCCGACAACCAAATCTTTTAAGAACTACTTCGCGCTGCGTATGAATAATGCGCGAAACTTTTATTTTTCTTCCTTGAGGTGAAAACGAGTGCATTGTGTCTTTCCGCCGTCGCTCATATATGGCAATAGGTGTCCAGAGTTCCGTGTCATTTCTTTGTGGGGGACACGATCCTGGGGAAAGCAGCCCTTAACAGCTCCGCTGTAAAAACAGTTGTAGCAAAAAGCATGCCAAACCTTTTGTGACTTGCACTTCGGGTGTCGTATACAGGAATCCCCCTCTCTTGTGGCAAAGTTTATATTGTACAAACCAGTAGATGCTTAAACGACAGGCTCAGGGATGACGATAATAATCCCTGGAGAAGGAGAGGTGGAGAGGATAGAGATGTCGCTGGTTTGATACCGGGACCAGGCGGATTCTTTTGGTCGTGCACCAGTCACCTAGCTGTGTTTGAAGATTTGTGTTTGTCCTTTGTCACAATTGTTCCCAATCTTCAGGGATTATTATCGTCATTCTTGTCCAGCTCGCTTGCACCTTTGCATTAATTGCATTATCATCATAAGCTCAGGGAGCACGACTATTCCCTGAGAGCTGCGGTCGGCGTAAATTTATCGGTCCACTGCGGGACTTGCTAGTGCAAACCTGCTTTCGAGGAGACAGTTTACTTAGGAAAGCGCCAAGTCATGGTGACGAGGGAAGTGATAGAAGCCTTCCACATTGTTAATTACGGAGCGCAATGTGTCAGCAAGCCAACAGTGACGCTATCAGAAAGAAAAAAATATTTATTATGAATAGTGAAATAGCGACGCGCTGATAGATGAAGCCCTTTGTGACGAGACAGTTTGAATGGCGCAGGCGTGGTTGTGTATCTTTTATGTTTTCCTAGTTTGTGTTTTCACTATTAGACATTTAGTTACGAGTCAGCGCTCGTCCTGTGTTGTGTGTTCCTTTTCCTTGTCTTCGTTGTTACGCGCTGTTACACATGCAAACAATGTTTAACTTCCACCAACTAGCCCAAGCTCTCTATACTTTGTTAGGGTCCATTGCCCATGCTCCCTCCCCCCGTAACTCGGCAAAGGCACGGTACCTGTGAGCCAATCGGAGGGACGAAAGCGAAACACGTGACAGCCAAAGGGCGAGAGCGTAACCAAATTTGGCGTAGGAGAAGTTTAAGAAGAGGCGAAGAAGGAACTCTCTTCTCACCCCGGAACCCTTTTTTCTTGTGTGTCTCGTAAGTCGATTTTGTCCCTCAAGGAGATTATAGCCCGTCACTCAAAATTCGTACAAAAGCGGCGTTCCTCTCTCACCCGTTCGTGACGCCGACAGCACTGCGCGCAACAAGTGAGAAAGAGTATAGTCACGTGTCTTCATTCGACGGGCTGATTGGTTAGAAGGGGCTGCAGCGTTCGCTCTTTACCAAGTTACGGTCAAACGAAACCAAGTAAAATTCGAAAGAAAAAAAATAATAATAATAATTTGCGACAAGGAATTGTACTTGCGTCATACTTCGCTGGAAGACGGAGAGGGTGTATACCAGGCTACCCAGGGAAGCGAGTCTATAAAAGCCCTCCAGTCTCCGGCCACCGCTAAACACCAACGTGGCATCAGCGTGTTTTTGCGAAAGCGCCAATTTCTTCCCTTTGCAACGAACCATGAAGGACCTTCGAGGCCACGTCGCTCTGGTGACAGGCGCCGTGGGAGGACTCGGAAGTGCAATCGTTGGGGCGCTGCTCACCAAGGGATGCAAGGTAGGGGTCATTAATGGCGAATTCGCGTGGTTCTTTCTGCGCGCTCTCGAGCGCTCTTTCTAGAGCGCGCGAACTCGGGTGGTTGAAAGAGAGTGCTGTGGCCTGATCGGGTGGTTCATTACGTGGGCGCCTCTCCCTCTCAGAGCGCTCCCTGGCACTCCGTCTGTAGCCGTCGGAGTGCGAAGCGGCGCAGGCGTCACGTGGTACTTTAACGGTGATCGCGTGGTTTTGTTGTCGATGGCCGGCAGTAGACTGCGGTGGTGTGCGGGATACGGCATGACGGCGATTGATATGTGGTTCTACAAAGTGCTTGTGCATTTGACGGTGCGAGGATTACAACGGACGGGACGACATTCCTTTGCGACCGTAACAGGAAAAGTCACCGTGTGAAGTATTCCCAGTGCTTTCACGAGATCGTTCATCTTACGGCGGTGAATCCGCTAAGTCTAACCGACGACGAAACAGCTCGCAGAGCTCGCCGCTGTTTCACCGGGTTTTGTAGTCGCTTCAAGAAATTTGAGGTTTGGTAAAAGTGCGTTCAAATGTTCGTGTTGTAAAATAAAAGGAGAGCCAAATATAATGCACTGCGATTTGTGTCACATTGCGATAATTGCACGATATTTTGCCGTGAAACAAATGCGGTTTATTAACCATTTTATATTTGCCTGCTCTCTCGTACGAATGACCGCTATTGCAGCGCGTTCACTGTCGAAAACGCGATGAGTTGACAACTGTTTCCAAGCGTTGGCTTTCGTTCCGTTCTGCAAAAATCAATGCGCATAGTGCTGTTTTCTTTTTTTTACATGCCGATGCGTAAAACAATTTATGCCACAACCGTTATTTCATCACGTTGCGAGCGTAAAGTTTGCTCAATCGTCCACTATATGCTGTAAGATCGTGTTGTTTTAATGCATTACCAATGTCAAGAAATTTTAATTCCGTGAATGGTCTGAGAATCTCGGAGCGCTCTGAAGCCAGCAATTGTGATCGGCTGAAAAGGATCCCGAGTAGCTCTGGCGGTGAGGAGGGGGCGCTTTGCTGAATCGAGGTCAGAGCAGAGAGGCGACCCCCGAATTCACCATAAGCTCGGTTCCCCTTTAAGCTGAGACCACGGTGGAGCTACGTGCCGGCCGAACCAATCAGCCGCCTCCCTCTAATCACCTGACCCTGCTCTCCGCGCGAGGATATGGCCGGGAGCTTGATGACGTGGCGAGAAAGAGATGCGTATGACTGATCCAACAAGGACGTAGCTTCCACTGCAGTCTCAGCTTAGGGGTCAACAGAGTATAGTGATAACGTAAACCGTCAGTTATTTCTCAGAAGTACAAACAGCCCAAAGACACGGACGAAGTAAAAGAAGACAGGAGAAAACAATCAGCCCATGATTTGCAACTGAACTTAAACGCACTCAGCAGCACGGCCATTTGTAACGCCCGTGCAAGCTATGTTTAGCCACTGGAGGCATCATAACGGCAGGGCGTCTCCTTTACATGTCCTGCTTCCAGCATGCGCCGTGGTTGCCCCACGTCATGCTTTGCCTGCGAGCATCGACGGCACCAAGCGGCTAAAACGAAAAGCTGTGGCGGCAGGTTCGCTCGCTAGCCTCCTCGAGCGATTCAGATATTCGCAGCGTCTGGTAGTTTAGATACAAAGCCGTAAAAGTAGTGCGGAGCGCAAGTTCGTCTGCTTCTTTTGCAAGGGCTGCGGTGACGTCAGAACGCCGAGCTCTGGTTGGTTCTCACTGAAGGATAGTGGGTAGACCTCAAGGCAAGCTGCCATTGAGGACTTCACCACTATCCTTCAATCAGAGCCAATCAGAGCTCGGCGTTTTACCGGCGTCACCGTAACCTCTGCAAAAAAAGCAGACGACTTCGTCTCCGCACAGGTTCATGAACACGCGATGAAGATTTCCAATAATTGCCGAAGCGTTGTCGAAGGTGGAAAACTCGCGCTAGTGGCCCGGACAACTGAAAGACCTCTCTACCTTTGTAATTATGTCAGTGACAATAGTCGAAATCGTAAATCTGTAATATTTCTTTATTTCAGAAGCCTAAAATACTTATAAAATGAAGTTTACACACTCGAACAGAAGGGCACATTTTGATCACGAATGGCCTGGTAATCTTTAGTTTTGGTATAGCCATGCTTGCTTGTCATTTGCAGTATGTGTGTAAATTTAAAACTAAACACAAAATGGTGATTATTATTATTTACAGACCCTTTTGACTCTCCCAGCATGAAAGTGGTGATCTCGTATGTCACAATCACGGCACAGCTGAGAAATACTGTCGCGTTACGTTTTCTACAAACCGCTAATTAAGAGAAAAAAAAAAAGGATGAAAAGCGCTCTAGCGTCAAAAGTGGTCCTCTTTGCCCTCTGCTGGAATTATATTTTTGATAACAATATTCAACTCAGTTTCGTTTCAGCAGTATATTAAGCGGAATTCCAAATTCCTTCCGAAGAGTGACGGATTTAGACGAGGGGGGGGGGGGGGGTTATCCCCCTCTCCACCTTTCAAAAGAGATTTGTGCATGCAGAGAGGACGTATACCCAGCTTTTTGTCTTGAAGAAAAAAAAAAACCAACAAAAAACATCTATTTTTTAGTGCAATATAGCAGTTTTTAGGTCAAAAAATAGATCCGGTGCAGACCGAGTAATATGTATTGCGTTTCTGCCTTCGTTTTTTTCTTGCCCAGTCTTGGATGTTTGGAAGAAACACCAAGGAGAAACGAGTTTAGCCCTTCGAGAAATACTAACTGCATCAACGAAGGGCAGCACGCAGTGATGCACCCATCTGCTCTCTCAAGAACCTGATTACATTGGCCAGGGTGAGCCAACACGGAAGACATTGCCGGTCTCAGTGCGTCAGGTGTTAACTTAAAAACGTCCAGCAGTCAAGGAGCCATTATCACAGCATTTTTTTTTAAAACTTACATTTCAATTTCTCTACAAGGCAAACACCAGAGGCTGACCAACCTCCTGTTGTATAAACAAACTCGCAACTCAATTTCACAATTTTGAATCGAGTCTCTTTTTCCTCTTAGAACTCTGTCCCCCCGTGCGCTCAGAGCCCTTGTATTCTATAAGCGCGGATAGTCGTAATTTAAAATGAGCAGCCACGCACACGTATCTTGACAAGATAAATGTACGCGAGACGCGTATACCACGCCGGATACCAATTTAAACAATTATCACAGCCTGCACGAGACGTCTGAAACAATCCAGAGCTCCTCCCGGCTAGAATGGACAACTGTGTCACTATTCATAAACCTGAGACTGCAAAAAAAAAAAAAAAGACATTAAAAAAAAAACACAGAGACACCGTTTTTGAGATGATACGTTAGTTCTTATGTCCTCATTTTACGTTTTCGTTTTATTTTTTCAATTAATTTGAAGATTAACCGGCTGGCTTTGAGTGCTCGCTGTAAAACATTCAGTCAATAAATTAGAGAAAGGAGGTTTTTTTTTTTTTTTTTTAAGATACACCGAGGCACTAATAAACATACGAGTGGTCACGCTTAGTTTGTATTGACGCTACTTGATTGGTCAGATTAGTTCGTAGCGTCTGCTGTTGAAACGAAGCATAAAACGTTTCGTTAAAACGGCGGTGACGGCAAACGCACAAAGACGATGGGCGCCGTGACGTTTCACTTTTTCCGCTACTTGATTCGCCTCATCAGATCGCAGCGTCGGCTGTACTCGGACCACTGTATACGGAGCGCAAGTCGGCGTCTGCTTCTTGTACAGGGTTTGCGATGATGTCAGAACGCCGAGCTCTTATTGGCTGATTGAAAACAAAAAAATAGTGGGTAGGCCTTGAGCCAATCAGAGTACGGCGTCGTTCTGACGTCACCGCAACTCCTGCGCAGGAAGCAGACGACTTGTTCTTCGCATGCATGGCAGCTCTCGCTGCCAGAGTAGCGTGACGGGACGCAAAGAGACCTCGATGCACAACGTCAGAAGCGCCATTATAGACCAACGCGCTGTTTCCAAACAAACCCGCGTCTGCTCACACCAGGTGTGGGCACTGCGGGTGCGCAGACACCAGATTCGCGTGAGAGGAAGCGTCAGCGCATGCGCAGTACCGATCGAAGCGCCACCGCACCGGCGTGACGTCAGAGGGTTGAGGATTACCATGGTAACCGAGCCGCTATCGGCGCCCCGCGGCCTCTCTACTAACGTCTAAATTTTATCTCTACACCCGTTTATCGAAACGCGGTAGAAGTTGATAAAAGTGGCTAAAAACAACTTAAGAGCGTGGGAAGCATACCGGCATGAGCGTGTCTGAGGTTATGGGTGCCTCACTGACCGGGTGTTCAAAGCACGCGGAGACGTACGATCCAGGGGGGAAAACTAATGAAACTTTAGCCCCCCCCGAAATCCGGCGGGCCCTATAATATATAATACGATACGATTCAATTTGTTTTCGCCCTTACATATGCACTGTGACCTTCTCCCGCCCCGTCCTCCCTCTAAAAACCTTCCTGGCTACGCCACTGCGGAGGCGCGCAGTGAGACTTTAAACTTCGCGCTACTCGAAAAGCGAAAGAAGCAGACTGGATCTTTATAGAAACCGAACCAACTCGGTTCGTTGCTGGGGTACTGTGCGTGACCAATCGCGACGAGAGGAGTCAAAGGGAAAGCATGGAGATATCTCTGGCAGCTAAAGCCTTGCAGACCCTGGGATCCTAGGATCAGTACCCACCCCTGCCCGTCTCGAGCTGGATCACCATCGCACCGGCGTGCGGTTGTGTATCACGTGCGATGAACGTTAAAGACCCCAGCCTGGCAGTTAAACTGCTGTGGCTAAATTTATCATCTAAAAAACTGAGAGATATTCAATTAAGGCAGACAATCTTCCGGCTGTCTAAATCGTATAGAACAGACGATTACTTTACAGCTAAAGCTGTCATATAAAGTGACTCTACTCGGACTTGGCAGCTCACGACGCTCCGGTGAAAAAGCACTACCTAATTACCGGAACTTGTTTTTACGTTAGAGGGAGGTTCTTAAATGAAAGTTCCACCTTTTCGTTCTGTATTCTAAGGGACGACGGATTAATAACACGCAAACATTATCTCTCTGTTTTACATAAGCTCCCGCCAAACTCCTGTGCGCAAAAAACCCCTTCCCTCTTTGAGTTTCGAGATTAAATTTGTCAACGGAAAGCAGATTGCACGCTAAATTTACCCCCCAAAAATATTTACGCTACAATCGTTGCATTACGTCTGTCCGTGACTTTACAACTCTCTTCAACCCCCCCCCCCCCCCCCGCTCCCTCCCGAGCGGATTCTTTGTTATTAAAACAACTATCTTATTTTTCTGAAACCTGGGGTAAGAGCTAGCTGGCGTGATTAAATAAAACGCATAAATAAATCTCTCCCCCCCCCCCCCCCCTTCGGGGCCCATAAATAAAATTCTTATCCATAAATTCGCCCCTTTAGCATTTAAAAACTAAATGATAATCAAATAATGAAATGATTTCGAATATTTTATTTTATTAGGCTATTCCAGAGACTCTCAGCACGTTGCCACAAAGATGTGGGACACATAACCGTTCACACAAAATGTGTCCACGTAACATAAGTGTTCACACCCATAACTAACGTGTCCGAAATATCCGACATACCTTATGTCACTTCGGCGTCGCGAAATGCAACTCCCTCTTCACGAGCCATAGCATAAAACGACGAAGTCGTATCGTTCAGCAGTTCCGCCGGACTACCGACTTCAACAACGTTTCCTTGGTCAATCACAACAACACGATCGGACGACAGAACGGTATGAAGACGATGAGCTATAGTCAGGACAGTGCACCCACTCGTCGCGTCTCTCAATGTCTGCTGAACGAGCAAGTCGGTATTGGCGTCCACTGACGCGGTGGCTTCGTCGAGCACGAGTATCTTCGTCTTTCTCAAGAGAGCCCTCGCGAGACAGACCAACTGTCTTTGTCCCACGCTGAGGTTGAATCCACCTTCTGCGACTTCAAAGTCCAGACCCTGGCTGTTTCTGAAGAAATCGCCAAGATGACATCTGTCCAGTGCCCACCAGAGCTCACTGGTATCATGATGCCCGGCCGGGTCGAGATTGAACCGCAGAGTGCCGTGGAATAAAACTGGATCCTGTGGTATTATAGTCAACCTGGAACGGAGGTCGTGCAATCCCAAGACTGCAATGTCGACGTCATCCACTACAATACTGCCTGCTGCTGCTTCGATGATACGGAAGAGGCTGAGTGTTATGGTCGATTTGCCGGCACCCGTCCGTCCTACGATCCCCAATTTCTCACCAGGGCGTATGTCCAGGTTAACGTCCCTGAGTGCGAGGTCCAAGCCGCCGCGGTATCGAGTTGCGTAAGACTTGAAGGATACCGAACCTGAACCGGGCCAATCTGGGTCCGGTCTAAACTTCGACGTCCACGGCCCTTCGGGTTTCAAACGGCTGTACTCGTCTAAACGTTCGGCTGATATTAGAGTTGCTTCCAGTTCGCTTGAGAAGAAAACGAACTGGGTACAGTTGAATATAGCACTCATCATGTAGGACACTAGAAGACCTGCAGTTCCCATACTGATCCCGTCGCGGTTGGTAACGAGGAACAACATCATCAAGAACAGAAGCGTTTCATTGATCACCTCTATCCAGACTTCTATCCAGGACTCGAAATTATAGCCGTATACAGTACAGGTCTGCATGGTGTCGATATTGCCGTCGTTTTCCCGTGTGAAGACGCTCTGAACGCCAAAACTCCTGATGCTGCTCAAACCTGCTAGTGTCTCGGAAAAATGATTGTTGACTGGAGAACGCGTGACGGTTTCTAGCCTTTTGACTTGACGAAACTGGACCACGTACTTTTGACGTAAAACTAGCAAGCAGACCACAACAGGAACCACAATCAGGACGTAGCTCGGAAGGTATACGCATATGAGGACAACGGATGAGGCAAAAAATAACAAACAATGAAGAGTAAGATGTGCTACTATCGGCAGCCGGACGTCAAGCTGGTCAATGTCTTTGCCGAATCGGTTCAACAAGCGTCCAGGCGGAGTGACATCGAAAAATGACAGAGGTGCCTTCATCACAGCCTCAAACATCAGCTGGCTAAGCCTTGTGGAGGAGGAGAGCGCTACTTTCCACAGCATAGTCAGTGCGAAAAAATTAGCAAGGGCCTGGAAGATAACTAGGAGGACGTAAACCTCGATCCTGTACGTGCGCAAAAATGGGTTCTGAGTCCCACTAGAAAATAGCGAATCATTTGTCCATTCGCTCACCCAGATACCAACGAATACACCGATTGAAATGTAAGCGGCGTAACACAAAATCACCAACAGCAGTGCCGACCCAGCGTGTCTTATGTAAGTTCTGTACACTCGGAAACTGATTGAGCCCTCTTCCACTGTCTCCTCCTCCACAAGCCTAATACTCGGTTGCCCTGCGTCAGTCTCTGGTTCGTTGTCTATGTCCGTAGCCGTGCCCTCATTAACCACAACTTTCGAAACCTTCTTGGAAGTGTTCTTCAGCAACCTCGAAAGAACACTTCCTTCGTTTTTGAGATCTTCGAAGGTACCGGTCTCGACAACCGAACCCTCCTGCATGACGACAATGTAGTCTACTTCGGGGAGCACCGAAAAATTATGGGTAACCAAGACTCGCGTGGTTTCTCTAAGCATTCCTTGAGGCCCAATGAGCTCCTTGAAAAGGGAAGCACCGACATGTGCATCCACCGCGCTGAGCGGATCGTCAAATAGATAGAGGTCTTTTCTCTGGTAAGCTGCCCTTGCAAGGCTGACTCTCTGCTTTTGACCACCACTTAAGTTGATTCCTTTTTCGCCGATTTCAGTCATGTCTCCACCTGGAAGAATCGCCAAGTCTCTATCGAGGCAACACGCCTTCAGAACCATCCTGTACAGTTCGGCGTCATACGTACACGTGAAGAGCACGTTGTCTCGTATGGTCTTGTTCTGAATCCACGCGCATTGAGGGGTGTACGCCACGCTTCCTATGCAATCCACGGATCCTGAGCCAATTCTAAGGTTTCCAAGCAACGCGGACAGCAAGGACGACTTGCCGGAGCCCACGGGTCCAACGACTGCGATCAGCTGACCGGTCTTGACTGTGAGGCTTATGTTGGTCAACGCAGTGGTACTGTCCCTGGACCACAAAAAAGTTCCATCTTTCACCGAGATCGCAGTGCCTTCATCAAGTCGTTGACCGACTGAACACTGTTCTATTTCAGAGGATAATAAAAACCTCAACATTCTCGTCATTGAAATGCTTGTCTGAACCAGTGTTTGTTATAAAGTCCGGAATCATGAACATGGGAAGCTGCATATGATTAAACAGTATCGACGACACAAACACAGTCCTTGGGTCGAGAATGCGATCATCGCTGATCAACACGTAGGTAACGAAGCTTGCCAAAGAAACCATAGATGACGAACTAGAAAGAAGAAAAAAACAAAGCGCAGCCATATACGAATATTTCTTGAGTAGACCCACCTCCTCTAACCTCAAGTATGTGCACTTTTTCATAAAAATATTTTCCCAGGCGAACAGCTTAAGAACTTTCACGCTGCTCAACATCTCTGCCACAGTATTGAGTCTTCTGTCTTTCAACTGCATTTGACCTATCTGGTACTTGCTCCCGAATCTGAAGGCTGGTGCCATCACAGTCATTACAATGAGCATGACAGCAACGCCCGCGAGGCACGCCCCTCCAAGGAACTGCCACAGGAGTATTAGAGTAATCATAATCAGCGGCACTCCACTGACGACATGACAAAAACTAAAACTGAGTGTGAATATCCGGTCGGCATCAACGGAAATCAAGTTGATCAGCTCCCCTATTGGGAAGTCCCTCTGGGACTCGCTAGAAAGCCGAAGTACTTTCCTATAAATGGCTGCCACCAAGACAGTTTTAGCATTTAGTCCCGCAAAGGCGAGTGTTCTCTTTATGTGGACAGAAAGCAGACCCGACCCAAAGCTGGCGCTTACCGTTCCGACGGCGTACAACGCACCTTTCCACATGGGATCGTTTCCGACCATGTAGCCCATCAGAAGATAGAAAAGAAGAGCGGGCAGGATCTTCAGAATGGCTCGTAGCAAAGCTAGAAAGCACGATACTACAACACGTTTCCAATACACTTTCCAGAGTGACCTGAACAGTGAAGGTAACGGTCTAGAAACACCACATAATCCGTCTCCTGGTACGTATCCAGCTGAATCCAGTTCCTTCGTCCAAAGCGCGTTCCACTTATTGTGACTTCGCCCAGTCATCATGTCTACTGGTAAGCTGTACATATCCTCAAGCTGAACGCGGCGCTGGGATCCTTTAAGTATGCGATTTGACAACCACGCAAACAGGAGGAAGGACAGGGGTGGGGCGGTGAGGTAAGGTCTCTTCGCGTCATGCCTGGCGTCTGTCCAGCAGGATAGAAACAATTGAAGGAGAACGATAGGATAGGTTGTAGCCCACACGAAGAACTCAAAGTTCTGAACGTTAGGCAGATTACTGTCCAACACAAAGACTTCCCGAATGTGGCGCAAGCCCTCGGGCAGCTTGCAGACGGCGGTCACCAACCAAAAAGCAAACAACAGCATCGAAGATCCAATTCCGTTCTTCCGATCTTTCGCCTGTAGTTTCATGGCGATGGCGAAGCTGATGCACTGCACTAGGTCCGCTATTACCGATGACCCGGATGACGTTTCAACGGTCATTTTGTAAGTGAGCGACAAGACGTAAGTGAGGTTCAACAGAAGACTTGCAGCGAATCTGGACAGATTTAACGGAGTCCAGGAGAGTGGTTCGCAGTAGAAGGATTGCTTTTTCCGCCGCCCCACAAGCCACGGGATGAGGCCGAAAGTCACGAGCAGAGTCGCCGGCGTGTAGGCGAGGACTGTGTTCTCGAAGCATGGTGTCAGCCTTGGATAGTCAGAGTCCCACGTGTAGTTCCAGTCCCATAAAGAAGAAGCGCAGAAAGCAGCCATAAGTTGCAACTCGCTTGATGAGCAGCAGTTTGCAAAATTCCACTCTTGATGGAGATCACAGTTCAGTCGTACGTGCGTGCCACCGACATTGTCTGCTTGATAAATACAAGCGCCCAGGTGCGCATATTTTTTT
Source organism: Ixodes persulcatus (assembly GCA_013358835.2). Lineage (NCBI taxonomy): Eukaryota > Metazoa > Arthropoda > Arachnida > Ixodida > Ixodidae > Ixodes > Ixodes persulcatus. Next base: position 299,841 of record JABSTQ010011569.1, read on the forward strand.
TTGTGTGTGAAAGTTTGCGCTCGTTCTAACCGCAAAAACAACATTGGCAGGAATGAGCAGCTGCGGCAACTACTGGCCGAATATCCGGTTTTACAGTTCCGTCTAAAAACAACGTCATGCCTTTGCGCTGCCTTTACATTTCACCAATGTATTTATTCAGCGGAGGAAACAAACTACGGTGTATTAGGTTGCCTGAATTATACTCGGAGCATCTTCATTCCGTTCTTGAAGTCTACTCGAGCAACTATACAGTATCCAACCGGACACTGAGTAAACAAAAACAACAATATATGTTTCAGCCAGTACAGCGATTTTGTTTTGTAATGCTTCAGTACACAACATACAAGGATGCTAATCGTCTTAACGAATACCGTTCCTTAGAACGATTGTGACCCTATTGTAGTTTCGTCAAAACGTACGGTTGCTTCATGAAAGGACAGTTTAGCGAATGACCTTATTTTTGCCCGAGGTTTGTGGAGACGCTTAGGACATGATAAAACTACCGCTAACACTCCATGGTCGGAAAATAGTATGCTGGCGTTTAAGGGACTGCGGCGAGCAAAAACAATTAGGACGACGCGCGTTTGAGCAGACCAATTTACGATTAAAAGCTCCGCTGTTGAAAAATCGCACATAGGTGCCATTTTAAATATTATGTCTATTAAATAAGTACCGACACCTCAAATATTCCTGTTATATTCATTTACATAACTCCAATGTTTAAAACGCACGCGCAATCCACCTTTTGTCAAAAAGTACACTTCCTGAATGCGTCTAAATATACTAACCACGTAGTTGCGAAGAATCTCTCGAAGCATCCATACAAAACATCAGTTATTTGTTACTGCTCAAAACTTACTTTAAAAAAAAAAACGTTTACAGAAATAAAGCTGACGGCCCCTGATCGCTCTGAGCGAAAAAAGCAGACGACGAACAGGCCACGTGACGTCATTTACTCGACCCTATCCAACGTTACCCACCTGTCGGAGGTGAGTAAAGCAAGTAATCTTTCCGGAGTAAACATCTCGCTTCTGGAACGCGAGGTTTGACGTCACCGAGTAAGCGCGAGCAAGTTTTTAAACGTTATACCTTTACCCCAGAGTCGGAACGAGTAAATTTGGGAACACAGCACTTGAAACGCCAGACACGGATTTGCACGCTGGAGGACGTAGTTGAGGTTTACAAGGTGGTACGTCCATCATAATCTTAGTTTTCATCACCATCGTCTACACGATTGCGCCAGTTTTACTATACATAAAAATACGTCTAGTACTGCATATTCTATTTTATGGAATGGTACTGCTAACGACACCTTTAAGGGTGTAACCTTTAAGGGTGTAACCTTTAAGGGTGTAACCCTTAAGGGTGTAACCCTTAAGGGTTACACCTTGGTGATGCTGCACGAACACACTAAGAGTAGGATGCTGGCGATCTTAGCGGTACGTTTACAAGCAACACACGCACTTCTCACGTGCACAGAAACAGTAAAAAGAGTGACGCAACGAATAATTCACGAGAGGAGAGAGGAATCACGACCCTGGCGACCGCTCCACCGCCTTATATACTCGACAAGTCAAAGACAGTCATTTGAAGGTGAGAACCTCCGCAATCACGAAGGTTACAAGTACCCTGCTTTGCTCTCGCCAATATTTCACATAAAGCGTAGTATATCTAGGTTCAAAGCATGTATCTCCTAAGTGAAAATCCTCGGTACAAGGTAATAGTTATTTGACTTTCAACCTTCCTTAAACTAAGGCAGCTTTAAGCTGGTGTCAACGCAGCAAAGAGGCTTCAAAAAGGGTATTCGCCTGACTTCAACGTAGAACTCTTTTTCATACCTTTTCTACACCCTTTAAAACCGAAAGGGTGTACCATGAACGCGCACCTTATTTTACGATTAAAAAGGGAGTATTACCGAAAGAAGGGTGCTAAAAAGATGAAGCCTCGGATATAATTGTCCCTGGGACAAACCTTTTTATACTCTTAAGTGTGTCAAATTCCTTACTCTGTAAATAAATCCTTTTTTTTCTTTTTTTTTTTCTTTTTTTTTTGGGGGGGGGGGGGGGGGGAGAGAGAATTCAGATTGTAGCAGCGTTGTCGGAATTGTCGGAAGCCAGTTTTCGCAGTTTTGGAGGGGCAGCACTCAGGCAACGCCGGATGTGCCCACAGATTTCTGCTTCGTTCGAGGAAATGATGCACCTGCTAACCGGGTTTTGTGGAATAAACTACACGGTGCATGTGGCTACACGACACAGATATTCTCTCATACGTATGTCTACATCCGTGCGTCCACAAAAAACTGAAACGAAACGGGTTGTAAAAGGTACGTATCATACGTTTCCGTCTTGATAGCTTTTTGTTTTAATTTTCTTATAACAATTTCTATGCGCGAGCTGCTCTCGTTTGAGCCCGTCGTTACGTTACATCTCCTGTGATGTGCGCTCTATGTGAGTGTAATGGTTAAATTACATGTTCAAATTTCCCAGTGCCATAAAGAGGCACCTCTTTAACGCGCATAGCTGTCTTCATCAATCAATGAGCGTGAAAAGCGCAAGTCACTGGGTCTTTCCTGTACATGATTGGCTCAGCGCGGTGATAGAACACGCACGACATTCGACAAACACCACGACGTTGCACTTTTGACGCTGTTTGATTGGTCTCCTCGGCTAATGGCGTCGGCTGAGTCTCGACTTAAGGTGAAACGAAGTATAGCTACTGTCTACGAAGAGAGACTGAAGGAGAGGAGGAGCTGAGAGGCATGAGGTGACGTCAGAGAGCGCCGAGCTTTGATTGGAAGGATGAGTGGGTACACGCCAAACCTAGCGGTTGTTGTGCCTTTTCGGCTACCCACTAATCCGTCCAATCAGAGGTCGCCGCTCTGGCGTCACCGCGAGCTCTCGTCTCCTCTCCCTCGGTTTCTCTCCCTATTATTTACTATGCGGAGCGCAAGTTCGTCTGCTTCGTTTGCAGGCGTTGTGGTGACGTCAAAAAGGACGCAGACCTTCGATTGGCTCAGATGGAAGGATAGTGGGTAGACCTCAAAGCAAGCTGCCTTGAAGTCTACCCGCTATCCTTTGATAGGAGCCAATCAGAGCGCGGCGTCGTTCTGACGTCATCGCAACTCCTGCACAAGAAGCAGACGACTTGCTCTCCGCATGTACTTGTTTACAAAGTATACCTACATCGCCCTGTGTCATTGTTGTAGGTTTTATTTTTATTTTTTTAATTTTTTTAGTGAAAAGTGAGAAAAGAATCAGTCGGCGTCAATTGACACAATCTCTTCCGGAAGGCCGTTCCACTCAATTGGGTTTTAACAAAGAATGAATTCGGAAAATTGTCAGTTCTTTGAGTGAGTATACAGCAACCTTTTTAAAGTGATCGCGACGTGAGGTGACGTAGGATGGCCCCAAAAGATAGGCGCCTTTATCAGTCCACTGTTTTGTTATGAAATGTACGATGAAAGAATTCTAAAGGGACCATGAAACGAATTTCGGGCTGGGATGAATGATTTTAGCTTGGGATTTTACTAATCGCATATCGTTAAGTCAGTCAAAAGAAAGAGGGTACAAAGTCAAAAGCCTGCTTTTCGCCACGAAAGTATGAAAATACAGCTGACGTGCTCAAGCACGTCAGCAGTACCCAGCTCACTCATTGGATACGAGAACTACGTCACTGGCACGTAACGCTCGCGAACGATCAATTCGTCGACGAATATTTGGATTCGCGCTCGTGGCCTATGAGGCCGTGACGGCACTTACCATCACTTGCGAATGACAAATTTCACGGTGTGCTTAAAAGACATGGCGGAAGCTTGGAGTAATCGCTTCCGGTGCCCCACGGACGTCACGACGACGTGGTTTCTCCTTTCGCTTTTGAGTTGAGGATTAAAGCTAAAAAAAAAAAAAAAGAAGTTGAAAAGAATAATTTCATGATCACTTTAATCTTAGTTCTGTTTTTTTTTTCTTTTAGGCGTTTCTTATTTCAGCACAGCTTTCATTTCTGTAAGAATAACATAATGATCATAGTAGTCAAGTACAAAGCGCGCTGCCTAGTTTTGAAATTTCTCAAGCTTGTTTATAAGAAAGTCGTGATATATGGGTCCAACTCGACGCCCCCGTAATCTAGGATCGTTCTTTACAAAGAAAAGTATGGTGTTTCCTTAACGCAACATGACAAGAATCTGAAATTTCGACAGATAAAATAAGATCATTCTACTAGTTTTTCCCGGTTGTTCGTTCTGTATGACTGTTTCATTTTAGGGAGGCTGTAAATAGCACTCTTACGTAAACATACTCAGAGAAAGTTCTTAGAACGGTACCGTTTCTAAGGTACCTTTCCAAGACATGGAGCTGCCTTCTCGAGAAACGGATATGATTACATTTATTTAGATTTAAGCTCATTTTCTCTTTACTACACCAAGTGGATAAAATGCTTATGGACGAAGGAAGGATCTGTGAATAAAATGTGGCAATTTATTTACGTTTCTCTTTTTTTCCTCTAAATAGCGCCTGCAGTGTGTGCCATAGGTCACCAAACAGGAGATTAAATTGTGTTAGCAGATAAACCGTTTATACCATCATGAGCGAAAAAAAAAAGAAAAAAAAAAACCGAGCGCGCAGGGAAATCGGTGAATCTTGAACATAACCCAAGCGCAGTATTTGGTTTTAGTTATGGTTACCAAAATTACGACGTCGTTCATTCTAGCTGGCAACAGCCCTATATAATTTCAAACGGCGCATATATGATGAGATAATTTTTGTTTGGTATCTATCATAATATGTCTTCCGTATATTTATTTTGTCGGGAGAAATGTGCACAGTTCTATATTGCAAACGGTTTGTTGCAAAAAAAAAAAAAAGAGAAGAAAACGTAGAACGGTTAAGTGCTCGTATGAGAGCTTTCTGATTCATAGAAGTTATCAATTATGACCTGATCAAAACGCCTCGAGGCTCGCTATATTTTCCATCTGGGCGCACTCTGGACAACGTCCAGTCCTTCAGAATGTAAGCCCATTTGTGGCATCGCCCGCTACCTTGTCGTCGATGCATTTCTTATTTTGTGAACGCTAAGGCCCTGCGCCTACTTGGTATTTCGTGGAAATACCCAAGACGTGAAAAAAGAAAACGGGAGAAAGTATCTTAATATCTTGCTTTGGTTGCAAATTTCCATTTTATTATCCTAATGATTGAAATATCACCCCAAATCAAGACATCCTTTCCAACGCGCAAAGAAAGGGGGGTAGAATACCCTTTTCCATAAAAAGTTCCCCTTTTCCTCCAGCCTTTAAGTCCGACCCTTGCCACTTTCACAACTACCTTCCTTCCTAAAAAAAAAAAAAAAAAAAAAAAAAGAAAAAAAATTGAAGATATGTAGTCGTTTTGATTGATATGTACCCTGTTCTGTATATACATGCATGTTCATGCGAGAGAAAGAAAACAAAAAGAAAAAAAAAACACGTTTATAAACTATTTGGCTGGGCATCAGCCTCAATGCGGTTTAGGAATGAATCATACGCCAATTGGCCTGAATGTTGCTATATTCGGCTGTAATAAGTCTACTTTTGCTATATTACAACACCCCCTGCCCCGCACCCCCCCCCCCCCCCCCCGCACGCAAATGAAAATGGAAAAGAGGATAATTCTTTAAGCAAGCGTGATCCTCTGATCCAAACGAACACCTCCTATACTCGTATTCACCTCAAGAACCGCAGTAAAAAAAAGTCCGGCGTCTGGCGGAAGCTCACTAATTTCCCCCTTCATATGTTGAATGAAAATATATGTACGAGTAGGATATATGTAGGTGCATCTTAGATTAGCTTTGTGTCATTTTATCAAGACGTACACGTTTCAAACGCCAAAAGCATCGTTTCTTCCTTCGACAACCAAATCGTGTGAGAACTACTTCGCGTAGCGCATGCATAATGCGCAAAGCGTCCTTCTTTCTTGATGTGACAAGCGTAGTTGACAAGGCTGAAGTGTTAAATTTGCTACGTCACCCACGTAAGCCCAGCGTGGGGCACACTTTGGACACGATCACTGTTTCCACGTTCGGTTGAGGTTCGTGTTTTCACTGATTGCACACGAGTCCCAGCTGGATTCTAACGCGGCTGTACTCGTGTGCAACCTGTGTTCAACGCTGGCCTCCAATAGGTGACGTCATACTTCGAGCAGAACGGCCTTGTTATGTAGGAGGCGTTAATCGAACTGTTGCCTGCCGGACTCCTCCCACGAAGATGGATGAGCATGGCCATATGACTGAATATAGTTCCACTGATTTCCGCCAGAGCTACGCTGAGAAAATTGCGTGCAGTTGTGCAGTCTGTTAAAGGAATGCTGAACCGAAATTTGAATTTCACAAAATAAGGTTGCAGAAGCGTTGAACGGGACGCTACAAACTCCAAAACACCACCCATACATCGATGTCGCAAACGAATATGGGCGTATTTTGTTAAAAGACGGGCGCGATCAAGTGAGGGTTGTGACGTCACGATTCTTCCGGAACAGAGGAGAATGAGAGGAAGCGGCCTCACTTCGGTTCACCTGCTCGAGGGGACGAAGCGGAGAGAAGAGGGAATGAGAAGCGTGACTTAAATGTCTCGTCAGCCTTGTTCAATCGTGCACCTCTTTACCAAAACTACGGTCATCCGTTAGAGCCATCGATGTACGAGTGATGTTTTGAGGTTTTGTAGCATCCCGCCCACCGCTCCAACCTTGTTTTGTGAGCTTCAAATTTCGGTTAAGTGTCCCTAGTCAGAGAGGAGACAACTCTATCTCAATTCTTCCTTTCTTTTTTGAGAAAGAAGGAAACCCTCGTCCTTTTTGTGGGGAGTAAATCAGAGACCCGCTCCTATGGATGGAGGGGGAGAAAAAAGTGCGAGAAAGAATGGAGAGAAGGAAACGGGGAACAGCTTTCTGTAGGTCGGCCTTTAAATGCGGTTAAAATAAATTCAGGGGGGAAAAAACGTATACGTGATTGTTAAGAGACTACATCGCAAGTCACCGTTCTGTTACTAAACGGTACTTCTTTTTAATGTCCCTTTAAGAATCGCTGGGATACCGAGAAGTGATGTTAGTTATGCTTGTCATCTGACGCAGGTGGCGCTACTGGACATCAACGAGGGACTAGGGGCGAAGGCTGCCGCCAGACACCAGAAAGAATACGGCAAAGAAAGCTGCGTGTTTTATAAATGTGATGTCACGAACGAACCCCAACTGGAAGGTCGGTACCGCGCAGTTCCGATTCCCAGCATCCCGATGATTGTGTGACGTATACCTGTCATGTAGCTTCAGCTCCTTTCTGCTGCCGTCGGGCGCAATGATATTAAGCTGGAAAGCTTCTCCCTTTACGTAAGATTACTGTCACTGGTGTGACCTTAAAGTCGCAGAGACACTGCTACTACATCATGCAAAAGACAGTCTGAAAAGACTGCCCGAGACGTGTTTCTTTCATGTTCGACGGTCCAGGCAGTCACGTCAGTTGTACAAGAAACTGTCCTTGGACAGGTTCGAAGCACACACATGTGTACGACGAAGGCGTGTGTGCCACGTTGTATCAACCCGAGACTTGAACAGGAGAGAAACAGCAAAACGTAGAAGGGACAGAAAATAGACAGGACGACGTCTCAAACTCAACTGACTCGTTTATTTAGTCCACCTCTTTATATTGTCTCAAACTCAAGGTCATCACCACCTAATCGCCACAACCATTACACAAGTTAAGACTCGGGACAACGTTACAGGTCGACACGCTAAGGTAACACCCATCCTCCTTCAAACTTGTACAAAAGGATCACTATCCCCTTCTATTTTAAACTCAATTAACTCTTTTGATGAAAAAAACGCCCTCTCCACCTAATACCACCCCACCCCCCTCTAAAAAACAAACAAACAAAAACTGGAAATGGCTATCGGTTTGAAACGGCCTATTTTCTGTTCCTTCTACGTTTGAAGTTTCTCTTCTACCCAAGTCTCGGGTTAATTCAACGTGGTGAATATTCACCAGCTCTCCTGCACCCTTAGCGTATTTTCTCCAAACATATATATTCAGAGAACACCAAATTTCCCTTCCAAATCTCACTCGAATTTATTTGAGTTACTCCGGCGGATCGTGTGACGTAACGAGACAGATGGAGCAACGGTGGACGCGGGTAGGTTTTCCAATGCCAAGGTACAGAACCTTTTCCCTCGAGCGAGATGGAGTAAATTTTGGAACACGGCCATAGTGTGTGACCCAAGTATACTCACACGCAGCGCCACTGACCCCGAAGCTTCTTTGTTGCGGACTAATTTCCACAGTCACTGACACCGCGAGTAACGCAGGGTTTGGCGAATCCCATGCATCTCATTACCACTCCGCAGCCAATGAGATTGTGCCATCAGCCGATGCGAACACCGAAGAGTCAATCACGGGGCAAGAAGCGTGAACGTTTTAAGGCACGCCCTGCAGTTCTTCAAGGCTGCCGTAGTCACTGCAGTGACTATACGAGTTAAGAACGAAACTACTTCATTCAGTCTCTGATTTGCAAAACTCAAGCGAGGAGTAACCCTCTTGGCGACGATAGTGAAACGCGGCTTAGATTGGAGACGAGCACTCCGTGGGCGCTCGATTTGTGCTTGCGACAATCGATGCTTCGGCAAGCATTTGAGCAGTGGCTCGTGTCCGGTCGCTGCAATGACGGGAATTGCCGAACCCAAACGATATATGGAAATCAGCACGTTTCCTGTTCTTTGCTAACCTCCACGCATGGTTAATGAACATTGGCGCAACGTGCATAATCGGCAAGATCACCTGGCCCGAGCATGTTCCGGCTACAAGTTGAGGGGCAAACACAGCGTTATCGACGGTATAGGAGACTCGTGCTGGACGCGGGACAATAAAAAAAAACTCACTGCCGTTCTTACCTTGTCAGTCACTTGTTCTTATCTAGGAGTGTAAGCCCCCCGGAGGACATATAATTCGTATTCGCGCGTTTCCTCGTGCTTTTCCCTTTGTTGGCCGCCTCGAGACCCTAAAATATTTTCCGCCCCTTCAATGTAAATCGTTACGAAGATGAACGGCTGTGTGAGAAAAGGAAACTTCCCGTCAATCTTTCGGCTCTTTCCCTACTATGTCATTACCTAAAGATTATTTCTGTTGGACTAGTCTAGAGCGACCTGTGGAGCCGGCGTCTTTCGAGCGGAGCCGTCAGTGTAGAACTTTACGAAGATGAATCGTGGGATCTGCGTGGATTTCTAATAAAGAGAAACTACACATCAATCATTCGGCTCCTCCCCATACTACGTCATAACGTAAAGAATCTTTGTGTATGGGCAGTCTAGCAATTCGTGGAGATGGCGCTCTTCGAGCGAAGCCGGCCTGCCCTATAGTGGCAAGATGGCGGCGGGTAAAACAGAGAAATGAGGAGCGCCGCCATCTTGGCAGGTGCAGAGGGCATAGCAAGACGCTGGTTCGACTGTCTCAAAAATGTATTTCATATAAGCTTTTCGGAACGATATGAAACAAGACTAGAACAAGCATGGCTGACTCGTGCGCTGCGTGCGAATGTGCAAAGAGAGTCGGGATGCAACCGACATGCTACGACCCGATGAAGTCAATCAAGCAGCAATAAAAAAGTGCATTGTCACGGCAGTCGTTGTCTTGATGTTCTCTAGTTATTTGCTAGGTAGGCCGTTCATTTTTGACGCAAGCAACGAGGTGTGCGGAGCGCAAGTTCGTCTGCTTCTTGCACAGGTGTTGCGGTGATGTCAAAACGCCCAAATCTTTATGGCTGACTGAAAAAAAAAAAAAAATAGTGGGTATAGATTTTAGGGCATTTAGAATTGAGGTATTCACACTATCTTTTCAATCAAAGCCAATCAGAGCTCGGCATTGTTTTGACGTCACCGCAACTCCTGAACAAGAAGCAGACGATAATTGCACTCCGTATAATGCTATACTTAACAAGGAGAACACGCGAGCTGCGGCCACCTTTTTACTGACACCCGCCGCCACGAAGAATGACCGGCGTGGCAGGAAAAGCTATTTAATTGACAAGACGTTTAGTTTTAATTTGAATGTTTATATGTGGTGACTTATTGTATGCAATGTAATACTATTAATTCGTATTCAGAGACATTTGTGGTTTTACAAGCACCTAAAATAAATCCCTCAATTATATGAGTACTATCTGTAAGTCAACATCTTCCGCATTCAACAGAATCTACTGTCGGAAAAGTTGCAAAAAATGTGCAAATGTTGTTCTGTATTTTGTTTTCTTTTTTTACATTTTATTAAGACAAAGTATTGACAAATAGTGATCTTGGCCACTTAGGTTGGAGCCCCTAGCAAGCACTATCCACCACACTAGTAGCTTTAATAGCAACGATTCAATTCTCAAGAAATAAAAACGTAAAAACCGGTGCTCGTTTGTTCCTACCTACTAAGTGTGTCACGCAGTGTGCATTAGTCTACGACTTCTATAAACTAAAGCAATGATTTGTAAGCCTTGGAGTTAAGATAAGGAAAGACGGAGAGACATAAACCTCCAAGAGCTGTGTGTTTGCCCGTCCCTACTTCCCAAGATTCAGGGTTCACCAACACCGCCTAGAAGACAAGGCGGAAGTGCTGCCATTTTTGCGTCACCAGCAAAGGCCAACACTGGGCACTGATTGGAAACGAGTGCTGCGTCAGTGCTCGGCTTCGAGTTAAGTTTGAGCCGAACATTGACGCATTCGTCGTGTCTAATCTCTGCCCAGCGTCGGCCTTCGCTGATGACGCCATCTCATTCAGCACTATGGCTTCGTTACCTAGGAGGTGTTGGTTCACCGCGTGTGTCGTCCTTCTACAAAGAGACGTTTAAGAGCTCGTGTCGCAGAAAAGCCGATGTCGGTGGCGTTGTGACGGGAAAATCCTGATTGGTCGATAGGGTCATGACGTCACAGCCACATAACCTCGCCCGGGAACTTCAAACCGCAAACAACGCTCACGTGAAACGTGACGTCACGCGTGGAATGAAAGTGATAAAAAACATGACATGCAATGCCAATTAAAGGTCGCCGCGTGTCTCAAACGATTGAACTTTATAAAGCAATTCATGTGCCTTTTAGGCGGGATTCGAGCCCGCGACCCTTCGGTTGCGAGCTAGACACACTACTGACTAGGCTTGGGAACGAGCGGAAGTTTCTATGTTTCTAAGTTTTGCCATCGCGTTCCACTCTTACGCCTGAGTCTCACTAGAGTGACAAACAGAAACAAACGACAGCGACAAGCATCAAACACATGCAGCATGCTCACGATATTTCATTTGGCAGGCGTTTATTAATCCTTCGTTGCGCGTGAAGTAAGCACGAGTGATTGCAAGCCTGCCAAAGATACCCTCGCGTGCATGATGCTCGCGTTTGAGCATAGCCTCCTCTATTCTACAAAGCCTGCCAAACCGCGAAAGACCCTGGTTTGAGGCTTGTCGCCGTCGTCTGTTTCTGTCTGTCGCTCTAGTGGGACTCGGGCATTAAAGGCGAAGCTTAAGCGCCCTCCTGTAATTTCACAAGTGGCTGCAGGCAAAACATGTTTGTCAACAAATAAAAATAATAATAATTCGCAGGAAAAAATTGTTTTTACCGCAATATTTAAGTCCTGAGACTAATGTTTGTGTCCCTCGACGCGCTTCTAATAGGGTCGACGTGCCAAAAGAAAAGCCCGCTTCGCAGTTGGTTCTCGCTCAAAATGAGTCTCAAACCGTGAACATTGCGCAATCGAGGTATTCACAAAATTTTTTTGGAAGTTTAATGTCATCCGGGAGTGATTTATAAACATGCTTATATATTTCGGGTCGACGTGCCGATATAGATCGTGCTTTAGAATATCTCCTGACTCAAACTTTGTCTGGCAAGGTAAATACGACAAAAAAAAAATAGTTTTTTTTTTAAATTTACTTTGTGACATACATGGGGGAAAGATCAGTGTCTTTTTTTAAATTTAGTCTGTGCCTTATTTACGCAAAGTGTTCCATTCTCTTTCCTGTTGGAACGAGCAAGCGTCTGATAGCGGCAGGGCATTGATAATTTATTCCGGTGTTACGTCTTACAATATAGAATGCTTCAAGAGCACCAGATTGAAGTTTGGAGGACTCGACATTGTTATCAACAATGCCGGCATCTTTAAGGAAGAAGACTGGAGAATGACGTTTGCTATCAACACAGTGAGTTCCGCTTGCATCATATATAAATATTTGTCCTTGCTACAGACCAGAATGTTTAACGTTTTAGCGCGCGGTCATCTTTTGCCAACTGGGGCGCCGCCCTGGAGGCGGCGTCCCAGTCGTTTTCGCTGCAGTTAGAAACAGTGTTAAAACCGTACGTGACAAAAAAAAAACTAAAACAAAAACGTCACGCTTAAACAAATTGTGTACGCTGTGCGTACTGCGGCGCACCACCGCGATTTCCGGAGTCCACTGCGATGCACGCGCCATCCGGTGTCGAGAGTAGTGCGTCGCTCGCGTCTGCTAGCGAGGCAAAAAAAAAAACAAAAAATATATCACCAGTCACTTAATAGACGTTTTCTGCTTCCTGTCGTTCTCAGGCATGTGGGTTCCGTATCTGGTATGCGGGACGAAAAAATAATAAAACATTTCAACCTGGAATATGCGAGAAAATATAGGTGAGGCAAAACAAGAATGTGTGACAATCACGCATATTTCGTAAACACCTTCAAGCGGCATGGAGAGATCAAAACGATGTTTTACCGCATATCAGAAGTGACGACTTTCAAGATGGCTGCGCCTTGTGGAAAAGGTGTGTATAGGTGTATCCGGTATTAATGACAGAAAGAAAACAATCAAAAAAGCAAATACGTTTCCAATTCTCTCTAATGCGAAATTAGAGCGCAGCTCTTTGGAGGAGGGGAGGGTATACCTCTCCTCCCCTCCCTGCCCTCCTCCTCGTCTCCCATTTAGCGGGAAATGTTAGCTCAATTTCCCGCTAAATTAAGAAAAATTCCCCGCTAATTTAGCGGGAAATTTAGCAAAAATTTTCCTGCTAAATTTAGCGGGAAAATTTCCCCGCTTAATTTAGTGGGTTACGTTTCCCCGCTAAATATAGCGGGAAATTGACGTCGCGTGACCTCAACACCAATTCAGTTTCCCCGCTAAATTTAGCGGAGAAGCTGTGATGTCCCATAATGCGACGCGTGGTTACGCCGACGCCACTCAACCCGGAAACGAGCACCTAAGAGCTAGCTGCGCTCTAAGAAATGAAAAAAGTTTACAAATCTCTGTAATGCGAAACTAGAGCGCAGCTCTTGAGGAGGAGGAGGGGAGGGTATAGCCCTCCTCCTCTTTTCTTCCTTCTCTCCTTCTGCCGCTGAATTTGTTCATTGGTGACCTGACACGAAGTCGTGACGTTATCTTCCCCACTAAATTTAGCGGGGAAACTGAATTGGTGTTGAGGTCACGTGACGTCGATTTCCCCTCTAAATTCAGCGGGGAAACGTTTCCACTAAATTTAGCGGAAAAACTTCCCCGCTAAATTTTGCGGGAAAAATATGACATCCCATAATGCAACGTGCGCGGTTACGCCGACGCCGCTCAACCCGGAAACGGACGCCTAAAAGCTTTGCTCTAAATACAATAAAAATTTCACTCTGTATATAGTAAAATAAACAGAAAAAAAAAAAAAACAGAAGGGAGGCAAAACGAGAATGTGTGACGGTTGCGCTTATTCTAAATGTCTTCTATTGGCGTGGCGGTTCAGCGCCAGCTGATCTTCTAGCGTACATTATAATAACTACACGGTTTCACAAAAGCAAATTTGCACGGTCTTTTTTACAGCAAAAATAAACTAGGCATCGCCTAACGCTCATTCTCCGCCCAAAGGTCGAGCTAGAGGTCACAACCAGATGCCAAAGTTTCAGCCCGATCCAATAACTTAATCAAAAGTTATAAGTGATTTTCTGAAAATTTCAATGGGAAAATGGAGCCCATTTTTGCCCGTTTTCGGTTTCTGGTGCTATAGAGCCCCATGTGTTCGAAAACTCCGTCGGCCGCCATTTTCCCATAGAAATTTTCAGAAAATTAGTTATAACTTTTGATTAAATTATCGGATCGGGCTGAAACTTTGGCATCTAGTTGTGACCTCTAGCGCTACCTTTAGGCGGAAAATGAGCGTTCGGCAATGCCTAGTTTATTTTTGCGGTAAAAAAGACCATGTAAATTCTTTTGTGACACCCTGTATGTCCCCCGCCGTAGCTCTGGCACTGGTGAAGGCACAATCATAAATACTTCATCTTGTAAGCAGAAATGTTCGGATTTTCCCATTGAAGTTCTGTTGAGTAGCCATCTCCAGAAAGAGAAAAAATAATGTTCTGAGTACCCATGTCGATTTCGTGTAAAACGAAAGAGCGGATGCTTCAGGGACACTTAATTCTTGACGAGAAAAATAATCGTAATCCACGTTGTTGGTCGGTTTTGTTTTCTGAGAAACATGCCGGGTTACGCATACGTTTTAATCAAGCCAGTTTTGTGCATCTAATATGACTCATCCCCCCCCCCCCCCCCACCTCTCTTTCTTTCTACCACAGTTCGTAGAGACCTACCGCAAATTACGGAAGATTTTAAGCACTGGTTATTTAGGGAAGGCCGTGTTGATGTTGAGTGAGAAATGAAGAAAACAGCAGGCACAGCTTACGTCTGCTGACCTGAATCGGCCGGAACGCTAGGCACGTTTTTTTCCGCAGGGCCGGTCGTGACCCCAAAATCCCTATCCGCGACCCTATCCCCAAAATCCCTATCCGCGTTCCCTGGAAAACCGGCCAATGTTAGCCAGTTTACTACACTGCCCAAAATGTGGCTACACACACACACACACGTACATAGGTACGCATCTCTCAAGAAAGACTGAGCCTACCACTTTACGACAACTTATTGTTTTATAATAACAATACTCGTAGGTGGATTCCAAGCTGGAGTTACTTTTTTTTTTTTCTCTTCCATAGGAGGCAGTGTACTCCGGGATCTTGCTTGGACTGAAGTACATGGGCAAGGATAATGGCTTCAATGGCGGCCATATTATCAGCACCGCCTCGATAGCCGGTACTTGGTTTGCAATATGCGACAGCTTGACTAACTCAGTTGACTAGCTCACAGTGTTCTTATGATTCTATTTGTGTTGGGTTTTCTTGTAGTTTTTTAATCTATCGATCCCATGCATAATGCCCGCGCTAATTAACATTAGTTACGTAATGTCGGGGAAGTGACCAGGCTGAAACAATGAACTGCGTTCTAAGGTTCGTTGACTTGTAACGAAATTACAGTACAGTTCCTGGAAAATCTGAGCGTTTAATGGACATTTTTCAGAAATATCGTTTGGAGAGTAAATGGATTTGGTACCCACTTTCTCTCTTTTTTCTGGCCGAGGCAGAGAGGGAAGATGGTTTCTTTGTCTTCCAGGTTCGAAGGTAACCCAAGATGGGGACAAAGGCCAAGTTTGGGGGAAGCCGTATTTAGGCTACAGCGACTCAATAGGCAAAAATGATAGCTGACGTTCTGGGTGTCGAACGGCCTCAAACCCAGTCGCGTGTCTGAATCTATACATGGCTTGCACGTGACGTCATCCAAAGGGTGCTTCGATAGCCACCAGAGAAGACGGCAAGGAAGAGCTCCCCTCTTAGTAGGATCCTCTTTTATGTCTCGGCGATTTTCACAGACGTTGCTATTTTCCTCCCAGAAAATTAGGGAAGAATAACCCGTAACTCCAAATTCTTACAAAAGCAGCTTCCCTCTCTCCCTCTTACATGGTGGTCAAAAGTACGCTATGCGACGTCGGTGCAAGCTATGTATACGCGTTTTCGCCTCAAGAACCGTGGTAAAAACAGTCCTGCTTCTCGCGCAGCATTACTAATTTTCCGCTTTATCTAGAGAATTAAGATATAAGTAGGTGAACTTAAGATGAGATATACGTTGCCTTATCAAGATGTATGCCTTTCAAACGACCAAAGCATCGATTCTTCCTCTGACACCGAATCCTGTAACAAGAACTACTTCTCGTGGCGTATGAAGAATGCGCAAAACTTCCTTTGTTTTTGAGGAGAAAACGAGTACTACTATAGGTGGGACAGTAGGGCACCCTAGGTGGCAGCACATATTTGGAAAAAAGATCGCTCACACTAATTTTATCCCACCAGCGCCATTCCTGTATTCTATGTTACTTAAGAACAAACAACGGTCTCATTTTCAGGACTCTATGTGCTGCCCTCCGTTCCGGCGTACAACGCGTCCAAGGTTGCGGTGGTCGCCATGACCAGAGCGTTCGGGGTAAGTTTTCCGAAGTGGGCGCGTGTCCTTTTTTAGAAGTTCGATCAGTATGCACTACCATGCATAGCCTCCTCCATACTCATAGAGCCTGGCAGTTGGACGACGGAGCCATTGAGCGCCCGGTAGCAGATTTAGAGTGCGAGGATCTGGTAGCACAGAGCATTTCTCGGGGAGCCTGTAGTTAGCGCACAGCTTTTGCAGCGGCGAGGACCCGAAACATGGTTCTCAAACCAGACGAAAAAAAGAAGCGGTAGCTCAAACAACGCGAGTACCACGAGCAGACATTCCATCGCTTGCGACAAGTTTGTTTCGGCGTCTCGCCGCAGCGGGGTGCCCGTTACATGCCTCTCCTCTCATCTGTTGTCTGCCGCTCTAGCTTTTCAATTTCGGCGGCCGCTTCTCGTGGCAATCTACCAGGCTTTGTCAGTATAGAGCAGACCATGACACTACGCATTGTTCAACGTCGGTTATTCAAACTCAAAGTATACGAGACGACATACCGCCAGGGTATACCACCGAATAACAACAAGTCAGTTCGCTAAGTGAACAGACTTTTTTTACTTTCCTGACAAAATTGTGATTAAATGATGTTTTCTTGTTCGGGTGGTAAAGAGACTCGCTAAAGTTACTACGTTCAATTTGAAATGGGTGGCAATTTGTTTTATTATGCGGCCAGTCTAGTAAACCGCTAGAATCTCTTGATCGGTTGGTTCCATGCATACGTCTAACACTGTTTTCGAGAAAAGAAATGAACTACGAGGTAAATGTCTGCAATACAAAAATTTGAAGCCACGATTACTCAGGAGAGTAGGTTAAGATAAACGATTTAATTTTCTTACAGACTGGACCAGTAGTGTAAAAATAGGAACGGGACCAGTAGTGTGAAAATAAAAAAAAAAAGTTAACGATTATATGGCTATCGAGGCAGTTAATTACTGAGAAGAACCAGAGGTAGTGGTGGGAAGCAATAAGGTAATTTGCATTTTCGCCTTGAAATTGTTTTATAAAAATAACATGCTATTGGTCACGAATATATCGTGTATTATTTTGCGACAAAATATATGCTTAGTGCAGCAAACGCCGGGTCATAGAAAAAACAAAACAAAAAATTTGGCCTTGCTTATTTTTCTATATTTCTGACACTACGCAATAGCACGTGCTGAGGAATAGAAATGACACGCCCACCATATTATTATACGTTTCCGCACAAACACAAAAAAAGGATGAATAGTATTACTACAGTTATTGAACGTTCAAGAAAAGCAAGGCGTGGTAATCTTCGCGATTCGTACTTCGGCGTACTTATCGGACAATTCTAACGTCTCACTGACCGCGTAGACGTTAATTAATTAATTTGTTCGTTTATTCTTTGCACTCATGGTCATGATGGACAAACAGTGAGATAAAAATTAGACGCAACTTAAATGCTAAAAAAAAAAAAAAAATATTTGATCTAGAAACGTCTATATTCGCTGCACCGAGGGATGTTATACAAGTGCCGTATGCGGGTCGTGAAGCTAATTGAGATGGTTTGATTGACAAAAATAGTAGAGGTAACTCGCAACACTCGCCTTGGAACGTGAGAACATAAACAATGGCGTGAGGTCGGGGCGATGGATTAATCCAAGGGTCTCCAAACCCCGGCCTGCTCGCATTCCAGCAGGACCGCTGCTACCGACGCAGTAAACGCGCTAAAATAAAACCTTCCATGCCATTCTGCTTCTGAAGCGACATCTGGGTTCATATGTCGGTGGATCGCGAATGCATGCCTCCACAAGTGGTCCCCTCGTAGGCGATGCCTGAGGAGCGAATGCGAACCAAATACAATATTAGCTTCGCCAATACTGGAAACTCCTCCATGGCAGCGGCGGCGAACGCGACAGTGGCGCCTCTAGCGGACTCGGAGTCTACGGAAGCAAACGACGCAATGGAAAGTATAGGCTCCGCGACGTCCTCGAGCTTTGCAAGCCCTGTTTTGTCATTCCAACAGCTGAAACAATTCATTACGGTCAGTCCGCTTGCAAAGCGCAATCCGCTGATGGCAACTGCAGCGACAATCAAATAACAACGCGCGCAGAAACAAAGGTAGAACAATTTATTTAGCGGTCTCAAACGCCACTCAGGGGATCACACACGTTTGAAGCGCATCTGGGAAGCGGAAAAAAGGCGTTAAGCTACCCGAACTACGTCCTATAGGAGGTTATTGTTGATCTGTTACAAACTGCGTTGTCACAAATTCTTACCTGAATAGGTGATCCTTAAAACGTGCGCAAACAACATGTTAAGATTACCAGAGCAAGCAGCCGCTGCAGCATAACAAAAACAAAAAGTAACGGAAAAAAAATTACACCATCTTCCCGAGGGGAACCATGGGGTGATGCGGAGCATCGTGTTGGTTCCGAGGAAAGAGTCAGTTGCGTGCTGACGTCGAGAGATGGCGCCACCGACTGCCCTAGCGTTACCCCCTACGCGAGCCTTCGTCGCGGCTCGCGGCAGAGAAACTTGAACGCTCGCCGCTCGCCGTTTATTTTTTTCACACTTGAAGGAGAGGAGACTAGAGGAGGAGAGTTGCGCGTGCGCGCGCGGTGTGAGAAGCGAACGCACGCGCAGTGCACGCAGCTGGTAGAGAGAGAAAGCGGAGAGAGTAACGCGCAGCTGTTGGAGAGAGGGAAGGAGGAGAGCTGCGCGTGCGTAGTTC
Organism: Ixodes persulcatus; assembly: GCA_013358835.2. Classification (NCBI taxonomy): domain Eukaryota; kingdom Metazoa; phylum Arthropoda; class Arachnida; order Ixodida; family Ixodidae; genus Ixodes; species Ixodes persulcatus. Next base: position 318,821 of record JABSTQ010011569.1, read on the forward strand.
GAGTGCCGACTACAACGCCGACGCCGCGGGACATAGACCCGAGCAAGAGATGCTCCGCATCTAAAAAGAAAGGCGCAGTGAAGCGCATTAAACGCGCACACGACGATAGCAGAAAAATAGCGAACTATTCATTTTGTTGATTTTTACTTCACATTTTTTATATTTATATTCCTGCCCTCGAGACTGTTACCAACTTCCAATTCGGCCCCTTAGCCAAAAAGTTAGAAGTCCCCTGAATTAATCCACGAAGGCATTTACATAAAAATTATTGAATCTCGCTCAAGTACTCTAGAACTTCATGTAGGGAAGTTGCATCGTTCAAGTAGCCTCCTATATTCACATAATAAACTGTACGACGAATATGACGATCATAAAAACGATTAGAGAGAAACGCTTTCGTAGACTTTGTGGGAACCACGTGTTCCCCGCATCCCTATCTAGGCCTAGCTCAGGCAGGCCGTGGGACGTCGCCACGTGGGGGCGCGTCCCGGATGCGAGGGCGAAGCCGTATTCCCTGGTGGGCGGCTTTCCCTCGTCCTTCTCGGGTGATTTGCCGAAGGCACACCCCTCGGGATCATGACTTGGACGCGTCCGCCCCTCCGGGGAGCCACCTACATCCGACCCACCCTGGGCGCGTCCATTCCCGCAGGCTGTATAAGACGGCCCTCATCCAACGGGCAGGACTCTCGCTGGGGGAGGCTCTGCTCGACGGAGCCTTCCTTCTTTACCTGATCCTCCCCCTCTGTGATACTGTCAATTGCGGCAGCGCGGACTCCGACTGGTGATCCTGTCAAAAGAGACAGCGCCGTCATTTCCACCATTGTTGGCCCTCAGGGCAAGCGTGTGACACTTGAGTCAATAAACACGTTTTATCCGGACCCAAGGAACCTTCTGTGTTTCTAAGTGGTACCCCTAAAAGGGGAAATTCACATCTGGCGCCCCAACGTGCGGCCTGTCCGGCGACTGCAAACAAAGCAGCACTCTCGCAATCACAGCGAACCAGGCCAATTTCCGGCCAAGAACTTCGTAGACGGAGGGAGAGGCGAACGCCCAAAACCCCATGCCACTCAACGGCTTTGTGGCCACATCAGCCACGCACGGACACAATGAGCAAGTGTCCTTTCAGCCGAGCTTCCCTAATGGGTATGACGCACACTGCCCGGAATGCAACCGAGGCACTCCTTCTCGGAGCGCGCCAGCCTTCGTCGCTGAGCCAAGCCCACCCGCGACTTTCGAAGTCAACACGGGTTTGACGAGACAAGAGACAATGACGCAACAGCAGGCAAATGCAGCTTCTTACAGCTTCGATCTCTTAACCTCAGACTGGCCGTCAGCTTCTCCGCACGGAGATAACACTGACGCCGTCTACGAGCCGCAGCACAGCACAGCTGCTACAGGCGCACCAAACCACTCGGCGGGCCCACACAGAGGGAACAACCCGCCAGCCGCACATGCGGAGAGCGATTTTCACCACAGAGAAAATACGCTCGGCGCGTATCACCCCCTGCTAGAAAACGCAGCGCGGGTGATCGAAAGCCTGACGGGCGCACTGCAAACAGCAGTTAGGCCCCCGCCGCCGACACGGCCACCGGTCAGAATCCCTATCCCGACATACCGAGGGTACGGAGACCGAGTGAGTGCGACAGACTTCCTCGAAGACCTGAAAAAGTACCAACAGGCCATGGGAATGTCGGACCACGAGATACTTGAACGCATCTTGCCAATCTCGTTGGTGGACCAAGCGGCGCGGTGGCTCCGTCTAACTGGAAGCCAGCTGTCGTCGATCGAGCAGTTCCGCAAGGCATTTCGCCAGGAATTCCTCCCTGCAGATTACGAACGCAGGATGAGGCGAGAGCTCGAACAACGGACCCAACACCCAGACGAGTCACTGTTGGAGTTCGTTAGGGCGATGCAAGAGCTCTTTGAGCTAGCAGAACCCTCAGCGCCCAATGCAGAGCGGGTAGAGCGAGTCATTAGACAATCGCACCCGACTTTTGCGGCGTATCTCCGAGGCAGTCGCTTTCGCGACTTGAACGAAATGGCCTTGGAGGCTCGGCGGATTCAGGGAGACATTCTTGCCGCACGAGCGTATCGTCCCCCACCACCAGCATCAACGGCACTCGAGCCGCGCTGCGCTTGAAACAAATGGAGGCGGGTGACGAGGCAAAAACAGCCTTTGTGTGTCACCGCGGGCTTTTCGAATTCACAAGAATGCCCTTTGGTCTGTGCGGAGTGCCAATGACGTTCCAACACTTGATTGACCGAGTACAGGGAGAAGCCAAATGGAAACATGCAATGGCCTATCTCGACGACATTGTCGTGTACACCAACACCTTCGAAGATCATCTACGAGATCTGAAGGATGTGTTCAACAGGCTAAAGTCCGCGGGTATCACATTAAACCCAGAAAAGGCCCAAATAGCCGAAACCCGCATCAACTTGCTTGGGTTCACGCTCGACTGCGGGCGCATCGCGCCAAACCCCGAGAAGCTAAAGGCTATCCGGGAGTTTCCGGCGCCGACGGACGTAAACTCGCTCCGTCGCTATCTGGGAATGGTAAACTTTTACCGCCAATTCATCCCAAACTGCGCATCACTCCAAGCGCCACTAACGTGGCTACTGAGAAAGACCGTGAGATGGAGTTGGGGTCCCGAGCAGGAGGCAGCATTCCGCTGCACCTCCAAAGCGCTCGCGGACACAGCTGAACTAAAGCTGCCCGACTTGAACAAGCCTTTCGTGATCCAAACGGACGCGAGCAAACTGGGCTTGGGAGCGGTCCTGCTCCAAGAGCACGAGGGAGTGCTTGGTCCGGTAGCTTTTGCTAGCCGCTCGCTGACACCCGCTGAGGTGAACTACAGCACATGTGAACAAGAGTGCTTGGCCATTGTTTTTGCCCTGAAGCGCTTCGACATTTATGTCGACGGGACCACGTTCACGATCGAAACAGATCACCAGAGCCTAATATGGCTGTCCATACTTCGCGAACCCGCAGGACGGTTAGCGAGATGGGCCTTGCTACTGCAGAAATACGACTATGTCGTGCGGTACAGGAAAGGCAGCACAAACGTGGTGGCCGACGCACTGTCGCGAGCCCCCGTAGACTGCGCGAATCTTTCCGCGAGGACCCAGGCCGAGCCAACGGCAAACTCCAAGCCAGGCGAAGCCGAAAATCAGTTCAAAATGGAGGCAGCATCACTGACCTCCTCGGACAAAAACGTGAACCACATAGACGCAGTGAGCGCAGTGGGGATCGTGTTCAGCAAAGAAGAGCTACTGAAAGCTCAGCAGAATGATCCGTTTTGTCGAAAGGTGATCGACGGACTCTTGAGTGAGTCGGACTCTGTGGAGTCGGGCGGCGCGCCCGCCGGGCGTACGACTGCTGGTATTGCAGTAAACGCCGAGTGTCGGGATGTATCTGGTACTGGTACTGACACGCTGGATCAATTTCTGCTGAACGCCGACGGGCTCCTGCTGAAGTATACCCCATCTGAGAAGGACAGACAATGTGTTCAAGGTGGTAGTGCCAAAAAGTCTGAGGTGCGCAGTAATGCGTTACTATCACGACTCGCACTTGGCCGGACATGCGAGCGGCTCCAAGACTTACACAAAGTTATGCCACATCGCAACCTGGCCGGGCATGAAAAGGGACGTATTCCGCTACGCCCGCACGTGCCACACTTGCCAAAGCTTCAAACCAAGAGGCGGCAAACCTCCGGGCCTAATGCAGCCGATCCACAGCCAAGAACCATGGTCTTTGGCGGCTTGCGACGTGGTCGGCCCTTTACCAAGGAGCCCCAAAGGACACCCGTATCTGTTGGTTGTCACTGACCACTTCAGCAAATGGGTAGAACTTTTCCCACTACGAAAGCTGACGGCCCGAGCAATCACTGAAAAGCTCATGGAGGTGTTCACCCGATTCGGGTTCGCTGAAGCTCTTCTAACAGATAGAGCAAGCTACTTTGTCGGGAAGGTGTTTTTGGACGCTTGCAAAGCGCTGGGCATCAAGCACAGAACAACCACACCCTACCACCCACAGGCGAACATCACGGAGCGATGTAACAGAAACATCAAACCCATGCTGGCAGCATTCGCCGAAAAGCACCGCGACTGGGACGCATACATTCCCGAGATTGGTTTCGCTCTCCGTTCCACTGTCAATCGTTCGACAGGTTTCACCCCCGCCTTCCTTACATTTGGAAGAGAATTGCCGAATCCAATGGACCGCGTCCTGGGGGCAAACGCTGGGGTGAGCGACGCACAGTCGAAACAGACTGAACATGAGCGCACGCTACAAACCCGGATGACGAAAGCCTTCTCGGAGGCCCGTCGCAATCTCGGGGTAGCGCGAGCTAAACAAAAAGCTCAGTACGACCGCTCTCGCCGGGATCTCCGCTACAAAGTAGGCAATCTCGTGCTCAGACGAAACCATGTTCTGAGCGATGCCAGCAAAGGCTTTTCTGCTTGACTGGCACTAAAGTGATTGGCCCCGTACCGAGTGCACGAAGTATTTTCACCACTCGTGTACAAGCTGACTGAGAAAGACTCCAGAAAAGTCAGCAGGCCTGTGCATGTCTGCGATCTCAAACCCTACAATAAAAGGGAAGAGGAGGGGGGCGAACAAACGCAGCCCCCGCGGCAATATGCACGCAAAACGCGAGATAACGCCGACGATGAACAACAGGCGTCTCGCTACAATCTGCGAACTCGGAAAAACTAATATCCGAAGTTTTCGTAGAGGCAGCCCCAGTAAGTGGCGAAATGTCACATTAAGGGAAGTGCAAATCATAATGCACCTCCTGCCTTCGCGAACGCGCCAGACACCATTGTTTGCTGGCAAGCAGTGACCTAGATAGAAGGTCACCTCAGCGTTCGCTCTCGGATCAACCCGTAGGGGAATCCCCCGAACTACGGCATCCGAGGGAAAGGTTAGGCGTAACGGCCATTGGTCAGTTATTGCCACCTACGCTCACGTGTCCAACACGTCACCGCAAGAACGCGGTGCGAGCGTCGTCACAAGCGGTCGGAGACCATGTAGTCATTCGACCGCAGTACGTCCCCGCATCCACGAAGAGGATCCCCAGCCAGTACGGGGCTTCGCGCCGTACGGGAGCTACTGCCTCCTGGCTGCGGCAGTTCAGCGGCGTCCATGGACCACGGCTGCGCGGGACGCGTCAGGCAGCCCCGCTCACGACTCTACCCCAGCCGGTCGCGGGCCGAACCAGCGACCCGCAGCCTTCGTGCGCCGTCGGGGTCGACATCCGGCCAGGGACTGCCCGCTCATCATCCATGGGACCCGCGCGGCGGTCGGACAGCTTGCCAACCAGGGACCAGCCGTTCCCGTTCTTCCCGTGACAAGTCCCAAGGGCCCCGCGATCCACGTCGACCGAAGACACTACGCCATGTTGAGCGAGCGACTGCGTCGTCGAAAACGTCACAAGGAACGTCGACTTATTTGTTACCCCATGCATGTGGGAGCCGGCACCGCCACGTTGTTTTTTGTTTTGTTTTGTTTTTCGAGAGTCGGTAGGTTAATTTTAATTTTTCTTAAACCTACATTAAGGAGGGGGGAGTGTGGGAACCACGTGTTCCCCGCATCCCTATCTAGGCCTAGCTCAGGCAGGCCGTGGGACGTCGCCACGTGGGGGCGCGTCCCGGATGCGAGGGCGAAGCCGTATTCCCTGGTGGGCGGCTTTCCCTCGTCCTTCTGGGGTGATTTGCCGAAGGCACACCCCTCGGGATCATGACTTGGACGCGTCCGCCCCTCCGGGGAGCCACCTACCTCCGACCCACCCTGGGCGCGTCCATTCCCGCAGGCTATATAAGACGGCCCTCATCCAACGGGCAGGACTCTAGCTGGGGAAGGCTCTGCTCGACGGAGCCTTCCTTCTTTACCTGATCCTCCCCCTCCGTGATACTGTCAATTGCGGCAGCGCGGACTCCGACTGGTGATCCTGTCAAAAGAGACAGCGCCGTCATCTCCACCATTGTTGGCCCTCAGGGCAAGCGTGTGACACTTGAGTCAATAAACACGTTTTATCCGGACCCAAGGCACCTTCTGTGTTTCTAAGTGGTACCCCTAAAAGGGGAAACCCACAACTTTCTACCAGAGCCCTGCACGGGCACGGGAAAACCTGAAAGCACGGCTCGGCCCGAGAGCCGGGCCCGAAACGAATCGTTTCCGGTCTCGGGCCGGGCCCGGGTCGGGTAGCAAGGACAACGTGTGCTACTCCCGTGCCGGGAGTAGCACACGAAAAACCCGAAGTACCAACCGACGAATACGTAAATACTGGACATATTTAATCCGTCGTGACTTCAGATCATACTGAACTGCGTTGAATCTCTGACTTGTGTAAGCTCTATGATGTCTCAAAACTTTTCTTAATCTTTTGAACAACTGCTATTAAAATCTATGTTGACATTCGCCTTTTATGCCGACACTTCTAACGTCGTCGAAGCTAAGACGATAAGAACGAGAAACATAAAAAAAAAGGCTGTATCACGCATTAAAAAAAAAAAAGAAAAACGTTTCGACGTTGGATATTTTGACGTCACCACCCAGATTAAAAAGACGCGCACACTAGCGGTGGAGTAATGAATATGGCTTTTTCGATTGTCTCGCGGCGCTGAATCCAGCCTACTTCAGACGTCGAAAGGAGTTTTTTTTTTTTTTTTTTTTTTCGTTCTTCAACATTACACAGAAGGAAAAAAAATTCAACGTGCCATAAGTAGTGAAATACCGAATCAGGTGAGCTTGTACTACCCAAAATGAGGGCGCCACAGTTCCAAGCTTCCGCGCAAGAGGCGCGTTGTCCGCCTTAATCGAAGCAACTTCCTTGACGAGCGAATCAATCTTATCGAACTCCATAACCACCAGTTTGGTGACAGACCGTTTCTAGCACTATACGCAGTCGACGCTACCAGGTCATCAGACCAACGCGTCAAAATAACAAGCGACTAGGCCTTTTCTGTTTATGATTGTTCCAGCGATTAACACGCGCTGAAACACAAGGAACACCATAAAGATGCGCTTCTGACGCTGTCAGATCGGTACCATCAGCTCGTAGCGCCTTCTGCGTCTGAACTTAAGGTGAAGCGAAGTATAACACCGATTTCCTCGGAGCCCTCACGCTTCGTGCAAGATTTGAATCTGCAGATACGTATACAGGAACCATTTTGCATAAAGTATTCGAATTCGTCTCCGATGACTACTATACGCTCGCAACGAATAAACGGTTCAGATCACATCCCCGGGCACACGTCTTTCGACCACGCCACGCTGGTCCAGAGATGGTCCGGATTCGTCACGCCCCGCTCGTCTAAATAAACCGATTCACGATCGGTAAACGAAACTGACAGAAACACTGACATTAGGCCACCCTGCACACAGGCCAAGCTTCACCTGGACCGCCATGGCGTGAGGGTGAACTGCGTGTGTCCAGACCCCATCAACACTCCGCTCTGGGGGCAAATCTCCGACCACTTCAAACTGGACCCGATCACGGCTCCACTGCACGTCGTCTACGACAAGCGGGCTCAAAGGTCGGTCAGTTCCCGCTCACCGTTAACTATTCGCGCTCCGCTCTAAAGCCCCGGTCGCACTGCTCATACAAAAGACAGTCTGTATACACCGTCTGAGGCTCGTCTCTTCCATTGCGTGACGTTACATTAGTTGTATAAACACTGTCTACAGAGATGTTCAAAATGTATGAACCAAGAATGCTTCGAATGAACTTGAGGCGCGCGTCCTCGAACAATTTTGTCGTGCGTCATGGCTGCAGGTCATGCATCCTTTTGTAGAGTGCATGAGAAGAGGGACTGCGGCTTAAAAACAATCTAGAGCGTCTGCTTTCTCTCAGTGCCCTTGGGGATGAGCCATTCGCTGCAAACTACGAACAGAGTTCATAATGCAACAGGCTTGCCTGTTGCAGGTTAAGAAAGGCGGCTCCTCCCACAAAGCCCTCCACTTTTTTTTCACTTCAGCAGAGCGAACGCTGGAGAGAACTAAGCCACCAATCATGACTATAGTAACCAAAATTACCAGTCTTTTCAAATTGGTAACGGGTAACGTACTTACGTTTCTTATTTCGAGTAACGTGTGACGTAGTTACATTACTCGTTACCTATCCTTCTCAAGACTTAAATAAATTACACTTCAATTTTTTTTACTGTTTCTAGGCACCAAGTCATAAATTTTTGCGTTTTTCTTGTGAGTATTTAAATGGAACCCTAAGTTTCCGGATGGACTTAATGTTTCGTGAAATATGACACTGTATACCTGTACGTCAGAAAGTGCAACGTGTTAATTCATAATTAGATAAGTAACGGAAAAAGTAACGTACGTTGCTTTAATTTTAACGGGAACGGTAACGCGTTCCTGTTGCTTTGAGCTAACGTAGGACTGTAACTCGTCACTTTTATTTGCAAGTAACGAGTAACATATTCCGTTACTTTTTTTTTTTCGGTAACGCCTACACCACTGCGTCAGATGTTGTAGTATGGAGGCAACACATAGCTCATTTGCTCTCGGCGGGTTACCAAAAGTTTGGCAATGCGAAATAAATTCTGGTTAAACTTAAGCCAGCGAAATTAAGAAAAAAAAAAAAAAGATGCGCCAAATACTGCGTTTTTTAAAGTGCCTTTTCGACTTTTAAGTTATACAACATGCGACGTCACATCATCGGAGAGTGCGAGAAAATTTGAATGTTGGTTTTTGCATTGCCTTTAGTCGCCGTTTGCTCAATAGCCATCTTGAATTTAGAAATAATAACTAGCATGCCGGGACGAGCAAAGTATACGGGTATTCCAAAAATATGTTTAATTTTGGTAGCTCAAAAAGAAAAATTTCGTCGGAGCCTTTGGGTTTTTTTTACCTGGTCCCCCAGTCTCGACCGTCAACCATGAGCGGTGCCGTTCATTCTATAGAAGTCGTCAGTAAACCTTGAGCTTATTTGAATGGTTGAGCCGTCTCGCTGCGTTTTGAAAATTACATTTTTTTTTTTTCCTTTCCTTGACAGACCGGAAGATGTCGCACTTGGCTTTATCAAACTCCTGGAAGATGACGACAAGAACGGCGCAGCGCTGCTCTCGCTGCACACCGACGGCCTTCAGTATTACAACTTCCAGGAACCCACGCCGGAGTTTTAGCCGGACCAAAAGACAGATACGACGTGTCTTAATAGAATGGAGAGGAGGGCGAGTTGGTAGGCGTTCATCGTGACAACAGCGCGTAAAGAATCGACTACGAAAAAAGAACTGAGCCAAGCACTGACCGACAACTGAACCATTAACTTGAGCCCTTGATGCCCTAGCTGGATGGATGGATGGATAGTAATGACTGCACCCTTTATAACGAAGCTTGCACCACCTGGCCTAGAAAGGCTAAAGCGTTCCCACGATTGCTACGTTGAGGCCCAAACAAAGGTTCCATCCATGGTGGCCAGACCCGTTTTTGAGGCGTGACTGAATAGTGAGATGAAATTTTTAGATTTGGGTAGGTCTTTGTCCGCGTCCAACAGTGTGTCTTGTATTGCGTACAGTCTCGAGATTAGGAGGTTATAATGTCAGTGCCTCTTTACCATGCACCACAACTGCGCAGAATTCACTAAGAGCAGAAGTGCATGATTCATGCGTTAATTTTCGAAATTAAGGTGCAGTTGTCAGTCAATGCTTGGTCCTGTTTTTCTTTTTCTTCTTTCATCGCGCCGTTTCCACGATGATGAATGACGTCGCACGCCTAATTAGTCTAGCCTTGTATTACATTACTATATTACATTACTGGTAGTATTACATTACTGGTATGTAATACCAGTATTACTATACTGGTATTACATACCAGTATAGTTTGCATTCTCGTTTGTCCAATGCTTATATAAAGAACAACTATATTTTGTAGAGCCTTTTGTAATACAAATAAATTTATATTGTTCAAAACTAAGTTTAAACATTTTTCAACAAAAAAAAAAAAAATCAGTGCCGTCAAACCCACCTCTATTGCGTTCTGTACAGGCGAGTTACATGGCCAGAGGGACATAGGGGGCCAAATCGCCACGATAAGTCCAATAATTGACTAAATCAAATGCGTGAAACGAACAAAAAGCATATTGAAATTAAGCACATACCACATCGAAACGTGCTGTCGTGACACCTACAGGGAGTTTCCGAGCGCCATTCGGGCGTAAAATAATTAATATAAATAAACAAATAAAGATAATAACTTTTTGCAAAGCTGTCTTTGGGGAGTGCATTTATTATATGCAAGTTTCATAAACGTAATTTCACGAAAAAAAATATAATTAAGCCTAAAAATCCTGTTTTTTCCACCCAGCAGCAGGGAGCAAACAGTGTCATTCCACGCCAAACTCACAAATTCTGTCTAAAAAATATGTATGTGTATTGATGATGTAAAAGTACCTTTTCCAAAATATTTTTGCAATAACTTTAAGAAACAAAAGTGTTTGACGAAACAGACTTTTGCGGAAAGCAGACCCCAAGAGGTAAAAGAAAAACAATTTATTAAAAAAAAAAAAAGGTCTGAACCGAGATTGCAGAATTAACACAGTTGTTAGTAGTTCAATATACTCTTCTAAATTATCCAAGGTGTTTTGTTACTCGTTTCCGAGTGTTTTGAAGGGTATAGATGCGTTAAAAATGTTTATGTTACTGTGTTTCCTAAAATAAATAGACAATATTAAACATATAGCAAAATATTCAGTAAAAAATATCATAAAGGCGGTCGGTCAAAAAATATGTACTCAACAGTTATAGATAGACCAGGGGTGGCCAGGCTCACCCGGCCTAAGAGCCGCAAACAAAACCACGAGACTTCCAAGAGCCGCGGAGGGGGTGGAAGGGGGGGGGGGGGGGGGCTAATTTTTGTTGAGAGCAATAAACGAAACTCGAACTACTTTCAATCTATCTGTACGTAAGGTAGCACAAGACTACCAAACCGGAACCTGTATTTCGATTTACAACGCGTTCCATTTCTCTTTTTGGGGAAGTGCTCGTGTGACCGGGAGGGAGACGTGGGAGTGTGTGGAAAGGGGGGGGGGGGGGTTAGGGGAGGGAGCCGGGAGCCGCACTTTAACATGCGAAGAGCCGCAGATTGGCCACCCCTGAGATAGACGAACGCAACAAAAGATAAAGTTAAATGAAACAATTTTTTTTTTAAAGCGAAACAATAATCTTTAAATTCGGTGTATTGCAAGTATTGAAAATATTGCAAAATTATGTTTTCAAAGAAAAAGCCAAAAGTTGTTCGAACTAAAAATGCATACTTGAATGTAGTTAATAACGAAGAAAACAAATTTATTGAAAGAAAAAGAAAAATAATTTTTGACTGCCTGGAGCTGAGCTGGTTGGTATGACATGATCCCTCTTCGTTCAGCTGAAAACCTTCGAAATAATTTTTGTTTGTTGACTAACCAATTGCAAAAACCTCAGTTGAAAAAAAAAAGTTGTGTTCGGTGTACAAATACATACTTAACGGTTGTACATAGATTAGAAAGTATAGTATTTTTTAAAAGTGGCAGGATCTTTTTTTTTGGTTCATCATCTTTTTGCGTTTTTGCCCTGCGGCAGACAAGCGCATTATCTTAGCAAATGATGCTACTGAACTAGAAAGCAGACGACGCTGCAACTGTATACTCTGTTTCACCTTGTGTTGTACCGCAGGGAAGGCTACAAGCGCGAGCTCCTTGCTCTAGGGCACATCTCGGAGGCACAAGCTCTCGTGCACCAGGGGCAGCTGCCAACGCCAACAGCTCGCGCTTCTAGCCTTCGCTGCGGTACAACATAAGCTGAAACGGAGTATTGGGGACGTGAGCGATCGAAAGCGTCGCTGTGGTCGGAATGCTGACAATGACCGTCAGCATCAAAGGATGTCTAATCGACGGAAATAAGAGGAATGAAAGAGCTCAGTTCTTGACGGTGTTGGCAGCAGTGTTGTCTTTGAGAGCGCTAGATTTCAGGCTTCCACCATGCCCATACAAACACCATCGAACTTGTTGTTCACAAGGAGGTTAATGACGCACGAAAAGTACGAAAACGACGGGCGCCACCGAAACATCTCGCACTAATAGTTAACCGACGAATTAGAACAGCCAGCCGGGAGTGGTTCAGAACACCCGACCGTCCTCGAGGTGCACGGGACCTCGAGGCGTATCGAAGGTAGGAACAACGCCTGTAGAAAGTTCGCGCTAGAGGACGGACAACCGAAGCCTCCCCCGCTGCCCCCCCCCCAATTTTTTTCTTGGTGCGCACTAGCCGGCTCCCTCTTAGGACGGAGATGTAGGATGCAGCAGACGCGCGCTAGCCAAAAGCACGGACGTGATATGTCGGTTCGCATCTATGCCCATTAAATACGGTTTATTAGTAAACGTGTACGACATTTTCGTGAGTGATCTTTCTAATGAATAACAGCGCCTCAAAGTTGCACTTTATAGATAAAAATAAAACTTTAAAATGTTCAAAAACAAGCCTGCAGCTTCTCATTACAGCTTGCGCGGCGTGTGTCAGGGCTATTCACAGCCTCTCCGATTCTTGTTGTTGTTTCTTCCGCATCTGTGAAGGCTGCTGTTGAAAAAGGTTTTGCATTCGCCAGAGTAAATGACGTGCTATCCTCTTAGCTGCGCACGCCGGCACAGCTGTGTTGCGAAGCGCCGCACTCTTGTTTTAGATACACTGAGTTTGCTGATACCGACGCTTCAGACCAAGTGCGACTCGACAGTTGCTGACGAGCAAATGCTCGTCAGCAACTGACGCTTAGCTCCTCCCGCATTGAATACGTGGCAAAGATGTTCGACACATCGCGACTTCTGTTCGAAAGAAAAGCTGAAATTTTCATAAATTCCTAAATTGTTGAACATGGCCTGGCAAATTCAGCCAATTAATTTGTATTATTAAATTGTTACTAAAATTATTAACGAATTTAAAATAGCTCGCTGACAAGCGCATTATGTATAAGGCGCATTTGGGTCCGCAAAATTAAACATACAAACGGTAGTAATTAATAGCAGGTTTACACCTAATCTTTGGGGGATGGTGAAGTGTCACCGACTTACCACCGGGGGTCCCGCACGTTTCACGTCGATCGGGTGAATATGCAGGGATTTAATTGAAACGACTCCGGAAGCCAGCCACCGCTTCTTCCTGCCTGTTATTTTGAGACAATATTGGTTTACCGGTTTACAAAATTAAAACAGGAATCAACTTGGAACTAATAAGAGATCAGCGCCCTATTGAAAAATCCACCAGACCGAGTCTGGTGTGTTTTTGAAGTTTACACCAGAGTGGAAATTCAGACACAGGTCTGGCGTTCTATGATGTCTTGGTGTTCTGGTGTCTTGGCATGTTCTAGTGTCTTGGCATGACCCTGCCAAGTGTGTTCTGATGTGACCCGGTCGATCTAGTGTCTTCTGGGGTGACCTGGTCATGCATGCAATAGGTAAACGAAATTCGAGAACCTCTCACGTGTGTGGTAAACACTTCAGGGAAAGCGACTCAGTGCATCCTGTTGGTTCCAATGTGTTTTGTGAGTGCACTCACAATTGCCTCAACAATTACGGAAGTTAATTGTTGAGGCCCTGGGACGACCGTGCGGGAATACAACTTGGGAATGAACTCGTGACCGTGGGAGGGCAGTGATAATGTTTATAGAGGAAGCAAATGTGCGCTATCTTGCGACATGCTTCGAAAGCAGATAAATTCAAGCTTGGTTTTGTTGCAGCGAGATACTAGCTGTACAATATCATAGTTTGACCAAATGTAGAGAGCCGCAGGGTTTTGAACTGCTTCAAGCAGAGGGATCAGGTAATTAGGTGGGGATTCCAGCATATAATATTTATATTCACTAGCATCGCGAACAACGTTCAGATTGATTGGTGTGCACCTTAGCAAGCTTTCTTTTATTCATTGCCTACTCTCCAGTAGCTTTCATATATTCTCGTCACTCAGTAAACTACACCTTGCAAGGAGCGGTGTCAAAGCAAAAGCTGGTGAGGGGGACCTCCCCTTCCCCTTCCTCCCCCCCTCCCCCAAAACATTTCGGGAATTTCTAGTAAAAAAGTTGCAGGAAAGGGAAGGGTATATACTGAATGCTGAAGAAGTGGAGCAAGCCAGAGAGGGGCTCCTCGAGAACAAAACGTTTGAAAACTGTGGCATAAAGGACCGTGTAACCCCGATGAAGCAGGAACGGATAGAAGTGTTTGTCCTTAACATGTTTTTTTTTTTTTATTGCGAAAGCATTAGCTGTCCCATGGAGCGTACCGACGACATCATCTTTGAAACCACACCAAACATTGGCCAACCGGCACCTAAAATCCACTTTCCCAAGTGAAGCCGATTTCTGATGGATTATGCTCCCATTGCCTGGCGCGCTTCATCAAGGAATGAGGCTCCCATTGGCTCTCGAGCGGCGCAATTCCAAAAAAAAAGCCACCAGAAGCCCTCTTTATGGCGGCGCAGCACACGCAACGGAGCGGCCGCCGGTAAGAGGAGGGAGCGGTGGCGGCAGAGCCAGAGCCCGCCCGGGCAGACTCCGGAGCGGCAGCACGGCCGAGCTCAGCGCGGCGGCCACTTCACGACAGTGCGCCCTCGGCCGTCCGCCGGCGAAGCGTGGCTGTCCACACCACTACGCCACAGACGAACTAAGGGAGCGAAAGAACGACATTCATGCTTTCGTATTCACAACTCATAAGAAGTGCTTAGGTGTCCTCGGACTTTTTTGAATGAAGACATTGCTCGCTAATACACCACCGCTTTAGCACAAAGCATGAGGCTGAAAATATCACAAGTGCCCCTTAAAACGATGACAAAATATAAATGAATCAGCAATGAATACAAAGATGCCAATTGAAAAGAAAGTTTAACATGACTAGTAAGTTATAAAAAGTCCTATAGAAATGGGAAAAATGAGACATGGCACACGCGTCACAGCATTCCACCAAAGTGTCTCAGTACAACCCACCTTCCAGCTTACAAAGACACCTTTTAATCTGCATGACGCGCAAACTTTCATATTAAAAATAAAAATAAAAAAGAATAAAAAATTTAAGCACTGTAGTGCCTTTAAACTTGACAGCCAAGGCACTACAAATCTTTGACTCCGTCATGCAGTTTGAACCATAATTAACTTGATCAAAACCGGTATTTAATCTCTGAAGATTTCAGAATTTATCTGAACAGGAATGAACCTCGCCGTAAAAAAATGCAGCCAGTTTAATAAAACACCAATGGACATAGGTGTAAATTTGGACTGTTATCATTTACAGTGTGATCCACTTATAGCGATACCACATATAACGGTGTATTGCTTATAACAATCCGTTTCTAGAGTTTCTAGTCTAGAAATGATCAGATTCTAGTCCAGATATGATAATCAGTTATAACAACTAAAATTTCAGGTTTTCTCGTTATCGTTATAAGTGGATTGCACTGTATAATCATCCAAGATTATTTTGATATATTCATATAATTGTTTTTTGATCAAAAATGCATAAAAAGTATACTAAATATATATGTATGGTATATATGTAACAAAGTTAATGGGCATTCGAGTCTCATTTGGCCGGAATTCTCAACACAAAGCACTGCAATGAAGCGGCGTTGAAGGGCTTCTTACGCAACAGCCTGCAATGAGGGTCAGTCGAAACGAACCAAGATGCACAAAGTTCTAAAGCTTAAAATCTCGACTCCTTTACATCTCTGAAGTTCACTTGTTTGTTCATCGTGGACCAGGCACTGTACTGAACTGACGAGGTAAGTACATTATAAAAACTACCTCTTCTAGGGACATCTTTCCCCCAAAATTTCTTCCATTTGTGCAAAATACAGCAATTAACATGGCCTTCCTAGAGAAATGCATAACATTGCCTCGTAGCATCTTACCTAGAGACTGAACATACTCCAAGAAAGTTCCAACTTGTGACAGTTGTAAACACTCGAGACTGCATTGTGCGCGCACCACCGTAAGTAGTCGCGGCTCGGCCACCAAACTTTTTATCTTATTTTTCGAGGTCCACGAAAATAACTTACGAGTAACGACCAAACCAAACGTTCCGTCTCTTCCTAGAAAAATACCTATCTCGGGCTTTCTTCCTTGTTCTACGAAGCAGCGGTCACGGACGGCAAGACTGGCAGTTCACAAGGGTTTGTGAACTGCCAGTCCAGCTTGCAACTGCGGGACAGTAGAGCTGGCAAGTGGCACCACCAAGCAACCGAACTCATAAGACACACAGTGTCACAATGGAAGCTGCACCAACTCTGTTGAGGATTGTCTGAAAAAGAAAGGTCCGTTTTTCAGTTGTACCCAAAACGCAACATTGATACAGGTCCTCACTGTTTTAGGCGCTCAATCTAAAATTCAGTTTATTCTTGTTTGGCTCGTGATTGGCATTATGGGCACCTCACTTTGAGAGCTCTGCATTCCTCCGACTAACCGAATGAGCAAACGTCTGCCTTCAGTTTCTTGCCCTTGCAGCCTGCCCACACTCCAAACAGTCATAATCATTGTTTTTCCTAACTCGTGCCGGCCTATGAATCCCCGGTCGGCAAGTTCGAGTCCTGGCCAAGCTGCCCGCAATCCGACGGAAGCTCACTGCGGAAAAGCCGCCGCGTAACCGCCATTTCAGTTGCACGTCAAAGGATCCCCAGGCGGTCCAAATTAATCCGTAGTCTACCGCCGGGGCACACCAGATGCCCTTTGTTAGTTTGATCCGTAAAGCTCCCAAAATGTTTGTTTCCTTAATTGTTTGACTCTCAGATTATATGACGTTTACGGGCGGTCCCGTGGAAGTCGTATAAACAGGGTTCCGTCTTATTCACATAACGTACATCCCCGTTTAAGTATAAGCGTTACGTACGTAACATTTGACTCACTCGAAGGCAGGCTGACGACGCCTTTCCTCGCACCTCAGGCACTGACGCGCATCGCGTCGGAGGCGTCTTCTGCATTGCGCTGCGACCGCGCAAAGGCCAGGAAAATTTGTTCCAGTGTCGTGTCACTGACGATGTAGTCTTCGAACCGGAGATGCTGCTTCATTTCCTCCATGGTCTCGAAGAGGTCGCTCCACTTGATTCTCAGGTCCGTCACGTGGAAATGCAGCAGCATCTGTTCAAAGTGGGCAGGGGGGATTAGAAATGAGTGACCACGTACACGACATGCAAAAACCGGTGGAGTTCGGAGACAAGTACGCTATGGTCACCGAAAGAGCGAAAACGGCGGGGAGAAGCTTCGGTCATGCTGCCTCGAGCATGAGCTTCCTACCTCCGACAATGTATTGGCATCTTGTTTTAGAATTTAACGGCACAGTACAGTGTAATCTCGTTAATTCAAACTCTCTTGATTCAAACTCCCGGTAATACAAACTTCGCATTATTCAAACAAACTTCTGGTCCCCCTCGGGTTCAAATTAACGAGATTCCACTGTATAAAATCCACAATGCACCTTGATAGTGATAAAAGATTTTGGTCTGTTGTAAAAGCAGTATGCCGAACGCAGACGCTCTCGCTGCAGACTTTGACGTGGATTGTGACCGGGGTCCGCTACGACCGGTGAGACTGACGAAACGTGGACAGATATTGGGGAAGAACCGGTTCGTCGAAAATTGTGAACTTTGAAAGGTGGCAATTTATTCGTTGGGACGTGCCGAGGACCGTTGTGACCGCGCGGTTTGGGTCGTACGAGGTTCCCGAGGTGCCGAGCGCGATGACAATAGTTCGCAAAATGAATGCCACTGCTACCGAACCAAAGCCGCCTAATCTCCAAAATGACGACTGTCCGAAGAGCCCGCTATGAGGAAATAACGAACTACTTACAAACTCTCTAATAAAAGTCCATTATATCCAAACATATGTTATAGCAGAATCTGCAATAAGGGAAGTTGGCTCAAAGGCATAGACGGGAAGACTAACCAAACTGTTACAACCGAATGTCTGCTGCAACCAGATCTGTTGTAATGAGGTTATACCTAGGGTCTTTTGTTTTTGGGTAAAACCCGACTTTACACAATTTTTACACCCCGAACACGTTTCTGAAAAAAACCAGTTAAACTCGATTTCTCCCAGAATTCCAAAACCAACTAACCAACGTTAACAAGATTGTGTAAAACATTGATGACCAGTTTTTGCGAGCAAAATGTTACGTATCCTAGAAGTGATCAAAGCTCTTTACTGTGATTATTGTTTATCTTATTAATTTCCAAACAAAGGCTGAATTTCAAAGTATTTGCTAGAAAACATTAGTTTTTCCCTGATTACTGGTTTAAAACATGGCCCTAGTTTTACCCTCCGATTTAAAAAAAAAAAAACAATGTATTAATTATTACATTCAAAATTTCACCCCCCCAAAAGAACCCAGAATTTCGGAACGGTTCCACAAAATACCAGATGTCTCCACGATTATCAACTTGAAAAATAGCAGCCGATGTTTACCCCCCCA
The DNA here is from genome assembly GCA_013358835.2 of Ixodes persulcatus. Taxonomy (NCBI): domain Eukaryota; kingdom Metazoa; phylum Arthropoda; class Arachnida; order Ixodida; family Ixodidae; genus Ixodes; species Ixodes persulcatus. The sequence continues at coordinate 337,255 of JABSTQ010011569.1, forward strand.
AATTAAAGAAAATGTAAAACCCGAAAACGAAGAGCCCTAGTTATACTGTATACATCGGAAACGAGGAACAATACTAATAATGCAGTAAATTCTCTCGTTAAAAGAATACGAGGAAGGGAAGCTTCCCATGGTAGCCAGTGATTGGTTCCCTAAGCAACAATAGCTGGATCACTGCAAATCTTTTAGAAGGTGAGCCCCACCTGGTGAGAGTCTCGGAGTTGACAGTAACCGGCGAAAGCGTCCTCCATGGCGTTACAAACGTCTGCAACGGCCGACGCAGTGGCAGTGGCCGCCAGGTCGTGACGCAGCTTCACCAGCACCGTGAACCCCTGGCCAAACTTGAACTTGAGGTGCTGGGTCGATCCCATGCAGCGGAAGGACCCGTTCACCATGATGGATATCCGCTGGCAGAGTGCCTCACACTCCTCCATGCTGAAATGGGGTTAACAAACATGAGTAGCCCTTCTTCAATAAAAGAGCTAAAAGACGTGCGTGTAGCGAGATGCATTCGAAATCCTCCCCAGGACTATTTTTTTCCAACCTTTCGAGAGCTGGCAATGAATCAAATTTGGGTGTGCTAAACCGAAGAAGGGCATCTGGTGCACCCCAATGGAAGACTAGGGATGAATTCGGACAGATTGCGGGCACCCTGACTGGGACTCGAATACATCAACTGCAGACCTGTAGGTTGGCACTTTGCCTCAAACCCACCGAGACAGCTGAGACCTGGTGGTAATCAATATGATTCCACGAATAAGGCACATTATGAAAGATAGGAGGCAAATGGTGTACCATGACATAGGTACTGACTATGGAAGGAGAGGGGGGAGGACGGATTACAAACTAACATACCGCTTAGGAAATAATTGCCTAAACTTCACTTTTTACTTGGTGGAAATGGATATACCGTAATAGGGAGTTTTCGTAGACCGCGTTTCCCCCTCCGCTAAGCCCTCCGCAACGAAGAAGTTACTACTGCGCCTGCGCGCCGATAGCATTGACTGTAGAGTTCCGCGTATCGTAGCGGGTTGCGGAGGGCGTTGCGGGATGGCGAAAACGATCTACGAAAAGCTCCCTAATATCCCGAGAGGTGCACCACCGCGGAGAAGTATCCCGCCCATTACGTTTTGGCATGATTTGCTATTTTTTCTCAAACGCCGAAAGGTAGCCTATTTCTAGTAATTGCAGGGCCCTGGCGAATGACGACCTCGGCAAAGAAACGGCGCTACTTAACCGCGACGGGAGATAGGCGAACATTGCCGACTGGGGAGGACAGTCGTCTTTGGTTCGTCGCCCCTCTCTGCGATCACAAGTTTCGAGGATCAGAAAATCTAGAACTAACGTTGTTTCAACTTTTGTTTTAATGGCACACTCAAGGTTGTTTACCTTTTATTTTCATCCGACTTGCTATTCATTTTAGGTGGCCTATCTCTCGAGATATAACCGTATTGTTACAACTAGGAACGTGCAAAGCATCGTCGAATCAAATCACTCATTTTAGGACTACCCGAAGCACCTGGGAAGCGTGGGTGAGCTTAAAGACATAAAATTATCAAATTAAAAGACGGTTATTTTCTAAACCTTTCGATGGAAAAATGGGGCTCATTCTGGTTTGCGCCATTCAGCCCCATGTACTCATGGGTTCGAAAGGCCACCATTTTCCCAAAATAAAATTTCCGGATATTCCTCGTAGCATTTGGTTCAGATCACGATTTGTCCTGAAAATTTGGCATCTGGACCGGACCGCCGGTGGTAGATTTGGGCAGAGACTGAGCGCCCGGCGACGTGTGGCTTATTTTTGTGAATAAAATAAGACAAAAATTAATTTGGGGACAACCTGTATTTGGGGGAAGAGGGGGGGGGAAGGAGGGAGTTGGGACGACAAGAAATTGAAAGCTTTCTGCCTATGCACCATGCTAGCATTCATGACAGAGCTCTCAATGCGTTAGAAACTCATACAAATGTTAGAAAAACTTCGAAGGTAGTCGTCAGTAAAAAAGTAAGGGTCAATGTGCTGTGCCTTCTCCCATGCCTACATAAATTAAGGAAGAAAAAAAACCTAAACGACTACTTTCCTTATCCCCATACAAACCGATGTGAAGCGACATAGTAAATTCTGCACATGCAAATTCCCCTTATAGTATGCATAATTTTTTTATTAAACATGCATAAATGATCCACAAATGTTAGCTAGATGCATGACCCAGGACACTAAAGGTGTCAACTACAGTCACACATGGGATGGTAAAAACCTCCCAAGCTTCCATTAGCAGAGCGATGAAGTTAACGAGAATTAACGAGATCAGGATAACAAGAAAATGCAGCAACAAGCTCAACCGAGGCCCGTGAGCGAGCAACTTTATCACCGGCAGTAATTACCTGTGACTGGTGAGAATGACCGCGGCGCCCATCAGTTTCTGCACGTCATCCAGGCCCTGCCAGATCTTCCTCCTCGCCGCAGGATCCACTCCTGCCGTGGGCTCGTCCAGGAACACCACGGGGGGATTGCCGATGAGCGCCATTGCTATGGACAGCTTCCTCCGGTTGCCACCGCTGGAAACAAGATGAATAAACGGCGGTGTGCCGTAATCAGCGAGTATTCAAGCAAATGACAGTTCCTAAAGTCAAAAATATTAAGGCTGGTTCACACACTGGCATTTGACTGTGCTTCAGTGAGTTGCGTTTCCTTGTGTAAGTTATGACAAGAGAACACACTAGTACCCCGGCGCCATCTGTTAGGTAGACCTGTAATCCTTTCGTGGATACAAAAACGTGCACACGAACGCAAAAATGGGTAACTTTTAAAGGAAAGCTGAAGAGGTCGGTTCTTGAAAAAAACGAGGTAAAGGTGAATTCTAGAGAATTTCCAGAAACCACAAAAAACCTCCGACCAGTCGTTACGTCGTAAAAGAATCTTTCGGCCGCCAAGCATGTGTCGCTTCTGTCAGCAGCGTGTGCAATTGCAAGCTTGCCAGGTATATACTTCCGCACTGACACCAGTCATGACGTCTTTTATAACCTTTTTGTGAAAATAGCAAGAGTGCGCGTGCATACCTTTCATAAGCGCTGAAGATGCGCAATTCCTAAAACTCCTTTTATGACGTATCGCTCCGGGAAGGAAGAACTTCAGCGGCACTTTGAAAATGATTTTCTGCAACCTCCATGCACCAAATTAAAAAAACAAAATCGATATTCCTTATCCTAGAGGCCAAATGAAGTCGATTTAAGTATTTCTACTCAAATACAGAACCGCTTCAGCTCTTCTCAAGAAGTACCGCTTTCGAAGACAACAAAAACGGCGGCCAATGGAAAAAGATGCGCGTTTTAGTGCGCATCGAAGTCACGGTGTTGACCAAAGATGGTTTAGGAAGCTCGTAGGCTTACCTATAGGCCTCGGTTGGCTTGTCCGCGTGCTGTTCGAGGTCTGCCAGGGAAATCATGTAGTTGACGACGTTGGACAATTGCCGCCTTGGGACCCCTCGGATGAGGGCAAACATCTCGAGAGTCTCTCGACCGGTCAGCTTATCGATTTGAGCGTCAAACTGCGGGCAATAGCCGATCATCGACTGGAACTGAAAAAATATTAAAACGAGTCATTTGAAAAAAAAAAAAAGTTATACTTAAAAAAATTTAGAAATCCGACGGGCTCTCTCGGCATTGGCTAAACTTTACATACCGAAATGTCTGTTAGTGGACTCTCCTTAACTCAAATGCAAATGATTCCCGCTTTCAGCTAATTCGTACGAATCATTGTGGTTAAATACCCCGTACACTTCGTACGCATCTTCTCGAACCTCTTGTTGGTTCTAGAAGCTTACGGGAGCTGGCCTTCCTATTCAATCGACAAACCATATTGGCGGAAAGACGAACAAATGGCAATTAGCGAGGGTGCTTGACTGTTGTCGTAGAACCCATGAAGCCAAGACACGTAGCTTTGTAACCCCAACGTTTTAACTTTGTAACCTCCACATAAACTGCATTGACTCAAGCAACCAAAAAATTACACCGCCGCTTTGTCTTTAAGCTTGTTTTGAAGCGTAAAAACATACACCTTTAGTATATTATCTTACAACCTCTAGGCATATTTTCATTAAAAGAGTAGAAGCACGAGTTTTGATGCATTTCTACTGAGGTAACGTTCGACCAGGAAACTCAACATTCCCTTAACAGTTAACTCATACTCGAGGACCAACTGGGTGATAAGTTTAAACTCGTTATAAGAGACCTTGCTTGTTATGAAGATTTCGGACTGTTGTAAAAGGAGTATGCCAACTCGTGTTTACAAACAACCCGTAGCGTCCCTAGCGGCACTTCACCGGCGCCGTGCATGCACAATGGGGATTGGTCGAAAAGTGCACCGTCCCACATCAACGAACTACTAGAAGGTGATTTTGTTAGCGTCGGTGTGAGACCCCGTACTCTTTTTCTCATTAGAATTGTTGATACAATGCCTTACTAGCAATGTCTTACCATGAGCGAAATTCACGAGGCTCGTTACACTGCAAAACTTTGCGTAAATAATGGGACGTGCGGCGATTCATTCTGCGTGAACGCCGCAGGATGGACGCTAAAGCCTGAATCACACGATGAGATTCTGCTCGGTATTTTCAATCGCGATGTCGCTCGGGCTGCAAAAGTGTGGACGGTGGTTGCGATGCTCGACGTCGATACTGAAAATCGCTAAGCAGAAGCGGACCAAGTGAATGAGGCATACCAATTCGGCGATGGCCGCTGGTAACAATGATCAACGTTTCCTTGTATATGTTATGTTTCCACCGAGCCTACTTACACCAAACAACAAAAGTCTGTGAGGCCTGCACATTACATTCTATAGCAATTACCGAGTCAACGTTTGGTCTACGGGCCGCTGTCGTTAGAACGAGCAGACGAAGTTTGAGCAAGCCCACGAGTTTGAAAGAGCAGACGACAGTTTGAACGTGAAGACGCACTGAATGTGGTCCGTGGATGGTCCGGACATTTTAACGGTTTTCCCACGTTCATGCTGGAACAAAACAAATAAATCTGACAAACCCAAGTATCCGTGACTTCGACCCAATGTGCGTCCCGCACAAGCAATCGTGGTCTGACGGTGTCTGGTTTTCCCTGTTCATGACACTTATCCATGTTCTCGGACGAACCGAACAGGCAGAAAACATGTGAAAACTAATATGTTTTCATCTTTCCCGGCTCTTCTGGCACAATCCCAGTCGCGGTGTTTTGACGAGAAGGCAGGTTTTAGTCTGGCTTCTTCCAAAACGACACAGAAATGCCCGTCCCGCACGGCGACTTCCGCTGACACCCCCGGACCGGAAGTGCGTCCAAAGCACCACCACCATGGCGTGACGTAACGGAATCGAGTTGGTGCATAGGCTTTGACATGGATTTTGACCGGAGTCTGTTTCTAACCGGCGAGACTGACTGAATGTAAACGGATATTAGAAAAGGAATGGTTTATTGAAAGTTGTGAACTTTGAGAAATGGCGATTTGTTGTTGAGCTGTACCGACGGTCGTCGTCACTGTGCACTTCGGGTCATGTGAAGCTCGCAAGGCGCCGAGCGCAATGACAGCAGTTCACAAAACGAACGTTAGCGCTATATAATCAAAGCCGCGTAATGACCGAAATAACGACTGCCGTCGAGGAGTCCGCCACAATTAAATAGCGAACTACTTACAAACTAAAAAATATAGTCTATTATATCCGACTGCATGTTGCAACAAAATCGGTAATAAACTTTCCAAATCGGTCCATTATCTTCGAAACGCATGTTGTAACAGAATCTGTAATAAGCGAAGTTGACTGACCGGCGTAAATTGGAAGACCAACCAAACTTCGTGAAGCGGTGTGTTATGGGATAAGTAGGGTTCCGTGTTTTTGGATAAATACAAAAAAACTCCAAAAAACACCGCCGGTAGAATTTCGGTCAATTCGGATTTATCCGATAAACTCCAAATATTAAAGTGCCAATCCCCCCCTCCCCCTACCCCCCCCCCTCTCTTTTTTTAATAAAAAAAAAACGACGGTATTTTACAATGAAGTTTAGATTAGGGCACAGGGTCAATGGTCCTGGGAAAATGACACCACAGTTATCTTTCAAATCTCGGACCAATATCAGAGGGGGTCTTACCGCTTAACTCGTCAAGGTTCATTCAGGACAACAAGTCATTCTGCTCTTGGGTCACGACAAAAGTCACTGTTTTGGTTTCCAGTTTGGGCTTTAGATGAAGGAGAGAGCGTGTTTTTTTTTTTTTGTGACAGTGAAAGCTATGGACCCTAGAGATTGCATAACACGAGGAAGGAAGAGGGGCAGTTGAAACTTCTTTATTACATTCTTTACCACTCCCCCTCGCGCGTCCGCGGATAAGTTGATGGAATAGGATGTTATGAATACGAGCTTCCCGGAGACTGCCTCCAGGAGTTCATTGATTTTAAGGTATCAACGTTTATCAAAGCAACACTTCTGTGCAACTTTTGTTGTGGGACAAATTAGTAATGCCAACGGCAATGGCACCAACGCGAAATCCAGCTGAAGAAATATTAATTGACACGAGCGCGTTTTTTATGCATACGTTTACACTCAGATGTTATTTATTTTTAATAAAAAAAAAATACTGCGATTTCAGATAATTCAGAAAATCGCAAATCAAACGAAAAGAAACTCTGGTAAATTACGAAGTTTCTGAAAAAAAAAAACAACATAAACTCCGAAAAACACCCTCCGAATTTGACGAAAAATACTCAGAAAACACGGAATCCTAGTTATAACCGAATGTCTGCTGTAACGAGATCTGTTGTAACGAGGTTATACTTCACAGTGCAATCTTATAACCATAATGAAAAAACCCGAAAATGCAATCGTTATAACCGATCATCGTTGTATCTGAACAAGAAACTGAGTGTCTCTAGTCTGGAAACTCTAGAAACTGATCGTTATAAGCAGTGCATTGTTATATCTGGTACCATTATAGGTGGATTGCATTATAGTTCCATAAAGACATCTCTCTGTGCCGATGTCATAAACGGTAGGTAAGCTCGCCGAAAGGCAGAAGCCTCCCCCACCTTTTTCAGTTGATGTTGCAGGTCAGCGGAACCGATGTAAGCATTGCCGGACGACATGGGCAGGTCTCCAGTGAGCATTCTGAAGGTCGTCGTCTTTCCGGCACCGTTGACTCCGAGCAGACCGAAGCATTCGTTCTTGTGGACTCTGAACGTCAGGTTGTCGACAGCCTGTTTTGTGGCGTCGCGACGAACAAGACATAGAAAATGTAGCGAAAGCTCAGCACGTCGATGCAAGACGGTACCGAACTACTATTCGGTTCTGACTGACATAATAGCACCTTCAAAATCTGAGATCTCTAGTAAGGTGTCTATAGTGGGGTGAGTTGATGCATGACAAAAATAAATAACGCAAAACAAAAAAAAAAAACACCGGGAGAAGTTGAAGACACAAGTGGAAGACATAAGAGAGTCAGCACTGTGTTTGTGTGTGTCTTCCACTTGCGATGTTACGGCACGCAAAAGCAGACAAACAATGTGCAGACGCATTCAAAACGGGAGACAATCACGCAGCGCTAACAGCTGTTCTTTTATTTCGTCGTCGTTTACTCTTCATCTTCGACGCATTAAAAGAAACAATTCAAAATCTCTGCTACTGTCTCCTTGACCTTGTGGCTAAGTAGTATAGCTCCTTCCCTGACAAAGCTGTATTACATTTATTTATTAAAAAAATAAAAAAAAAGTTCTTAGTCGGCACTGCCCGAGTTTCTCCCTTATCCTGTGACTCCTCCAGAATTGTTTTCTTACTGAATTTAGACGAATTATTTAACCAATTCGGTGTAATGAAATTATTAATATGATCAATAAAAACAATCCTACATGATATTTAGTGCACACGGGAGGTCCTCCGCACAATGCATAAATCTAAACTCACATAATATAAAATATCAAAAGTGAATACGAAGAAATATAGCAGTTTACACATACAAACGCAAGTACATTCAGACATGTTCATGCAATGCCTGAAATACTAGTACATGAAAACCAAGATAACATCCAGATTTCCACAACTAAGCAGGAATAGAAGCAGTTTGCAAACCTGATAATGACAATATCCCACAGATATGGTGCTTGAAGAATGATGACTCTATTTGTCAGGCGCTGCGAGGAAATTCGGCTCGCCAGAAAAAGATTTGAAAATTTCAAAGCAGTGCCCGACATGGAGTCAGCCACCTCGCAAGTATTTTGATATTTCGTATATATTTCGGACTTGTTAGATATTTCGTATTTAAAAGAGGAAGCGCGACCTGCCCATTAGAAATAGTGCGTAGTATTCACGACCAATGTTTAGAACAGCTTTTTCGGAGAAGATCGTAGCGAGCGATAGGCGGGAAACAGCGGCGAGAAGCCGCCATCTTAAATTCCATGTTGGCTGCACGTGGATTGGCTTAGTATGGCAGCAAATACTCGAATCCTGCTAAGTCCTACCGCTAGGTATAGGACTTAGCAGTATTCGAGTAGCGCTGCCACACCTTGTGTCACTAAATATGTTACGCTTCAGAGTAACGACACTTGGCCATATTAAGGCTTAAAATCATGGTTGCCAGTAATCTCAAGCTTTATCTGAAATGACAAGAAAAGGTTTTCCGTCCTCTACAAATATTTAAACAGTTCGCGACAGAGCAAAGCGATATAACATGAGCTTCCTAACACCGAATCTAATGCTGAGGAAGTCGCACTTTTGAATTATGACGATCGGCAGTTCCGTCTTCTCTGCACAAGCACCAAAATGGTGGCGCCCACAACAACGTCGGGGAACGGAGTGCCGATACTCTGAGCGCAGCTCATTTAGTGGCTCTAGCCACACCAAGGCTACGGCTTTTTCTTTCCCTAGCTGCCCGTCGTTATCGTCGTTACTGTTACCATCTTGCTTTGTTCATTCGCCGTTCTGCAGTCGTAGAATTACGCCTTTCGTCTCGTTTCGGTGAATGGCGTTTTCAGACTATGCTGGCTTGGACGTCATGGCCCCATCTGTTGTTCCACCGCCGCGAAGTGTCGCTAAGAAGCGCAGGTGTAACCTGAAGCAAGGCACTGTTGACGGCTTTTTAAAGCCAGCTTAGACGTAATAAAGGAGAGTTTTTTTTAATCTGCTGATTTTTCAAACTGCTCTGTTATTCGGACTTTTTTTTTGGTCCCTGCGAAGTCCGCGATCGGCGACATGTATAGGAATCGTCGGAACCACAACGTTCTTATGAGAGAAAATAAAAAAAAAGTGTTGTCGTTACGACACTGACCTGAAGCGTCTTGAAGCGGCGTTTCAGGTTGACGGCAACCAGGGCTTCGTCGTCCGCACGGCCGGTCCTGATGAGTTCCTCGACTATCGCCCGTTCTTTGGTCACGTCGATGTCCTCCGCCACCGCAGACGCACTTACATTCCCCATTTCTACGTCGTCTTTCGAGAAGAATGAAGAAAATTTTCAAAGAACAGACAATGGTGAGCAGGCAGCATTAGAAGAGGCAAAACAAATTCCGAAACAGGTTTTTTTTTTAGTGCGCAGTTTTTAGGCACTTGTTTTGTGGTTGAGCGGCGCCGGCGTCGGAGTCGGTGTCAGCGTAACCGCGCGTTGCATTATGGGACGTTCCCCATAACGACGTCCCGAGGGTAAACTTTTCCCGCTAAATTTAGCGGGAAAATATTTCGCTAAATTTGGCGGGAAATATTTTCCGCTAAATTTAGCGGGAAAACTTTTCGCTTAACTTAACGGGAAACAATTTTCCACTCTATTTAGCGGGAAAATTGACGTCACGTGACCTCAACACCAATTCACTTTCCCCGCTAAATTTAGAAAGAAAATTAGCGAAAATTTCCCGCTAAATGGGGGGGAGGAGGAGAGGAGGAGGGGAGGGTACGGAGGAGAGCAGGGGCATATCCTCCCCTCCGTACCCCCCCTCCTCCTCAAGAGCTGCGCTCTAATTCGGCATTACAGAGAATTGTAAACGTCTTACATTTTTCTTTAAAGTGCCGTAAAAAAATGAAAGCCGTTTACAACTCCCTGTAACGCCGAAATAGAGCGCAGCTCTTGAGGAGGAGGGGAAGGCACGGGGGGGGGGGGTCACGTGGCCTGGGGGTCACGTGACCTCGAGCGGTAGGGGCGGAGAAACTTTTCCGCTAAATCTAGCGGGGAAAATTTTCCTCTAGATTTAGCGGAAAAATTTTCCGCTAAATTTAGCGGGGGAAATTTTCCGCTAAATTTAGCGGGTAAAGTTTTCTGCTAAATTTAGCGGGGAAAATTTTCCACTAAATTTAGCGGGGAAAATTTTCCGCTAGATTTAGCGGGGAAATTTTCCCGCTAAATTTAGCGGGGAAATTTTTCCGCTAGATTTAGCGGGGAAAATTTTCCGCTAGGTTTAGCGGGAAAATTTTTCCGCTAAATTTAGCGGGGAAAATGTTTGGCTAGATTTAGCGGGGAAAATTTTCTGCTAGATTTAGCGGGAAAATTTTGCCGCTAAATTTAGCGGGGAAAAGTTTCCGCTAAATTTAGCGGGGAAATTTACCCATCATGCACCGCGCGGTTACGCCGACGCCGCTCAAGCCGGAAACGGGCGCCTAAGAGCTGCTCTCTAAAAAAATGAAAGCCGTTTACAACTCCCTGTAACGCCGAATTAGAGCGCAGCTCTTGAGGAGGATGAGCTGGGAAGGTACGTAGAGGGGGCAATGCCCCTCCTGCTCTCCTGCCCTCCCGCATTTAGGGGAAAATTTTCCGCTAGATTTAGTGGGAAATTTTTCCGCTACATTTAGCGGGGAAACTTTTCCGCTAGATTTAGTGGGGGAAAATTATCCGCTAGATTTAGCGGGGAAATTTTCCGCTAGATTTAGCGGGGAAAATTTTCCCGCTAAATTCGGCGGGGAATTTTTTCCGCTAAATTTAGCGGGCAAAATTTTCCGCTAAATTAGCGGGGAAAATTTTCCGCTAGATTTAGTGGGTGAACTTTTCCGCTAGATTTAGCGGGAAAAATTTTCCGCTAGATTTAGCGGGGAACTTTTCCGCTAAATTTAGCGGGGAAAATTTTCCACTAAATTTAGCGGGGAAAATTTTCCGCTAGATTTAGCGGGGAAATTTTCCCGCTAAATTTAGCGGGGAAATTTTTCCGCTAGATTTAGCGGGGAAAATTTTCCGCTAGGTTTAGCGGGAAAATTTTTCCGCTAAATTTAGCGGGGAAAATGTTTGGCTAGATTTAGCGGGGAAAATTTTCTGCTAGATTTAGCGGGAAAATAGACCCTTTCCGGAATTCAGACCGGCAACTTTGATCACTATCATCATCTGAAAAATGGCATATGTGCTATACTAATGGCGGCCTTCTGTTTAGTGATGAAAGAAGAAGTTGAAGATGTCCCTAAGCAGATGATTCGATGCCATATACATTCTAGATGTTAGCGCGACGTGAAGCAGGAATCGGATGCAAGAGCTGCGTAAGCGTTCACTTCTAACTCGGGCCCAGTCCATCTGTTAGTAGCACACCCTCGGCTGCAAAGCGCCTTGATGTATAGAACTCCTATCAGGCGTCTACGTGGGCTGGCTCTTCGTTCTGACTGGTTGCATCTTTTCGCCATCCACACTGAAGAGATTTAAAAAGAACTGGTCAGTGACGCGCGCATTCTCAATAACCGTTGACTTGCGAAAGTAACGGTGCCCCATACAGTACTGCAGACCACAGATTCATCGCCGCCATTAGTACGGTAAAAGTTAAACTGCCATTTGAGTCACCAGATGGCACTGAATTCCGGAAAGGGTCTATTATGCCGCTAAATTTAGCGGGGAAAAGTTTCCGCTAAATTTAGCGGGGAAATTTACCCATCATGCACCGCGCGGTTACGCCGACGCCGCTCAAGCCGGAAACGGGCGCCTAAGAGCTGCTCTCTAAAAAAATGAAAGCCGTTTACAACTCCCTGTAACGCCGAATTAGAGCGCAGCTCTTGAGGAGGAGGAGGGGAAGGTACGTAGAGGGGGCAATGCCCCTCCTGCTCTCCTGCCCTCCCGCATTTAGGGGAAAATTTTCCGCTAGATTTAGGGGGGAAATTTTTTCCGCTACATTTAGCGGGGAAACTTTTCCGCTAGATTTAGTGGGGAAAATTATCCGCTAGATTTAGCGGGGAAATTTTCCGCTAGATTTAGCGGGGAAAATTTCCCGCTAAATTCGGCGGGGAATTTTTTCCGCTAAATTTAGCGGGCAAAATTTTCCGCTAAATTTAGCGGGGAAAAATTTTCCGCTAGATTTAGTGGGTGAACTTTTCCGCTAGATTTAGCGGGAAAAATTTTCCGCTAGATTTAGCGGGGAACTTTTCCGCTAAATTTACCAGGAACATTTTCCGCTAGATTTAGCGGGGAATTTTTCCGCTACATTTAGCGGGGAAACTTTTCCGCTAGATTTAGCGGGGAAAATTTTCCGCTAAATTTAGCGGGGAAAATGTTTGGCTAGATTTAGCGGGGAAAATTTTCTGCTAGATTTAGCGGGGAAAATAGACCCTTTCCGGAATTCAGACCGGCAACTTTGATCACTATCATCATCTGAAAAATGGCATATGTGCTATACTAATGGCGGCCTTCTGTTTAGTGATGAAAGAAGAAGTTGAAGATGTCCCTAAGCAGATGATTCGATGCCATATACATTCTAGATGTTAGCGCGACGTGAAGCAGGAATCGGATGCAAGAGCTGCGTAAGCGTTCACTTCTAACTCGGGCCCAGTCCATCTGTTAGTAGCACACCCTCGGCTGCAAAGCGCCTTGATGTATAGAACTCCTATCAAGGCGTCTACGTGGGCTGGCTCTTCGTTCTGACTGGTTGCATCTTTTTCGCCATCCACACTGAAGAGATTTAAAAAGAACTGGTCAGTGACGCGCGCATTCTCAATAACCGTTGACTTGCGAAAGTAACGGTGCCCCATACAGTACTGCAGACCACAGATTCATCGCCGCCATTAGTACGGTAAAAGTTAAACTGCCATTTGAGTCACCAGATGGCACTGAATTCCGGAAAGGGTCTATTATGCCGCTAAATTTAGCGGGGAAAAGTTTCCGCTAAATTTAGCGGGGAAATTTACCCATCATGCACCGCGCGGTTACGCCGACGCCGCTCAAGCCGGAAACGGGCGCCTAAGAGCTGCTCTCTAAAAAATGAAAGCCGTTTACAACTCCCTGTAACGCCGAATTAGAGCGCAGCTCTTGAGGAGGAGGAGGGGAAGGTACGTAGAGGGGGCAATGCCCCTCCTGCTCTCCTGCCCTCCCGCATTTAGGGGAAAATTTTCCGCTAGATTTAGGGGGGAAATTTTTTCCGCTACATTTAGCGGGGAAACTTTTCCGCTAGATTTAGTGGGGAAAATTATCCGCTAGATTTAGCGGGGGAAATTTTCCGCTAGATTTAGCGGGGAAAATTTCCCGCTAAATTCGGCGGGGAATTTTTTCCGCTAAATTTAGCGGGCAAAATTTTCCGCTAAATTTAGCGGGGAAAATTTTCCGCTAGATTTAGTGGGTGAACTTTTCCGCTAGATTTAGCGGGAAAAATTTTCCGCTAGATTTAGCGGGGAACTTTTCCGCTAAATTTACCAGGAAACATTTTCCGCTAGATTTAGCGGGGAAATTTTTCCGCTAAATTTAGCGGGGAAATTTACCCATGATGCACCGCGCGGTTACGCCGACGCCGACGCCGCTCAAGCCGGAAACGGGTGCCTAAGAGCTGCGCTCTAAAATGAGACTGTTACAATACCCTGTAACGCCGAATTAGAGCGCAGCTCTTGAGGAGGATGAGTGAAGGGTACTGAGGGGAGGGTATACCCCTCCTCCTCACCTCCTCATCCTCTCTACTACTCCTCCTTCCCTCCTTCTTCCTCCCCTCCTTCACCTCCTACTCCCCTCATTTTTCAAGCTCCTTCCCTTCTTTCCTCCTCCCTTCTCCTCCTCCCCGCTCGTTGCATCATCGGAAATGTCCCATAATGCACCGCGCGGGACTCTCGTGACGTCACTTGTGACGTCACAAAAGTCCCGCGCGGTGCATTATGGGACATTTCCCATAACGCACCACGCGGTTACGCTGACGTTGCTCAAGCCGGAAACGGGCGCCTAAGAGCTGCGCTCTAAAATTCAGGGTCGACCTACAAGCGTGATCAGAGAATATCGACCTACATTCATGACCCAATTTCGCAACACTACCGAGCGCACGAAGCTAACGAGCCACCGAGCCTGCGCCACCATTGCGCCGCGGCGCATCTTGTGTCAGAATGCTTTACGAAAACAACCGGAACAGCAGCAGCCGGCGGGCCGCCGCTCGTGCGCGGGCGTCGGGTTTCACAGCCTGTCCGCGGCTGGCACCGCTCACGCGTGCCCTATGCGCATGCCCCTCGCAACGAAATGGCGCAAGGGGGACGCGACGACGCGACTCGCCGACTCCGCCCTGCACCTTGCCCATCCCCTCTATCCAGGGGTTTCCCCAGGAATTGAAATCAGGGGGGGTGTCTAAATTTTTTTTGGGGGGTTAAAGGGGGGGGGGGGGGGTGCATTGCGAATATAGGAGTCGTTGTGAATTAAGGGGGTGCCTTCGGAAAAACGAGGGGGGGTCTGGGGAAATCCCTGCCTCCATCCATCTCCCCCAAACGGACCCGCAGAGGTTTCGCTTCTTGTTGTCAAAGCGCCTCGCGGCGTTGCCGCGGTTGCTGTTCCTCGCGGCGACTAGCGGCGGCTCGCAGCGGTGTGGTGCTTGCTTTCGTTTCTTGTTGTCGCCATTTGCAACAACGGTGTCAGTGAGCTATTGTTGCGAATCGGCGAGGATGTTGACGAAGCTGACGAAGCTTCCAACGACGATGACATGTCCGGAAGTTCTGACGGTGATTAAGATTTAGGCATCGCGCTGGAATTTTTAGCTGAGAGCGCTGTAGAAAAAGGTTTCATCTTTTCACAAAAAGTTTCTCTGTTCCTAAAAAAAAGTAGGTTTATATTTAAATTATTTTTTTTTTTTACTCTCGGCGAGTTTAATACAGGGCATCGACCTATATTCGTGGTCGACTTATATTCGAGTAAATATGATAATATCTTCAAAACTCAGACTTGGACCATTATTACTTCACGAAACACAATGCATCCACAAGTGAAGAACTCTCTGGCATGTAATGGCGCATTTTCAAAACTATTTATAAGTTAGCGCAGCAGTCCCTCTGAGCAGGTCTCAGGCCATTGAACTGTCGCTTGTGAATTGTGTTGCGAAGATGTTGTCTTAGTAGGCTTGTTAGGCACTTGGACGTTGCTGTACATGCATCTATGTTACTAGGCAGGCCTTTTTTCTTCATGTATAGTGACATAGCCAGAGTTAGACTATAATTATATACCGTAAACTCCCGAGAGATAGCCCACCTAACATCGAGAGCAAATCGGATGAAAATAAGGAGTGGGCTATCTTTCGGTGTACAATCAAGAAAAGCTTAAATAATTGCTATTGTTAGGTCGTGGTGATGGGGGAAACGAAGCAAGGATGACTCTTCTTCCCAGTCAGCAACGTTCGCTTATTACACGACAAAGCTAACTAGCCTCACTTACGCCGAGGCCATTATTGATCGCAACACTCCTAGTACTAAGAGTGGGCTATCTTTCGGTGTTTAAAACATTGATAAAATCAGGTCGAAAATTGGGGTGGGCTATCTTTCGGGGGATTTTAGGGTAGTCACATTCGACTGATAAGCCAGTTTTCACTTTAGTTACAGTCATAAATTCACCTACAGCAACAACCAGGTGCATGACTGGCCCCAAAACAACATTTCACTCCAACAAACGCGAGTAAAAGTGCATCTCACTGCATTGAGAGTTCACTGCAGCTGGTCAGCCTTTACGCAAAACAAGCATCACCTGAGATCTGGTGGTGCGTATCCATTGTAACACTAATATGTCATATTGCTATAACTGGGTTACCAAATGTTGGTCACACAACACTGCCGTGGTACCGAAAATGTTGGAGCACGATAATCCTGAATATCTGACTGAAAGAACATGAGCTCATTTCCCGACTCCGGTTCGGGTAGGGACGAACTTACGACCTGTACGCACCCAGTTTTTATACAAACGAATAATAACTCTAACGCGACTCCGATATCGGTTCCATAGATGTGCAGGCAATTTTTCGGTATGTTTCCCTAAAAAAAAAAAGAAAAAAGGTGCGCGTTGGTATTGGGTAAATACGGTACTTCAATAAAAAAAAAAAAAAAAAAAAAAATCTAACTGCCATTTAAGTAAGCTTACGCGACGAATTCGACGGCGGACGTTTCCCTCGACCGCGGTTTCCACTCACTTCTTGCGGTGGTTCCGACGTCCCCGCCGTTCCTGCCGAGGCAGGACTTCATGGAGTACCAGATTCCGTAGACGTTGGACTCAAAAAAGGCCAGCAGCAGAAACAGGAAGATCCCAACAATAAAGAGCAGTGCCATCTCCCTCCCGGCGCCAAACTCAGAAAAGCTGAACGCCGACCGGGGCACGTAGCAGAGTCTGTGTCCATCCGGACAAGCTGCGGTTGAAGAACGAAAAAAAAAAAAAAAACGTTTCGTACGACATGCTTTGTGTAGGAGTTCTGATCTGTCAGCCTGGACAAACAAGCACTGGAGAGAACAGGGCGCAAGAGACACTTTCCGGGATTCAGTCTGGCCACTACGATCGCTATCGTCGTCCGAGCATGTATGGCACCCGCGACATGCTAATGGTGGTCTTCTGGTGGCCGGTGAAGGACGTGTCGAAAAGCAGATACAAGTTTGTGACTGCGGTCTACTGCACTAGAACCGCTTGTGACAGTTTATATATCGACAGCACGTCTCTGTCGGGAAGCCCTGGTTGTGCTCCTTTCTTACTCTCACGCTCCTTCGGCGCTCTCCTCCCTTTCCTTCACTTTTCTCCTCTCCGGCGCCTTCGTCCCCACACCCAGTGGCCAAACTCACCCAATATACGGCTCTGGGTTAGCCCCGTTAACCACGCTTCTTACTGAGCACCGGTGCGCTGCTGAGAAGCAACACCCGCGGAGCCCCGTTTTTGGGAATGCTGCTTCTCCCCAGTGCACCGGTGCTCTGTAAGAAGCGAACTCAACGGGGCTAAAAACGCCGCGACCAACACTGTGAAAAGTACAAATATTGCATCTGATTGCTTAGAAGCAGTGGCGTCACTAGGGTCAGCGGCACCAGGAGCGGTAGCCCGCCGCGACATCCTCCTGAGCACTGCACCCGGGGCGATTCCCCCCTTGTGACACCACTGCTTAAGAGGGAAGCGCACTTTCAATGCGGGATGGCGCTCGTACGCGTTTGGTGTACTTAAAAAGAAACGGAAAATTTGTGAATGTTGCATCCGTATTTCAGTAAAATTTTCAAATATTACACTGACTATTTTGCGTGAGTATGAGTTAGGCGTAGATGTCCCGAGAACCTGCGTTAATCATTCGTGACTCGAGAAAAGGTATCTGTATACAGCAAGAACATTTCAAATCCCCTCGATTAGGCATAGCTAGGCATCAAGCAGATTTAATCGTATGTCGAATGTGTCGGTTACTCGCAACGCAACGTAGGAACGAAACTTTCGGGGGCCACAGTCAATAAACATAGACATATTAAAATTAATTTACCTTAGAAACGGACACGTGAAAGTTTAGGAACAACCTTCACGAGTTCAGCCGGGTTTTCGTTCAAGCGTTTGTGCCATAGTGAAAGGCTTAGACGCTCGATATTCGATTAGAAAATATTTGGACAAAACCACTATTTGCACACAACTATAGATTTGATTTTGTAAATACTGAGCACCCTTCGGACAAATTGAAAAGGTTCAAACATAGTTGGTGCCATCGGGCGGGACAAGATTCTAAACTCAAATGTCAAAGACGCCTTCGGACACCGCGGTTCGATCGAACCGTCAGACGTAAACAAAGCCAGGAGACGGAAAGAAAAAAAAAAAGAGAGCGTTCCGTACGTTGACAGCAGACTTCGATGTTGAATACCTCCGCGACAGAGCAGTGGTACTCGCGCTTGGCCTCGGGGATCTCGTCGCACTTGCGGAGGTCTCCGCCGATCTCGTGGATGTTGGCGAAGCCCCAGGTGACCGAGAACCCAGGAACCAGCCTCAGGGCCCACATGGACTTGGCCAGGGCTGCTTCGTTGATGCCATACACGTCCACCTTGGCCAGGAGGAAGACCACGGACATCACGATGCTCAGCATCACGCCTGGTGCGAAATTGTGCGTAATGTGCCCATTAAAAGACGTGCTTTGAAATATTGTTCGCCATGAAATTCCACGCGAACGCCCTTTCCTCGAAGGACCGCCCATCCGGTATTTTTTAGTTTTTATAAGTAAATATCTCCGGGCTAAAAATTCCAAAACGTGTGCCTCGCCCCCCCCCCCTCCCCCCCCCCCCCCCCGAGCGGGAACCCACCAAGAACTCGTTTGTCACGGGGGGGAGGGGGGGGGGGGCCTCCCCCGCGTGACAAACGAGTTCTTGGTGGGTTCCCGCTCGTTTTAGTCACTGTAAAATGTGAATTCGCTGCATCCACGAGCTGCGGCATTGGTTCCCGTGGCATGCGAGCTCGTATGCGGGCCCGCATGCGACGGAATGTCTGAGCGTGACCTGAGAGCTTGTAATGGGTTTTTGCGACACACGAGCTCGTGGCGGCTTCCCGCGTGTTTTCGTCGCGCCATGGAACTCGAGTTTCTGCAATCTGCGCGTGCGGTGACGGTCGTCGTGACGTGCGAGTTTGTCACCCGCGCCTGTACTGTATTATTCAATGCAAATCCGCAGCGTCTGCGACATTATCGGTTCTTGCAACGCGGGAGTTCGTAGAGATTTCCCGCATGCTCATCGCACCGCGGAAGCCGAGTTCGCCATGTCTGCACTCTGCGGTATCGGGATCTACGTCATATTGTTTATAGCAGGTGCTCCGCCGTTTATCGCTCATTTTTGATACCGCTTTGCCGTCATATCCCCGAAAGTCGCCCACCAGACCTCTTTCGCACATTTGTCTCTTCACCAAAGGTGGTCGGTCATATGGGATCCCCGTAGAACGAGCTAGTACTGCAAAGGTTACAATATGAGTGCAAACACATCGTTTAGGCTGGTGCTCCCAGCGTACGTGCACGTATACCCTTCTCTGCAGTCTAACCTATATATATAGGGTGGTTCAAGTCACCAGGCTCGATCTAAAATGGGCCGTAAAAATCGACGCCTGCACGTAGCCATCTAAACGTTTCGTCAAAGGTTTATTTCACAGGTCGGTGTTTTCTTGTACAATTACAAAGCGTAGTTCTCTTTTAGTAAAAAAAATAGGGCCAAGAAACTTGCCAGGGTCTACGGCGGGCGGCAACCCAGACGACCAAGTCCAGTAGCGGGGTGTGTTTGGCGTTCGCACTGATAGATGCCGTCGGGAGCACCGTCCGAAGGTGCAGCCGACCAGCGAAAGATCGGAGTCATGCGGTTTAGAAAAGCTCGTTTTAGCGAACGCCGGTTTACCGACCCCAGTTTATCGAATTCCTTTATAGAGAAACCCAGTTTAGGGAAAATGGCGATGAGCCTCTTTTTAGCGAATTCGGCCACCGCGAAGCGGCGTGTGCAGTTAAGTCAGGTGAGTTAACGTTTTTGTAATTAGCCACCGCAGACTGCCGCCGCGAAGCGGCGGGAGCGCAGCGGGGGGTTTGGGTTAACGCGCACCAGTGATACACACGCGAAGTAGAAAACTATTTCTTTAAATAGCGTCTCCTTTTCGATAAACGGCATTTTTTTTTTTAAACTGAGGCTCTGCTTTCTCTAAACTGTGCTTCGATAAAACGTGCCCGTTCTCTAAAACGTGCTTCGACGAAATGGCATCCTATCAACCGTAGTAAACCCGCGAAAGATAGCAGAAGACACGCAGACGAAATCCGTTGGCAGCAAAAGCGCCGCCGTTATGCAGACGCGTTTTTTTAATTTAAGTTTTGCTTTTATTGTTTGCATTTATTTTTTAACCGAAGGTACATTTCAAAAAGATTATATTCATTTTAATAAACCACGGTGGTCGCGAGCCGTCGCGATTAAGGCCCCTGCGATTAGGAGGTAGCGCCATCTATCAATACGAACACCAAACACACCCCGCTACTGGACCCCTGTCGTCTGCGTTGCTGCCCGCCGTAGACCCTAGCAAGTTTCTTGGCCTTTTTTTTTTTTTTGTACAGGAAGAGAGCTGCACTTTGTAATTTTATAAACAAAAAAAAAAACGACCGGTGAATTACACCTTTAACGAGAAGTTTACATTGCTGCGTGCAGGCGTCGATTTTTACGGTTCATTTTAGATCGAGCCTGGTGACTTGGACTACCCTATATATACGTATAATAAAAAAAAAAACACTGAACTGCCAAGAAAAAAAAATGTTGCAGTGCTGAATGTATACGTCACATAAAGAAAAATGTAGAAAAAGAGAAGAAAGATTAAACTTTATAACACTATTTACGCAGCGAGACATGTTTTGACCAAGGAGCGATTCCAGAACAATATTTTCTTTGGGGACGTTGACCCCGAAATAGAAACAAATTTCAGAATCGCTCGAGTCGCAACGTAAATGATGGAGAATGCCACCAGTACTACTAGCCCAAAGGTTTGCAAACAATTTAAGGTGCTCAGATTTTTGTATTGTCAGAGATTACGAGCCATTTAGGACACAATTCGACTAGCTGCCACCTTCTTTCTCGCGGTGGCCTTTACATCGCCAAGTTGCAAATTGATTGGTTTCGCCCTATACGTTGATCGCGAAAGTTGAACCGTTTGGGGCATCAAGAGAGACTCGTAATTCCGCTTTCGAAAATGGGCCCGTAACCTGAAAGGAAGCCACGAGACCAGACACACTTCTATCGCCGGAAGGGTTAGCTTCATCGACGCACAACACCGCACCACAGGGAAGCTGCAGACCAAGGAGCCTAGCCCGGCGTGGCTACCGAGATATTTTCCGCACCTTGCCGGTCTAAAAATCTCGGCTTCAGCCGCTACGCCATTTCCTACGTAAGACATGTTACAATCACAGCAGACGACGTTGTCCCGATTTCTTGGTTCTGATTGGTCCTGCCGTGTAGCATGGGGCCCCTACTCTGCTCGAAACACTCAAAGGTCAGAGGCTGGTTACTGCACTTGCATCCGAGTGGCCTCAAGTGCGTTCCGTTTCAGCATATATAACTAGACCGAAGGCTTTGCAGTATTTCCGAGATCAGATCTGCGCACCCTATGCTAGAAATAGCCGCTTATAACATCGTCGAAATTATTTCGAGACCAAGGTAAAAGAATAATGAGTGAAAAAAAAAAAATACACGTGCCGGTCGGATTTGTTTCCAGGGTTACCCAACAGATGGCGCCGCCGTGCTCTCTTGCTTAGAGTTCCTATATATAGCTACCTGAGGTGGCAGAGGGCTGTTTATACTCCAACGTCGACGAACGCAACGAGCGCCGGCGCAGACCGACGTTCGTCAGCCACTACGTTGCGCCGAGAAGCGCCCGAACGATGGTGTTTACAGTCCAGCGCAGACCAACGCTGGTCCAGCGCGCCCCGACGAACTGCCCCACTTTACGCATGCGCGTCTCCGTGGCAACCGCATCGTCTCTACGGGTTATCTATGGGCGGCAGCTTGCGCCATCTAGAGGCAATCGGTCAATGTGGTTCGTCTTCATGTTGTCATGTCACGCTTCAAAACAACCATTCAGGGTAGCGGTTAGGAGTTCGAAAACAAGCAAATGTTGATGATAACGAGTGCAAACCAGCATTTATTTTCTCCTAATTGCCACACAAATGTCAACGAAAAAAAAAAAAAAAAGAAGCCCGATAACCGTCGAATTTAGCTGTTTGCAGGTTCGCCGGAATCGTGCTAAGCGACTCCGGCCATTTCGCCGGAATGCTTCAATGAAATATATGCACTCGATATTCCACAGAAACCTCCTTCTGACAGGTAGCCGGTATGTTATCATCATAGTAGACTTTCACGCTGACTTAAGAAACGGACACCGAAGAGAGCGGACGATGCCTAAAGTCGAAATTTCGAGTTTAGGCATCGTTCGAAATTGTAACGCACTTTACAAAGCCAACACAAACAATACAGGATTCAGTTCAATTGTCATCGCGCATCGCTACTATCGTTTACAAGCTGAGACCATTTACCAGCTGGGAAAGCCCAATTGAAAATTTCTGGCAGGCTAAGTAATTCGGAGGTTTCCGTGACCGCCATTCCCGTACATTCGACGACGCTTTTTCGATCGGGAACGACTGCCGGTGAGTGCGACTGGCACATGATTATAAATAGCACACGCATTAGGTCATTCTTAAATCTAATTAACCCTATCTCTGGCGCGTCATCGGGTTTCCAGCTTTCGCCGGCACCCCAACACCACGGCCCACCACCACCGGCTCGTTAGGTCGATAGGCCTATCGAGAATCGAGGGTAGCGCATCCTCGGAGCGGTCGACGTCCACGCACACAATCGCCCAGTCAAGCGCACGAACGTTAAATACGCGCACCAACACGGGAACACGACAACAGCACACGACACACGGCAAGAACGGCAGGTTCAGATTCCAGAAACTAGCAACTCGCACACTCTGACCGGCCCCGACGACCCCGCCAACCGGATTCCCGAATGAGGCATTCGCGCGAGGGCTTCTGGGACAGCCTGCGTCGGCGGCGCCGACGTCCAACGTCGAACGTAGAGCATGTCCAAGTCCGTCGCAAGCTACGACGTCGCGCGTCGAGCTGCTCAGCGCGGCGCAGCGTTCAACTTGACGTTGACCCCGTTCGCAGACAGCGTCAGCGAGCGTGAACGAGCGCGTGCGCTCGTTGACGTTACGACGAAGTATAAACAGCCCTTAACGGTGGATTTCCTGCACGACGCTGGATGCTTTGCTCCTCACATGATCGATCTCGGTGAATAGCGACATGGCGGCGCGGGGAAAACAAGTGCGTAACTCTGTTCCCTCTTCGGGACAGCATATCGAGGAAGTCTACTCTTGGTTGCAAGTGGATACGAGAAAATGCAACCCACTGGAGCACACGCGTGCGAGCTAGCCTTTACCTGCCTCGCTTCAACGCGAAGAGACGAAGACCTTGGACTCACCTGTAATTACGTTGATCGTGGTCAACAGGGCGTAGCCAGCCGAAGGCGTCTTCTTCACGTACGAGAAGAGGTAGCTGAAGGGAATGGCTGCCCAGCCATACAAAAGCAACAGGAAGTATGTGGCCCCTGGAAAGACGAGAAACATTGGCTATTTGTTCTTTATTTTGTATCGGGTATTGCATCATTCGCATTTCTTTCTTTTTTTCCCCACGCCTTCTGTCACTCCTTTTCACGTTCGCCTCATTTTTTTTTTTTTTATTGATAGTATGGCGACGGTGTAGGCGAGCTGGTGTAAGCTCCCGGTTTTTCTCGAAGCACCCAAAACTGGGTAGAGAAACTTGAAGCAACGGAAGTAGAAGAGACAAGGAAAAGACGACAAAAACCGACGTCTTGAAACGTCGGATTTCGTCATCCTTTTCCCGTTTTCTTTTTCTACTTTGGTTGCATCGAGTTACTCCACCCAATCTCAAGTGTTAAACAAAAATGGTAATTTTCTTTACACTTTTAGGACGTTCCCCCAACCATTTTCAAAAGTATGCGACCTCTGGCGGCGATAGAAAGTATGCACCCTGAGCGTGCATTTGACCCGACGGCTGCATCAATGCGTACTCGTGTGCAAACCTATTCGATACGAGTGCTTCGTCGGCACCCGGCATGATCTCGAATCCGGTCGCACGCTTCACACCGGATGTGAAGCCCAAAATATTGTGGCGGCCGCCAGTGCTGTCTGACGAACTTCCAAAAAAGGAATTACTAAGAAAAAAAATCATTTGTCAGGATGGAGCGGTACCTGCAACCTCGGCGCTCGACAGGAAGATGCCGTTGGGATTGATGGCGAGGAGCGGCACCATGATCGCAGTGCTGCAGATGGCAAAGATGAGGAAGTCCCAGAGAAAGGTGGTGCCCCAGAAGAGGACGCCGGGAACGCCGGCCATCAGCTGCAGCAACTTGGCCTTGGTGACGCGCTCGTGCGTCGGAAACAGCACGAAAGAGGACGACAGGAACGCCAGCGCGGTCGGCACAAACACGGAGCAGAGGATCCGAGACGTCTGCTCATTCTGTCGGAATCACCAAAGACGGGAGCAGGGCGTTAGGCGATGATGATGAGGAGGAGGAGGAGGGTTAAGGTTTTAACAGCAAGATAGCAACAAAGGTGCTATCTTGCTGTTAAAGCAACAAAGGGGCACTGAAGGGTGTTGATGATGACAATGATTAAACCCTTAATGGCGCCAAAGGAAGCTAAATTCTTAAGATCATTAAGGCTTTAACTAGGACTAGAAGTAATGAAAAAAGAAGAGACGATGCCTCATCGGCCGTCTGAAGCCAAGCATGTTGAGCGGCGCACGGCGCTGGTGTCGAAATCTTATAGCATCCTCGATCACCCGCACCAGTGCGCACCGGGGCAGCGAGGTTCGCCCCATCGTCTTCGATCACGTGCACCGGTGCGCACCGGACGTCCTCGATTTGCGGAGCGCACTCTCCCGGTGCAGCTTTTCGTTGCCCCAACGTGCACCAAGAAATCAGGCATTGCGTCCAGGCATTGTGGCCAGGAGCGGGAATCGAGGAGATGGCGGGAATACCAGACGCGCAGTCTATCGAGGGGGTGACCTTGCGAAGACGAACACGCCTCGCAGCTGCACTCGATTAGTCCCTCAGCTCTTCTGAGAGCGAGACGACGATCTTCTTACCATCGCCGCGATTACCGTCGATTGCTGCGGTGGCAAGGAGCGCCCGAAAGGTATGAACTTCGTGGAAAGCGTTGCGACGTGTTTTGATGACATTGAGGTACGGCCATTATGTGGTGGTTCTCTTTCTCGAACCACCAATGATGGGCAGCATATACCTGTGGAATTGTCACCCGCTTCGTGATCCTATCGACAATCACGTCCACGATGTTCATTCGTGTGGGACCGCCAAATCCGCGAGTCAAAAAAACAGGAGAGATTGACAGCAGACGGGCATCGCACGCGAACCTACGCAAGAAAAAACGAAAAAAATGCGAGGTGACGCATGGTGGAGCTCGCCTCGGTGCACCGCCGAGGCGCAGTTTGTCTTCGATGTTGCACCGACTTCGTGCTGCACGACCGAGGAGCGCTGTGCACTGTCCAGGTTTCAGGGCAATTTCGGTGCGAGTTGATCGAAGATGCTATTAATAAGCTCGCGCTGTGCTCTGCCGCCCCACTCGCGGTTGTCGTATGCGAGCAAGGCTGGGCAGTTCTCAGGAAAAGAACGGTAATGCCATCTGGTAGGTTCAACGCCATGTGCCTCACGCGGAGGCCGCCGCTTTTTCCACTAGTACTCGATGTTCTAGTTCACTGTAGCCATATTGCATCGAAGGGTGTTAGATGATGACGATGATGATAAAGGTTTTAATGGTGCAATGGCAAGAAGACCCTATTGTTGCAAAGGGCATTAGGTGATGACAATTAAGGCTTTAATGGCACACAGGCAACAACGGCCATATGTGCCAAAGGGCATTAAATGATGATGAATAAGGATTTGATGATGCAATGGCAACAAAGGCATACAGCTATGGTTCAAAATTCTGATATTGTAAACCGTCAAAACTCGAATACCGGTTGTAGTAAAACACGGCGGTACCAATTAAGCATTGTTGCACGCAACAGCATACTTGTTCGGTGAGATCAGTGCAGATCGGCTTTTTAGAAGCTCTAAAAGTGTGCATTAACTACCGAAGCACTACAGGCTACTGCGCTACGTCGTACGACGACGACTTTCTGAGGGAGCGTCAGTGGTGGTGCAGCCGCACGTGACTGTTTCCATTCTCAGGGGCCCGCGATCATCTGCTACGTCAAAACAATACTCCTAACGAAACCGAGAAGGCGCCGCTTTTTTCAGGTGTTGGGGACTGAACTGCCCATTACGACTGGTCCGCATCGTAAGTGAACTAGGCTCGTTCAAAAAGCACGTAGTGGCCTGATGAAAAAGAAAATTGCGGATGAATTCAGCGTTTCTGTGGCAACAGTCTTGGCCCTGGTGGAGAATGGGAAGCATATTGAAGACGTAATCGCCGATGGAAACAGTGGAAACTGCGAAAAGCTCCAGAGCTCCGAAAACGAGAATGTTGACGCGGTGCTATTTGACATATTTGGACAAGTGCGCTCTGGAAACGTGACAGTCATTGCACCAGGTCTGAGAGAAAAAGACGTTGAGGCATCAAAAAGATGGTCTGAACGTTTCAAGGCCAGGGAACTGTGTTTATCTTCATCGGAAGTCAGGCAGCAAATGTGTCGTTTCTGACGCAACCATTGAACAATGGACCGAACAAGTGCTGCCCAGAGGAAGAAGCCGAACCCACCCCTACAAGACGTGAAGTCTTGTTGGCTCTGGACAGTCAGGGGGGCTCTAAATGCAGCAGATGCTAGCGGGTAACACCATGCCCACACGACAAGCCTCCAAAGATTCCTTCTCAAGTACAGAGCACCTACAAAACAAACTGATATAACCGAGTTCTTCACTGAAGCGTAAGTTGTACTTTTACAGTTGTGATATTTGTTTTTCCACTAAAAACATTTCATTCATTTCCGCTCCCTTCTTAGAGCTTCAATAACACATTTTTAAGGTTCTCCCGATATGGTAAAACTTCTGATATACAAAAGTACTGCCCGGTCCCGACAAGTTTACGATAAAGGGGTTCTACTGTATTGAACTAAAGGATGTTGGATGATGATGATGATGATTAGGGCTTTGATGGAGCAATGATAAGAAGACCATATTGTGCCAAAGAACATTTGATGATGATGATTAATGCTTTAAGGATGCAATGGTAACAAGGGCATATTGCGCCAAATGTGTGTTGATGATGATGATGATGACAATTAAGGGTTTAATTAGAGATGCCGCAAACTCTTCGCGAACCTGAGGTTCGAAGATCAAACCATGGTTTCGAAGGGTTCGCAAGCTTTCGAAATGCCAAACTTATTACATAAGGAATTCTACAGTTTTCGAACTTCCGATTTCTTGGCGCTGAAAAATTCGAATGTTTTCGACCTTCCGATTTCTTGTGCTATGAAATTCGACATTTTCAAACTTATCATGCTTAAAAAGTCTACGATTTTCAAACTTTCGAACATGTTCAGTTAAACCGTTTGACGAACTTCCAACTTCTGAACAAACTTTTGACGAAGTTGGAACCAAGTTCACCCCCCTAGGTTCAAGCGGTTTGAGGCAACGAATAGAAATAACATAAGATGTCAATGTGTGAAGAGGAGTTGAAATTGCACTAGAGTCTTACTGTGATCGTGCCACAAACGACTCGCTTGTAAAGCGCTGAATGATCACTTTTGGCTGGCCTCGACCTCGCACTTTTTTTCTTTCAACCTCCGCAAAGAGCCTCCCCCGCGCACAGCTCCGTAGGTTGCCCTGAGTTAACGGGTGCGTATTTTCGGCACCGACTTGAAGTCCAGGGGGCGCGGCTAATGACGTCACAGACGTTCATATTATATTTTGGTGTTCTTTGACGTAAACACGTTTTATTTTCGATGCCGCCGACGCATTTTGAAACGTCGGTCGGTCGGCGAGTGTGTGAGCGTGGTCGGGTGCTCGGCGGCTCGGCGGTGTACTCGCTGGTGTGTGTTCACGTGCCGCCTGTGCTCATCGCGTATCAATTGCCGACATCCAGAAACGGCGTTTTCCAATTTCGTTCGCCCGGTGCCGTCGGTCACTCCTGTTGCAAAAGAAGATTCGAAGTGACTACAGTACCGTCCGACGGCACTTTTGCAGAGCTTTCAAGTGCTGTCCGATGGTACTCCGCGTTAAGTGCCGTCCGAAAGTTTCGTATAAAACAAATTGTCAAAACGTGATTTTCGAAGCTGTCGTGTAGTTCAGCGGTTAACTTCCTCATACGCAAGCGGTCGTGGGTTCGATCCGCAGTGGTGGCTTACTTTTCTTTCTTTTTTTTTTTTTTGAACATTGTTTCGTTGTGGCATTTGGCGTTATTTATGACATTTCTTTTTTACGATTAACGCTGAAAAAAAAAAAGACTGTTGTCGACGGCAGTGCTAAAAGCGCGAGCTAGTTGCTTTGGATCACGCGGCACGAGGGTTCCTGCAGCGGGTCCAGTCACGCCAGTCAAGGCTACTCGCTCGTCGCTTGCACGGCCTTCGCAGCTATTAGCGGCGAGATGTTTTGGTGGCGCCCCCCCCTTGTGACGTCATTACCTTGCAAACAACAAGTTCGATGGTGTTTGTTATTAGCATGGTAGAAGCTTGAAATCATTGCGCTCTCAAAGGAACACTGCCAACACCGGCAAAATTAAAGTTCTTTCATTCCTCTTATTTCCGTCGATGATAAATCCCCTTTCCGACGTCATAGTCAGCGTTCGGCCAATCGTGGAAGGCCGACCACAGCGACGCTTTCGGTCGCACACGGGGCTAATTCTATGCAAGGGTGATAATCCGTCGCACTGCACACAAGTACAGCTCCAGAAAAATGCGCACAAAAATTACTGCGGCTGGGCTCTGTCGCCTCCGGTACACGTAATCTTCATTTGCAACAGGAGCGACGGACGGCACCGGGCTAAGTTTGGAAATAGAGAACGCTTATGTTGATGTTCCTGAGAACGCGACGAGTAGAGGCGGCAACGTCTACAACACGCACCAGCGCGAACACCGCCGAGCCGCCGAGCACCCGGCCACACACACGCCGGCCGACCGACATTTCAAAATGCAGTCAGCGGCATCCGAAGAAAACGTGTCGTTGACGTCAAAATAAATAAGACGTCAAAATAAAAACAAGTGTTATTTTGACGTCCGTGACGTGATTGGCCACGCCCCCTAGATTTCAAATCGGTGCCGAAAATACGCAGCCTGAGTTAACCTGTGGGCCAACCGATCCCTGATCTGCAGACTTGAAATTCAACCAAGGCGCTTCGCTGGGTGCGTCCTTCATAGCATTAGTTGTTTTTGAGCGCAAATCATCCGATGACCTCGAGTCGAGGAAAGGCGTGCGCGGAGCGTGACGCCAATGCGCTAAAGCGAACGCTGAATCGGTGCTTACTTCATTATTGTTAGTAACTATATTCATTTTAGAGCAGCCAATATCTCCATTCATCGAACAAGTTTCAGGCGGTGGCAATATGATTAGCCCGATAACAACCGGTCGTGACCTGATCAGCTGCATTTTAGGGGGCCGGGTGGTCCCCTTATTTAGCCTGGTTGCATTCTCCTCAACCTTGATTTGTGTAGGGTGTTGTGCCTGTGTTCAGTGTTATCTCTATCTCACGGGTCATCTCGCCGAAATTAAACGCCCAGAGCAACTAAACATTTTCGGGAAGCCTCGATTCCTTTATGTTCATGCGTTGTCCTGTATATATTTATTTGTCTTATGCCAGCATTGCATTTAGGTGACATTTGATCTGATTGCTACTAGATCGCAAATAAGCAGGAAGTACATTAGTACATTCACCTGACCGCCTCAGTGCTTTTCGAGGAACCGTCCAAACAGTTCAATGCTGGTTTCATAAGTTACGACAAATAACGAGTAATACAGGTAGTACCGTCAGTACCACAGCACATAACAAAAGGAGTATATGCACGGCGTAAGAAAAATGGGCAACGTTTTCAGTAACATTTGTAGCACATTTCGCGATTTTTTTTGGAAGAATTCATAAAAACTTAGTTTGAAACTTCGGAGTTTGAACTCCTTCCGTGAAATTCAAAGAATTCGAACTTAAAATAGAAACTTTCGACCTTTTCTAACTTCGTATTGTCGCGACTGTTTATAACGAAGTCAGTTATAACGAACTAGCGGCTATAGTGAACCGATCACGATTTCCCATTCCGGTTTGCCCTTTTTCAATGTGTTTCTGTCAGTTTTTAGCGAAGGAAATTAAGCGACTCCTGCGGAAACAGCGAAAACAAATTTTCTGATAATTAAAAAAAAAAAAAAGATTCTGAAAGCTTATTGAGTCGCAAACCGGTTGCACTTTGCTGCCACGGCCGATCAGCCACCCAGAACGAGCCGCAGACGTGGTTTCTCGAAGTCACCAAAATTTAATTTTGGTGACTTGGTAGAAATAGGCGAGCGTAGCGATTTTCCTGTTTTGGCATGTTTGTCATTTGGCATTCTCGGGAATGAAATATGTTATCTACGTGGTTCTTCCGCGAGGGCACTTAGTGTTCTGCATGTTGTTCTTTTTTTCACTGGCATCACCAGTCGCAGTATCCAGAGTGGCACCATGCGCTGCACCTAAACCGTCTTTAAGTGTCCGAATCTAGGCTGCATCCCACATCCAGATTCCAGACACGAAACTACCAAGAGGCGCTTTTGCGTCCAGATCCCTACGAATGTCACGCATTCAAAAACTCACCCCGCCAGCAAAGAGCTGGTAGCCCAGCTTCCCCGGCAGCGGCCAATTGGTGACCGAGACCACGGCGTCTTCCTCCCCGGTCACGTACCTCAGCGCCACCGTGTGTGCCAGGTTCAGCGACATGGCGCCCAAATGAAGTGGCTCCCCGTTGTACCATGCTACCAGCTTCGCGACGCCCTCAACGCTTCCGCCGACCAGATACTTGCCCTTGTACTCCGACAAGCTCTTCCTCGCAACGTCCAGAAGGAACTCGTTCGGGTCTGCCACAGTTTCTTTCACGTGGACCTTCTGCGCCGCCATCGCGCGCTCGTAGGACGTCGTGAGCGGCCGCACCATCGGCTCGACCGTGTCCACAAAGCCGACCGTCGAGCCGGCAAACGACCCGAGGTCGTAGACGAGCCGCGACGAGCTCGAGTCGCTTCCCATCGTGTCTTTAATGTCCAGGAGCGCGTAGACGACGAAGAGGGCGATGGGGATGAGGATGGTGAGGATGGGGAGGAAGTATTGGCGGCGGGTGGCGTTGGCGCGCTTGGCAAAGAGCGCGGCGGTCTGTTGGAGCAGGAGGGGGACGCGTCCGCGGACGCGCTGGAACCGGGGGTAAGCGTCGTCTGCAAGAAACAAGCAGCGCTTTTCGATTTTTTTCCACAGCACTGCAAGGGAACGAGAGGAGGGGGGAGAAGAAGGTCGGACGGTGGAAAACGCGGTTTTGGTGCAAAGCAAAGCGGGACCTGGAAGAAACGAAAAAAAAAAAAAAAACATACATGCTCTCGTGTTAGTTTCTGGTGCGCGGCGCGACGAAGGAGCCGTGATATGCGATGACTGCGACGGTCGTTTTACGGGGCAGGTGTGCCGTACGACGTGGCGTGCTTTTAAGCCAACGAAGTTCAGAGTTCCAGTTCGAATTGGGTGGTACAGATCGCAACGCTGTTAGTGTGAGCAAGCAGTTGCCATTTCCTTCTTTTTCTCGCTTAGAAATTATAGGTTCTTATCCAAACTACTATTGCAGTGGAGAGTGCACATTCAGGACAGTAACCTAAGCGGTAAAGTTTTGTACCTGCCGTTTTGAAGAAAAGTGCAAAAAAGTCTTGATGTCATGTTCGAACTAACGGTGTCGCACAGTGTACACTGGCTTTTTGTGTGCTTTTGTCCTGCAGTCTGTTTTATGCAGTCAAGAGTGAATAAGAGTATATCTTGCCAAAAATGTGCCTAAAATAACAAAGTTGCCTTAGACGCATGCTGTTCATACATTATTTTATGGCACCTTCTATTAATTTAAATTTAGAGAATTTAAAATTCAGATTTTAATTTTTTCTATGACCTATATTATTTAAAGAATGCATTTTTAAATAGTTTCATGATATCGTAGTGAGTTTAGGGTCGGAGTTAAAGCAATTAAAAATGGGTAGTTTCCATAGACTAGCAAACCCTTAAGGGGACACCGACACCCTCCAAGAATTGTATTTTTATTTTTTTCCAGGCGATTCATTATGGTGTCAGAAGATTACCCAATTGATATTTTGCTACAGCGTCACATATATTTTTAATGAAGTAAAAAAACGCAACTGTTCGGAACCGAAACCGAAACTGGACTGGGGGGGGGGGGGGGGAGGGGGAAGACGAACTATAAAGGAGGAGAGAGTTGGCAAAAGTCACGTGACTGTGCAGCTTTTTTTTTTTTCAATCAGCTTATTTGCTGCTTTTTAGAAGCCACACAAAATCGGTATCATATTTCTTTTCTATTTTAACTGCTGAGTATGTGCCTTTCATGACCCACGACTTCGATTTTATTTGGTGGTTCTGTCTTAACCATAGAAAACGTTACGGGGAAGAGAGTGAGCGCGACTCAAACCGGCCAGTTCTCGATCAGCGGTTTTCGGGCGGAAAGAAAACAAATTTCAAGCCACAAATTGTGTTTTTTGTAGTTGGGCTTCATATGTGCTGTGCTATTGATACGACCTTGAAGCGGCCATAGAATTAGAAACGGGAGCTTTCTAAACAATTTCGGTTCTTTCTGCATGCATTCAGCATAATCTCTTTAAGAAAAACTTCACGACACCAGGCAAAGCTATTTCATTTAGTAGCAGAAGCTCGTTATCACAGGACACGAATACCTTTTTGAAGACATTGTGAATCAAACAAACATTGCACAAAGTTGCACTTATATAAATGTTCCAGAGATTCTCTTGTCAACACCTAGTGCAACCAGGTCTAAAATGGTCAAACGCTTTTAGCGTGTACCTTCAAGCGTTTTTTTTTTTTCTTCTGCTTGCCAGAAAACACATGCCTCAAGAGATTTCTTCAGTACAGCATGCCAAAGAGTCCCACAACAAACAAACAACACCTAGAAAACGGAGTTGGAAGAACGATATCTCGAAACGTACCAGTGATCGTGACGCCATGGTTCATCGACGACGCAGTGCTACCGTTGTCCACACTCATGTCTGCCAGCTCTCCAACCCTGAAAAAACAAGCAACAGTAATTTCTTCGCAAGAAACCTTGTTTCTAAAAAGCTAGGATTTATGACTTGATTGCCTACCGTCGAATGATAAATCCTTTGAATGATAAAAGAAGCAAACGTAAGTTGTTTCCGTTGATATATATTGCTAAACACAAAACACACAAAATAAGCAACACAAATTATTCATAAAAAAAACTGAATTCAAAGAAAGTTTAATTTAAAGGGGCACTGACACATCAAAATCATATTTTTTTTTTTTATTATCCGAAACGATTGAAAACGATGCCGGGACATTACCCTCAAAATTCGAAACTTGAAAATTCAGTATTTGTGAATTAAAAAAACAATTTCCAAATGCCGAATTTGAAGTTCCCGCGCGATCCGCGCCAGTGCAGTGAGTCAAATTTTAGCGGTCTCCTGCGACTCGACTTTCTTTCGGACCTCCGCTCCACGCTATGAAGCAAAGCGCCGTTGCCACGGCGACCCCAAGCGAGGAGGACGTGAGCCTGCGAGATAGAAGGGGGCCGGCGCGGGAAAAAAACGGTTTCTTCCTCGACTCGCCGACGAGCGCCGCCAAGTTTTCCGAGGGAGGGTACAAATCTATTAGGGAGCAACATCACACCGAACTCTGATTTTTGGTATTTCAAAAAGAGGGGCCGTAGTGCGTTCGGAATTGCGTTAAAAAACATGTTTTACGATTGCCGTTATTAAATGTCATAGAAATGTTACCTACAAAGCTTCTAAATTTCCTGATTTTTGACGTCACCAATCAAAAGAAGCGAGGAGGTGAGCGGCGGGAAATATAAACGCCAAAACTAAAAAGGCGCGCGCGCGCGCGGGAAAATTTTTTTTCGCGATGCGGTTTTTTTGCGTGTCTATGACTACAACTTGCATCGTTTTAGACAATAAAAAAATACGACCTTTGGGTTGTCAGTGCCCCTTTAAGAAAAAACATAAAACCTTATACTCTGCCCAAAAAGAATAAGCACGAAAGGGGACGAAACACAGACGCAACAGCCCTTACAACTCACGAGAAACATTAATTCAAACGGCGCCTATATGACCGCTTTCCAGTTGTTTTTTGAGAGAAAGGGGTAAGATGAGGGGGAGATTGTGGAGGGGGTAAGAGGAGGAAGAGAGCCCGTGTTATTTGCGTGCATCCCTCAAGGCCGCCGGGGCCGTCCGCCAAGTTTGGGACGGAGGAAAGGACAACTCCCTGTCTGGACGGGTGAGAGAGGCTGAAGAAAGGTTACTCACCGAGTTCCTAATGGCGATTGACTCGGTAAACTCCCTATCAAGTCTCTCCTCTTATGCTTGCAGCGCACAACAGGCCACTACATACAGAAACACTGAGAAGGGCCGGCTATCCAGGAAGCCTCGTAGAAAATACTCTAACGAGGCTGATAAACCCTGCTGCCCTCCAGTCTTCAACAACCCCCCCCACCCCCTGATCCATGCAAAAAATGATTCTCAGTTATCCTGTACTCGCAACACACAACACCTCACATCGCCGTAAGAGACTCGTCTGTCGAATAAAGGTGGGGGTTGTCTTTAGCAGCAAACGAAAAAACCAACAGATGTGCAGAAGAGTTAATGCCCCTCCAACCACGAGCCTACGCAACAAAAAGCACAGTCAGCAATTCGTTGACTGTAGGAAGGAGGTAATTTAATCCAGTCCTTTTTCGTGCAGAGAGGAATATACAGGGCAGACCGGCAGGTGCACTCAATGACCGCCAAGTAAACACTCGCAAGTGGCCGAGCCCCGCCGAGGTCTCGGGGCGCCCGATGCTAGTACACGGTAAGAATAGCGGCGGGTGCCCCCAGGTATGAAGATACGCGCATTATAGGGTGAGATAAAGGAGATATAGTGAGGGGGGGGGGGCACCCCCCCCCCCTCCCCACTATCTCCCTTTCATCTTACCACTTTCCTCCAAGAAAGTGCTGGACAGCGGTCGTTTGGACGCCAATTGAATAAATGTTTGCTGAGATTTGAAAGAGCGGTTGCGTGTGTGTTTCGTCCCCCTTCGTGTTTATTCTTTCTGGGCATTTAGCCACTTACCAACTCGCTCGTTTTCAATGTCAAGACTGGTCTCTGCGTTTCACTTTAAGACTGGCTGCAGCCGACGCTGCAATCCACTGGAGTCAGTCGAGCGGCGCCAAGAATGCGTGCATCTGCACGGCGCACGTTGCTCTTGTGCGCTTGCTCACGCCGACCGAAGCAATCGCACAGTCGATGCGCTGCGATCCTGCGCCCTCTCCCGTGCGTGGTTGGTATGGCCGGCGATAGTAAACAAAAGGACAACGGACGCCATGACGACGCACCTTTGGTACCGCTCGATTAGCTCCGTCCAATTGTGGCACTGGCAGCGGTGGTATTTAAATGCCGACGAACAACCAGAAAGAGGGAAACCTGTCTCCATTCCTCCTTCCCATTCGAGAAAGAGGGAGACCCTCCTCCTTTCTGCGGGGAGTAGCTCAGAGGCCCGCTCATGTGTGGAGGGGAGAAGAGAGTGAGAGGAAACCGGAAACAGGTTTTCTGCCCGGCAGGTGACGATTCTGTAGACCGGCCTTTAAAGTGAAACAGAGTATATAGTCACAACGCCCACAACATTCGTCAACAAATGGTTAAAGTGAAACAAAGTATATTCACAATTCCCACGGTCAAATGACAGAGATATGAAGGAGGTTTAAAAGATATATCCGACCTGATGAAGACGTCTTCCATCGTGGTGACCGAGATCCCCAGACTCGCAATGCCGAGCGAATCCTTGTCTTGTTCGAGGGACTTCAGGAGGGGAATCACGTCCGAGGCCGGAGGGAAACCGAGGTTGTAGACAACCTCGTGCCCGATGTCCGAGGTCATGTGGCTGGACACGACCATACCCGTGATCCGCTGGGTCAAGGCATCGAGGTCGCAGGGATGCGCCTTGGCTATCCGCATGCGGTACCCCGTTTCTAGGACAAAACGCCATATTTAGTATGCCAGTCCTAGACAACGCTGAAGAGCTAAAGAAAGGATTGACAAATTGGGATTTTGGGAACACAGGGGTCCCGTACAGTGCCCTAATGGGTTCCCCGATCCCCTGAATTTTCTCAGCACTCCCTGACCTGAAAGCAAAGCGTTTTTTTTCCTTTTTTTTTACAGTTTAAGCTTTATTTTAGGAGATCTGGGTTGCCCGATG
This sequence comes from Ixodes persulcatus, assembly GCA_013358835.2. Lineage (NCBI taxonomy): Eukaryota > Metazoa > Arthropoda > Arachnida > Ixodida > Ixodidae > Ixodes > Ixodes persulcatus. The sequence goes on from JABSTQ010011569.1 coordinate 373,344, forward strand.
ATTCGTAGGTTTGGGCAAATTGATACTTTTGACCCATGTTGCGGATAAAAAAAAAAACAGGACGCGGGATGGCCAGAAAAAACGTGCTTTTCGTGTAAGGCTCGTCAAATTATGAGGCGCTGGAGAAATTCAGCCTTCTGCGTTAAGTCCTTATTTCGAACTCTTTTTGTTCGCCTTCCGCCCATTGAAAAGCATGCGGGAAGGGCCTTCGAACGCACCTGGTATCGCTGCGTCCGCAGCGTTCTTCCGCACGTCTGCTTTCCTCGCCGTCACCATGGCAACGAACGCCGAATGAATGGAAGCACGCACGGTACCGCCGCGTGAAGCCAGCAACAGCTGACGCCATTTTACGAACGCCGTCTGCTATAGCGTTGGCTATAGCCAAAGCCGAACGCGGTATGTCAGATCAACCGCCTTCGCCGGTGCTCGAGCTGGCTTCACGCGGCGGTACCGTGCGTGCTTCCATTCATTCGGCGTTCGTTGCCATGGTGACGGCGAGGAAAGCAGACGTGCGGAAGAACGCTGCGGCGCAGCGATACCAGGTGCGTTCGAAGGCCCTTCCCGCATGCTTTTCAATGGGCGGAAGGCGAACAAAAAGAGTTCGAAATAAGGCCTTAACGCAGAAGGCTGAATTTCTCCAGCGCCTCATAATTTGACGAGCCTTACACGAAAAGCACGTTTTTTTGGCCATCCCGCGTCCTGTTTTTTTTATCCGCAACATGGGTCTAAAGTATCAAACTGCCGATATAAGATCCGATGCTACAAAGGTGGGCAGGATAATATGCCTCCAAGCTCGAAGCCGCAAACGTCTAGGATGTGAATTGACCAGGTCGAAAAGTTCTCAGTTGTGAGGATGTTTGTGAAGAACGTTTGGCTATCCTGCCCACCAAGAAACCTAGTTTAGGTTAAGCAGCTTGCAAAGTATGGTACTCAACATACATGTACGAGGAGGAAAATAGGCATGGGAATGATCGAGAGAAATAAGAAGCTTGAGGGACTAACATCTAGGTCCCTATACTTAATCTCAAACGCTACTGCGAAGCACTATCAAAAGCACGGGTGCAAAAGTCTGGCTCGCCAGAATGCAACTCTTGCACAATACCCCACTCAAACTTCTGGACAATTCAAGCTTTTCAATACCAGTTCCATTCTCATGGTTTGCAAATGCTCTCTTTAGCAACATTTTCATTGAGTTTTGCTTCCCGTTTGTTGTGCCGATGCACCAAAAAAGATCATCATGGTTTGGTTTTGAACACCTGAAGATAAATTATTATTATTATTATTATTATTATTATTATTATTATTATTATTATTATTATTATTATTATTATTATTATTATTATTATTATTATTATTATTATTATTATTATTATTATTATTATTATTATTATTATTATTGCTTTCAAACCTCAGGCCTACCTACTAGCTTGAACCACTTCTTCAGCGCAAACCAGACTGGTTCTATTTATTTATTTATTTATGTATTTGTACCTGCATTGCTCAGTGGGCATTAGAGTAGGAGAGGGGGGCCGCAGAAATTGTAAAAAACACATAAACAACAGCAAAATAATAAACGATGAGATTGATACAAGATAAACACTCAAAATGGAACATTTCAAATGCACTACAAGTACATAATTTCTTCACAAAATAAATTACGTAAATAAATAACAAAACTACCTAATGAAATAAATAAACAAATTAATTAATTAAATTAAACTTTATCTCAAGAAAAAGGAGGCGGACAGACGTACCAAATTTCTTCTTTAGGAAGATGGGCGATCCACAGCACTGCAGCTTCCCTCCGGCCACAAACGCGATTCTGTCCCCCAGCGCGTCTGCCTCCTCCATGTAGTGCGTCGTCAAGAGGATCGTTTTCTCCCGCCTGAGCTCCTGGAGCAGCGTCCAGACTGCACGGCGGGCTTGCAGATCCATCCCCGCCGTCGGCTCGTCCAAAATGAGGATCTGCACGCGGAAAATTTTAAACGTTTTGTATGCTTTTTTTTTTTTTGTAGAGTACCATTACAGTTTCTCGAAAGGATATCCGCTCCAGGTGCCATGGTACAATCTCCCATCTTGCTTCAAAATATCAGAGTTTCCCAGGTGTATTTCCTCTTCTAGACATAGGCAAACGTTTATCCAGTACTTAGCTTTCTCAAAGGTGTGAAATTGACACACGGAACGAAACTATACAACATGTCGGCCCTTATAAAAGAAACAAAACAAAATCAACCTTCCCTCTTGCTTCCGCTTGAGGTCAGCTTTAACACCAAAATCAAACCCCGACATCAATAAACATTCTTGGTCACACGAGTGCATACTCCCTTGGAGTAAGAAAAGCGGGACAGTTTCTTCCGCACAGTGCACTCTTTCAACTTTGGCAGAGCAAATGTTTGAGCACTCGCCTGTTCCCTCACCTCTCCTCCAACCTTCGCTCTTCTAAAGTGGAAATAGTGAAGTTCTTTGCGGGAGGAGCTTCTCCCGCTTTTCATAACCCGCAATAGAGTATGGGGACAATCGAGGCCGCGCGATATGTCTCATCTAGGCACAGCGCGCCACTTCGGCGACACATGTATCGCGGAAGCGTAGAGAATATCGCGCAAAGAAGGAGGCGGGCGCCATTACCTTAGAACCTCCAATCATGGAGTTCCCAAGGGAGAGCTTCCGCTTCATGCCTCCAGAAAGGCCCTTGGCGAGCGTCCGTCGCTTGTCGGACAGCTCGAGATTCGACAAGATTGTGTCGATGTTTTCCTTCCAGGCAATTTCGGGACTGTTCTTGAGCTGTTTCCAGAGCCAAAGTGTACACAAGTCAACACAGTACACTTCTCGTTGCTGTGCCTCGACTCCAAAACTTTCAATTCAATCTCCGTGCATCGCTCGAGATGCGTAAAAATGCTCTAGCTTGTCACCGTCCAAACCTGTGCAGGCTGAAGTCACTGTCTAAGGCAGCTTTAGCAGCAGGGTAACGTCACGCTTCTCCCCGTCCCTCAAACGGTACCATGAAGACCGTTTGAGCTGGCCCAGTTTTCGTGACAACCAACGGCAAGGACTACCAAGTGTTTCCAAAGAATGTTTTTTTTTTATACAGCCTAGAACTTGGTCTGCCTCAACGGGCGACGAGTCTCCCAGCTGTAGATGAGCAATTTAGCCAGTGAAGTACAACCGCTAGCCTGGGCTCTTTAACGTGCATCACGCATTAGTGATACACTACCGCACGCCGGTACGATGATCATCCAGATCGAAACGGGCAGGGGTGGGGATTGAACCCAGGATCCCTGGGTTCTGCAACGCGAGCTTTCACTCCACGTGCTCCGAGCTGGTGTGCAGCTAGCCCACTCGGCCACCGATCCCCCTTCCGAAGTATGAAGTTTGCGGCAGGCTACATTTTCGAACTGCCTTGCTGCCTAAGTTCACTAATTTCTGCCCATATTCGCATCACTGCACACAGTCGTAGGCTTAAATCGACATCCCGAATACATGCAGCGATCACACCTATAAAAGTCACTAGCTATCTCGTTGCCATGATTTCCAAGACCAAAATGGAGATTACCATTACAGCTTCTAGTATCGCGTGTATACTACCTTCGCCTAGCGCCGCTAAAATGGCTGTAAAAGCTGCCATACACAATGGTACTGGCACAAGCCATCCGTGTCGAAAACTGCTACAGAATGACACTTCATAGACGTTACAAAAATAAAGAGTAGGATATAGAAAGAACAGAAATAGTGTGAAGGACGAGGATAAGTGGAAGAACTGAACAGGACAAACGTTCGGTTCTTCTGCTTGCCCTCGTCCTTTGTGCCATTCGTGCTCTTACGATGTCTAACCAACTCGCTTAACGGCCCATTTTGGTACAGGATTTAGGAGCCTGCACATAGCAGCGAAGCCGAAAGTCCCACAGATAAAGTAGGCGAAAGCCAAAGAACAGGAACGTAAAAGAAGTATCTGTATGGGGACAGAAAATTATTGGTGCTCCTCGTTTGCAAGATCAAAAAGGCTCTACTCACACTGTAAAAAAAGTAGAGGTGCTCTTCTACTGTCATCTCGTCAAAGAGGACGTTGTGCTGAGGACACAGGCCGAAGTTTTCGCGGGCTTTCTTTGTCTGAGTCAGGATGTTGTAGCCCCTGATGTTAACCCGTCCTTCCGATGGTGGAAACAGGCCTGGGAGACGTTGTCATGAAAGTCATAAAGTTTAAAGCACCCCTTTTACCATAGAAAAGTGTGGCGACCCTTGACTGCAACCATATTTCATAGTTTCAATCACGAAGAGATGTGTTACTACGGCAATAATAAACCCTGGAGAAGGGCAACAAATGGGACAAAGGACATACACAAAACTCCAAACACAGCTATAGGTGACTGGTGTGCGACCGAAAAAATTCGCCTGGTCCGGGTATCGAACCCTGGACCTCTCCATTTCCAGTGGAGCGCTCTACCAATTGAGATAACCAGGGGTTAGACGTCAGTACAGCAAACTGGTTTTATCAGCTGCCACCAGTCTAACACACCAAAAAGGGTGAACGGCCTGAATTTTTGAGGTTATGATCGTAATCATGTGTTACAACAGAAATAAGCAAGTGGTATGAACTAAAATAAAAATATATATTTGGTGTTTACTACCAGATGAATGACACGTAACTGCTACCTTTTTGATTCAATTATTAACATTTAACAAATCAATCATACGCAATGCACAATTCCTACGGTCCAATATAACTCACAGTATAATAAATAAAAAAAAAAGAAACAACACAAATAGCATGAACGTGTCGTACAAAATGTTTTCTCGCTTTTTTTCTCTCTGGAAGATGGAAGGTAACCAAGTTTTATGTTCAGTACTAACCTATGAGTGAAATAGAAAAAAATTGCAAATGCTGTTTTCATGTTAATTGTGCCGCACAGCAAGAGAAAACACTATCCAGACTTGCACAGCCTTTTGTGAAGTGCATATAACAAAGCCACATCCACTCTGTTTACACTATTAACCAGGCATGTTTTTCATGTGTTCATGAGTAAACATATGTTTGTGAGTAAACATTAAAGGGGTCATGAAACGATATCGGGTTGGAATGTTCATGACTTCGCAGAGGCGTACGGCTCCTAGTCTGGCCCAAGTATACACGCAAAGACCACCACTGATTCAGAAGCTTCCTTGTCGTGGTGAAATTGCGAGGATAAAAGAGGACTAGATCTTTCAGTCTTGCCTTCGCAAAGCTTCATAACATAATAGGCCCTTTTGAAAAATCCCTCCATGCAACACTTCGCGCGTTGCACGCTGGGAGCAAGTGGGACACGGAGCGGAGTGGCATGGCTTCCGTTTCGATCAGACAGCCGCTGTCTGTACTCCTGCAGCCAAGCACGTGAACTTCCAAGCCTGCATAACTTTTCTTCACGAGCATCTGGACGTGCTTGCACGACCGGAGCAACAGCAGGAACGCTGCAATCCATCGCTCTGCAATTGCCTACCTTTGCCCAAAATCCGGCACATGGGGAACCAAAAAAACAGTTCTAAGTGATTTTTTTTTCGGTATCTCTCGGCAATGCCTACAATATTGTACACTTGTACAAAGTCGCAGCAATGAAAACGCAAGCAGCCTGTTCTGTCACGACACGATAATCATGACAAAATCTGAAACTGAAACCAAAACAATGTGGCCAACTGGTACGCGGAATTCATTTCGTGTCACCGTGCCACCAAGGGCGCTTCGATTCGGGAAAAGGTTAAGTGAATGGTGGCAGCAAAGATTGAGTGAATGGTGGCAGAAAGCGAGAGAAAACTAGGTATTTTTTTATCATATGATGGCAAGGGAGTTTTATAGCCTCACTTTCCTTTCAGTGCGGAGTGAATATAGCTTTCACATTTAAATACCCTAAGCTTAAATGGTAAGACAAAATGGCTAGGTGGCGTAAGCTACCGCCCGATCCAAAGGGCTCAGCCGGATTCATTCATCCATCCATCCAGGTTAATTGTGGGATCAAAACCACCCGCCTGCCAACAGTCGACGCGGCTCATAGACTGGACACGAGAACTGCGTGAGCACACGACATCGGCTCGTAACAATCAATGCCTCGGCGGACACTCGGGCAATGGATCGTGTCCAACCAATGTGGTGGTGAGAATAGCCGAACTCTAACAATGCCTGGACTTCAGCGAGCGTTTTCTACTTTGCCAACCCCAGCGCGTGGCAATGATTAACGTTGGCGGCATAGGATAGACACCACGCCACGTGGCCGCCGCTTGTTCTGGCTCCGAGTTGAGGGGATGAACGATGCTCATATTTTTCGACTTTTTTGGAAACTGCCATTGCCTAGAAAGAAAAACTAAGGCATGTTTACTCGGTTATTAACGTTAGGGAGTGATTTTAAGTAGTATTTAGTGAAAATAGAAAACTCGTTTCATAACTCCTTCAAGTTGTGTTTATGAGTAAAAACTAAATTGTGTTTACGGGTAAACATTAGGTTTACCGATGAGCACATGTAAGCAGCCGAAGCTGATGACAAACATACAAAATCGGATCGAAGTCCCGAGCTCACCAGTAATCATGTTCATGGTTGTCGTTTTCCCTGCGCCGTTATGGCCGAGCAGTACGGTGATTTGCCTGTCATAGATCTTGAGGGAAAGGTTGTCCACTGCCTTCTTGTTGGCGCCACGGAACCTCTGTGGGAACAGTAATAAGCACGGAGGTTCAAAAAAAGTCTTGGTTCTTCGTGATGTCCTGCTACTGACAATGGCCGAGGCAATGCACAATGCCGCACACAAGTACGCTGCCAAGTTTAAACTTGGAGGATTTACGTCCTACTAATGGCCTATTCGTCTAGGGCACACCGCACCCGTCCAGTGCAGTAAACTCTTTCCACTTTAGTACACAAAAGGCTGGCGGTGAGAGAAGGAAGCTCCCTTCTCCCCTCTAGCTTTCGTGTACTACGAACCGCACTGCACCAGTGCGATGCGGGCCCAGACGAATTGGCCATAAATTTAGAGGACGGTGTTCATGTGACGCAAGTGACATCACGTGACCCTGCGACGTGATGTCACGGTGTCCCGATAATTCTAGGGGGGAATTTTCCCACTTAATTTAGAGGAAACATTTATCCGCTACATTAAGCGGGAAAATTGTTACATCGTGCAACGTGACATCACGTTACTCAGCGACGTCCCTATAACATGGCACAGCGGCTCCCGGCTAAATTTAACGAAAACATTTCCCACTAAACGTAGTTCCCCGCCAAGTTTGGCGGGCCTTGACGTACACGAAACCCACGTGGGATCTGCCGCAAAACTTCGCCAACAACGGCTGTCTCCTAAAAAAGGACAACTGACTAAAGAGGCCAGATACTGCGTTGCTTTCGTGCCGAGAAACACCCGTGGTACTCAAAACACATGATTCCACATAGGTATCGAGTAAGGACGGAAGATGATGGTCGTACCTTGGTGACGTGCGACAACGAAATGGCGGTATCAACGTTATGCGGAGGCGCCTCAAACACGTCGGGCGAAGTGTCATCCACGGCTTCCATATCGCTGCCGCTGTCGTAGTCGGTAGACGAGTACCAATACGACTTCTGAAATCACAAGCAGAAACGGCGCCCCCCCCCGACCCCAATGAAATGAGCATGTTCAATGACAGCCCCGACAATGGTGACAATTGAGGAGTGATTTTAGCTTTGAACATAAGAAGGTACAAATAATGGACACTCGTAAAAAGGAGCCAACCCTACGTGAAACGACTTGCAATCTTAGAAATGACGAGAACAATATGTTGGCCTCTTTCGTCGGCCATCTTGACTACAGGACAAAACTTCATCGATTTTTTTCGTTGTAGGGACGGCGTGTGTTGGAAAGGTGCTTGAATATAGATTAAAATTTGGGGCGCCCCATTGTGTGTCTAGACAAGCACAGCCCTTTATTAAAGACGCATTTTGCATATTAAGACAAGTGTTATATCGGTTTTTAACAAAAACAAGAGGTATACCACTTAACTTTGTAAAAAAAAAAAACATTTTTTTAAACTCCTATAATGTGTGAAACATTATGAACACATGAGCCGCAGCTTTACCCACTTTTCCATCGCAGCTAGAAATCTGTCGTCTAAAATGCATGCATGAAGAAATGTGTTCATGCGGGCTCAGGCGGTAAAATTAGTTCAACAGATAATTCCATAAGTAAAAATCAGCAAAAACACAGATGTGGTGTTTGTGTTAAATATGTTGTACACATACCAAATACACCCTCTCATTGTCCCAAGCAGGCTCAGCTTGAAGCTGGCCTTGGTCTGAGAGGAATGAAGCACTACAAAACATGACAGATATTTGCATACATAAAACAAAGAAGCCTGTAACAAAACATAGACTGCTCATGGTGGTATAGCACTATGTGTGCCAGCAGAGAAAAGCAAAACATGCAAGTAATAAGCACAGACAGCAGCCAAATGGTGCAAGTAGTACTAAACAAACATTTAAAAAAGTTGATAAAAATTTCAGGTAGTAATAAAAATGTGAAGACATAAAGGTAAGAAACCATGCTTAATCATGCTGAGGGAAAATTACTCTACTTGGAGCCATATGTCAAAGCAGCCATAAGTCAAAGCAGTCAACAGGTCTATGGAAATTTGTAAATCAGTTAAACACAGTATTGGACCTTATAATCTAAAACTGTAAAACATTTTTTCCGATTAATTTTAGACATCAGACTGCGGTACGTTGGACAGAGAGACCAGGAAAAATTGCACAAAGCCCACATAGCTTACCCATAACACAAAAGAAATTTAAAAAAATAAATATAATAAATATGTGTTGTTAAAACTGCTTTGTATTTTTAACTGCTCCTCATTTGTACTCAGAGTGCATAGTTTCAGTTCCTGATGAGCAACCAAAGACTAACCCAGCTCATGGGTCTCTCGCATAACTCACAATTGAGTCTCCTGCCTAACAAAAGTCAAGCATATCGCTCTATAGATAAAAGAATTCGCGGGTGGGCCGAAACAGGTGGCACACGGTGGACCTGATCAGACTGCATGATTTGTTTCCAAGTAACTTGCATGTTAGAATTAGCATAATATATTCTGAACACTAAAAATCAAGTCACAAAGTAGAACCATTTCAAGGACACAACCTGGTCTATCTTGCCTCAATGCTCAAAGAAAAGTGACCGTAAAATACCGAGCAAGTGCTCACCCGTACGTTAGAGATAAGCACAAAAGAATGGGGATGGCTGCTTGTTTGAACGGAGAATCGAAAATCAGGAGGGGCATATGGTAGAGTAGGACCTTGCTTGATCCGACGGAACTGCAAAGGATCTGGCGGAACACCTAATTTTTAAAGCAGCTCAAGCCTGCTTCGCGTTGGCGCTCTTGCGTCAAGTTTGACTGCTTTGGGCCGGCAAACACGAAGCAGCTGATATGGAGGAGCATCTCGGCTAGCTTGGTGGGCACTTGACATGTCCCTTGCTTATATTTCAAAAAGATAGGTGCGAACAGTGGACTTTGAATTCGGAGCGAATTCAAAGCGAATAGTGGTCTTGGCCAAATATTTCCTACTTGAATATCGAACAGTTTCCCTTAGCCTTTCACTACTGTTGCACCACGCATAAACGAAAACCCAGCTGAACTTACCAAGGTTGTTTCCAAGTCTCTAGTTGTCCATTTATAAGCTAAATTATGTTTATGGACTGTGGCCTCAGAAATTCCAATGCCTATTTGATATGGCAAGTAAATGATGCATTCTACATAACTATAAAGAAAGAAAGATTCCCAGCTATACCTAATCAAGGAGATTTATAAATAATCTTGCAATATAAAAATATCCTTTCTTCCATCTAAACAAAATAGACTATTACTAATGTTGAACGCAGGCTGTTGGGGCATTTCTGCCTAGCATGAACTCTTGCATAATATTCACAGTCTAATTTTGAAAATTTTACTGGTATGTAGATATTAACAGTAACAACGTGCCTAGTCCTCTTTAAATACACGTGCGTGTACCATCTCGCTTTGAAAGTGTGTTTTCTCCAAAGTGAATGACTGTAATCTGTGTACTTTTCTATGTGTTGATCGCGGCAGGTTAGCCCCGTTGAGCACGCTTCTTAGCGAACACTGGTGCACTGCAAAGAAGCAACACCCACAGAAGCGAGCTCCGCGAATGTTGCTTCTCTGCAGTGCCCGGTGCTCGGTAATACCCGATACACCAGACGGACGGAATCGCCTTTTTCGTCCGCGGACGGTGTACCCCGTGACCATCACGTACGTCAACCATTTCTTGCGGTCCACTCCTCGTCCGCGGATGCGCGGGCTGATAAACTCCTTTTCACTCGCGAATTTTTGGCGGGAGATTGATTGGAAAAGCGTTTAGTATGGCAGCGGTACAATGCCTTCTTCGGTTTTTGTTTTCGGACAATTGAAACAAAAATGGCGCATTGTTGTGTTTTTTGCGTTCGCTGGTTCACTTTGTCGCTCGAATCTTTGTTTCACGCATGAAAAAAAACTGCAGAAACTTTGTCCGGCTGACGCACACAAAATCCGGTACTCCTTGGGTCCGTATCAAGAAGCTTCCGTCAAAACTCGTCTAGCACGCCGCGATAATTTTTGCACGTCCAATCAGCCTTTCGCCAAGCAAGACCTTTCTTATGGCTGTGGTTTACTTAAATGTTGTGCACTAGCGCTGAGTGCGTAAAGGCATCTCCAAACGCCCCTCTGCAAGGCCAGAACTTTCTCGAGCTGGACCATGCCTGTGTCACTGTTGTGCCTTGCGTTAGAGCTAGTGGCGCTTCGCACGAAACCTATCACGGTGTTCCGTCTCGACCTGTACGTTAACAGCGACGTACGACTCTTTATTGCAGTAGCGAACATAGATTACTCTCTTGGACGACAGAGCCAAAGTGCGATGATGGAGTTTCGCGGCGCATTGGGATGGCGAACAGGTTCGGTCCACCCTAGCCGGCGTCTGCTCGCCATCTCTTCCGTGTGGATGCGCTTGTAGAAGGACGAACCGCGGACATGTCGTCACGTGATCAATCCGTCCGCGGATCAGTACGTCGTGTGAATCGGCCATAAGGAGCGCGATGAACACTTCGAAAAATACGAACCTCGCAGTTAATCTCGAAGCGAGTGTCGAATAGCGTATTATTCGAAACCACTATTCGAATATTCGAACAATCCAAATTTCATATATTTGAGAAGTAGCTAGGGGTGGGCGCTTACCGCAACGTAGGCCCATGCTCGGTATTTTAAGGCGCGCCGCGTCGGTCCATCCCGAGACCTCCGCCGTCGACCCCACCAGGCGAAAATCTACCGGCAAGTATAAGCTGGGAGCATCTGCAGAAAGACAGCTTACCTGGCAGCGCTTCTGCCCTAGCAAGCCCCAGAAAGAATTACTGACGAAGCCGTTCCAAAATGTCGGCTGCCGGAAATGGCGCCTCTTTCTCCTGGCTTGTTTGGCGGGTTTAATTCGTCCTGCTGCAGGACGCATTTGGCCCCATTCAGCATGATCCGTCACATAGCCTACACTCTGTTGCAGGTTAAAGGAGCTGTGCAACAGTTTCAGTGCTTTGCTTAAATAATTTGGGAGTTGGTGTCTCGACCTTTCTGAAGTAAAGAACAAAAAACCGCTTTTGCCTGCATGTCTTAGTTTTTATTTTAAAAATAGACAAAGATTAAATTTTTCGGCACCTCTCAACTCCTTCACCCTCTTCCGAGTCGCGTGCGCTGTGACGTCGATGGGGGTTACGCGGAGTTCCGGCGAAGTTCTCTCTCTAGAGCCATCAGTGAGCAGCGAGAACTCATCCGCTCGCGACCGCGTGACCACGTGCTGGCGCAGCGCGAACAATATGGTGAAAGGAGGAAAGTTTCATTCGGGTCCGGCCATACCCGTCCGGCTCTGTCCCCCTTCCCTTCCGGCTTCTGGCGGCTGTCCGCGGTAGCAGATAAAGCTGACGGTTTTGTGGACCTAAGATAGATGGCGCCATTAAAACTCTGTATAATAAAAGTTTTGTCGATGATACCAGGTTTATGACGCATTTATATTTATGTTGGAACGACAAGATTTATAAAAAAAGTTACCTTTTATCGAGCAGGTATTCGCACAACTTGCTATCTTTCTACAAGATTCCCCATTGACGTCAAGCCGCGTGTTTCTCATGGCCGCCGCTTGCGGCTGCAGGTCAAGGAATATTATAATTTTTGCCTCGCGATTACGCGGCGGAATCGCAACATTTCGAAGGAAGGAGGTGTGTTTTCTGTCCTTCGTGACAAGGTGAACAATGTCAAAAGTAGAAGATGCCAATTCTTTCAACGTTAAAATCGTTGCACAGCTTCTTTAAGCAGCACAAGCTCCTCCCTCAAAGTCCTCCACTCTTTACTCTTTAACAGAGTGAACGTCGGAGAAGGTGTGAGAGAGGGGGCGAGTCCACTCACCTCCTCCTTTGTGCCGCTTAACCTGCAACAGAATGCAGTCGTACTGCTCGTGGGGCCGTGGCTATAAGTTAAAATTGGTTACAATATTTACATGAGTTCAGAATCGTGCATTTTAAGCAGAAATAAGCTCAAACTTTGCCTCGGTCTTGTCTGAAAATGCAGCAGCGTGTGGGAGCGGTAAGAAACATGGAAAGAATCAGGGTATTCAGCGATTATATATCAGAATCAGGGATTATATATGAACATATTCATGATCAGGGTATTCAGCGAGGCTATTCCAGAGGAAAGTATTTGATGACTGATTCAGCAGCTTCAATGGTTACGGGTGTATGTGTAGTTTCTTTATTTTTGAATTCTTCTTTTTCTTTCCCAGAACTGCTGTCTTGGGGAATGACCTCCCTAATCTCATCTCGTCACCGAAGCTAACCCCCAACATTTTTTGACTCCTTTTTGTAGTCATTTAGGTGATATATGATTTGTGTTTGATCGGATCTTATTTTTTGCTTGGGTGGTTCTGATCGATTTGTTTGCTTATTGTTTGATTTGTGCTTTTCCTTCGATTGACTTGGTTGAGCGTTCATGATTTTATGCTTTTGTGATTCTCTGGTCGTTTTAGAAAGCAGCTCTTAGGCGCCCGTTTCCGGGTGGAGCGACATCGCAGTCGCCGTCGCCGTCGGCCTAACCACGCGTTGCATTATGGGACGTTTCCCATAATGACTTCACACGTAACATAATGTGTGACGTCACGAGGGTTACGTTTCCCGCTAAATTTACCAGAAAAATTTCCCGCCAAGTTTAGCGGGAAAATTTTACCTTCATGAGGAGATACGTGGCGTCACGAGAAGAAATTTAAAAATGCTTAATCGTATGGTGGATTTACCCCAATACTGTTTTAAATTCGAATCTGCTATTCATGAATAAAATTAAAAAAGGAAGACCAAAACATGTTAATATTTATTATTGGAAAAATCTTAGTTTCCCAACAAATCAGATTCACCACAACACAACGTCTTATGAGAATCTATGCTAATTTTAAGACATAGGAAGGTTCCTTTTGAATGTCTTCTAATATTTTTTGTAAAGTGACGACGAAGTAATGGCGTTACTACAGGAAAAGTGACTGTAACTGTAACAAGTTACGCTTTCAATTTTGCAACAGTAACTGTAGCAGGTTTTTTTTCATTTCCACTTACGGCAGAGGTTCTCAAACTCGGCAGAGGTTCTCAAACTGGATCGACCCAAAAGAGTTCTTTGAGCACTAAAACTATGTCTCTCTTACCCCACCTTTAACTAAATTACACTTCCAGTGAACTTACTTTGTCATGAAATACAAATAAAAACAACTTTCTTCCCACGTCGCTGTTGAGAACCAGCCCATGTCTGCATCTTATTATAGTAAAACAGCAGCAACATTGGCTAATGTAGCTCCAACTTTCTAAAGTGATCAACAGACACTTTGGTCAACTCTTTCAGCCTATAAGGCACCATAACTGAACAAAAATGAGTTCTTGCTAGATATTTTCCACCTAGGCACACAGATGCCTTTCCTCTAATAGTCTCAACAGAAAACCTTAGAGACCCGCAGAGATTGCCTCTATGTAAACCGACTAGTTGGAAGTAAATTCAAAAACTTCAAAAGCTAGAAAGAGAAACTTGGCACATCCTGTGGTTTCTGATGACCCCAAGTATGTCAAGCTGATCATTTCAGTCCGCCATCGCTACAAAAATTAATGAAAAGGAACATCTTGCTCAAGGCTGTGATTGGCTACTGCTGGCCGATCGACCCAGGGTGACCGAAGTAACACCCGACAAGACGGAAAGCTACAGAAAATGTACAGTCCCCTTAGCTTTCTCAAGCAACAAAGGTGTGTGTATATACCTGCAAGAAGTACAGGGGGTGCTTCGGAATGCCATACTGGTAGGGCCACACATTATCTAGGTACCACAACAGCAGGCCGTAGATGAAGACAGAGCCGATCATGACCAGCACAATTTCCAGGAGGGTGACATTGTCGGCGGGCACCGCCTGACTATTTATATTGGTCCAAGAGGCACCGATCCCTGCACAAAATATTGACGCAGATATTTAATCCATCGATGAACCCGTTATATGCAAAAGTGCAATGAGCAAGACATGATGGGTTTTCTATTTTTTTTTATTACCACACTACGACTGATCATGTGAGATCACGCGACGTGGCCGCAGAAAATCACGGTGTCAAGTGACGTCATGCCGCATAACATCACATAACATGGTCATGGGACATCAGAGCGTCCAGTCTTGATGTCTCACTTGAAGTCATGTGTGAATAGTGGATTTTGATTTCAAAGTGAAGAGTGGTTTTGTCTGAAAATTTTCAAATAGAATTTGAATAGTTTAGCCAGGCCTTTCACTACTGTTGCAAAATGTTTAAATGAAAACCCATCTAAACTCGTGAAGGTTGTTCCCAAGCTTCCACCTGTCCATTTATAAGCTCATTTCAATCTAACTATATTTATGGAGTGTGACCTCAGAAAGTTTGATGCCTTCGGATGGCAAGTAAATGACGAATTTAACATAAAACTGAATTTATAAATATATGCCTAAATGAGTGGATTTACAAATCTTGCTATATACAAATATTTTAGAGCGCAGCTGCGCCCGTTTCCGGGTTGAGTGGCGTCGGCGTCGCCATTGACGTCGGCGTAACCGCGCGCGTTGCTTTATAGGAATAATGCACCCGGGCGTAACCGCGCGTTGTAATATGGAAAAATATATAGCAGAAAACTTTTCGTTAGATTTCTCGCTAAATTTAGCAGAAAAACTTTCGCCCCATTTGCCGCTAAATTTAGCGGCAAATTTAGCGCAATTTTTCCGCTAAATGGGAGCGGAGAAGGAAAGGAGAGGCATACCCTCCCCTCCATACCCTCCCCTCCTCCTCCTCAACAGCTGCGCTCTAATTTCGCATTACAGAATATTGTAACTTCTTTAATGTTTTATTGAATCTCTCATTTGAAAAAAAAAAGAAAAAACAAATCACAAATTATGAACGCAGGCTGTCAGGGCATCTCTGCCTAACATATTCTCATGCACAACAGCCACAATTTAATTTTGAAAATTTTACTGTAATGTAAGTATAAACTTTCGAAAAGTTACCGGTTTTTCGTTTGTTTTTAAATACACCAGGCATTTGCGTGCGCCTATCACGCTTTAAAAGTGTGTTTTTCCCCGAAGCACACAATTGCTATACGTATTCATACTGCAAACTTAGAAACAGCGCTAAAAACACAAGGGACAAAAACGAGAAGTGAACGAACACAACGCTGCTGGCAACTGAAGTTTATTCCTGCGAGGAATAGAAAGGAAAACATAAAAGATGCAAGATAGATAAAACATGATCCACCCCCTTGAGGCACGCCCGAGCACTTAAACAAATCTGCCGAATTTCCTAATGAAAGACACTTCGTCATCCACCAAAGCCACGGACGGGGCACTAACACACGTGTCCACTCCGTACGTAGAAATAAAAAAAAACGCCTCATCAATTTCTCTAGTCACTTTGTTGCGGTGACGAGCCAGAATCTTAATCTCCGTGAAAACCGGAGAACACGAACACCTATCGCAGTGAACTGCAAGGTGTCCCGACGGTGAAGACCGAAGGGAAAGGGAATGCTCCCTGGCCCTAACATTGACACACGTCCCCGTCTGACCTATGTACACCTTGCCACACGACAAAGGGATCAGATACACGACACCCGTCGCGCACGTAACATACCGGGTTCGGTGGCTAACCTCACACCGAGGCCCAGATGACCCAACACGATTAACTGCGGCGCAAAGACGGGACAACTTTGAAGGAGCTGAGAACACAACAGGCACGTCAAACTTCTCAGCCACCTGTATGATCCTATGTGAAAATGTGTGTACATACGGCAGAACAACCGGCCTGGAGGGCATCCTCCTCCTTTCTCTCAAACTCAAAAGACCTCTAAACACTTTGAGAAGTGATTCTGCAACACCCACGACCACAGCCAACGGGAAGCCAGCAGAATGCAACCTGCCGGCCTGAGACAAAAACCTTTACTCGCAGCTGTGGTGACAAGATTTCACCAAAGAGGAGCGAAGACATGACACAGCAATAGCCCTTTTTACAAGTTTTGAATGGGCAGAATCATATCTCAATAGCCCCTTTTTTGACCGGGGTTCATACGAGCAGCAAATGTGAGAGGCCTGAGGGTTTGCTGTGGTACCTGAAGACATGTATAATGAACGAGCCAAGGAGGCAGTTTTGAAGAATTTTAAGCCTATGTCGGGGATAGTTTTAAAGAAGGTCAAGGCTCGAGCTGTTCAACTTTGTGAAGGTTTGGGTCTGGAGAGTCTTAAGAGGTCGGTCTCTTCGGCTAAGCGTTTGTGTCTGGATGTTTTCTTTACGATTAAGACGCATAAAGATCTGATGCCATTGAGAGCTATCGTTACCCAAAAGGATTCGTGGCAGCTTCCTGTGTCATCTTTCCTCCAGCGCCACCTGTCGTCGCTTAGATTAGAGGATCCTTTTATGATCCGTAACTCTGAGGCTATGGTTGATTTTCTGCAAAAAGAGAACCCGGGATCCTGTGACCTTATGTCCTTGGATGTTGAAGACTTGTTTTATTCAATACCTCATAGTGAACTCATGAAGGCTGTTGAGGAATGTATTGACATGAGCGGGTCTGTCGCCTTCACGAGCTCAGCGGGGATTGCGATTGACTCCTTTTTAGAGTTGTTACGTTTTTACCTCGCTTCAACATATGTCACGTTTTAGGACTCTGTTTTCTTGCAAAAGAGCGGAATTTGCATCGGATCCAGTGTTGCCCCGGTTCTTAGCGACATTTTTTTGGCCAAGTGTGACAGAGCTATCGCTGAGAAGAAAGACGAGCGCATTTTAAAGACTTTTAGGTATGTGGATGATTATCTTATTGTTTCAATTTCTAGTTAAGGTTTGGGTGATAATAGAGAGGTGGTCACGGATATGGTCGACCTGTTTTCGGGATGTTCCCCGGGCCTGAGGTTCAAGCCCGAGACCCCTTCTGAGGGTGCCATTCAATTTTTGGATTTGTCTCTTAAGATTCAGGCCTCTCACATTTGCTGGTCGTATGAACCCCGGTCAAAGAAGGGGCTATTGAGATATGATTCTGCCCATTCAAAACTTGTAAAAAGGGCTATTGCTGTGTCATGTCTGCTCCTCTTTGGTGAAATCTTGTCACCACAGCTGCGAGAAAAGTTTTTTGTCTCAGGCCGGCAGGTTGCATTCTGCTGGCTTCCCGTTGGCTGTGGTCGTGGGTGTTGCAGAATCACTTCTCAAAGTGTTTAGAGGTCTTTTGAGTTTGAGGGAAAGGAGGAGGATGCCCTCCAGGCCGGTTGTTCTGCCGTATGTACACACATTTTCACATAGGATCATACAGGTGGCTGAGAAGTTTGACGTGCCTGTTGTGTTCTCAGCTCCTTCAAAGTTGTCCCGTCTTTGCGCCGCAGTTAATCGTGTTGGGTCATCTGGGCCTCGGTGTGAGGTTAGCCACCGAACCCGGTATGTTACGTGCGCGACGGGTGTCGTGTATCTGATCCCTTTGTCGTGTGCCAAGGTGTACATAGGTCAGACGGGGAGGTGTGTCAATGTTAGGGCCAGGGAGCATTCCCTTTCCCTTCGGTCTTCACCGTCGGGACACCTTGCAGTTCACTGCGATAGGTGTTCGTGTTCTCCGGTTTTCACGGAGATTAAGATTCTGGCTCGTCACC
Organism: Ixodes persulcatus; assembly: GCA_013358835.2. NCBI lineage: Eukaryota > Metazoa > Arthropoda > Arachnida > Ixodida > Ixodidae > Ixodes > Ixodes persulcatus. The sequence continues at coordinate 391,505 of JABSTQ010011569.1, forward strand.
GCAACAAAGTGACTAGAGAAATTGATGAGGCGTTTTTTATTTCTACGTACGGAGCGGACACGTGTGTTAGTGCCCCGTCCATGGCTTTGGTGGATGACGAAGTGTCTTTCATTAGGAAATTCGGGAGATTTGTTTAAGTGCTCGGGCGTGCCTCAAGGGGGTGGATCATGTTTTATCTAGACAGCGTTGTGTTTGTCCACTTCTCGTTCTTGTCCCTTGTGTTTTTAGCGCTGTTTCTAAGTTTGCATTGTGAACCAACTAGCCCAACTTCACGCCTTGTTACGTATTCATACTTTTCGAAATTCCGATCGCGGCGGGTTACCCCGTTGAGTTCGCTTCTTGCCGAGCACCGGTGCACTGTCGAGAAGCAACACCCGCGGAGCGCGCTTTCCCGGGGGTCGCTTCTCCGCAGCGCACCATGTGCTCGGTAAGAAGCGTGGTCAACGGGGTTAACTCGACGCGATCGACACTTCAAAAAATACGAATATCGCGGAACATCTGGGAGCGAATATCAAATAGCGTATTATTCGACACAACTATCGGAAATTTCGAATATTCGCACAACACTTTACACTTCGAACTAACGTCACGTGACCTGACATAAAGCGAAGTGGTAACCGGACGTGACGTCACGTTCCACCACGATTCGACGCCCAATGGTACCATAGTCGGTGGCAGGTAAAAAACCCGATAGAGTCTCTGCCTCGAGCACGAGCTTTCTGTCTTTGATGACACATTGTCGCACGCACAACTAAAGCCTGGCAGAAGGCGACGAGCACGTACTGGAAGTGTAGCATCTACTGGCTTCCGAGCGCTTAACCTGCCACCGACTATCGATCGAATAACGTCACCAACACCGTGACGTCGCCACCCCGGTGGCACCAAGGCAAAGCACTTGCCTTCGGATCCCTAGGCAGCGGTTTCAAGTCCTAGCCGAGGTGGCAGCAACATCATGAGGCTTATTGCGGAGAAGGCCGAGATTGAAGTCGCACGTCAAAAGGTCACCAGGTAGTCTAAATGTTTCGCCAGTCCTCCGCCAGTGAGTGACAGAAGCCCTTCGTTGGCTTGGCACGTGAAACCTCTAAGTCTGACTCTGCCCTTGATTGTGACTACCCCTCGCCGCGAGTCGCGTGAGCAGAGGTTGCGTGACTCGCCACGCACGAACACAAAGTCTTAGTCTGCTTCCGTTGGAACGCAGTCCCGCCCTAATAAAACAACTCTGCGCACGCCTTTGAACGCGACGTCTCGTCGACGATGGGAAGAGTCGACCGACCGACGCTCGAAGAAGGCGGGGAACGACGGTGGCCTCACCCTGTCCTTCGAAGAACGAGATGAGCCTGTAGCACCAGTAGAGTCCAGTGTTGGGGAGGAGGGAGGTGGTCAGTTTCAACGAGCGGCCGATGCCCATGTAGCTGTCCTCATCCGGCGGGTCCAGGAGGGTCGTCGGCAGGGTAAAGCTCAGCACCCAGCCCACGGTGGAGAAGATGACGCCGACCACCGCTGCGTTGTCAATACGGTCCCGACGGGTCAGAGTGGAACACAAAGCGGGGGCGATGAGGAAGAGGCCGGAAAAACGGCATTCAAGCTTCAGGCTGCAGTCACGCTGCACGTACATCATAACTAAGACACGCCGCTCGCTGCAGACATGACGACAGAACTGTATGCGGACAAGCCACGAGCGTGTCCGAAGCATGTTTAGTTCGCACGTGTGTGCCCTTCGAACGTGTCTTGCACACAGTTATTTTACGACCAATGCAGCAGGGCCGTCGTACCCGAAGGAAACACGCTTCAGACGGCGTCTGCACATTGTCTTTTGTACGGCGTGTTAGCTGTGTGACCGTGACTTCGAAGAGGAACAGATCTCTTCCAGGCAAAAATAAATTTAAAAAAAAAAAATAAAAAATTACTCGAAGTTTGTTTTTGAAGGTTAATGGATACACCTTTAATCTCGTCCAGTAGGGTTTTCGTGAAACAAGTTTTACTGTAGACGATTTTATTTTCGCGGGCTCAATACTTCGAAAATCTTGCGAAGTGCGGATCTTGGGAATGTTTCGTGGGCACATTTCGCACATTGAGTGATATGCCATGTGCACACATAGTGGTATACCATGGGCTGGTGTTTATCGCGTGATGAATCTTTCGCGAAAGTTTCCTAATCTTGGGCCCTCGAAAAAAAAGACAAGTCATGTACAGTATTTGCTTCGAAATATTCATTTAAAAGTGTAGTAAAAGGGATCTGGAAACACCCTCGTATTATACTTCATTTCACTGTAGCTTGGTAAAGAGCAACCGCTACGTCCCCTTTGAGCCAATCGGAGCGAAGGAGGCGAGGCACGTGACAGTCATTACCAAGGGTACAGGGGCGGGGGCGTAACCCAAGGCAGTTAGAGAAGAGGGTAAAGAGGAACGCCCCTCTTACACGAACCCTTTTTTGCGCGCCCAAGACGTCGTTTTTGTCCCCTTGGGAGAGCAACCCGTCACTCAAAATTCGTGCAAGAGCGGCTTTCCTCCTTCCCCACCCGTGACTTCGACAGCACTGTGCGCAACCAGCGAGGCAGAGCATGATCACGTGTCTTTCTCCGACGCCATGATTGGCTCATGGGGCCGTAGACTTCGCCGTTTGCCAAGTAACGGTGAGACGGTGTGTGCCAAGGTGCAGGTAGAGCGGCCCCCTTGTGGTCTGGCAGGAAGAGAGAGTCACCGTTGTTGAAGAATACAGTGAACAGCAACAGGAACAATATGGCTCCCGTGGCGTAGAGCAGCATGATGAAGAGAAGGAGGGAGAAGTCGCTGTACAGCAACACCGCAGCCAAGGGCGCCACCTTGATCTTGAACAGCACGAGGCTGACGACCGACGTCACGGCCATCACGAGAAAGCCGCTGGCAAACGTGCCGATCCAGTAGACCCAGTCGGTCAGTCCCATCATGCGCATCAGCTCCTAAAGAATTAAGCAGACGAGGAAATGTTTGAGTTAAAAAGAAACGGCGCGAAAGAAACGAAGGACTCATTAGAGCAGGGGGTCTCAAATAGGAGCCAGCAAAGCCCTGTCTCATCAGTCAAGACCGGCAATAAAAACACGCCAAAGACACTTTACACTCCTGCGTGTAAGAATGCAAAAATATTCCTACACGCAGTGCATTCCTACAGGCAGCGCGTCACGCCTTCCTCTTGCACACGGTGTCTGTGTTTTATTTCTGAGACGCGTCTGCTTTGACCTCGAGCGGCATGCGCTTGACGACGTATTTTTATGGCCATCTTTCGGGCACAACGCCGACACCCCCTTTTCGCGTAATGGGACATATAAGGCTTTAACCTTAAAAGTTGTCTTTTTTTCAGATTGAGAAGAAACGTTCCAATTTTCGGGTGAGTTTTCTCGTGTGTATGTCAATGGGAGAAGTGTACTTTACACTAGCCCTTAGTTGTATCCATATATTAAACCATTATCATAATTAACCTACAGTGAAATGTCAATTTAACAAACTTTATAGGACCCGCGAAAATCGTTCGTTGTTCTGAAATATTGTCATTGTGAAAAAGTCGTAAATTGTAATTAAATCTGAGCAAAACTAACATATCTTTGCAATAAGAATATCCAAACGCTCAATTTTGACCGAAAGAAATAAAATAACGTTACACGTGATTGAACACTACATATTGGAAGAAAAGGTCCAGAACAGACGCTATAGGAAGAACGAGCCGACGTTGACGGTGACACTGGCACCGCTTACGCGATTGAACACAGCACACACGGCAGAGTTAATGGAAGCCGTCCGAGATTTTCTCCCAGTTGGTGCAGCACAAACGCTGCAGGACAAACGATTCAATGTCGTCCACCTTCCCGTGGACAGCCTCGGTCGCATTGTCACACCTTCCAAGGGATATGCGCAACTTGCTGATGCGGAACAGCCCGCGTAAAAGAGAGAGAGGACTTGCGAAAGAGGAAATTCGAACGTGGGAATTACAGCTAAAATAAGAAGATTTAGGCCTAATGCGCACTTGTTTCCCGGGTAGATCTTTGATCATAATGATGGTTGTCATATGGTTGATAAAGCCCTTCTATCCTGAGAAAAGTGGCGCCATTCATTGTTGTGAAAATGCTCGAGACAAGTGCCGCGCGCCTTTTCCGGGAAGAACATGGCATCTGAAATCTAGCTCAGTTCTACGCTGTGCCGCCATGATCCTCCCAAGGGCTGCACGCTGTGCGTGCCTCGCGCATCGACGCTCCTCGGGATACTATTAAAACATGAAGGGGTTTTAATGGTTGAGCGTTTCGGGAGCCGCCAAGTGGCCAAAATGCGCGTGTCGCTGTAACTTTAAATTTTTTTCGCTAACCAAAATGGCTTCCGGCCGTTTTTTTTTTTTTTTTTTTTTTTTTTGCAATATCGATTTGTGAAGTTGAGGTGTTGTTCGCATTTAAGAGCATTTAATTTATGTGCGTTATTCTGAAATATTTGGTATTTTGAAATTCGTAGTACTGAAATACTTTTGCATCGAATCTAATAGGCATTCAGAAAGGGATTTTTTAAATGTTTGTAAATCTGAAAATACGTTATAATAATGCTCGCCATAACAAGATTTCACTGTATGGCTTTCCCTTCTCTTCACCGTGAACAGGGTCCTCTATCATCTCCGTCGATCCAAAAGGGGTTCGCGGAACATCAATGGTTGAGTACCACTACACTAGAGGAAGAAGCACACAGACGCAGCAGTGTGTCTGTGTGCCCCTTCCTCTAAACCTTAGTTTTTCTTATTTTTTTTTCACTCAAGTTACACTAAACTAAGTGGCCCAACTCCACGCCTTGTTTGAGAAAATGTTTTCTGAGCTTTTATCCATATTTTGGATGAGCAGCTGCAGAGTAACTTGTGGTACAAACGAAAAGCCTAAAAAAATCGACAATCGCTCGTTTATGCCAACTGTATTATGCTCTGTGCTGCCCAGTGACCGAAAATTAATTTACAAAATAAAATGAAATGGCGCAAAGCTCTACAGGGGTCCCATAAAATAAAATTATAGTGTTTTTTTCGCAGTAAAACTAAACTATGCATTGCGGAACGCTCAGTCTCCGCCCAAATACAGTGCAAGCGGCTCAGACCAGATGTCAAAGTTTCAGAGCTTACCGTTATATGGTTAAAAAAGTAATAAACGATTCTCGGATATTTTAGTGAGAAAATGGCGGCCAAGAACGAGCCCCATTTTCCCAATGAAATTTTCAGAAAATCACTTTTAACTTTTTAATAAGATCACCGTTTGCCCTCAAATTTCGGCATCTGGTTAAGACCAGAGGTGGCAGTAATGAAATTACTGTAATTGAATTATAGTAAATAAATTACTTTTGAGAGTAATTTGTAATGTCTCTCATTACTTTTTGATGCAGGTAATTTAGTAATGTAATGAATTACCCTATTGGCGGTAATTGTAATTAAAATCGTGATTACTTTTTGGATATTTCAGGCATGCTCTTGCATTTGCAAAAAGCAGTTCTTGCATCTGCAAAAAAAAAAAAAAAAAAAAAACTTCTTTAAGCAAATAACGAAAAAGAAACGACAAATGCGGTTTTTGTTTGTGAACTCTGGCTTGTGGGTCGGTCGGATTGGGTGCCTTTATGTGCGCGTTGCTTGAAGGCACTCTAGGTCGGACTAAAGGGTCGTGCCACCTAACTCCTGCTGGGTTTGTGTTGCTTTGACCAAGAGGCTTCCCCAAACATGGCTTTTGCCCTCATTGAAGATTATCTTGCCCCGAAGTTCACACAAAGGAGGCAGAGCCAACAGGAATAATCAATAGCAATGCAATTCGAACTCAGACGCATTCGTGGATCGGCAGCGTGCGCAGTAGGTATTTCGGAAAAACTTGAACCCTCAACACAGACAGACCCAAGGTCAGTCGGTTCGGTTTGGAAGAGTGTGTTGGTTCGCCTTATCTGTCTTTGGTTTTGCCCACTGGCTTGGTGACGGTTGTTACTTTGCAAATGCATAGCAGAGTGTGTTCTTTCTTTTTGTTTAGCTCCTCTTTTAAACTATATGAAACAGTAATTTGAAAGTAATTTCATTACTTTTCTGCAGTAATTTGTAATTGTAATTTATTACTTTCGTGTAGTGGTAATTTGTAATGTAATTTAATTGCATTTCAGTCGTTTTTAAAAAGTAATTAGTAATGTAATTTAATTACAATAAATGAGTAATGTGACCACCTCTGGTTAAGACTGTTAGTGATACATTTATGCTGAGACTTTCGGCAGCACATAGTTTATTTTCGTAATTAAAAAAAAACTCATCATACCTTTTTTTTTTTTTTTCGGGGGGGGGGGGGGGGGGTACCAATTGCACTTTTTGCTTACCCGGACACGGCTTGACTTTTCCGTGATGACCCTCCTCACGTAGATGGGGGAAAACACAAGATAGCCGTAAACGACAAACATGGCGATCAGGCGCAACAAGGTGCCGTACTCGGAGTCGTTGTTATATTCGGGATACGGAAACCTATTCATCATAATCTGTAAGAGAAAAAAAAACAGCTCTAATACTTTGCTGCAGAACTCAGGGATTTGGGGTAAAATCCCAACCCCTGGGGCCCGTTTCGATCTGAACGAGCGTCGTACTGGCGTGCGGTCGTGTATCACCACTGTTTGATGCACGTTAGAGAAGCCAGGCTGACGGTAGTACCGCACTGGCTAAATTGCTCACCTACATCTGAGAGACAAGCCGCCCATTGGAGCTGGCTAACTTCCCACCGACTAAACATAAACGCAATACAAATGACTTTTGATGCTCCCACATCGCGATTCCACGTCTGCGTCGGAGACGGCACACGTGGGAGTACAAGAGGACACGTTGAAAGTGATTCCGCAGCCAAATCAAATAAAGAAATCAGCGAATTATGGGCAGCACTTTTTCCTGGGGCCGTCGTAGGGAGAATTGTGATGAGAGGCGAACTATGAGATTCAGGAATCTACGAGTACTGTGAGTAAACCACTCTGTTTCATAATTTGCTATGAGCAGACTCTGAAGTAACTACTACGAGATAAATGTTTCACTTATTGTACTTTGTACAACGATTTGTGGTAAATTCTTAATGTATATTCCAGGCTAATAGTCCGGGGGGTTGTTCTAGAGACGGCTTATCTGCCACAACTTTCGCAACTTTAGGAAATTGGGTCACCTTCGGAGGCTTGTTTGTAAGATTCCAGGCATTGCTGATCAGGTCGACGTGCTTTCCAAACACCTTGTCTTGAAGGCCCCAAAGTATTTCTGCCGAAATAAAAAAAAATGAGCGGAAATCAGGAAGGAAAGTAGTGTTTGGGAAATCTTGCATTTCTTATGGGGGTATGGTCCTTTATTATATATGGCTGGATTTGTCTTCTGCTGAAACAAATTAGGTGAAAATTGTGGAGGGGCACTATAGGTATATTTGCAGCAGCCACTCGAATTCTCAGGTCACACAATGGGACATTTTCAACACCAAGCATAGTAGAGACGGTGAGCATGGTGAGGTGACTAAACAGTTGGTGTGTCACTGACTGCTGCGACTGTTTGGTTAACTATATGGCTAAAGTAAGTTTGGAAGCCCTCGAGAACGCCCAGGATTCCGATCTACACTATATGTGCTTTAACCAAAGGTTAACGACCCAAATTCCCTCGCGTCGCCATCATCCAGAGATAATCCCAGACCGCAGTATGTTAACAGCATATAGACCTTTGGAACACTACAAAAAGAAAAGGAATCCGCGTGTAGATTTTTACTGCCAATATTCATATATTAAAATATGTATGCTTATATTTATTTATTTGTTGTTAACATGCCTGTTATGTTAACGGGGTGGCATGTGTTGTTACGATAACAGCATTTAACTTTGGAAAATGGCAGAAAAAGAGTAATGCGCATGCAGATTTCTATCGGCCAATAGTCATATGTTGGACTGTGTTACTAATTAAGTAGAACTTCTCCCTAGTCAAAGGGCAATTCCGGTCAAAATTTTTCAATTGGGATTACGACTGCTTTCAGCTAAAGCAGTGTCCCTAATATAAGAGGTAATTTTTCTATATATATATTGTGTGTAGTTTTATAAATATCTCGGCTGAAAGTTTGGATTCGGGCATCTACGCCAAAACCGAAACTATGTGCTAGAGGAATGGCAACACTGATCGTTATACGTACGGCCACGACATGACGTCACAGGGGTGCTAGTACGCACTTCAACCAATCAACCGCAGTTCCACTGCGATGTGACGTCAGAAGGGTGCTGCTTCGGTGTTTCTTGATTAAAAGGTAACCCGCTTGCCGCCCGCTAAAGAGCAGCTGGTCGCACCTTTAAAATCAGTTTTAGTGGAGTACACGGCTTCAGTGTGATGTAATATTTCGGCTGTGATCATATTTCGTGCCACTAAAGCGATGCGTCCTTCATTTTGGTATCGTGTTCGACCGGAGTTGCCCTTTAAGCGAGTTTATGAAAGCACAACTTTCAATTTCCACCACATCGGTACCTGAAATGCTTTTACCAATATTACAAACATACTTTAATTTTGCCTTACTGCATTCATGTTATTACATGTCGGGAAATAAAGGACATATAATAATAATAATAATAATTATTATTATTATTATTATTATTACTATTATTATTACGAGCAGTTTACCATGAAGATGTTCAACAGTAAACACCTCCATATGATGTAGGTTAGAAACCCCCCTCACTTTATAAGTGAGGGCTGTAGCTCTACTCTATCTACTCTACGGTAATTGAACAAGTGTCCTTTACCACTAATTGCCACATACCACTTGAAAAAATCTTAAAAGGATGCGCATGAGGCAAGAAACAAATTGTGGGAACGTCTTGTACGTTCCTTTTTGCTCCAGCAGCAAATAACCAACTACCATGCGGCAGTCAAGAGAGCCAGAGAAAGAAGGTACTGCAGCTGCTCGCCTACACAGTCTCTGTCATCTGCTACACCCGGCTCCATACAACTAATTGCCAGAGTGCCTTTCGCCACCGGCGGAGAGCGCCGCAGATGTAAAAATAGGATCTATTCAGCGTCTGCAGTGCGGGACCGACTGAAACAAAGCAATTTCTTTTTTTTTTTTTTTTGAAAATTCAAATAAATGTCGGAGAACGCCTTACAGCGGGTTTTAACGCAAAACGTGCTTTATCGGCCGAATTCTACGAGAAAATCTTCACAAGGAGACTTCACGAAGGACAGTGATGGTGACATCACAGTCCTTTGTGATGTCACATCTCAAAGGACTGTGTGGCATTATGATGTGACATTGTCCCATGACGCCATGGGACATCACATACACATATAGCACGTGCCTGGCTCGTTCACCACACGTTCCGTACTCTCCAGTCCTTGTCGTTGCGATCAACCTAGTGTAACTTTCTTTCTCTCCCCCGCGGGTCGACATTTGAGAAAATTGCAATCTCGCGCGCAGGGGGACATATATGGAACAAAAAAAAAAATATACTCACGTCTGTACAAGTCACTGGATTCTTTCCGGGGCCCCAGAGTTTTCAATTTGGGATACCGGTCGCCCGTGTGGAACTCGAAGTCGGTGTTGTTAAAGCGCACCGTGTAGGACAGGTCCCTCGGTACCGAACCGTCTTCTGGAGCCTTGCCAAAGATGACTGCCAGTTGCGTTCCGGAATCGGATCTCAGGGTGGCGTTTGCAATGTACCCGTCCATAGCAGCTTCCGACGGGAACCCCTTTGAGCCTGCAGTTGGTATGAATGCGTCGTCAGAGACCCTTCCGACGTCAGAATCGATGCAGTAAGGTTGAGCTGGAGTCTACAGATAGTGCAAACTATAGTGTACTTGGTTCATAGCTATGCATCAACAGATGGCTCAGATCTGTTTAAAGAGTGGTCAAACTGGAAGAATGGGTTACTTAGGGAACGAGGGCGGTCAAGAAACATTTTGGAGGCATAGGGAACCCATTAGGGAACTCTAGGGAACCCATATTAAGAACCCTTGGTCGGAGAGATCGTCAGCAAAGTGCTGCTGCTTTAGGAAACCCGAGAAAAAGAAGGGAGATAAGAACATATATCACGAGCAAATGTACAAAGGTTCCTAGGGTCTTCCGAAAAACGAACAGTGACCCGAGTGATTGCTTTCACGTACCACTTCTTAACGCAGAATTGCATTCTTGCTGACGCTAACTCCGATTTAGCCTTGGACAAAGCGAGCAAAGCGTGCAAGGTCAAAGGGAGTTGTCCGGCTGCGAAACACCTGAACCGCGAGCTCTACCAACCACACGACACAACGCAACTGTGACAGAAAAAGATAAAGAAGCAGAAAAGAAGACTCCGAGTTGCTTTGAGAAGACTTTGCCAGATGCGACAGCTTCAAAACAGAAAAATAAACGGTTCAAAAGAAGGAAACAGCGGCGCATGCTCAGGAGACTGAGACTGTACTTTGCGTCCGCTGCGTTCCTCATAAAGCGCGATTCGGCATATCAGATCGACAGATCAGAAGAAAACTGCAAACTTCGATATAGAAAACTTGCTGCCTCGTTATACTAACGTCAGATGAATCAACATCATATTATAGATGTTGTGGCAAAACCAACATCATCTGCTCAACACTGCCTGAAGAGAGCAGCACCCTTTAAAGAGACACTGCCCCCCCCCCCCTCCCTCCTTTCCAGAACCAATAAAAAAACATTGCTCGAAACCGAAACCGAAACGGGATTGGAGAGGCAAAATAAATATAGAGGAGAAAGATACCGGAAGTCACGTGGCTGCTTAACGTTTTTTTTCTTCATTCAGCGTATTTGCAGCTTTTTAGAAGGCACAAAAAATGGGTATCATATTTTTTGTCCATCTTTAGTATTGAGTATGTCTCTTCAACGACTCACAACTTTTATTATCTTTGGTGGCTGTGTCTAAACCATAGAAAATGGCACATGACCACGGAGAAGGAAGTGAGCGCGACTCAAACCGGCCAGTTCTCGATCGGCGGTTTTCGGGCGGAAAGAAAAGGAACTTCGAGCCGCAAATTGCGTTCTGGATAGTTGGGCTTTCATTCGTCATATACAGATAAAAACCTTGGCGAGCAAGAATACCCTGTCAGTGTCCCTTTAAACAAAGTTCCGCAGCTAAGCAAACAAGCTAGTTCGAATTCCCATAGCAAGCAAGAAAATACAGCATCACTCTCGCTCAATACATAGAAGTCTTTCCAGAAAATGGCAGGCACAATTCGTTTTGTATGAATAAGCAGAAAACTCGGGGAGAGCCAATTAACATGCTGCAAGAAGCAAGTATGTTTCGGTAGAGCAGAAAATCTTTACTGTTCAATTTGAGTCTGCTAAGGACCCTACAAAAAACGCAAAGCTCCTCAAAGTTTCAATATTATTTTTGTTTAAATACAAACAAGCTTGGTTTGCTTGCTCTTGCCTGTGTTAGAACAACTTAGCACAAACAGAAAACACCATGAGCTGCACGAAAAGAGATAAGAAGGAGATGGAGGTGGGCAAGGAACACAATTTCTGTCAAAACGATAATGAGCTTTTCCCTCATCTTTGCTCCATAGACCTATTGCTAAATTACCCAAGCATCAAGGAGAATGCGGGGATTGGTGTCCTTCCCCATATAAAAGATTCGAAGTTAATAACCAAAATAAAGCGTTGACGAACACGCGTGTAAAAAGATAATTCTTTTAGGCATTTGCATTGTAAAGGTTACTACTGCTGAGGCCAGTACGTGCGGCGCGTGAAACACCAATCCCTGCATTCTCCTTGATGCTTGGGTAATTTAGCAATAGGTCTGTGGAGCTTTTCTTCTGCGTTTCGAACACGCGCTTCGTAATTTTCTTGGCTTCCATTAGGCCCCAATATCGATCACTCTCAAGGTGCGCAGATGCGCTCTCGTGACGTGCGCACTATAATAACACGCGCTTTTATGTCGCGGCGCTCTCCTGTCGTGCCCTCTCTCGTCGGAGCTCTATACTTCATTTCAACTTAAGTCCAGACGCAGCCGATGATACAAGCGCGAGCATGAGGCCCTGAACAGTGCTTGCACTGCACGAACGCGCGTGCTTGACAGGGATGCTGGAAATCCGGAGCTCGCACTTGCAGCTTTTGCTACACTCACACTTTGAGTGAAACAGAGTATAGTGCATACGGACCGCCCACGGGCTATGTTCAGTGCGTCTTCAAGTTCAAACGGCCGCCTGATCGTTCGAACTGTCGTCTGCTCTTTCAAAAGTTTCTTCTTGTTGTCGTCTGCTCGTTCAAACGACAGCGGCCCGTAGACCAAACGGTGACCCGGTAATTGCGATAAGAAGTAAAGTAAGAGCAGGCCTCAAAAGACGTTTAAGTTTGAGTGGTGGTTGAAGTAAGTAGGGTCGGTGTAAACAGTAGATACAAGGAAATGTTTATAATTGTTACCAGTGGCCATCCCCGACTTGCCTGACTCACTCGGTCCGATTCTGCTTGCTATTTTCAGTATCGGCGTCGACCATCTCAGCTACGGTTCACGCTTTTGCAACCCGAGCGACGTCGCGACTGAAAATAGCGAGCAGAATCTCATCATGCGAATCAGGCTTTAGCGTCCATTCTGCAGCGTCCACGCGGAATGAATCGCCGTATGTCATATTATTCACGCGAAGTTTTGCGGTGTAACGAGGATCCTCAATTTCGCGGAGGCTGCGCAGGGGCCTCACACCGACGCCAACATCGCATTCCAATGGTTTGTTTATGGACGATGGCGAGCTTCTTGCCCACACCCCATCGCGCATGCGCGGCACCGATGGCGTCGGGGGGGGCGGGGGGGGGGGGCGCTCCGGTTTGTTTGTAATTAGGGTGCCCGCCTAAACATAGCAAGCTGACTCGCCAAGAACCAAATGGTGTTTCGAAAACCAGACACAGGAATACAGGCGAGAATGCTGTGATCCTTTGATGTCTTTATTTATTTATTACATGTTACCCCGCAGCGCCAAAAGGCATTATTGCAGGGGGGGGGGGGGGGGGGAGATGTGAGGATACATTTGCACAAGAATTACAGTCGTCAAATACAGTCGTCAAATACAGGAAGCGCCACTATCACGGTGGTCTTCGAGTGGCGCTTCAGCACAGACTGCACTGCGATCTCGCCATTGACAAACTGTGTCGCCGGCTAAGCCCCCCTTTTGCCTTAGAAGTTGGGAGGGGGGATCGGTGGCCGAGTGGTTTAGCGCACACCAGCTCGGAGCACGTGGAGTGAAAGCTCCCGCTGCAGAGCCCAGGGATCCTGGGCTCAATCCCCACCCCTGCCCGTTTCGATCTGGATGAGCATCGTACCGGCGTGCGGTCGTGTATCACTACTGCGTGGTGCACGTTAAATACCCCAGGCTAGCGGTTGTACTTCACTGGCTAAATTGCTCATCTACAGCTGGGAGACTCGTCGCCCGTTGAGGCAGACCAAGTTCTAGGCTGTATAAACATACACACAACCCAATTCTAGAGGTTGGGATATTTTATTCCCTTAACTTGCTACATTTGTAGGCAGTCTCTCGTTCAAGAAGGGCTTTCTTCTCGCGCACATCATCTCCATGCCTCGCGCTTCGGGTCTCCCCACGGAAGCAACCACGAGCAACCCTCGTGGTTGCTCAGACCGCCAAAACAACAACAAAGAAAACGCAGCTGCAAGAAGAAAAAAAAAAAGCTACAAGATATTTTCGTGGAAACGTCACTGCTCAAAATAGAAGCAAAAGGCTCGAGGTACACCTAAGCACTTCTTATAAGTTGTGAATGCGAAAGCATGCATGTCGTTATTCCGCTTCCTTAGTTCGTCTGCATTGTACTTGCGTGGACGGGCAGGTTGCGTCACTGCCGAGGTGGCGGGCGCCGACGATGTGGACGCTTTCATCACCCATCGACCCGGTGGGGCTTCTGCCGCCACCTCGGCAGAAGCCCCGCCGACAATGTGGATGCTGAAAGCGTCGCCATGTTCGACGGCGACGAGACGAGCAGAAGCCCCGCCGACAATGTGGATGCTGAAGGCGGCGCCATGTTCGTCGGCGACGAGAGGAGCAGAAGCCCCGCCGACAATATGGATGCTGAAGGCGGCGCCATGTTCGTCGGCGACGAGACGGACAGAAGCCCCGCCGACATTGTGGATGCTGAAGGCGGCGCCATGTTCGTCGGCGGCGAGAGGAGCAGAAGCCCCGCCGACAATGTGGATGCTGAAGGCGGCGCCATGTTCGTCGGCGACGAGAGGAGCGGAAGCACCGCCGACAATGTGGATGCTGAAGGCGGCGCCACGTTCGTCGGCGACGAGACGGACAGAAGCCCCGCCGACAATGTGGATGCTGAAGGCGGCGCCATGTTCGTCGGCGATGAGAGGAGCAGAAGCCCCGCCGACAATGTGGATGCTGAAGGCGGCGCCATGTTCGTCGGCGACGAGAGGAGCAGAAGCCCCGCCGACAATGTGGATGCTGAAGGCGGCGCCATGTTCGTCGGCGACGAGAGGAGCAGAAGCCCCGCCGACAATGTGGATGCTGAAGGCGGCGCCATGTTCGTCGGCGACGAGAGGAGCGGAAGCACCGCCGACAATGTGGATGCTGAAGGCGGCGCCACGTTCGTCGGCGACGAGACGAACAGAAGCCCCGCCGACAATGTGGATGCTGAAGGCGGCGCCATGTTCGTCGGCGATGAGAGGAGCAGAAGCCCCGCCGACAATGTGGATGCTGAAGGCGGCGCCATGTTCGTCGGCGACGAGAGGAGCAGAAGCCCCGCCGACAATGTGGATGCTGAAGGCGGCGCCATGTTCGTCGGCGACGAGAGGAGCAGAAGCCCCGCCGACAATGTGGATGCTGAAGGCGGCGCCATGTTCGTCGGCGACGAGGAGCAGAAGCCCCGCTGACAATGTGGATGCTGAAGGCGGCGCCATGTTCGTCGGCGACGAGAGGAGCAGAAGCACCGCCGACAATGTGGATGCTGAACGCGGCACCATGTTCGTCGGCGACGAGAGGAGCAGAAGCACCGCCGACAATGTGGATGCTGAAGGCGGCGCCATGTTCGTCGGCGACGAGAGAGCAGAAGCCCGCTGACAATGTGGATGCTGAAGGCGGCGCCATGTTCGTCGGCGACGAGAGGAGCAGAAGCACCGCCGACAATGTGGATGCTGAAGGCGGCGCCATGTTCGTCGGCGACGAGAGGAGCAGAAGCCCCGCCGACAATGTGGATGCTGAAGGCGGCGCCATGTTCGTCGGCGACGAGAGGAGCACAAGCCCCGCCGACAATGTGGATGATGAAGCGGCACCATGTTCGTGGCGACGAGAGGATCAGAAGCCCGCCGACAATGTGGATGCTGAAGGCGGCGCCATGTTCGTCGGCGACGAGAGGGCACAATGCCCCGCCGACAATGTGGATGCTGAAGGCGGCGCCATGTTCGTCGGCGACGAGGAGGCAGAAGCCCCGGACAATGTGGATGCTGAAGGCGGCGCCATGTTCGTCGGCGACGAGAGGAGCAGAAGCCACCTCCGACAATGTGGATGCTGAACGCGGCACCATGTTCGTCGGCGACGAGAGGAGCAGAAGCCCCGTCCGACAATGTGAATGCTGAAGGCGGCGCCATGTTCGTCGGCGACGAGGAGCAGAAGCCCCGCTGACAATGTGGAGCTGAAGGCGGCGCCATGTTCGTCGGCGACGAGTGGAGCAAGAAGCACCGCGACCAATGTGGATGCTGAACGCGGGCACCATGTTCGTGGCGACGAGAGGAGCCAGAAGCACGCCGACAATGTGGATGCTGAAGGCGGCGCCATGTCGTCGGCGACGAGAGCAAAGCCCCGCCTGACAACGTGGATGTGAAGGCGGCGCCATGTTCGTCGGCGACGAGAGGAGCAGAAGCCCCGCCGACAATGTGGATGCTGAAGGCGGCGCCATGTTCGTCACCGATGAGAGGAGCAGAAGCCCCGCCGACAATGTGGATGCTGAAGGCGGCGCCATGTTCGTCGGCGACGAGAGGAGAAGAAGCCCCACCGACAATGTGGATGCTGAAGGCAGCGCCATGTTCGTCGGCGACGAGAGGAGCAGAAGCCCCGCCGACAATGTGGATGCTGAAGGCTGCGCCATGTTCGTCGGCGACGAGAGGAGCAGAAGCCCCGCCGACAATGTGGATACTGAAGGCGGCGCCATGTTCGTCGGCGACGAGAGGAGCAGAAGCCCCTCCGACAATGTGGATGCTGAAGGCGGCGCCACGTTCGTCGGCGACGAGAGGAGCAGAAGCCCCGCTGACAATGTGGATGCTGAAGGCGGCGCCATGTTCGTCGGCGACGAGAGGAGCAGAAGCCCCTCCGACAATGTGGATGCTGAAGGCGGCGCCACGTTCGTCGGCGACGAGAGGAGCAGAAGCCCCTCCGACAATGTGGATGCTGAAGGCGGCGCCATGTTCCTCGGCGACGAGAGGAGCAGAAGCCCCTCCAACAATGTGGATCCTGAAGGCGGCGCCTGGTCGTCGGCGACGAGAGGAGCAGAAGCTCCTCCGACAATGTGGATGCTGAAGGCGGCGCCATGTTCGTCGGTGACGAGAGGAGCAGAAGCCCCTCCGACAATGTGGATGCTGAAGACGGCGCCATGTTCGTCGGCGACGAGAGGAGCAGAAGCCCCGCCGACAATGTGGATGCTGAAGGAGGCGCCATGTTTGTCGGCGACGAGAGGAGCAGAAGCCCCGCCGACAATGTGGATGCTGAAGGCGGCGCCATGTTCGTCGGCGACGAGAGGAGCAGAAGCCCCGCCGACAATGTGGATGCTGAAGGCGGCGCCACGTTCGACGGCGACGAGAGGAGCAGAAGCCCCTCCGACAATGTGGATGCTGAAGGCGGCGCCACGTTCGTCGGCGACGAGAGGAGCAGAAGCCCCTCCAACAATGTGGATGCTGAAGGCGGCGCTACGTTCGTCGGCGACGAGAGGAGCAGAAGCCCCGCCGACAATGTGGATGCTGAAGGCGGCGCCACGTTCGTCGGCGACGAGAGGAGCAGAAGCCCCGCCGACAATGTGGATGCTGAAGGCGGCGCCATGTTCGTCGGCGACGAGAGGAGCAGAAGCCCCGCCGACAATGTGGATGCTGAAGGCGGCGCCATGTTCGTCGGCGACGAGAGGAGCAGAAGCACCGCCGACAATGTGGATGCTGAACGCGGCACCATGTTCGTCGGCGACGAGAGGAGCAGAAGCCCCGCCGACAATGTGGATGCTGAAGGCGGCGCCATGTTCGTCGGCGACGAGAGGAGCAGAAGCCCCGCCGACAATGTGGATGCTGAAGGCGGCGCCATGTTCGTCGGCGACGAGAGGAGCAGAAGCCCCGCCGACAATGTGGATGCTGAAGGCGGCTCCACGTTCGTCGGCGACGAGACGGACAGAAGCCCCGCCGACATTGTGGATGATAAAGGCGGCGTCATGTTCGTTGGCGACGAGACGAGCAGAAGCCGCTGAGCGCGCTACACCATGTCCGTTTTACCAGCGCGGGTCCGTAGCGCCATGGGGTTGCGCCGCTTCGTTTTACCGGCGCGCGGGCGGCACGGGCCGGCAGCGCCATGGGGTGGCCTTTTTTGAAACTAACGCTTGCCGGCCAATGGGAGCTTCGTCCCTTGAAACTATGACGCGCACCAGCCAATGGGATTCCAATGGCAATCCATCAGATTTCGGCTTCACTTCGCTTCATTGGGAGCGGGGAAACTAGGTGTCGTTTGGCTAGGCGTTTCGCGCGGCTTCAAAGCTGGGAGCCATCAGATCGCGGCTTCGCTTAGAGAAAGGAGCTTAGGTGCCGTTTGGCGCGGCTTCAAAGCTGATTACGTCAGCGCGTTCAATGGGACAGTTAATGCTTTCGCATTAAAACAAAGAAACCGGCTGGCTGGAAGGGCAAAAACAGTGCGCGGCGCGCTTCCCCGCATGGCGTACCCGCAAGTGCAGATGGGAGGGCCCCAGGAAAACGACCAAGCAGGGATAGAGATGAGATCTCCCTGACTGTACTATGCAAACCGCAGGCACCGGCATTTTTTTTTCTTTTTTTTTTCTCCCCAGTTTCTCGGAGTTGTCGCGTCATCCGCGGTTTACTGACACTTTGCTATACTTCGTACTTTTTTTTCTGGAATTACCTGGGAGAAGGTTGTGCCGTGATTTGGTGGACAACCAGCCGTAACAAAAACAGAGCCACGTGCTTGCCCTTAGCCAAGCACGTGGCTTGACGGAGCGGAGCAACAACGGGATCAAGGAGAAGAGGGGGGAGGGGTACAGGCATTGTTCAGTAGGCCTTGAGCCAAACGCACGGGGGGTCGACATATTGCCCAGCAGCCCCTGCAAAACGTCAAAGAATTCTCAAGCCCCGTTGCCCCCTCCCCCCCCCCCCTTCCCCCCGGTTCCGGGGTCTTTAAGGGAGGTGAACTAAAGACGACTGTCTAATTCCCAATCAGCAATGTGCGCCTATCTCCCGCCGAGGTTAGGTAACCTCGGCGGGAGATAGGCGCACATTGCTTTAGT
This sequence comes from Ixodes persulcatus, assembly GCA_013358835.2. NCBI lineage: Eukaryota > Metazoa > Arthropoda > Arachnida > Ixodida > Ixodidae > Ixodes > Ixodes persulcatus. The sequence goes on from JABSTQ010011569.1 coordinate 409,948, forward strand.
GGGTGGGGCATCTCTTGAGATATTATGGTATACAAAGGACATATACAAGAGAGTTTTAGTAGATTATTCTGACAACTCCGAAAACGATGCGATTCCCGCACAAAGGCATCGACAGAGCATCAGGTGTCACCATCGAAGGTATCGGAAGGATCGACTAAAAGCCCCTAATAAAAGAAACTGAACTTTTCTTTCACTCACCAGGAAAAATGTGATTCATGATATCTTTGACGTACGTCGTGTCAGGTGCATAGACAACTAACTTGGGAAAATCGTAGGCGGTGATGCTGGGTGCAAACTCTGGGTACACTGTTGCGTTCATCCGGACGATCGTTTGGGTCGAATCCGACAGTCCTAGGCTCCGCAGATAGACGAGGACGGCCGAGAGGACGAGGGGGATGAACATGGTGAAAAACGTGAGGAAGTAGTGCCTCTTGAAGGAGTACACCACAATGTTCTTCCAGAGGATGACGCGAAGCTGCCTAAAGAACGCCATCTTGGCGCACCCGATGCGGCCGGCCCTGCCGTCCACGCCACGTAAAGATGCTACCTGGAAACAAAAAGGTTCGGAGTTGACCTCAGAAAAACCTCGGGCAACTCATTACAAGAGAGCGAGTTTGGCCTCATCAGAAGAAACCGATACCGGCGAGCAGACGTGTGTTGCGTTTTACGTTGGAGTTGCATTTTTTCAAACAAAAAAAAAATTAGTCGTCATATGTTTAGATGACGTGTAGTTGGTCTGCCAGGGTACAGCAACATTGTTACACTCTCTAGATGAGAACTTTAGCCACTGCAGTACGACTGCTGGCCAATGGGATTCCAATGGCAATCCATCAGATTTCGGCTTCACTTCGCTTTATTGGGAGCGGAGAAACTAGGTGTCGTTTGGCTAGGCGTTTCGCGCGGCTTCAAAGCTGGGAGCCATCAGATCGCGGCTTCGCTTAGAGAAAGGAGCTTAGGTGCCGTTTGGCGCGGCTTCAAAGCTGATTACGTCAGCGCGTTCAATGGGACAGTTAATGCTTTCGCATTAAAACAAAGAAACCGGCTGGCTGGAAGGGCAAAAACAGTGCGCGGCGCGCTTCCCCGCATGGCGTACCCGCAAGTGCAGATGGGAGGGCCCCAGGAAAACGACCAAGCAGGGATAGAGATGAGATCTCCCTGACTGTACTATGCAAACCGCAGGAACCGGCATTTTTTTTTTTTTTTTTTTCTCCCCAGTTTCTCGGAGTTGTCGCGTCATCCGCGGTTTACTGACACTTTGCTATACTTCGTACTTTTTTTTCTGGAATTACCTGGGAGAAGGTTGTGCCGTGATTTGGTGGACAACCAGCCGTAACAAAAACAAAGCCACGTGCTTGCCCTTAGCCAAGCACGTGGCTTGACGGAGCGGAGCAACAACGGGATCAAGGAGAAGAGGGGGGAGGGGTACAGGCATTGTTCAGTAGGCCTTGAGCCAAACGCACGGGGGGTCGACATATTGCCCAGCAGCCCCTGCAAAACGTCAAAGAATTCTCAAGCCCCGTTGGCCCCCTCCCCCCCCCCCTTCCCCCCGGTTCCGGGGTCTTTAAGGGAGGTGAACTAAAGACGACTGTCTAATTCCCAATCAGCAATGTGCGCCTATCTCCCGCCGAGGTTAGGTAACCTCGGCGGGAGATAGGCGCACATTGCTTTAGTGGGTGGGGCATCTCTTGAGATATTATGGTATACAAAGGACATATACAAGAGAGTTTTAGTAGATTATTCTGACAACTCCGAAAACGATGCGATTCCCGCACAAAGGCATCGACAGAGCATCAGGTGTCACCATCGAAGGTATCGGAAGGATCGACTAAAAGCCCCTAATAAAAGAAACTGAACTTTTCTGTCACTCACCAGGAAAAATGTGATTCATGATATCTTTGACGTACGTCGTGTCAGGTGCATAGACAACTAACTTGGGAAAATCGTAGGCGGTGATGCTGGGTGCAAACTCTGGGTACACTGTTGCGTTCATCCGGACGATCGTTTGGGTCGAATCCGACAGTCCTAGGCTCCGCAGATAGACGAGGACGGCCGAGAGGACGAGGGGGATGAACATGGTGAAAAACGTGAGGAAGTAGTGCCTCTTGAAGGAGTACACCACAATGTTCTTCCAGAGGATGACGCGAAGCTGCCTAAAGAACGCCATCTTGGCGCACCCGATGCGGCCGGCCCTGCCGTCCACGCCACGTAAAGATGCTACCTGGAAACAAAAAGGTTCGGAGTTGACCTCAGAAAAACCTCGGGCAACTCATTACAAGAGAGCGAGTTTGGCCTCATCAGAAGAAACCGATACCGGCGAGCAGACGTGTGTTGCGTTTTACGTTGGAGTTGCATTTTTTCAAACAAAAAAAAAAATTAGTCGTCATATGTTTAGATGACGTGTAGTTGGTCTGCCAGGGTACAGCAACATTGTTACACTCTCTAGATGAGAACTTTAGCCACTGCAGTACGACTGCTGGCCTGGGGTCTTTAACGGGCGTCATGCAGTACTGATACATGACTGCACGGCGGTACGGCGCCCATCCAGACCGAAACGGGCAGGGGTGGGGATTGCACTCAGGATCCCCGAGTTCTGCAGTGCCAGCACGCGGAGCTTTCGCTCCCCGTGCTTCCAGTTGCTGTACATAAACTCACGCGGCCATCGATCACCCTTGGTTTTTCAACTGATACCAACTGAGTCGATCGTAGGGTCGGATGACCCAATTAAAAACAAAAACAAAGATAAGTTGTACTTGCTCCACATCTCAAACTCTGAAAGTAAGCTTAGAAACGTTCAACGCTCTTAGCTGCGGCATAGTAAGGTATCTGTCGATAAATTATTCTGCCACTACCTTACACAGAACAGGTTCGTTTCTGTTGTGAAACGGAACCGCGCGTGCAGGGTTCTGCTTTTAAGAAGATCGTAAACTGACAAACACAATTCCCCGCATGACTCGTAAAGGCTGAACTTGTACTCGAAAGAAAGTTAAAATCTTCAGTCGGCTCTTCCAACCTTGAGACTTTATGCAATTAGAGACTGCTGAGCCTGACCCGTCGGTAACCTCAAAAGCTTTGACATTCATAAAAATCGGAATGTTTTGGACTTGTTCCTTAGGATTATGACACCTTTGAACATGTTACATAGGTGGTTTCATTTGAAATCAAACACGCGTGTCGGGGTGCGTATTTTGATTTGCCCCCCATTAATGATATATTACAGCCCCATTTCCGCAATAAACAAAAATCACTTTTTAAAAGTTGTCAGAAAAATTATTTTTATGCACAAAAATTGTGAAGTGATGCAAAATGAAAAGCTACGTTTAGGCCGCTTGATTTTTGTACCAGTTGTGCCGGCTGTTATAAATAGGTAAAAGCAAAAACACTGGCAGTAATTTTTCTAATAAATCTATGACACGTGGCCTATTTTTTTTCCTTTAAACTAAATCACTTTAGCACAATAATTACAAAAATAAAAAATGCCAAATATTGCATCTTTGACGATTCGGTGACATATTTGGAGCCTTGTATCTTAAGATTCGTCATACACATTTTGCTTATTACACATTATGCACCTGTGGGCCTCTACATTTGATATTGACTCGCGCAACATCAATTTCATTTATTTTCAAAAACTAATTTAGAAACTAATTTAAATTTCATTGGAAGTAAATTTAGCCATAATTTAAAGCTGCATTATTAAAAAGCCATTTCTTTCCTTCTTTTTCTTTTGTTGTTTTGGATGATGTTTTTCTTCGCGCGTAATCAAATTTTCTTCTTGTTTGTTGTCATACATGCACCTGGTTGGGCAAAAGAATAGTTTTTCACGTCGGCTTACTGCAAGGTGTTTTAGCCTTAAAATGCGGAAGGCAGGGTGGTCGGACGTGTTTGGGAGCTGAAGGGGCGACGGTGTGAGTCAGCTAAAACGTGAGTTTATTTTTATCAAAGAATCGGTTGCCTTGGCCGAGTAATCTTGAAGCTTAAAGGGGGGGGGGGGAGTGCAACGATTTTAACATTAAAAGAATTTGCATCTTGTCATTGTTACGTTGTTTATCGTGTCCCGGGGGATAGAGAAAACATCTCCTTCATTCAGAAATGTCGCGACCCCGCTGCATAATCGCAAAGCAAAAGTCGAGCTTTTTCCCCCACCTGCAGCCGCGGGTGGCAGCCGAAGGAAGTAAGGCGAAAAATTTACGTGACCTCGGTCGGCTCCAAGCTGCAGCATAATATCCGCTAATGTCAGCAGAGAGAGGGAGAGTAAGCGTCCTCCGAAAGAGCACACGGGAAGCTACACGGTAACCCGAATTACGTCACTAGGAGGGGGACCAGGTGTGACCCTGAAGACTGGGAGTGAGTGGAGGGGTGCCCGAAATGCCAATATTTATCTTTTCTTTTTACACAACAACTAGGACACGCAGGCGAAATCGGTTTTCTGGTCTTTACTTTAGAAGGGTCAGCGGGCAACTTCCACAAATGTTTGTGTACTGACGTGCTTAGGCCGGAATTGCTTCGGACGCGTAGCTGAAAGCTCTGCGAGCTGTGCCAGTAAGTTGAGCTCAAGTTTGTGCCCAAGTGTAATTTCCAAGCATGATATGCTCAGGAACAATAAAGGTGCACCTTTATTGTCCCTGAGCATAAAGGTGCACCTTTATTGTCCCTGAGCATAAAGGTGCACCTTTATTGTCCCTGGGGAAAAACGGCCGGAGTACATGTACTCCGGCCGTTTTTTTTATCTACCCAAACGAATTGCATTTTCTGAATACCTGAACTTTAGACTTCAAGTTATGCAATTTATTGTCTCGAAGTTCAAAATGGCTATCGAGAAAACCGTCAATGAAGATGATGCCGAAACCAACATTCAAATTTCCGCGCGCTTTCCAATAGTGTGACGTCACAAATGGTACAGACTTTTAGGTCGCGCAGGTACTCTTAAACAGAGTATGTCGAGAGTTTTTTTTGTTTTTTTTTGTGTGCTTCTCAGTGAGATTACAAGCATTATTTTCTCGCCATCAAACGTCTTGTAATCAGTTTGGAACGTGGTTTACTTTGAACTATTTCTGTCTTCACAATTCAGTGTTGCCAGTAGGGGCTCCCGGTTTGAGCAACACGATGAGAACGAAATTCAAAAATAAAATAACTTTGCAAAGAAACATTTTTAGTATAAATAGAGAAATGGTGCTACAATGTCATTTTTTAAGGCAAATCAAAATACCCATGATGTAGAAAACCCGAGACTGTGGTAAAAGCAGAAAAACTTGGTCGAAGAAGAAAGACAGGGGAAAAGAACGTCTCAACCGTTCTTTTCCCCTGTCTTTCTCCTTCGACCAAGTTTCCCTGCTTTTACCACAGTCTCGGGTTTTCTACATCATGATCAACATCCACCAGCTCGCCTGCGAACTCACAGTTTTTTTTTTTTTTTTAAATACTCAGCCCGATATGCGTTCAATTTCAAATGAGACCACCCACATAGAGTGTATTTTTAACCGGTGCCATATATAGTAAAGTCCCGAGAGATGCCCCATGCCCGAAAGATAGCCAGCCCACCCCTATTTTTGGCTTGATTTGCTACATTTTTTTAAACACCAAAAGATAGCCCATTCTTAGTAAAGTTAGTGTTGGGATCAATGATGGCCTCGGCGATAAATGTGGTTAGTTCGCTATGGCGAAATATAAGCGAGAGTTGCTAACTGGGAAGTACAGTGATTTTTGCTTCGTTGCCCTCGCCACCATTACAAGCTTGGAAAGGACACGACCTAAATATATCACTTTTTTTAAACTTTTCTTGATTATACAACGAAAGTTAGCCCACTCATTATTTTCATCCGATTTGCTCTTGATGTTAGGTGGGCTTTCTCTCGGGATTTCACGGTAGTCAGCAACACATGTGTCCGGATTACAAGCCATTACATTAGCATGTGCTTGTAATGCGCGACATCAAACTGCCATTCAACAGAAGAAATAAACCGACGCTCTGGGACTGTTGCCTGTACACTGGCCATGTTCCATTTACTAGTGCAATAAATCATTAGTTACTGCATCCAATCATCAGACATGTTTCATCGCGTGCACTCATCTACAATGTTTCACTATATAAATCGATCCATAGTGAACGAATCCATAATGTTCAATTGGATCCGGTAGGTAATTACTCCTCAAATAAAACGCCGATCAAGAGTAGCCTACCTTAAGGCTAACGTCTCATATGAAATGAAATGAAACCACCCAGATGGAGTGTATTATTAACAAGTGTCATATAGTCAGCAACACATATGTCTGGATAACAAGCTCATGCTAATGGCACATTAGCAATTGGCAAGTGCTTGTAATGCGCAACATCAATCCTGCCATTCAAGAGAGGGAATAGACTGACGCTCTACCACTATTCCCTGTGCACTGGCCATATTTAATTTTGTAATGAAGCAATAGTTTACTGCATCCAAGCATAAAACCGGGGGCGGATCCAAGGGGGGGGGGGGGGGCGACGGGGGCGGCCGCCCCCCCCCCCCCTCCCCCCTTCTTGGAGGGGAATTTGACATGGGTGGACCCCCCGGTACACAGAAAGAATGAGAGATTAGTATCCTTACCAATCCCCCCCCCACCCAAAACGGAGTTCTGGATCCGCCCCTGCATAAAACATGCAGTAGATAACTACTGCATGTTTTAATTTTAATTTTTAATTAAAACGCCGATTAAGAGTAGCGTAGGTACAGTTTAATGTCTCATACGCATGCAGATCTAGAAGCTGGGCATAACTATTCATGAATAACGTCATGTCAACAAGAAAAGCTAGTAGAGACGCATAAATCACCACAAAGCATTAATTAACGTTAGCGAAAGCTGGCCCGTCGAGGAACATGAACGAAGCCCGTCGGCGAACATCGAAGTAGCGTACACCGAAACTTTAAACCCTTTGCGACCGTCGTCATCACTTACCTAGGCCGCGATCACGACGCTGGACTCTGTCCTCATCTCTCCTGTGTGAGAAGAAAAACCGGCGTGTAAGTGTATAGCCAGCCCGATTTCTTTATCGCTGGTAAGTGACGTCAGTGATGCATTGGGGCGGTGGGAGTGTTTCCGCGATACAGCTGCAGGTGTAAACGCAAGCGCTACGCGTAGAAAGGAAAAGGGGAACAAACACCAAACCAAAATAAAAGACCTATACGATTAAGCATATCAAGCGTCAGTTGCTATCGCAACAAAACAACGCCACAGCGCGCGCGAGTACACATTACGACTAGGGCTGGGCAATTGATCGATTAACCTTCCGATTAGTCAATTAAAGCTTTAATTGCGATCAATTTTTTTCACCGGTTAATCGGTTGTTTAATCGATACGCAAAAAGTGGTCAATTGGACACACGCATGGCTCTACCCTGGACGACCTGCCCGAACTAGGGGTGACTCATGCCCTCCCTCTCCGCAAGGAAAATTCTGCGTGGCATGCGTCCGGTCGTTCTGTCCCGAGCGGTTTTCCGTTCCCAGCCAGGTGCTATGGGCAAGGTTCGATTCTCGCGCTCGCGAAGCGTCACGTGTTCGAGGATATACATTGCAGTTTTGCTGAGGCCAGACAAACTAAAGTCCCTTCATGTTTCAAAAGTAGCGCAAGATGCGTCGATGCACGAGGCACGTGCAACGTGCAGCCGTTGGGAAGATCATGACGGCACAGCGCAGCACTGAGCTAGATTTCAGACGCCATGTTCTTCCCAGAAGAGGCACGTGGCATGTGTCTCAAGCATTTCCACAACAATGAATGACGCCTACGCATCCTGCCCAGGCAAGACAAACAAGCAGACAAACCCACGTAGCAAGAGAACGTTTTGAGAACATTCCGGGAATGTTCAAAACAACATAGGCAACATTCTTGGAATGTTGCAAATTTACGTAAAAACATTCTATCAGCGCTGTCACAATGTGGCGTAGGCCCTAACCGCTACATTCGGGGAATGTTTTCTAAGGGACATTCTTAGAACGTCCTGAGAACGACATAGAACATTATTAGGACATTTAATCAGCATTCAAATATCCTAACAAGGTTCTAAGAACGTTTTCAAAGCATCCAAAGAACTTCTGCAACTTTCTTGAAATGTTGCAAATTTATGCAGGCACATTAGGGTTGCCACCTGCCCGGTTTTTGACCGGCCCGGCCAGTTTTTTAGACAGCAGGCCGGTTGCCGGTCCGTGGGTAAGACCGGCCGTCATTGGCCGGTTTTTTGACAGCCATCGAAGCGCGATTGCTTTTAGCTTATTTTTTTGGCGTTTTCTAAGCGACAATTCAACAACTACGACGATAAATATTTGTCGACGAAAAAAAAAAGTTCAAAATTACACAAACACCGTGAGGACACGCGATTAGAGAAAGTACGCGGGCGAGCGCGGCAGGAGAACTATGGACAACACAAAACGAAACGACCAGACCACCGGCAGCGCGGTGAAAAGCTGGAAAGCAGGAAAATTAGGGAAAGCGAGAAGACGCCGGCGGGCAACTCGGCGACAGGCCCTCCCGATAGCTGAGCCTTCTGGGTGGTGTTCGGCATCTTGACAAGGACACGCACGGCGCTTCATCCGTCCACTGTGACGGGCGGCGTATGCGCTTTCCCCAAGCTTTCCCCTTCCACTACACATGGGGTAATATTGTTGTTGTTACTTTAGATCCTCGTCGTTTTTTCCCCTCCCTCTCCATTCTCCATTTAATTATTGAAGTGCCAAGATCAGAGAAACGCGCCGACTATGTCTAGGAAGAGCTGAGCGTCTCTCGCAGCTGTTGTCACTTTGTTGGCTGCCTGTGTCCCAAAAGTAACCTTCCCTTCCCTTCAGACCTCCATAGTTGTTTTTCCTTTGTTCTCGCTATTCGTTCCCCTTCGGAAAGCTTTGCGCGAGCATAAAGGCCCGTTCACACTCTTGCAACCGAGTACGACCGAGAGAGACAAGACCGGTTTTTAAGCCTCTTACGACCTCTTAAGGCCCGTTCACACTCTTGCGACCGAGTTCGACCGAGAGAGACCAGACCGGTTTTTAAGCCTCTTGCGATCTCTTAAGACCAGCTCCGCTGTACCAGCTTCCGCTGCAGCGGAACTGGTCCTAAGAGATCGCAAGAGGCTTAAAAACCGGTCTGGTCCCTCTCGGTCGAACTCGGTCGCAAGAGTGTGAACGCGCCTTTAGAACCAGCTCCGCAGCAGCGCATCCGGTCCCAAGACGTCGCAAGAGGCTTAAAAACCGGTCATGGTCTCTCTCGGTCGTACTCGGTTGCAAGAGTGTGAACGGGCCTTAAGGGGATATTCAAAGTTACTTGCTTGAGTGCCAAGCCAGACACGCGCCGACGATGTCTAGGAAGGGATGCGCGGCTCTCGCAGCTGGGGTTACTTGGTGGCCTGCGTGCATTCCAAAGTGACAGAGAGTGCCGATTCATTGTCTGTGCTACCGCGCACTGCCAGTGGAGCCATCGCAGAGGATCAAAGGAAGACGCCGATATCGTCGTTTTTTCGGCACTCTTTCAGAGCATCGATATGTGCTGCTATGTTCAGGCTTGCTTTCTAACTATTTCCAAATGGCTGCCATAAATTAATTACGTGCCGAGAGACGTGTCTGTTTTTTTCCAAAGCGACACTAAATACAGAGGAGGTTTGAGGCGGAACCGAGGGCAAAGCTATCCGTTTTCTGCTATATCTTATTGGAGATTGGGTCTTGAAGGGCAGTACCGTGCGCAGCAATGCGATTGGTTTGTAGAGAGGCGTTCCCGACAGTCAATCACCAAAACTTCCACGCTATTTGTCAACCACTTTTTATGTTGTGCCTATAAATACTGGAAGCAAGGTCCCTTCAAGTATACTGATCATTGGGAGAGCGAAAATCTGCATCAGTGGTTACGCGCTTCCTTTGCTTGCATCATGAGCGCGAATTCTCCGCCTTCGAAACAGCGAAAATTACGTCAGTGCGTGTTCCGGAAAGACTGGTGATCTCGACCCGAGTACGAGAGTTCGCTCCTGCCCGTGGACAACGATGCCACCGCTGCAAGATGTGCTTTATGCGCAAGCACGTTTACGGTGAAATTTGATGGCGTCAGCGCTGTCAAGCATCACGCGTCAACGCAGAAACATAAGCAGAAGAGCCTCGCCTCGAAACAATCGGCTGCGCTCACGAAGTTTTTCGCTCCAGCGACTTTTAGCGCAGAAGATAAGGTGACTGCTGCAGAACTGGGCACCATATTCCACGGCATCAAGCACAACTACAGTTACCTGTCAATGGATTGTGGCGGAAAGTTAGCGTCACAAGTCTTCCCGGATTCAGACGTCGCTTGCAGAATGCGACTTGGAAGAACGAAGATGGAACACTTCGTAAAAGATGTGCTGGCGCCTTATGCAGTGGAGTGCATAGTCGAGAAACTTCGCCCAGCAGGCCGCGACCTCCCGCTTGCTCTCTGCACGGACGCCTCCAACAAGGGAAATAGAAAACTTTTCCCCATCGCCGTGCGCTTCTACGACGTGAATGGTGCCGGAATAACGGACGCTCTCATCGACTTCTGTGAGCAGGCAGACGAGACTTCCGGCGGCATCTGCGAACTCTTGGCAACAAGTTTGGAAAAGGTGGGTCTTCCTCTTCCTTTAGAGCGAGCTGTAGCGTATAGCGCGGATAACGCTTCTGTGAATTATGGGAAACACAACTCCGTTTTCCAGAAGATGCAGAAAGATCAGCCGCACTTGTTGAAGGCCAATTGTAATTGCCATGTGGTGCACAACGCTGCCAAGCACGCAGTGAAGTCTTTAAAGTTTGATGTGGAAACCCTTGTACTAAAGGTCTTCAAAGAGTTTTCTTCTAGTTCGAAACGTGTAGAGGAATTGAAAACGTTTTTTGACTTCTGTGATCAGGAATATAGCAAAGTGCTGGGTCATATTTCTGTCCGTTGGTTAAGCTTGTTTACGGCCTTAGACAGACTGATTAAAAACTGGCTCCCATCAAGTCCTACTTTCTGAGTCAAGGCGAGGAGGAGTGCGAAAAAATAATCTGGATATTTATAGGCAACCAAGCCGATGGACTTTCGGAGTGTATCACGCTTCCGGAGTGCTATCTGCACTTTATGCACTCATTCCTTGCGATGTTTTTCATTCAACGATCCTCACCCTCGAAAAGAGTCATCTTGAGCCGACAGAACTTTATGCTGTAATGACTAAGCTCAGGAAGCAGCCGATTAACCGGAAGGATGATATGTCTTCGGTGTCAAGGCTAAGGAGGGACTTGAAACCCTTCCGGGCGGACAGGCTGCAACGCTGGACTTCGTGAATGTTTATGACAGGGCCCTTGCGTACCTTGGAAAGTGGTTTGACTTCAAGAATTCCCCATTTAAGAGGCTCGCCGAATTGGATCTGCGCAAAGGTGCACCCAGCATGTCAGTCGTAATAAATACGGGGGAGCTTTTTGGCATTAACTTTGAAGAGGAAGGCGATGAATTGTACTCAGAGCTTTGTCTTTTGAGGGATACTCTCCCTGGACTTCTAGGACATGACGAGAAATCGAGCTCGATCTGGCTCGATTTCTTGGAAAGAGGTCAGGTGCCCCCACTTGCAGAACCTAATGGAGCCTGTTTTCTCCATTCCCTGCAGCAACCCGTTTGTGGAACGCGTCTTTAGCGTGATGGGAAACTTGTGGACGGATGAGAGAAATCAGCTAAGCGTCCCAATGGTTAAAGCGGAGCTCTGTGTGCGGTATAATTTGGTGTACAGCTGTGAAGACTTTCTAAAGATGGCGAGAGAAAACAAGCAGCACATCCGAGCAGCTAAGTCGAATTCGAAATATATATGTTCAAGTTCCGCAAATAGAAAAGGGCGAGCATATAAAATGTTACCTTTTTTGTTTTTCTGCGTTGTTTTGTGTATTGCATATTATTGCGCGTGTATGTATATATGATAATATCCGATACATTGTGGCATATGCACTGTATACTTTTTAACGGACGTAATATGCCACTGGTTTGGTGGATTTAGTCGCGTAGAGCATTTTATGGACGAAGCTTATCGATTAAAAGGTGGCGATTAATCGAGTTAAAATATTTAATCGACGCCCAGCCCTAGTTACGACATGACAGAAAGCTTTCAGGCCGCTTCGACATGATCACCTTTTAACAAGATCAAGTCAGTCGTCGATCGTTACCAATCGTTACGGAGGCAGTCATGGATGACGGCAGTTCTTACTGGATTTTACTTTGCACCGTAGCGTCGGCCGGTCATCATCGTGTGTCGGGGTAAAGGGACACTGACACCCCCCAAAACTTTTGTTTTATTTTTTTGCCAGGCGATTCATTATGGTGTCAGAAGACTACCCAATCAATATTATGCGACAGCGTGACATATATTTTTAATAAAGTAAAAAACGCAACGGCTCAAAACCGAAACCGAAACTGGACTGGAGAAGAAAAAGAAATATAGAAGGGGAGAGAGTTGGCGGAAGTCTCGTGGCTGTGCAACTTTTTGTTTCTTCAATCAACGTTTTTGCGGCTTTTTAGAGCCACAAAAAGTGAGTATCATATCTCTTTCCTATTTTTTAATATTGAGTGTGTGCCTTCGATGACCCACGACTTTGATTATATTTGGTGTTTGGTGGTTGTGTCTAAACTATACTTCGTTTCAGCTTCCGTCCGAGCGCAGCCAAAGGCTGAGGGACGGTTCGCAACTTCGAGAAGGGCATTCCTGCGCACCACGAAGTAGTCCGCAAGAGTAATCTTTTTGAAATAACTGTTTAGTGCGTAAACATTGCACAATATTCCAGATGTGTACTGCTGAGAATGATTTGCCACTAAAGGAATTAAATATTTGAAGTTTATGTTTTTATTAACATAAGTAAATGCATGTGGTTTGGTGAAAACACGTACCTCCGCTGGCAACACGGTTGCTGCGCTCGGTTTTTCTGTGTGATTTCGTTCCCGTAATGGCCGAATCACGTGCTTTGCTGGTTTCATCTAGGGGTGTCGCGAACTTTTGTCGAACCGGATTTTTTGGTCGAACTTTCGGGGTTCGACTGGGTCGAACCGGTTCGACGAACCTTCGAACTGTTCACCAGATTCGACCGGTTCGACTTTGTGGACAGTGCGGCCAGACCTTGATACAAGCTTGTCTAGGTTTGGAGAATTTGTTTTTTATGCAAAGGGTTATTTTAGTTTTGCGAACAGCTGCAATTAAAAGAAACTAATTTTACTTACTGAAGAAGTTAATAACTTAATGTTTTGCACTGTATTAGCTAAAATAACCAATCAGTGCTGCACTTAATTCATTCCTTAGCCATCACCATCCAATCCGAAGCCAACTGGCCAGCCTGTCACGCATGCGCACACGGGTCGAACCTCAATACAAGGTTCGTCGACCTTTCCACTAAAATTTCAAAAAAGTCGAACCTCGTCGAACTCGACCTCGGCCGGTTCGCGACACCCCTAGTTTCCTCACCGAGTCGCTTCAAAACGTCATTTCACAAAGGCGCGTTTAGGCGTCAGACCAAACGCGCCTTTGCAAACTTTGGTACTTTGTGCTTTGTGATGCGAGAGGTCGTGATGAATGTCGACTTTCAAATTCGGCAGGAGACTCCGGCCGCGTCGTATACCGCGAATGCGTTGTAGCACGAAAAGCGTCCGGGCCACTACACTTCACTGATACGCGGCGAAATCAGGGCACCTCTTTACCTGCCGATCACATTGAACGCCGAGAAGCTGGTTGAAAGGACTGCGCCTCGAGCCCTGGTATATCCAGACAATACAAGGAAACATTGCACCTGTGCATTAATTGCGTCTTAATCACGGCCGGGTCATCGGGCACCTTGCAATGTGTACTTAGTACTTACATCTCGAAACTATGCCGAACAGGTGGAAAGCTCGGACACAGACGCCAGCGGCCAGCCTACGTACTGACATCCCCTGTGACTAAACTTCAGAGCGTGAAAGGGCACTTTTTAAACCTGTAGCAGACGATACCGTTGATACACCCGTAGCAGACGAAATACTCGGCGAGCGCTGGCGGCGCGGACGACCAGCGGCGCAGCGGAGTGATACAAAAGTGCAGGCGAGATCGCGTGACCTATTGCCGCCGTGTGATCGGCTCCGGCCACACGTAGCTTTGGCTGCGCTCGGACGGAAGCTGAAACGAAGTATAGGGATAATTAAACTTGAGGAAGAAAACGAGAAGGGACGGGATGTCGCGAACCTGCCCAAGTTCGAGTTCGACCAATTTCGACTTTTTCGAACTTTCAACGTGATGTTCGACATAGGTTCGACTTAAACTCAACTTCTGTACGCATGCGCAAAAATAAAAAAAAATAAAAAAAAAGTTGACACTACCTGACGCAGGGAAAGCGCAATATTTGTTGAGTGTATTGGCATTGCTGGTAATAACGAAATAATTAAAAGCACATATTTTCGCTTTTATATGGTGTAAACATTGGTAACCATTTTATAAAATATAAAATGAACTACTTTCTAAATTATTTGTTCCCCAAAATTCAAAATATGTGTGTAGAAGCCGGGCAACACTGTACATAAATCGAACTTCTTCGAACTTCATTGAATTTTCGAAGGTTGTTCGACGTCAAAATCGAGGTTCGACAAATGTTCGCGACACCCCTAGTCTAAACTAGGGGTGTCGCGAACTTTTGTCGAACCAGATTTTTAGGTCGAACTTTCGGGGTTCGACTGGGTCGAACCGGTTCGACGAACCTTCTAACTTTTCACCAGATTCGACCGGTTCGACTTTGTGGACAGTGTGGCCAGACCTTGATACAAGCATGTGACGTTTGGAAAATTCTTTTTTATGCAAAGGGTTATTTTATTTTATAAACAGTTGCAATTAAAAGAAACCAATTCTAATCACTGAAGAAGTTAATAACTTAATTTTTTTGTACTGTATTAACTGAAATAACCAATCAGCGCTGCCCTTAATTCATCCCTTAGCCATCACCATCCAATCCGAAGCCAACTGGCCAGTCTGTCGCGCATGCGCACACGAGTCGAACCTCAATACAAGGTTCGTCGAATTTTACACTAAAAGTTCGAAAAAGTCGAACCTGGTCGAACTCGAACCTCGGGCGGTTCGCGACACCCCTAGTCTAAACCCTAGAAAACTGCACGTGACCATGAAGAAGAGAGTGAGCGCGACTCAAACCGGCCGATTCGCTTCTCGATTGCCGTTTTTCGGGCGGAAAGAAAACGAATTTCGAGCCGCGAATTGTGTTCTGAGTAGTCGGGCTCTCATATGTCATGTACAAATAAAAACTTTAGCGAGCATAAATACTCTGTTAGTGTACCTCAACGTTACTAGAACCCTCAGTTGGGAAACTCACCGTTGAAACCTGGGCCGCTGGCGTCCACCGAGACCAAGCTAAATACGACAACAGCGCCACTCTGTATCATTTGTCTTAACTGTGGTCACTTTGAGCTTTTAGAAAGCATGTTTTTGCGTAAAAACCAACGGAAAAAACTCTTTTTGTAGTAACTTTTATTAGAGTTTAGTACAAAATGATTGGCGCGTGTTGTTTTCTAAAATATTTAGTTTGCAAGTGTTACAGTACAATTAATATTGTTTTTATACAACCGTGCCTTAGCGGTGATTTCAGGTAGCGCGTCCCGAGCTAGGCGCATATTAACCTCAGTAGTATTTCGCGGCGCGTCCGCTTGGGAGTCGGGGGTTGGCACCCCTGAAGCCCTTTCCACAGTATCTCTTCTGGCCCCAAAATGGCCGATTAAAACCAAAATGGAAGTCACGTGCAGTTCCTCGAGTGGCCACTGCGGGAGAAATGGCGGCGTTGTGATCGCCATTAGCTCGGTTCTGGAGGACGAGTCGGTGCCACTTTTTCAGAGCAGTCTCTATGGCAGTTTCTCAACTGAGTGGTTTAGTAACGTTGGTGTACCTTTAACACTGAATTAGTTTATTCGAAGGTTAAGGTTTACAGTTTACGCGAACTACTAGGTAGCGACGGAGGGCATGAGAAGTGAGACGAGTGAGAAAAGTTTATTAGGCTCGTGGGCGCCGCCATGTTGCCCAGTGTTTCGAGCTGATTGTGCGATCACCGCATCATCTCGTCGCGTTTGAGGGTGCTCTGGGTTCTTGTTTAGGTTTACGTTGGCGCTGTTGTTGATGTTGAGAAACGTCTTTATTGAACGAAAATATTACAACTGTACACTACGATATTGCCAGTATGGACAGAACGAAGATAGGTCAAAAGAAAGATGGGGAGGAAGGGAAGGCGTTATAAATCGTTTTGCACTCTGGACTTCTCAACGTTGGTATTTCTTCAAGAAGTTGAGCAGTAATAACAAGATTTTCTTGCGTTTGCCTTCTTGCATTGTTGGCTGAATCCAGCCTTGCATGTTGTCGGGTCGGTCTCCCGGTTGTAAGGCTTCTGTCGCCTCCCGGCCTCAATCCGAAATCGGTCCAGGGCTTTGCATTGCTTGCATTCCCGGACGAGATATTTTTCATACGGGTCCCTATCGTTTCGCAGGCAATTTTTCGTACGCTTCATGGACACACGTTTCGTCGACACTTACGTTTGACCGACACTCGTTACGCGAATTGCACGCTGTAACGATATTTCGTCGCGCGCGTATCACTGGGGCACGTATTAATCTACCCGGCCCATCCGTTCCTGCCGCTTCGTGGCGACAGCCTGACCTGACGCGGCTCATTACAAGAAAGAAAAAAAAAAACTAATCTGAGCTGTCGATGAAAAAGATCTGTCGATGAAACAGTCTGTCGATGAAAAAAATATCTCGATGAAACATCGCATGTCGATGAAATGCCATTCGACGAACTGATTGCCACCGGGCACGCAATGGTCGTGGGCCTGTCTTCTTCGAACGATTCATCCGCGTAACAGCATAGCGCGTCTTGCACTGGGTTAGCTTCGGGGTTCAATCTTTTGGGTAGGGGTCCCGTTTGTACCATGTCGATTCGCTGGCATGGCAGGCCATTCGTTCGATGGCCATCCCAGTAGTCTCGCGACCAACGTTACTAAAACACTCAGTTGGGAAACTCGGCCTTGAATCCCCGGGCCGCTGGCGTCCACCAAGACCGAGCTAAATACGATAACAGCGCCACCCTTTAGCGACGAGTTGAAACATGAAACTTGCTTTATATAGCTACTGCAAGATGGCCCTGCGAGATGGCGCCACCGGCCCTTCTGTGACTCGACGGAACCAGTAAGTGCAGCCGTGCAGTTCACGGAGCGGCCGCTGCGAGAGAAATGGCAGCGTTGCGATGGCCGTTAGCTCGGTACTGGGATAAGAATCAGCGCCACTTTTTCAGAGCAGGCTCCATGGCAGTTTCCCAACAGAGTAGTTCTAGTAACGTTGCTCGCGACATATTCCTTGTTTGGTGTTTAGTTTTCTGCATATGTTCCTGAGCTAGAGCCATGTCCTTGAGTTTGGAGAAAGGCATTATGTTGAGTTTTGAGGTCCTCGTAAATTTGAGTGAGAAGGCCTATTGTGCCTCTTTTGGCATCTTTGAGTAGTTTCTCTAGCTAGTCCCAGTCAACGAAATAGAGGGCCTTAGAGCGATAAACTGGCAGCTGAAAGTGACCCCCGATTGGCCTCTGCCATGTTGCACATTAATATTTCCTAGACACGTGACCTTGTAGTTTTGCGTCCAGATTTTAACGAAGTACCGCGCACAAATAATTGCTTATTGATCTTTAATAACAGTACCGACAAAATAGGTGATGTTTCGTTTTTTTTAAGTCCAAAATGTGATTTTACAACAAAAACATGGGCAGCTTCGCAATGCCTCCACTAAATGCCGTTAGCGGCGGTACAATATTGATCTCTGGTGTGGCCGTTGCGGTGAGCGGACGTGTTTCCTGGTTCTCCTCGACCATCCGAAGCTAAGTGCCAGTTTTTCTTCTTTTCTCTCTCTTTTTGAGAGTTGATAGGAAGTGACTAGGCGGTAGCAGTGTTAGGTTTGAACAGCAGCAGTTGGGATTAGTAGAGGCTACTACTAAGTAGTTTCGTAGGCTGTTTGAATTATTGGCGGGAAGTGACGGTTTGTTCCCGGTCTAGATATGGGTCTAGATTTGGGTCGGCAGGACAAGGGTGGGGACGAGTTGGTGCAGTGTGAGGGGTGTGGGCGGTGGTGTTACCTAGAGGAGACCGGTTTCGGGAGTCTGGAGGAGGCGAAGGGGATGAGTTTCGAGTGTCGGCTTTGTGTGAAGCTTCAGCAGGTAACTGGGGAATGGGAGGGTAGAGTTCGGGAGATTGAGGCCGAGCTTAAGGCAGAAGGAGAGAAGCGGGTGGGTCTCGAGGCCCAGGTTGAGGAGCTGACTAGGCAGCTTAATAATGAGAGGGAGCAGCGGGTCGGTCTCGAGAAGCAGGTGGAAGAGCTGGGGGAAGTATGGAAGGCGGGTTTAGAGGAGTGTAAGAGGGAGTGTGACAGTAGGGTAGAGCGCCTGGAAGGGGTAATTCGAGCGAGTGAGAGTAGCGAGGGAAGAAAGGAGGAAGTGTCAGTTCTAGCGGGACGAACCGCCGGTCCGCAGGCTGGGGTCGCTGGTGGTCAGGAGTCCAGCCTGTTGACCGGCGGGCCCGACGACGCTGGAGAGCTAAGTGTCCAGCTCAATAGCGCCTTCGAGCAGCAGGCGTCGGGCAGTCAGGTGACAGCAGATAAGTCGCAGGACAAGGGCGCGCAGGTACCAGGGGGATCTAGGGTACTGGTAGTGGGGAGCTCTAACGTAGCACGGGCAGAGGGTAACCGTAGAGGTCCAGCCAGGGAAGTGTATGGTGGATGCTATGACCGCAGCACGTGAGGGGGTGTGGGATAACCGGGAGGGAAGGAACCTAGTAATAGTTCACGCGGGGCTTAATGATGTGCTCCAGGGTAGGAGCCAGAACCTCGGAAAGCAGCTAAACGTGGGAATGCGTAAGCTGAGGGACGTGTCTGAGAATGTGCACGTGGTTGTGTGCACCATTCCAGAAGTTCGGGGGCAGTCCGGGGTAACGGAGAGGAGGGTTGTCGAAGCCAACAGAGTAATTAAGGGTATGAGTCGACAGCTTCGGTACGACGTAATGGAAGTAAACAGGGAAGTGTACGAGGCTGGCTCCCGCCCTTTTGCAGATGGCATTCACTACAGTGAGGCCACGGGTTACAGGGTGGGGGATAGGATGGGCCGCACGGTGACTGCTTTTTTGGGGGGACCGAGGGCCCTGGGGGTACTGAAGTAACTGAAAACCCAACAAAGTCAGGAGAGGTACCCAGGGTTAAAAAGAGGAGAAAACGTAAGAACAGGTATAAACAAACAACACAATCAGACATTGGATATATTAACATGCAGGGTGGTAGAAATAGGTTAAAATGGGAAGAGGTAGAGGAGCAACTAAGAAAGGAGGATTTAGTGGTGTATGGGTTTGTGGAAACACATCTCAGAAACATGGAGCAGCCACCTTGCAACCCTGACTATGTGTGGGAAGAATGCAACAGAACGGAGGGAACGAGGAAGGGAGGTGGAATTGGAGCATTTATTAAGAAGAACATGAACTTTCAAAGGATCAGAAAGGAGTGCGCCGAACACTTGTGGCTGAAAGGAAAAGTCGCTGGGGAATCAACACTCCTTGGAGTTGTTTACTTATGGACCGGGAAAGGTGCTAAAGAGGAAAACAGAAAAATGATTGATTGCATATCAAGAGACATTAGTGAGCTAGGGGAAGGCTCTGAAATAATTATTATGGGAGACATGAATGCCCATATCGAGGGTCTGGATGGGTATACGGACTCAACTGGAAGCATATTACTAGAACTGGTGGAAACGCATGACTTAGTTTTATTTAATACCAGTCAGAAGTGTGACGGGCACATAACGTGGGAAACTGGCAATCTACATTCAACTATAGATTACGTACTTATGTCACACAAAATATATGGTAAGTTACAAGTAATGAAAATAGATGAAGAAGGTTCCAAAAGTCTTGGTAGTGATCATAAACGTATTAAGCTGAATTTTGCCAGAGAAGTAAATGCTGAAACTAGACAACATAATTCAAAGCAGACTTTCTGCAGCGACAAAGAGTTGGAAATGGTTGCTGAAAGAATAGAGGAAGCAGTTTCAGGGCAACGGTATACAGATTGGACCTATGAGAGCCTAACTGGGCTTTTTGTTCTGGAACTAGACAAAGTTCAGAGTAAACGAAAGGGGAAGCGAAGACATAGACCAAAAAGCTGGTGGGACAAAGAAGTGAAGCAAGCGATACAAAAACGTCAGGAAGCCTCTAGAGAACACAGGCATTCCAAGCGTAGTGGGGAGTCGGAAACGGAAGTAAAAAGAAGATGGGACACTTTTATAACATGTCGCCGAGAGGCATCCAGTTTGATCAATGCGAAAATTCAGAGAAAGGGTGAAGAATGGATGAGTTTTGGGAGCACTTGAACTCACTCGGTGAAACGACGCAAGCTAGACAGAGGTTCATACTCTCGCATCAGGGAGATCAATTAGAGGGAGATGATGCGATACAATATATAGGAGCAGTGATGGAGGAGAAATTTCGGGAACGGGTACATGTGGAAGATAGCAGAACCGAAGGCAGTATAAGTCCAGCTTTTGACATCGCGGATTTTGGACAAAGAGAATGGGAAAAGGCGGAACGAAGAGTCCCTAGTGGCACGTCGACAGGCACAGATGGTATCCCAATCAAGCTGGTGAAGAATTTGGGTCCTAAATCTAAGGCAAAACTAAGGGAGGTAGTGAGCACTATGGTAACAAAAGGAAATATTCCAGATGAATGGAGGCTTAGTAGGATGAGTATGACATATAAGGGAAGGGGAGATAAGTCTGACATTAGGAGTTATCGTCCCATAACCGTGACACCAGTTATTTACAGGTTGGTAATGCAGATTATAAAGAACAGACTGGAGGAATGGGTAGATTGCGAGGGCATACTGGGCGAGTTGCAGAACGGGTTTCGGAAACAAAGAAGGTTGGAAGACAATATATTTTCTCTAACACAGTGTATAGAAATAGCGCAAAAAGAAAACAGACAGCTCTGGCTGGCATTTCTGGATATCAAGGGTGCCTATGACAATGTGAACCAAAAAACTCTGTGGGACATAGTAGAAAGCTTAAACCTAGATGAAGGACTAACAGCAATATTAAGGAACATTTACAAAGATAATAAGGTGATTATAACATGGGAAGGAAAGGCAACGGGGAAAATAGAGATAGGACGAGGCCTTAGGCAGGGGTGCCCGTTATCGCCTTTGCTGTTTATGTTGTATCTGAGAGGATTGGAGGATAGACTAGAGAAGAGTGGGCTTGGATTTGACCTTTCGTACAGTAAGCTAGGACAAACAATTCAGCAATCCTTACCGGGACTGATATATGCGGATGATATCGTACTAATGGCTAACAACAGGATAGATTTGCAGGAATTAATGAGCATCTGTGGTAGGGAAGGAGAGGAATTAGGTTTAGAATTCAGTAGTGAAAAATCAGCAGTCATGATTTTTAACAATGATGATGTTGAGAGACTGAAGATACAGAATATTACAGTTGAGAGAGCTAGTAAATACAAGTATCTAGGAGTATGGATATGTGGTGGTGCAGAATATCTCAGTGAGCATGAAAAGTATATAATAGGTAAGGGCAACAGAAATGCGGCTGTAATGAAAAATAGAGCACTTTGGAATTACAACAGGTATGAGGTGGTGAGAGAGATTTGGAAAGGGGTCATGGTGCCTGGCTTGACTTTTGGAAACGCAGTGCTATGCATGAAATCCGAAGTGCATGCAAGACTAGAAATAAAACAGCGTGGAGTAGGTAGGCTGGCTTTGGGGGCACATTGCAAAACACCAAACCAGGGAGTACAAGGAGACATGGGATGGGCGTCATTTGAGGGCAGGGAAGCTGTGAGCAAGATAGAATTTGAGGATCGGTTGAGGCAAATGGGTGGGGAGCAGGTCTCAGTTAGAAGAAAGTTAAGGCCACAGAAAGAGATCGGTGGCTAGAGGAATGCAGACAAAGAAGGTCTGGAAGGCTATAGATTAAACAAAACAGTTATTGCCAAAGAAAGCATTTATGACAATTCTAGGGGAAGCTCGGTTGTTTGAGAGAGGACAGGTGTTTTGCGAACCAAACATACAGAGCGAAGTACCAGGAAATGGACACAGTGTGCGCTGCTTGTGGAGAGGAGGACGAGACGGCTGAGCACTTGATACTCTACTGTAAAGGGCTTCACCCTATGCATACCGAAGACAACATAGATTTAATAAGGTCATTGGGTTTTAGAGACAGCGAAGGAAAAGTGGATTTCAAGACAGTAGAGATTACCAAGCAAAGATTAAGTGAATGGTGGCAGAAAGCGAGAGAAAACTAGGCATTTCTTATTAACCTGATGGCAAGGGGATTTTATAGCCTCACTTTCTTTTCAGTACGGAGTGAATATAGTTTTCACATTTAAATATTCTAAGCTTAAAGGGTTAGACAAAATGGCTAGGTGGCGTAAGCTACCGCCCGATCCAAAGGGCTCAGCCGTATTCATCCATCCATCCATCCATCCATCCTATTGTGGGGTTTTATTCGGAGCGGGACACTGATCGCCGGGGCTAACAGTATTGAAAAAATAGTTCATCATGTTTTTTACAGCGATCGCGATACAAACCTCGGCTTCGTTTTGCATAAAAGCCCCAGGATTTGGTGTGGTCACATATCTAGTGGTCAAAATGGTACAACATGGCGGTAGCCATGTAAGGCTCACTTTTGCCTGGTGAACGGTGTACCAGTTTATCGCTCTAAGCCCCTCTACCTCGTTGGCCCCAGTGATGAACGGATGGATGAGGCTGAACCCTTTGAATCGGGCGGCGCCTTGCGCCACCAAGCCAGTGTTGTTGTTTTTTCCTCAAAATTTATTTAACAAAAAGGTATATATCTAGAGATTTATTCTTAAAAGCCATATACAATCCGTACGACGTTGGCGCCTCTATGCAACCGGGTGCACACACCTTCTGCCCTACGGGTCACCCGGAAGGGAATAAGAAAATATTCATCGTTCCCTCGATCTATGCCACCAGTCAGATCTTGGTTATCTCCACCTCCCCCCTGTCTATTTTCCCCTCATTATCCGTAAATCCCAGTGCGTTCGTTAAATTAGTCGTCTCTTCAGCAACAATAGGGTGAAGCCCCTTACAGTAAAGTATCAAGCGCTCAACCGTCTCCTCCTCCTGTCCCAAGCTCCACACTCTGTATCTACTTTCTGATATCTAGCTCTATATGTCTTAATCCGCAACACTCCCGTCCTCGACTCGAACAACAAAAAGCTCCCTCTTGAATTGCCGAAGATGGGGTCCTCAGTAATGCTCTTCTTAAACGGTCTGTTAATTTCCAAGGCCGATTTAGTCTGCATGCCTACTTCCCATAGATTCCCGTGATCCTTTAACTCTCTTCTTAACCTTTGTTTTCTCATCCGCGTCCCTGCTATTGCCGACATATTTAGATGGAAGTTTATACTAGTCCGCTTTCTTTATTTTATGTCGATGCTTCTCATGTATAAATAGCTAAGAACTCTTCGTGCCCATCGCTCTGCCTCTAATTCTTGGAGCCTTTCCTCAAACTCTATCTTACTGCTAAAGTCCCTGCTCTCGTATGAGAACCATCCCATATCGCTTTGTACACCTTGGTTCGGTGCTTTACGATGTGCTCCCAGACCCAATCTACCTACTCCACGTTGCTTCATTTCTACCCTTGTCTGGACGTACAGTTTTATGCAAAAAAAACTGCATTTTCAAAAGTCAGGCTCGGAACCATAGCTCCTTTCCAGATCTCCCTCACCACCTCATACCTGTTATAGTTCCATCACAATGCCCTATTTTTCCACAGCGCCGTGTTTGTCTTCCGTCTTCTACTATGTCCGTGTCCCTGCGCTGTTTTTTGCCCTATTTTTCGCTACAGCTGCATCACTGCTGCCCTTACCAATTACACATTTTGCATGTTCATTGAGGTATTCTATGCCCTCGTTAATCCGTACTCCTATATATACTTGTATTTATCGACTCGCTCAAACTCTAATCCTTGTATGTTTAGCCCTGTAATTCCGTCATCACTGAACACCATGTCCGCTCATTTGTCACTGCTGAATTCTAAGCCTAAGCTGCGACCCTCTCCGCACATATATGCATTAGGGACTGAAGCTCTGTGTTGCTATAGGCCATTAGCACTGTATCATTAGCGTAAATCAGACCTGGTAATGGCTGTTTGATCTTCTGGCCTTGCCTGTCGTGTGAAAGGTCAATCCCAAGATTGCTCCTTTTCAATTTTTCCTTTAATCATTGCATATACAACAACAAAAATGGCGACGAACGGCATCCCTGTCTAAGACCTCGTTTTATCTCGATTGGCTTTGTTCTCTTTCCTTTTCATGTTATTAGTACCATGTTGTCTCTGTAAATATCCCTTAAAAATTTCAATATTTCGTCATCCACATCTAAGCTCCTCATTTTGTTCCACTAATTGCCTTGAATGACATTGTCATAAGCCACCTTTATATCTAACAATGCTTAAAAAAAAAGTAGTCTTTCTTCCTTTTCTGCTACGTCGATGGACTGTGTTAATAAAAATAAATTGTCCTCCAACATTCTTTTTTTTTTCGGAACCCATTTTGCAGCTCTCCTAGAACATTCTCATTTTCTAGCCATGCCTGTAACTTTTCCTTGATAATCTGCATTGCCAACCTGTAGACTACTGATGTTACTGTTATGGGTAGACAGTTACTTATTTCAGCTGTGTCCCCCTTTCTCTTGTACATTAAACTCTTTCTGCTTAGCCTCCATTGTTCCGGGGCAGTTGCCTTTGTGATAATGCTACTTGCTGCAGCTTTCCTAATGCTTCCTTAGATTTGGGCCCTAGGTGTTTTATCAACTTTATTGGTATACGATCTGCGTCTGTTGATGTACCCGTTGGTACTCTATATACGTGCTGCCCTTTCCCAATCTTTTTTTCTGATAGCCTCAACATCAGTACTCGAACTATCCTTCACTGGTGAGGCGCTTCCTATATATTCCATTGCCTTATCCCCTTCAAGCTGATTACCCTCAGGCATGACAATATATTTTTGCTCTGACTTTGCTTTATGACTCACTGAATTCAAGTGGTTCCAAAACGTCCTGGTTGTATTCTCCTGGGGATTAGCGCGGCCTGATGATGGTGCGGGCGATGGCTTCGCCTGCTCCACATTTCTTGCCGGCCCTTCGTGGGATGTTCGTACCTTGTTTTCAAGCTTCCGTAATTTTGCGGATCCAGTCGATGGGCTTGCGTCTGATGTTGACGCTTATGCCCAGTATGGAGTGTTCTTCAGTTCTTTCGATATCTCTGCCCGTCAAAGTAGAGGTCGGGGATGTACTCATAGGCTTCTCCAAATACCATGAGCTTCGTTTTTTTCGGCTGAGGGTTTCATCCCTGCTTTACCAGAAATTTTTTTATGACTTCCAGTCCTTTTTGCAGCGCTTCGGTCTGCTGTTGTAGCGTTCATTCTTCGGTGCATACGGTCACATCATCCGCGTATTTGGTGAATCTTAGTTCTTCGATTTTATCTAATTCCAAGGCCAGGGGTGACATGCATCGACACGTTGACTAGTTCTGGGGTTTTACCAAGTCCTGGGGGACGCCGATTTTGTTCTCCTTGAATCATCTGCTTGTCGCCAGATTTGATTACGTATTTCCTATCCTCGAGAAAGAATGTAATCCCGTGCGCTACATAAAAAAAAATGCTTACCAACATAAAACAATTTTTAGCACAAAACATTCTAAATACTCGAATACAAAATTTTCTAACGGTTTGTCATTCCCCACCGACCAAAGGAGACAACAGAAACTTGAACCGATATAATCCACGAAAGATATTGCTTTTTATTTTTTTCTGGAAAAACCGGGAGAAATAAGGGCGCAGCCTGATTCACATTCGTTTCCAGGGAAACAGATGAAAGAAGGGGTTCAAGAAGGGTAACCACGAATAGGCATGGTATCGCTCAGAGCGAGTTGCGATACGAGCGGAGCGTTCACTATCACCAGGAGTGCTAACAAATGAAGATACGCCTCCGGAGGACTTCAGATCAAGGCTGAGGGCCCCCCAGCGTTGATAACAGTTTAAGAGACGAAATAAACATGAGCGGTGTTTCGTTTACGAGAATGAAAAACATTCAGTGAAGTTTCTTTTCACCAGGCGGCGCTAGGAGCGAACGCATAGAACTTTTGTAAAGCGTGCAGCGTCGTCCGCGGCGCCGAAGAGGATGTTGGGAACTGGCTGTATAGGACTGGCTGTGGGCCTGTGACAGATGACGGATGCGACCTATATACCCCCCTCTCTCTCGCTCACTTCAGAGTCACGTGGTAAATGTTTCGAGGGCAAAAGGGAGCATACAGGAAGTCCTCATAATTCACTGCAAGCTTCGCGCGCGTCCTTTTGGGATATTTTCGAAAGGTCCATCGATGTAAATTCACGTGTCAAACTATACGAAGTTTTAACTTTTAAGGATAAAAGAGCACGATTCCACGGGCAGACCAGTTAGTTATTGTTTTCAGCATAATGGACAAAGTTCGACTTCCTGTGCAAAAGCGACGCCATATTGAACCTCGTCTTGCTTTATAAGTAGGGTTTGGAGTTTTCGGTTTAAACCGATAAAAACCGAAAAAAGTACGCCGAATTAATTTTCGGAAATTCGGTTTTAACCGAAAAAGGTCAGTTTTTAGGTTTGGAGTTTTCGGTTTAAACCGATAAAAACCGATAACGGTAAGCCGAATCCATTCTTCAAAAATTCTGTTTTAACCGAGAATGGTCAGTTTTTTAGGGTCGCATCGAGATGGGCGGGGGGAGGGGAGAGAGGGCGTTGCAAGGTTCGACATTGTGTGATCCCTTCGTGATTGCCCTAAAGAGGTCTTGGGTTGTCCTTCGCAGGACATCTGCGTTCTTTCTGTGATCGGGCATAGTGTGTCAAGTTCCTGGTTCTAAAAAAAAAAAGTTCGGTGTGGGCTAGTACAAGGTTTTTAGCTTCATGCAATAATAATAATAATAATAATAATAATAATAATAATAATAATAATTTGTTTATTTAATGTGCCCAAAAACAACCACGCGGGTCTTCACATTGGCGCACACAAGACAAAAAGAAGAAACACAGCACACGCACATCTTCAATGTACAAATTAGCATGACTACAAATAGGTCGCACACTTCACACAAAATGTAATAGAGTTTCAACTTTCAACTAGACTTGCCAAGTTCCGGCGAAAAACGGGGAGATCTGTGAAGATGTCCAAGCTAGACGATGCGATTGTATTAAATGAAATTTGCATACGGGACACTGGTGAGAGTTTAGACATGAATTGAACATAAAATTCAGTAAAATTTCTGGTAACGCGACAAGGAACATGAAAATCGACAGAATTCAGAAGTTGATTAGCATCAGTCCAACCATTTACCACCCTGTGCAAAAAAATCAGATCACGCTCGAATCTTCTATTTGACAAAGACTTAAGTAAAACGCTCTTAAGAAGAAATTTATAATCATAATAAAAGCGACGCTGAAAGTGTCTATCATACAAAATGCGTATCATTCTTTTTTGCACTGATTCAATACTTAAAGACTGTGTGCTTGTTAGGGAATTCCAAACAACAGAAGCAAATTCAAGCCGTGAACGGACTAAAGCACAAAATAAACGAATCATACAAGCAGGGCGTCTGAACTTTTGAGTTATACGAGATATGATACCAAGAGTTTTCATCGCACGGCCAACAATAAAAGAAACATGAGCATTGAATGACAACGCGCTATCAAGGCACACACCAAGATCTTTCATCACAGTCACGCGTTCGATTGGAGTTCCTCCCAAAGAGTAAGTAAAATGCATAACAGTGTGTCGTCTGCTCAAAGAAAGAACCTTAGTTTTGGTAGGATTTAGGAGCAAATTATTCGCCAAAGACCATTGCAGTATGTTATTCACTTCGTACTGAAGAGCATTACAATCAAGAGGAGTAGCAACGCGCATAAAAATCTTAATATCATCCGCAAAGAGTAGGAGCTCAGCTTTTTTTACACATGAGGCTATATCATTAACAAATACCAGAAACAGAAGAGGCCCCAGAATAGACCCCTGGGGAACACCGGAAGTTGAGTAAAATAGTTTAGATGGGACACTAGAAATTCGAAAATGATTTGTGCGACATGACAAGTAGCTTTGAAACCAGCGAAGTAGTTCAGAACAACAACCGTATAACGATAATTTGTGGAGCAATAACTCATGATCAACTTTATCGAATGCTTTAGACATATCAAAATAAATAGCATCTACCTGTCCCCTGTTCGTAATGATTGGTGCAGCGAAATGTAAAAAGGAGCACAAGTTGGTTTCAACTGACCGTCCCGTAATGAACCCGTGCTGTGAAGTCGTTAATTTTTGATGAAAGTAATGAGTTTTCCGTTTATGAATAACTTTTTCAAACACCTTAGAAAACCCGCACAATAAAGAAACAGGCCTATAATTACTGACAACCGATGAATCGCCCCCCTTCAATATTGGCACGACAACCGCTTTCTTCCATAACGATGGGAACAAACCGGAGCGAAGTGACAAGTTGAAAATGTGTTTGAAAATCGGTGCGAACAAGTCACCACAACCTTTGATTACAAAGCTCGGAATACAATCTACTCCAGTAGATAACTTCGGTTTAAGGTTTCTGAAACCTTCCTCAATTTCATCCGTATCTACTCTGAAGCCCGATAAAACATCCTGGCAGTTTACTTTCATGTCAATAGGCTGAATAGTTGGCTGACCAACTGTGTAGCATTGACTAAAATAGTCTGCAAAACGGTCTGCCACCTCTGGTGGGGACGAAAAATACTTAGTGTTTCCAGTGGAACAATCCCGCAGTGAAATTTCATGTGCATTGTTACCAGTGTGCTTCTTTGCAAACTTCCAGAAAATTTCGGGGTGGCGGTTCAGACTGCGCTCGACATCATCAAGATGTAACTGTTTATCGCGCGAGTACAATTTTTTGACGAGAGAACGATAAATACTAAATTGAGTGTACCAGAAGTTAGAGCCTGTTTTTTTGAAAATTCTATGAAAATGATCTTTTTTCTTAAGGTACATTTTTAAATCATTGGAAAACCAATCCGGGTAATTAGAAACCTGAGAATTGCGTTTTGGAACAAAAATGCTAATCGCGTCTTGCGCAACTGACGTAAACGCTTCTGTTGCGAGATTAGTATCATCCATTGCAAAAACGGCGCTCCAGTTATAATTATGAAGGTATTTATACATTCGCAAATAATCTCCTTTGCGGTAACAGTAGGCGGAGGGTCTGTTCAATGCTTGCAACTTTCTTGGCAGCCGTATTTGAACATTGAGAGGTGGATGATATACATCCATTTGTACTAGAGGGATCGAAACAGTACTGATTGATTCGATTGGAATATTTGATAACACTAAGTCAAGAACATTGCCAGCGGAGTTTTCGAAACTGTTAAGTTGATTAAGCCCACAAAAATGAATAAAAGATAACAACCCAGCTGCCTTATTCAACGTGATTAAGTTGCCACCGTTTATAACGTCCAATGACCAATCTATTTCCGGAAGGTTAAAATCCCCGTACATTTGAACTCTGTACCTATCGAAGTTTACTTGTTGTTCCAGCGTTTCAAGATGTTCGATAAAAATTGAAGGATCGCATGGTGGAAAATAGTAGTTCCCAATAAGGTAATTAAAGCCATCGGCAGTTTTAATTTCTACCCATAAGCATTCAGAATACGATTCTAGGTCGAACCTTCGATGTGACTCAAGCGAAGAGTGAAGCGCAATCAATACGCCACCACCTAGCTTTTGCCCCGTGCTTATGTAGTCCCTGTCGCGGCGGTAGACATTGTAGTTAGGTGTGAAGTAATTCGAATTCGGAATGCCATCGCAGAGCCACGTTTCCGATAAACAAATAACGTCAAAGTCGGCAGTAATAAGATTAGACATAAACTCATCAGCCTTTGTGCGCAGTCCTTGAACATTTTGATAAAAAATGCTAAGCACTTCCGACATTTACATCTGATGTCGTTTCGAGGTGATAAGTACGAGCATGGTCAAGTTGGCCAAAGAACTGGTGGAAGATGCTGCCCTCCGGCCAAACTTCCGGTTTGTTAATGGCGTCAAACACGGCCTGGTCACAAGACAAATGAAAGGAAGAGTACGAGGGAAATCGAGTTACCATTTTGGAACAGACAATTGACTTCCCGTCTAGGAACGGCTCGACAAACGCCTGGACATCGGCAACCGACGTATCCGGTCGAAGTCGAGATACAAAAAGGGCCATTCGGCGCTGGGGCCTAGCAACAGCCCGCACAGTGTCTGATTTAGCAGTGCCAGTAGAAGGCTTGGCACGTCGTCGAAGCTTGACCTCTGTGAAGCCGTCATTCGTCAAGCCCACGGCCCCACCACGAGAACCTGATGGTGGTGGGAGAAGGACAGTTTCCTCGAGAGGTGTCAAGTTCGAACGTGGAAGAGAAGGCCAGTTGTTCGGGTGTGCAAGGGCGGGTGGTGCAAACGAAGCCTTGCTTGCCGCTGAAGCCACGCGGGAGCATCGAAAATGGTCTTCCCTGCAGCCAGAGGTTTGTGAGTACACGAAATATGTTGTGCTTCAAAACGTCGCATCGTGTCTATTTTGGTAGTCGCATTTGGTTGATTGGCCAATTTTGGATCGGGCAGCGCTTCATCTCCTCAACCTGCCAGCGTCCAGTGTTAACGTTGAGAGGGCATTCTCGAAGCCCAGGGTCATTAACAGGAAAGAATGAGCGTGGATTAACGAGGAGAACCTGGGAAAGTACATATGTGTTTGCTATATTAAGATCAGGTAATACTGATGTACAGAAGGGGAAGTTCCATGTTTTTTGGGCACTGACTTGTTTGTACTTCTGTGTTTTTTTCTTGTTTTTTTACAGTTGCACACATTTGCCAAATAAAGTGTCGATATTTTTTTTAATGCATCTGGGCCGGTATTCCTTCAGGGATCACAAATATCAGGGCTACAAGAATCATCTGATCCAGTGTCCGATAGTGTTTCTTTCATATTTTTTTTTTTTCTCACCGGAAAGAACCGGGAAAATTTTGTGGGCATAAATTTATACCGAAAAAAAACGAAAATTGAATCTTAAAATAAACACCGAAAAAAGTACGCCGAATTTTGAAAAAATAAAAACCGAAAACACGGAACCCTATTTATAAGCAAGGTAAAATGGCAGCTGCCTCCGAAGGTTCCAAACTAATTTTTGTTGATCCGTGATTCTTGTTAATATAATGTTTTGCGTGACTCCGGTCGCAGCTGAAGTAATGAACCATTTTCGGAAATCGCCGGTTCAGAAGGCTTTGGTACGAAAATGCGCGGCCTATTCGCGTCTCCAGCTCGACGCTCGCCCTCCCGCGGCGGAAACGGGAAGCGGTCTAGTGAGGGTCCCCGATTCTCCTGCTCAGCGGGCGCGGCGGAACTGCTCGCGATCATGGCTCGCGAAATGTCATTTCCGAATGCAAACAACACTCATCACTGTCCCAACGTGGGGCTGCAGCCGGTATGGGATTGTACCTTATTGGAGAGTTTTAGTATTGCGTATAGAAGCAAACGCAAGCGCTGTGCGTTTGCGTTAGGGTGGCGTGCTCCACGCTCAGCGTGCGCATCGTTGCCATGCTCCGATCCAAGACCGCAATTTTGGGCTCCGCACACGCGCAGCGTGGAACACGTAAAGCTAACGCAAACACACAGCGCTTGCTTTCGCTCGTATATGCAATACTAAAACTCACTACTGTTTCACCGGCTTCCAACGCCAACGAAACGTGCTGCAATGAATAGACACGCAAGCAGGTAGGCGTTCCTTCGAACTAGAAAGGCTGAGATTGGCAAAACGACGGCGAGCAAATAGGAAAGTAAATAAATAATAAAAAAATATTTATTTATTTTTTTTTTTTTGGGAGGGGGGAGGATTTGGTTTAGAAGGATATTGGCGGCGACTTTGGAAGTTTTGCCGATTGTCAAAAGTCGCTACTTTGATAGCACCCTCAATTAATCCAATTTTACATGAATTTCTCACATTAGCTAGAATGTTGTCATTGATTTAGAGTTTATTTGATAACTTGTTAATTGAAGATGCTGCAATTGGCACCAGTGATGATAATTAGCACACTTTAGATTGTCATACTTGTTCGCGCGTTTGAAATTATATCATAAGCAACTAATTATTTTAGAGCTTGAAAAATTGCGTATTAAAATATCTTATCTTTAATATTTATATTACTATTAATGCAAATCGCGGCAATGTATGCCCCCAATTAACGCCACGATCACAGAAATGAACCATTAACCATAATAATCAATCCTGAAAGGTATCATTTTGTTTTCTTTTTAGCATATGAAAAACTCTGTCATCGTTATCAAGATAGGCAAACAGTCAAACACTGGATGAAATATAAACTCCTATGCGTCACGCGTTGCTTTAACAACACGTACACTTCAGCTGCCTGACTCGGATTCCGTCTTTGAATTTTTCTAATGAGAACAGCGTTTCTTAATTCATTTAGATTAATCATCTAAATACCCAAGAAGCCATTGAAAGGCCCGCAGTTCATTATTTCATATGACAATTACCTCAGCGAGAAAAGGCAGAAAGAACGCACAAATATCAGCACTGATTTTTTCAACAAATAATAATATTCTATGTTACCTCTAAGGTGTATGAAAGGCCCTGTCCTTAAAGGGACCCCGCGAACAACTTCTTTAACAAAATAATTACGGTGTGAGACACACTTCGAGTTATGAAAGAATCTGAAATTAAGACCTATACCGAGAAATTAAAACCAAAATCAAGGTTAGTTTCGGTTTCGCTCCGGAATTAAAACGTACCTCCAGTCCTAAATATTACGCTAAATACCGTTTTTGTTTTCAGCATAAAAAGGTGAACTGCGATCATAACACCCTAGCTTCCTAGTGTTACCAAAAATAATTTGTATCGCTCAGTGAAGCCAGCACAGTCTCAGCAGCCGCACGCATCTCCGACCCTCACTAAACCCGCCATTTTGAAAAACGAATGGCGCCACCTATAGTGAATTGGAGTCGCGAATAGAGGTTGGACTCCCCCAAAGTCTCGTTTGTGCTAATTCTGGCTTATCGTTTGCCTCTCCTTTCGAATGCTCGCATTATTTAATTCAGGAAATCATCGAATCCAGTTTTCCACCAGCTGGCGCAAGTGTTTCCGAAGGTTATGAATTTGGCGTGTGATCTGGAGTGCCTTGTATTACGCAACGCGCTTTACGTGAGCCGTTTCTTGACATTTGACGTCGCACGAGACATTAGAGAACCCGGAATCGGGCCCTTGACGATAAGATAATGGCGCCGTTGGGAGAAAAAAATAAAAAGGGGGGGGGGGGGAGGGGCATATGCAAAGAGGTTTCTTGGCGCTGTGTACGCCGCCGATTGCGATATAGACCCTTTCTTCAAGGGCGCCGCCACCTTGAATTGTCGTCACTTCCAGGATGGGCGAAAACATTGTTTTGCCGTTGCCACGCCAGTAGAAGACACTAGGATATAAGCGTAACCGTCACACATTATCGTTTTGCCTCCCCCTTATTTTTTTACTAGTTACAGGTTAAAACGTTTTAGTATTTTTTCGTCGCCCATACCGGATACGCCTATTAGGTGGCTGGGGACGAGAGTACACTGAAAAGGTCTATAGCAGGGGTGGCCAAGCTGCGGCTCGCGAGCCGCATGCGGCTCTTCGCGTGTTAAAGTGCGGCTCGCGGCTCCCTCCACTACCCCCCTCCACACACACACACACACCCGCCTCCCTCCAGGTCACACGTGCACTTTCCCAAAAAGAGAGATGGAACGCATTTCAGATCGAGACAGGTAGCGGTTTGGTAGTCTTGTGCTGCTGCTACCTTACATACAGTTGGATGGGCTCATTTTCGTCTTCTGCGCATGAGAAAGGAGGTAGCGGTGACGTCAGAACGCCGAGCCCTGATTGGCTGATCGCGACCCCCCTATCTGAGCGTCGTCTGCTCCTTTGCAACGTCGTCTGCTCGCAACGTCGTCTGCGTCTGTCTTACCTTTCCTGCGACTTTCGGAAGTGCAGGTCTTTACGAGCGAGCTCGACTTCGCCTTTCAGAGAGGGCAGACGAAATAAATCGAGCGGTACGTTGTTTTTAACAACTAGCAGACGCGCATTAAGGAGAGAAGTCAAAGGACTCACTGGCGAGGTGTCCCGAGGCACCGAGATTTGTTTCCTAAGAACCGAGAGTGAGCGTGTTAGTGTCCGCAAGTTCCCTCCCAAATACTTTTTCCCTCGTTTCGTGTGCGGCGAGATTCCTCACTCTTTAACGGCGTCGGCGGGTTGGCGCAGTTAACGTCGTCTGCTTTACGTCTGCTAGTCAAAGCGATGGCTGCTTTACCTTTCCTGCGTCTGTCGGAGATTCACCGCTTTTTCACTGGCGAGAGTCACCGCTGCCTCGGAAAACAAGGAGATGACAAGAGGAAGAGATTGAAGAGTTCACAAGGGTCGCGCGGGCATATTCCATTCAGCACGCCAGCCGGTCGTGGGCAGACGGTCTTGGCCAAGGACCGTCGGGGCACCGCTGTGCCTGCTAGGCCTATCTGCCGAGCTCGCTTACTCGGGGTCGGTGGAATCGTGGCCGTTGGAGCATTTCCCGGGTGTTTGTGGATCCAGCGTTCTTGTTCGTCGTGGTTTATTTCAAGTACTTCTTTTTTTCCTGCTGCTTGCAGTCGGGACGCGTGAGAAGAGCACGTACAAAAATAAACGTCCGTTGATCGTCGCGACCCAGTAACTGAGCGACGCTGTCGGCCATGCTGAGTTGATCGTCGTAGGATTCCGTCGTAACCTGAGCAAAACGTACGATAATTTCGTTTCGTGAATACGAATTTGTTCTCACGTTTTGTACGCACTCTTTGGCGTAAGATGGTTTTGTGAATCTGGCCTCTGCACTTCCGCAAGTCGCAGGAAAGGTAAGACAGACGCAGACGACGTTGCAAAGGAGCAGACGACGCTCAGATAGGGGGGGGGGGGGGGGGGTCGCGATCAGCCAATCAGGGCTCGGCGTTCTGACGTCACCGCTACCCCCTGCGCAAGAAGCAGACGAACTTGCCCTCCGCATAGGAAGGATTCATCTTCTGACGGAAGGGAAGGCTGTGGGTGAAGAAAGTAGGCCATGACTGAAAACTTCGAAGGCAAGGTGGCACTGGTCACGGGCGGTGCCATGGGCCTCGGAAAAGCGATCACAAAGCTCTTGCTCAGAGAAGGATGCCGCGCGAGTGGTTCTTCAAACAATCCAAACTCGTGCATGGACAACTTGATCAAGTGCTCGAGCAATGAACTCATTTTACAACTTGGAATGTTTCTCGTAAGCTAACCAACTGTACACGAGATTTTGTTGGTTTCATGCCGAGCTATACTTCGTTTCACCTTCGGTCCGAGCGCGGCCGATGTTATGAGCCGAAGGGCCAATCACAGAGCGTAAAAAAGCGCAACGTCATGGCGTGCTCTCTGCGTTTGACTATTCGGCGGAGGAGCAGTGCACAGGGAAACGGCGAATACCGGCTGGTCCTATCAACTACAGAGAGCACGCCATGACATTGTGCTTCTTTCGCTGTTTGATTGGCCCTTCGGCTCATAACATCGGCCGCGCTCGGACCGAAGCTGAAACGAAGTATAGACAGTTCAAAATCTTTTCTGAAGCGGGCCTCAGGTACATACATATCGAATTAAGAAATGTTTTAATCAGTTTACTAAAACAAATATATTTATAGACTTTTACTGGTTTAGTCTATACTGTAGACAGGGGGCCGCCCGGGGGAGGGGGGGGGGAGGGGACCCGCCCATGACAAAATACTGTATGAGGGGGAGGGGGGAGAGGAGGCCCCAGCAAAATGGAAGATTTCGGGGGGGTGGGGGGGGCCGCATGCACCCCCCTCCCCCCTGTCCTGGATGCGTGCCTCACTGTAGTGAGATTATCTGTCCGTCTATTTTGAAGGTGGGTTCAACTGCGTCGAACCCGTCCTCGAATCGCGTTTTCGAATTTCCCTCGTTGCCCAGTTTGAGAGGTGATTGGCCCTTATGCCCGGTCTGCGCATGGGCACTGGCGACAGCAGCGCCAAGGCAGCGGCATGCCGACGGCAGCGCCACCGCAGCGAGATGCACAAGTGCGTCTCGCTGAATATGTTTTGTAAAAGTATTAAATAGAATTGCGGACTTTTTAATCAGTTTTCACTTTATAGATTTTTTCAACGCTTATCACCCGGGCGAAAAATGCTGAGTCACTGAGCTGTAGACGAATGCGCGATGTCCGATATGCCGCACAGCAGGGCAACAGCGCATGCTCAGAAGGCCTTCCACAGCCCAGCAGACAAAGATGGCAGCTCGCAGAAGGCGATTTTTGGAAAGGTCTATTGGCGGCGTACGCGAACTACAGGGGGCCCTTCTCTAGCTATCATCATCGTCATTTATGACGTCGCGGGTAGGACAGACCAGGACAGTCCGTGCACATCTTGGATCCCGCGACTCGTCAGCTCGCTTCATGCGCTGTTTGGGTAACGCGCGGCAAAGCATGTTTCACGCGTTGACTTTATTTCTTGACGCGATATTTGTAGTAGGACATTTACCAAAGCTTGAAAAGGTTGCACGTGTAGTCGCTCTAACAAGCCCTTTTGGCGCTGAGGTATCGAAGCGCTGGGATGGTGGTGTGCTGTTCTCACCCCAGTACAAAACGCTTAAGCGGCCCTCCACTCCTATTTAAGCGTCCACCTTTTTTGAGGTTTCCACGTCTCTTGGGGTTCGGGCAAGCCAGCGGGCACGGAGAGAGTAACTAAATATCAGTGCGTCATATTTTAACCGCACGACGCGGAAACCTCCTCCGCCTACGGGGGCGACCCGCGGTGCCGAAAGCTCGCGAAATGTGACGTCTTTGGTCCTGGGCTTACTACTGGTCAGAGCCGCTAAAAGCTTCTTTTTAGTCGAAATACAAAATATATGTGGCGCGAGCCGTTTCAGTTATGTATAAAAGTAGTTTTAGAGCGCAGCTCTTAGGCGCCCGTTTCTGGCTTGAGCGGCGTCGGCGTCGCCGTCGCCGTCGGCGTCGCCGTCGGGGTAACCGCGCGGTGCATTATGGGACGCGTGACGTCACTGATGACGTCATCGGAATCCGCATCTTCATCGTCATCATCACTGATGACGTCATCAGTGACGTCACTGATGACGTCATCGGCATCCGCATCGTCATCGTCACTGATGACGTCATCGTCACGTGACCCCCCTGAGGTCACGTGACCCCCCTCTCCCCCTCCCCGAGGTCACGTGACCCCCCCAGTACCCTTCCCTCCTCCTCCTCAAGAGCTGCGCTCTAATTCGGCGTTACAGGGAGTTGTAAACGGCTTTCATTTTTGTTCAGCATTTTTGATCAGAAAAGAAACAAATGCAGTTTATAAGGTACGGAAACAAGAAATGACCCGTCGACATTCCCGCTACCAAGCGGTGGAAAAGGCGGCGCATACTAGAAAGGTGTAGTGGGATCAGGCACCGAAGAGCGCGAGCGTAGAAAGGTCCCGGATGTACGCGGCGGCGTTGAAGTCGATGATCCGACCGGTTCCGAGCGTTCCGAAGGCCTTCGGCGAGCAGCTTTGGCCTGCGGTTCGACCCCTTGGCGGTATGGCGGCGCGAAGTGGCTCCCCTTCTGAACTGATCTTTACACCGTGTTTGCTGTCGTTTGTGGCCAATGAAGCGTCATGC
Organism: Ixodes persulcatus; assembly: GCA_013358835.2. Taxonomy (NCBI): domain Eukaryota; kingdom Metazoa; phylum Arthropoda; class Arachnida; order Ixodida; family Ixodidae; genus Ixodes; species Ixodes persulcatus. Next base: position 447,692 of record JABSTQ010011569.1, read on the forward strand.
CGAATTAGTGCTTAATCGCGCAGCAAATGTAATGCGAGCCGACCTGGCAGCCCGCTTCGTACAGGCTATCTAGAACATGCTTTAGTGGCGCCCTCTCGAGCCGTCGACACGGAGTGCGGCAGCTGTGAGCGCTCGCTGAGCTCACTACCCCTCCTCTACTTCAAGGCCACTCAAGCAACCAAGGACGTCATGAAGGTTATTTTTTGCTTGTTTTTGTCATTTTAATTTGCCTATAACTTTTAAAATGAAGTGAAATTCGAGAAATTAAAAATTTCATTAAGTTACTACGTTCAGTGCACTCAGGTTCGGTGCAAATTAAAAACCAGTAAAAAAGTCCTTGCAGGGCCCCTTAAATAATAAAAATAGAATATCCAGCGCTTTACCCCCCTACAACATCTACCACGGCGAACAGGGTGCCTTTTTATTATGATTCGGACCAAATAAAACCTAGAAAGGAATGTCTCCTCCAATTAAAAATAGGAAAGGGAAATTCTAGAACCTCTCGCGTGTGTAGCAAACACTTCAGTGAAAGCGACTCCGTGCATCCTGTTCGTTCCAATCTGTTCTGTGAGTGCTGGTCTCTTATTAGTTCCAAGTTGATTCCTTTTTGAATTTTGTGAACCAGTAAGAAAACTGTTGCGTGTAACACGAGCAACATTCCGCCGCTTTGTGGAAACTCCCTACGGCGCCACTCGGGCGATCACGTAGTGCCGCCGTCCCGCCGCCGCGGCATCCGGAGATCAGGTTACCCGAGCCGCCCGTGACGCGAGCAGGCTTGGCCGTACGAAGATTCCTGGGAATAAAGGCAGTTCATACTCAGCCACCGATGGTAGAAGACTGCCTCTATATACGGGCCGAGACGCCCGACTTAACAAAAACATTTCCTCAAAATAACTGGCAGGAAGAAGCGGCGGCTGGCTTCCGCAGTAGTATCAATTAAATCTCTGCATATTCACCCGTTCGACGCGAAACGCGCGAGGTCCCCTCGCGATCGAGGTCAGTTAAATCTAGTAAGTCGGTGACACTTCAGCGTCCCAAAAAATGAGGTATACGCCTACTATGAATTACTACTGTTTGTATGTTTAATATTGCGGACCCCAAAAATTGCGCATAATGATATGATGCGCTTCTAAGCGAGCGATTGATATCCGTAAACAATTCTTGGTGAAATTTGGATAGAACATATCATTCAAACGGCTGAATTTGCCGGGCCATGGCCGACAATTTAAATTGATGGTGAACCGAAATTTGGATTTCAGAAAATGATGCAGGAGCTGTAGGCGGGACGCTACAATCCCTACAACACTACTTGTAAGACGATATCTCGAATCGACGGCCGTATTTTTGGAAAAAAAAAAAAAAAAAAGTCGAGATTGAACGAGGCCGACGAGGCGTGTGACGTCAAGATATCTTGTTTCCTCCTCTCTTCGGTTCGCCCCCTCAAGGCGGCGAGGTGGAGAAGACGCGAGGCCGTTCCCTCTCCTTCTCGACTCTTCCCGAAGAAACAAGACGTCAACATATCTAGCTGTCAAACGCGCTTCTTTTCTTTTCTTTTTTTTTTGAAAAATACGGTCATTCGTTCGAGATTTTGCTGTATGAGTGATGTTTTGGTGTTTATAGCCCGTTGCACGCTTTTGCCGTCGTGTTTTGTGGAATCCAGATTTCGGTTCAGCACCCGTTCAAGAAGTTATGAAAGTTTCTGCTTTTCTTTCGAGCAAAAGTCGCGACGTGACAAACGTCTTTGCCACGTATTCGATGCGGAAGGAGCTAAGCGTCAGTCGCTGACGAGCATTTGCTCGTCAAAAAACTGTCGAGCCACACTTGGATAGAAGCGTCGGTATCGGCAGGCTCAATGTAGCAGTGTTGCGGAGTTGCCACTCCGGAGTTGGAATGATTCCGAAATCATTCCACATTTTCGCGACCCCGGAATGGAATGGCGGCAACGTTGAGGGGAATGGAATTAGAGGCCTTTTGCCCGGATTGGAATGGGAATGAAATGGGCCCAGTTCTTTATTTTTTTTTATTCATTTAATTTTTTATTTATTTCTCTTTTTTTTTTGGGGGGGGGGGGGGGGGTTACGTTTTGTTAAACCAAGCCAGTCAGCGAGTCAGTTGCTCAGAAATAAAATGAACGGGAAACTGCTGGCCCTCGTGGAGCCCCAACAGACTAATACGCGAAAAAATGCAATACAAAAAACAAGCGTCAAAGCAAAGGGGGGAGGGCGGGGGGTGGCGGTGGCGCCTTTCACTGCTTTCACGGACCGGCAGGCCGCAGGCGGTGGGCTTCAATGGTGTTACACGAGAGCGAAACAAGAAACCAAGCACCAAGCAAAAGAAACAAAGGGAGCGGCAAAGAAAGAAACCACTATGCACAGCTCCTCATCGTCCTTCTTGTCTTGCTTTTTCTTTTTTTTTTTTTTCTTTTTTGCGACGGCATGGAGAATGCACGAGCGCGCACCGACTGAGATCTGGGAGCGGGGGGCGACTCATAACTCGCAGAGCTCCAATAACTCGTTGACTCGCGCGCCGCCGAAAGATGACAAGTTATTGTTTTCTTATAGTTCGAGGAGCGTTGTTTAGCAGGTTGCCAACCCTGCTGCCTTCCATGTTCATTCGCGCGCACTCCTTTGAAGTGCGAAATCTGGGTTTGCTTCGGCATTAAAACCAGTGTTGGCGGTAACGCGTTACAAGTAACGGCGTTACCGGTAACGCGTTACTTTTTTTTGTAACGTAGTAACGTACTCGTTACTTTTCCAAAGAAGTAACGGGTAACGTACTTACGTTACTTATTTTGAGTAACGTGTAACGAAATTACGTTACGTTACTTTAATTCCTAGAACTTAAAAAAAAATTAAATTTCGAAATTCAGCTGGTGCTGAAGTACAACAGCGGAGTGTGCTTCGGGTAACGGAGGAACTTGTTCACAGCACCTATCTGTACTTCGACATGTTGTGAATAAAATATATTCAAAGTTTCAATCTCGGCTGGTCTTAATTTCTGTGCTAATGAGGGAGGCCGGTTCTTCTGTTAAGTTCCGTGCCAACATGTTATAAATCAGCTTCATATATACTTCCGCGTTTTCTCTTGTAACTATTCGGGTGAAACCCTAAAAAAAAGAAGGTAATTAAGTTTCCGCATGGACATATCTTAACTATGGCGCTTACGCACATATCAAACGTCGAAACAGCAAATGTTTTAGTTCGTGAATAAAAAGTAACGCAACAGTAACGTGAGTTACTTTTTATCAGTAACGGCAACGGTAACGCGTTCCTTTTATTTTGAGGTAACGTAGGTCGGTAACGCGTTACTTTTATTTGAAAGTAACGAGTAACGTATTTAGTTACTTTTTTTCGGTAACGCCTACAACACTGATTAAAACAAAGCGAAATTCACTTCTCTTTTCTCCTCTTGCGCTTTGCTCCGACGTTTGTTTTTTTATACTGCACTTCTACATGTAAGTCTGTCTTTTACTTGGTTTTTGCTCCGATGCTTGTTATCTGTGTTATATGTTTTACATTCAAGTGGGTTAGGGTTACAAGGAAGCTAGCGGATGCACGCTCATTTCCTTTGACTTTAGTCTCTGCATGCCTTGTTTCAGCTTGCGATGGACCACTGCGGACGCTACGAGTCACCCCAGGGAATCCAGCACCGTGCTTAGTAAGATCAGTGCTTTTTTGAGGCATTTAGCCTTTTTTTTGCAATTGTCTATGCGTTTGATAATGTCAGCTTTAGGCTGCTTCTCCGGCAACAACAGGTTGGGCATGTATCGCAATATTATTTCAGCAATACACTTCGTATCTGTATTACTGTATCGTAATACATTTTCTCCACCAGTATCTGTATTCCTGTATCGAAATACATTTGGAATGTTTCTTTTTATCGCGATACAATCAGGATGAAATGTATTTCGTTACATTTCTTGAGAAATATCCCCCCCCCCCCCCCCCCGAATAACAAAATACAAGTCCGAACGCCTTTTTTTTTTTTTGTTTACTTCCGAGGGCGGTCCAGGGGATGCTGATGCATTGTGACTATGCTGACCAACGTTCCTTCCAATTTTCCAAAGTATTTTTCTCTTCTGAGAAATGTTTAGTCGGGACTCGAAACAGGTAACGTGCCAGGAGTTGAGTCGGAGCATCTTCTACCGCAGGTCACTAGATAGGGATTTCATGAGTCATTGTTTACCGGCATCCAATGCCCGCTGCTAATTAGTTAGAGCCTTAAGAAACAGGAAATCAAAGGAAACTTGTTGCTTGGCCTGTGGCCGGGTAGCTGAGTCACAGTCCGTTGCAACACGAGTCTGGCGGTGGTTGACTTGAAATAGTAGGATGACTCACGCAGTGAAGTTCAACACATCTCCGAATGCGTCTGCGCCCGTAATATTGCACGGCTCAAGGGTACGTCATCAGTCGACGTGAACGTGACCCGCTGTTCTGGTGATCCGATAACCAGGAAGGAGGCCAGACTTGACCTCGCTCTGCCGACCCAGACTTTGTACACCCTGCGACTCGTCTTGAGCGCGCTATTTCTCGGAGAGCTCGCACCTGTGCCCGCCATCTCAGGTCTCAATCCACGATTTGGATGACGCTAGGTGAAACTTGAGGACTGCCATTCTTGCGTTGGAGGCGGAGGGTCGGCAGGAAGGACCGTCACAACAGGGATTCCACCGTATCGATTTTTCGACCGTAAAAGAAGATAAGACATGTGCTCCAGGATGCTTCAGGTGATCCACTATTCTCAAAAATTCCAAATGCAACTGCCTGCACGATCTTCAACGAGGTCACCGACAACGAAAGTACGTATTGTCCTTTCATACAGCAGCGTGGGTAAAGTTTCATGTTCAAGGCAAAACCCAGATACAAGAATACTAGTTCTTCTACCGTGACGTCATGTGATCAATGTTGACGGGGCGCCCTAATTGGACAGGGGAGTGGCGATGTTTTGTTTGAATTTAGAGTGACATGGAATTTATTTAGAGGTCGAAGTCTTTTCGCATAACTCGTCAGACAGACAGGATGTCAGAGAAGGACCGCGGTCAATGCTTGATGGAACGTTTTTTGAGCCCATTGAAGACTCCTCTTCGTCCGGAACCACTACCTTTAAGGCGAAGTGCTAAGCCTGCGGGAAAGTAATTTCAGGATAAAAAGCTTCCACTTCAAAGTTCAAGCCTCATCTCAGTTGGCGTCTCAAAGAAATTTGAAAAATGTATTGTATTATCAGTATTTGTATTTCTGCCCTCCCTAAAATGTATTCCTGTATTTGTATTTCCGAAGACGTTTTGCCTCTTTTTAAAATGCATTTTCAATACCTATCGCAATACATTTTTACAGATATATTTGAGTATCAGTATTTTAGCTACTCCAAATATTTCCAAATACATTTTTGAGTATTTCTACCCAACGCTGCAACACAATGTAGCTGTCAAGTGCCATTTTTTACGTTTATGAATTAGAGGAATGGAATGGAGCGATTCAGCCATTCCAGGAGTGGGAATGGGCCCAGTGTCCCCATTCCTATAGGAGTTGAAAGGAATTGAATCGTCGAAAACTCTAATTCCCCGGAATGGAATTTGGAATGGAATGGGGGTGCCCATTCCGCAACACTGCAATGTAGCTAAAACAAGTGAGCGGCGCTTTGCAACACAACTGTGCGCATGCACATCTAAGATCACAGCACGTCATTTACTCTAGTGAATGCAAGACCTTTTTTCTGCAGGAGCTTCCACAGATCCTAGGAAACAAGAATCAGAGAGGCTGTGAATAGCCCTGAAGCACGCCACGCAAGCTGCACTGTGAAGCTCCAGGCTTCTTTTTGGACATTTTAAAGTCTTTTTTTTAATAAAAATTAAGCTACTTTAAGGCGTTGTTATTAATTAGAGATCACTCACGAAATCGTCATATAAATCGTTTCTTAACAGGCATAGCTGCGAAATAAAATAGCCACTCCGTGCTATTACAAAGCGCGTCGTCTGCTCGCATCCTACTTGCTCCGTCACAGGATAGCGCCCGCGAGGTGGCACCACCAAAAACATCTCGTCGCCAATAGCAGGGGTGGCCAAGCTGCGGCTCTTCGCGTGTTAAAGTATGCAAGTATTGTAGTCACGTCGTTATTTTACTAGTGTATAGATGATATTCACTATCCTCCAGCTGAGAAACGCGTGCTGGAGCCGAGGCTTTGCCAACGCGCATTTCACAATTTGGAAATTTTCTTTGTTGGCCGACGATAAGTGAGAAATCGCTGCGCACGCGCTATGGGAAACGCGCTCAACGGCGAGTTTTGTGAATACCGTTAATATCTCCGAATTTGAACCAGGCTCTTTTTAACACAATGTTAATTTCGCAGCGATTGCCTGCTCCAGCTGTCAGGGTGCCTCAATCATTCCCGCTATATGTAGCGGGGAATTTTTTTCCGCTAAATGTAGCGGGGAAAAGTTTCTGCTAAATGTAGCGGGAAATGTTTTTCACAAAATTAGCGGTAAACATTTTCCGTTAAATTTAAAGAAAAAAATGAAAGACGTTTACAGCACCCTGTAATGCCGAATCGGAGCGCAGCTCTTGAGGAGGAGAAGGGAAGGGTACTGAGGGGAGGGTATACCTCTCGTCCCTCGTCCTCACCTTCTCATCCTCCCTGCTACTCCTCCTCCCCTCCTTCTCCTCTTGGTCCACCTCCTTCCCTCCTCCTCTCCCCTCCCCCTCCCTCCCCTTCTCCTCCATTTGGGGGGAGGGGTCACGTGTTCTTGAGGGGGGTCACGTGACCTCGGGGGGAGGGGAAAATTTTCCGCTAGATTTAGCGGGGAATTTTTTCCACTAAATTTAGCGGGAAAAATTTTCCGCTAAATTTAGCAGGAACATTTTCCGCTATATTTAGCGGGAAAAATTTTTCGCTAAATTTACCACGAAATTTTTTCCGATAAATTTAGCGGGCAAATATTTCCGCTAAATTTAGCGGGGAAAATTTTCCGCTAGATTTGGCGGGGAAAATATTTCGCTAGATTCAGCAGGGAAAAGTTTCCGCTATACTCTGTTTCACCTTGTGATGTACCGCAGGAAAGGCTACAAGCGCGAGCTCCTTGCTCTAGGGCACATATTGGCAGCACAAGCTCTCGTGCGTCAAGAGCAGCTCCCAACGCTATGAGCTCGCGCTTCTAGTCTTCTCTGCGGTACAACATAAGGTGAAACGGAGTATAGATTTAGCGGAAAAATTTTTCCGCTACATTTAGCGGGGAAAATTTTCCGCTAGATTTAGCGGGGAAAATTTTTCGCTAAATTTAGCGGGGAAAATTTTCCGCTAAACTTAGTGCGGAAAATTTTCCGCTAGATTTAGCGGAGAAATTTTTCCGCTAAATTTAGCGGGAAATATTTTCCGCTAAATTTAGCGGGCAAACTTTTCCGCTGAATTTAGCGGGAAAATTTTCCGCTAAATTTAGCAGGGAAAATTTTCTGCTAGATTTAGCGGGGAAAACTTTCTGCTAGATTTAGAGGGAAAAATCTACCGCTAGATTTAGCGGGGAAATTTTTCCGCTTAATTTAGCGGGGAAAATTTTCCGCTAGATTTAGCGGGGAAAATTTCTGCTAGATTTAGCGGGAAACATTTTCCGCTAGATTTAGCGGAGAAATTTACCCATCATGCACCGCGCGGTTACGCCGACGCCGCTCAAGCCGGAAACGGGCGCCTAAGAGCTGCGCTCTAAAAATATTCCCGCTAATTTTTTGCGGGGAAATTTACCCATAATGGAACGCGCGGTGACGTCACGAGTGACGTCACTGGTGACCCTTGCGACGTCACACGTGACGTCACGTGTGACGTCATTATGGGAAACGTCCCAAAATGCAACGCGCGGTTACGCCGACGCCGCTCAAGCCGGAAACGGGCGCCTTATGGCGCATTCACACTGGAAGCGGATCCGCGTTCGCGAAGCGGTTGCGGATGCGGCTCGCGAACGACCCCGTTCAGACACACCGAAAGGCGTTTGGCGGTTTCTCGGCGATCACGCGTGATCTTTTGAGACTTGAGTTTGGCAACCCTGTTTTAAAATCAAAATCCACTTTATCCAAAGCCAAAATTCTTCTATTTTTGGCACTCTGAAGATTTTTCTTGGGAATGTTGGCACGCATCATGAGTTCAGGCAGCGAAAAAAGAGGCACGGACCCGCCAAACTCGCCTGTGTTTCCCTCGACTTTGCCCTACTTCGCCCACAAGCAAAGCTCAGCCAAGCGCGCCTTGCTGACTCAGAACAGGATGCCCCCGACCTTTTTTGTTTTTTTGAAGTGGACGCTTCCCGCATGAATAGCTGACCTTGTTTTCCGGATAGAGGGCCAGTTTTACCCCTCGTTCGCTCTTATCATTTTCGACGTTGTGAGCGGTGTGGTGAACCGTGGTGCGAAGGAAGGTAGCGGCAAATGCCCCTCAAAGGGAATCATATATCCCTCCGCCACCTCCGCATCCAATAGCGTCCCATCGTTTCCGTGACGTTGCGGCCAACGCGCGAGGAGGGTCGTGTCTTTCTGTACATATTTGCTTTATCTCTCGACTTTGACTTAGCATTGTGGAAGCCACGAGAGGGAGATTAAGTCTTCCCCCTTCCGATTGAAACAAAGACGACTTTCGGGGATTAGCTTCCCCCTCCGATTGATACAAAGGCTGCTTTCAGGGGCTCGGTTCCTTCTCCGATGAATACAAAGGTCGCTTTCTTAAAAAGTGGGGGTCGGAGACAAGTTGGCACCACTCTGTGGCCATTATCTATCCATTGAAGCGGAACAAGGAGCGTTTCCAGTGAACTCTTCTTTCGATTGCGGAGGGATTTGAAACCGGCGCACCACGCTTGTGGGAGGACCTTCTCCTACCTTCTTAACTTGTAACCGACTATAGCCGGTCGTGGCTTCGTTGGTGGCGGACCCTCCTCTCGTCACTCGCATGTCGATCGAGTCTACTATGGATTACCTCTGCATCGTCTAGTACGTACAATTTATTCCTTGAGTATGTTTCCTTTATTTTCTTCTGTTAGTAAACGTTACAGGTCGAGCTAGCACAAGTACCCTGCCCGCTCCGCGGTAGTGCGTTGGCTACGCAATCAGGCTCACGACATCTCTATCGGCCTTCGTTCTGGTCATGCACGGCGTCGAAAGCTTTCAATAGTTCACGCGACTATCGTGGGTAGAAAAGCTGATGTTTCGGTCGATCAGGGGCGGGTTCCGACGTTCTACGGACGGAGACTAACAAGGCAGCGAGCTTCGGGCTCTGGCACCCGGAATAATAAACAAACTCTTACCCGAACCAAATCACCGGTGCGAAGCCCGTTAAAATTACGAGTCAATTTTTTTTCGCGGCGGATTCAAGTGACGGACGTGAACATCACGTTTCTCCGCTGATTTGTCTGCTGTAACGCTAGGACTACAGCGCCTTGGACGCCTCACCAGCGTCAGGTGCCATCTTGTTTCGAAAGTCACTGACGTCACGTCAGCGTCGCGTTGTGATTGGTTGCCGCCTTGCGGTTCGATGGAAGCGGTTGGGAGAAATCGGTCCCGAAGCGGTTGGCAAAAACGCGCTCCAACCGCTCGATCCTAGCCGCTTTGCGGTTGAGAACGCGCGGATCCGCTTCCAGTGTGAACGCGCCTAAGAGCTGCGCTCTCAAACGGACAAGACAACACAAGTTCTCAAGCGCAGCTGAGTTTATCGACACGGAAGCACCAATAAATGCACTTTGAGACGGAAAAAAAGGAAAGAGGAACCGGAATGGACAGACCACGACTTAACACGACCAACAGTCCCCGTCCGCTATGTTTTATTCGTTCATGTATTGGTCTCTATATTCTGCAAGCGACTCACGAATATGATCGTAACAGTTGGGGTTTTTATCGCAATAAACGTCGCATTGCAGAATGTTTTATGCATTACTGCAAATCAACTTAACATTGTGCCACGCACCAACAGGACTCGTGTTTCTCTTCAGATAGAAACACGCAATCCTTCTAATTAAGTGATGAAAGTCTTCATAGATCGGCCCACAGCTTTTGTTGTTTTGCGTACGCGGGGATTGCCAAACTAAAGACAGCCAAATAAACGAAACCTCTATTCAACCTACATTTAATTGCAACTATTAAAAATGACAATTAGCATACATGGCCCAACCATGTAGATTGATGGTCAATACTCTCTGGAAGTAATTAGCGCCAAAGACTCCCATAAACAACCAAATTAACAACCGTTGCAGGAATCCATTTACTATAAAATGAACATAATCAGATTGTTGATAAAGGAAAAAAAAAACAGAATTCACAAAACTGCATAGAAAAGCAACAACCTCAAAGAATTCGTCTGTCTGATGAAAAACGTAAACCTCACATCCAAACTAAAGATGGCCTGATAAAAGAAAAAATAATAATAATCTTTCATGACGAAAATAATCCCCGAAGAAAGGGAACAATGGGTTACTTGTGCGCGACTGAAAAAATCCGCCTGGTTCCTGGTACCGAACCAAGCACCTCTCCATTTCCAGTGGACCGGCTACCAACTGAGCTAACCAGCAGTTAGACGTTAGAGCAAACGGGTTTTATCAGCTGCCACCAGTCTATACACCAACAAGGATGAACGGCTTGCAGTTTAAGGTTATGATTATAATTAATCATAACCTTAGCGCCTGCTTCTAGGAGCGGGCTATCCTTTCATTGAAATTTTCCGGGTAGTGTTTCAAGCTTGCCACCACCGGATGACACTTTCCAAGCATTTGAAACACTCTTTCGTTCAGTCGGACGACCGCAGAGCTGATAACATGGTGTATAAATGGTGTGCTGTCATAAAAAATGAAAGCCGTTTACAACTCCCTGTAACGCCGAATTAGAGCGCAGCTCTTGAGGAGGAGGAGGGAAGGGTACTGGGGGGTCACGTGACCTCGGGGGGGGGGGGGGGTCACATGACCCCCGATGACGTTATCAGTTACGTATCATTGACGATGACGATGACGTCACCAGTGACGTCACTGATGACAGTCATCAGTGACGATGACGATGCGGATGCCGATAACGTCATCAGTGACGACGGCGACGCCGCTCAAGCCGGAAACGGGCGCCTAAGAGCTGCGCTCTAAAACATCACTAGATAGAACCGCAAGCCAGTAGCCGACGCCCCATATCTTAGCAGCGCCACACAGCGGCATCCGCTTCGAAGGGCCGGGCCGCATTTGCCACTACACCCCTTCTAGAACACTGTAATAGGAACTATCTCACACCTGCGCCGTTGTTTTAACGTGAAACATTCTTTGGTTAGTTTCTTATAGTTTCGTGAAGCCGTGGTCTGTGACGTCACATGACTTCAGTTTCCCCGCTAGATTTAGCGGGAAAATTGGCGTTCACGTGACCTTAGCGCTAATTCAGTTTCCCCGCTAAATTTAGCGGGTAAATTGACGTCACGTGCTACGTTTCACGTAAGCAACGTAACCGCCTATACTACGTTCACCACTCCGGCGTTCGGACCCCGATTTGCATGAAAATTTCCTAAACACACGAACAAACATAGCTGAAATAGTAACCCAAATATTTGTCCGAAATAAATCTTTTTGCAAAGTTATTGAATTTACAATTTCGGTCCTGACCGTGTTTTTCAAAGTGAAAGTCTCTACCGGCAACCAAGAACCTACCAAGAACTTTTTTACTGGCTTTATTTGCACCGAACCTGAGCGCACTGAACGTAGAAACTTAATGAAACTTTTTCTTTTCTCGAATTTCGCTTTATTTTAAATGTTATAGGCAAATTAAAATTACAAAAACAAGCAAAAAAATAACCTCCTTCATGACGTCCTTGGTCGCTTGAGTGGCCGTGAACTAGAGGAGGGGTAGTGAGCTCAGCGAGCGCTCACGGCTGCCGCACTTCGTGTCGATGGCTCGAGAGTGCGCCACTAAAGCATGTTCTGGATAGGCTGTATGAAGCGGGCAGCCAGGGCGGCTCGCATTGTAGTTGCTGCGCAATGAAACACTAATTTGGCATGACACTTCATTAGTCACAAACGACAGCAAACACGGGGTAAAGATCAGTCCAGAACGGAAGCCACTTTGCGCTGCCATACCGCCAAACGGCCAAACCGCAAGCCAAATCTGCTCGCTGAAGGCCTTCGGAACGCTCGGAACCGGTCGGATCCTCGAGCCGGTATCAGGGGCAGATCCAAGGGGAAGGGGGGGGGGGGGGGGGGGGGGGGGGCGGCCGCTCCTCTCAAACAAAGTCGACTCCCCTCCCTCCTCCTCTTGCGGAGGGCAATTTGACATAAGTGGACCCCCCGGTGACATGAAAGAATGGGAGAAGAGTATCCTTACAAATTTTCCCGCCTCCTCCCCCCCCCCCCCCCCCCCAAAAAAAAAAAAAAAAACGGAGTTCTGGATACGCCCCTGGCTCGTATATGATCGCAGCGCCGCCGCGTACATCCGGGACCTTTCTACGCTACCGCTCGTCGGTGCCTGATCCCACTACACAATTCTAGTATGCGCCGCCTTTTCCTACCTGCTTGGTAGCGGGTAAGTCGATGGGTCATTTCTTGTTTCCGTACTTTATAAACTGCATGTTTCTTTTCTGATCTAAAATACTGAGCAAAAACTACTTTTATACATAATTGAAACGGTTCGCGCCACTTATATTTTGTATTTTGACTAAAAAGAAGCTTTTAGAGGCTCTGACCAGTAGTAAGCCTAAGACCAAAGACCTCACATATCGCGCGCTTTCGGCACCGCGGGTCGCCCCCGTAGGTGGAGGAGGTTTCCGCGTCGTGCGGTTAAAATATGACGCACTGATATTTAGTTACTCTCTCCGTGCCCGCTGTCTTCTCCGAACCCCAAGAGACGTGGAAACCGCAAAAAAGGTAGACGCTTAAATATGATTGCAGGGCCCAGAGTATAGCAATTTGCCATACAATTTTTTGTTATTTGGGTTTTCAGGGAAGCTTAATTTATCCATGGAACGGGATATTTACTGATCTTGCCCAAGATTCTCAAGTTATGTTTTGGGCTATTTTCATATTTTTGTACCTTTAATAAGCGAAATGAGAGAGCCAACACTGAGGGGGATTGGGCCCCACTAATTGACCTTATACTCATAGACTTTTATAAAAATAAAACTGTTCTTGATTTAAAAAAAAAAAGATTGATTGATTTAAAAATGCACAAAAGTAGAAATCTAGAAAATTAATTGATTTAAAAGTTCACAAAAGAACAAATCTAGAAAATTCATGAGGAATTTTGTTTTCAAGAAAGTTTTACAAAACATTTTTTTGTTCAAGAAGACCATCTTGAGTCGTGCTCCTTGGGACCAAAAGGCACCTACCCAACGAAAGACTAGGAGCAATGGGGTTGTATTGGGACAAGGTTAAAAATATTTTTCTAGCTTTTAGAAATTAATACTTCATTCAAGCCTTGCTAGTTTGGTGTCTTAGTTAAAAGCTACATATAGGCATAAAGTATATGATTTTAGACCGTACACCTTTTGGTTTGTGCTTTGAAAACGAAATGTTTGCAATATTTTCAATACAAGCGATGGACCAAATTCAGAAATAATTTTTTAACTTAAACATTTTCTTTCTATTTTTGCTTGTTTGTTGTGTGTTCTAAGTTACCTAAAACCGTTGAGTATGTATTTTTAGACCGACCGCCTTTACAGTGGTGGAACTCATGAAATGTACTTGGGAGCAGCCACGGGAGCAGCTGAAACAGCTGTTTTGGAGCAGGATGGAAGCAGGAGCAGCTAAAACTACATTCTGGAGCAGGCTAGGAGCAGCTTAGATCAGTTTTCGTTGCACTTCAGCTTGTGTCTTAGACAAGCACGGGAGCAATCTCAATTGTGCTTAGCAGCACAAATGAACATGAGTGGTTCGGGACCTAGGCAGGTGGGATAACAGTGTAACAGATGCGAAAACCTGAAACTTTGTGAGCCCTAATGAGAACCAAAAAGCAAGTACCATATTTTTCTGACGATAGTGTCCTTGATATTTTCTGAGCGGCTTTCACGTGCTCAAAATGCAAACCAGCACTGCTTATCGCACAACCCACACGCAGGGTGTCGAACCGAAATGTTTTTCGTTCCGGTTTTCGTTCCGGTTCAGGGAAAACGGTTCAGCTCCGGTTCAACTCCGGAGTGAAAAAATAAAGGTTCAAACCGGTTCGTACTCATATGCTACAAAAACAATTGACGGCAGCAAAAGATAAACTATATGCATATTTTATAAACATGTTACATATAAAAAGCAAAGGCTCACATTACTGTGTGGAAGAAACGAGCTAGTGCTGGAGCACCTCGGGGCATGGGTGGAAGCGCAGTTCAATGTCAGGCAGCTGACCGAAGACGCAGGACGTCGTCAAGCATATCCGGGGAAAGACGGCACCTCTCAGACGATAAAATGAATTTCAGTGCATAAAAGGCTCTCTCCACGCTCACCTGGGTTTCAGGCATTTTCAGGGCTACTTGCGCCAATGCGTACAGTTCTGGATCGCGTTCCCTTCTCTCCGACCAAAACTGCAACACGTAAGCTTCCCTTCAGCCGCGGCTCCTTGTCTAGCATTTCCAGGAGGCATGCTATATCAAGTGGGCTACTGGTACCTCGGACGTGCACGCCAGCCTCAAACTCTCTTTTCCTTGAGGAGCGTCTTGCAGAGCGTCTTCCGGATCATCTGGAGCCGCCGCAGTTTCAGAAGAAAGGGTAGAATCTTGCTCGCATTGCAGAGCTGTGATTCGCCTCCAAGTCTTTGTCAAATGCAACGTGGACCGGTACTTTTACTCAGGGGCGAGAAGAAGGCGGTAGCGGGGATCCATGTACACTGTTGCACAGAAGACATCCATGTCAAGAAGTTGTAGCTCCCAGTTTTTTATTGACTGGACCAAGGCATTTTCTAACGGCGACGATATCTTGGAAGTATCCATGGAACATCTCAGCCATGCTCAGGAGAAATCTCCTACAGTGAGCTGTTCCTTCTGCAATGTTCCTTCTGACGGGCGAAGCGATACTGCGAGCATTTCGACTTCCGCCCATACGCCTTCAGTCAACGTGCAGCTTTCTTATTTCGAGAGGAACCCTCCAGCGAAGCCTCCTAGTTCAAGTAGCCTGGTGAGCAAATGCTGCGTGGACATCCACCGCGTTGGACAATCAAGCACTGGTTTCTTCAACCCTAGGCTTCAACCCCAACCAGCCGAGTTGCCGAGCCGAGGGCCTAGCTCGCAGAAAAGCGAGTAAGAAAGGACACTGGTACAGAGCTCCACGCTAAGGTGGACTGCAGCGGACGCTAGCAGCTCGCCTAGCATATCCAGTGCTAAGAGCCTATATTCCCGGCTGAGCAGCGACGCGCGGAACGTGAAGTCTCTTTGTAAGATCAGAGCGCTGAATTTTGAGGATGGCTCGTAGGAATGGCCGCGGTCCATCTCTGAGCATAAGCAACGAGAGTCGTCGCGTCTCTGAACGTGCTTGAGAGTCTGGACTAAGTAGCGGACACTCGCGAGGCGCGCAGGCCGCCAGACGAGAACGCGCGTAGAGGGTGGAAAGGAGCAATGCTGAGAAGAGCCGTGCGTCTTGATGTTTGTGTTTCTGAGGGGAAAACGCTTTGGTCCTTGCTGTTTCTAGCTGCTACCAGAGATCGAAGCTGTTTTGCTGTTTCCTGTAGCTGCAACTGTTGATTGAATCCCCCCTTCCCTTTACGGTGCTAGACTTAAATTTCGGTCAGATTATTACATCCGCTGAGTTATTTTAAAAGCAGATTAGATGCGCCACAGTATGGCAACTAGTGCAGGTCCTAAAACATACATCGGCCTTTGTATCGCTTTCTTATCCGATCAGTCGTATAATGAAATCAAGGCGTTCAAAATAAATTGCACACAACTCTACAAAATTAAAGACAACAAACACCAAACAGGCTTATTAATTGGTCCCTTTTGCTGACGTACGAATTGGGTATGTTTTAGTGATAAATTTGTTTGATGAACCATTTCCGGCCCCCCAAGAAAAGGTTGGGACGAATGTGGGCATTTGTTAAAGAATTACATGTGACCAGAAATCCCGTTGAAGTTATAGTTACTGTGCTCATTTCGTTTGAGTTCTCGAGACAAACTTCATAAATTATGAAGACGGACGTTATGTGAAAAACTGATAATGGAACCTTACAGAGCTTTCCGCTACGTATTTTTCTCGCTTTTTGACTTCCCACATGAACGAAACACCGCAAAAATAATTTATCAGTTTTGCCCAGGAACGAAAAAATAATTATTTCGGTCAAATTCAACTCCGGTTTGCGCGAAAATAATTTTTTTTGTTGCATTTTTTGTTTATTTTTAATGTGACTGTGTTTTTCGCCACGCACTTTTCACGTGACCTGACTTCGCGTATGAGCCGAAAACCGCATGGAAAACATAGCGGTTCCGCTCCGGAACGAAAAAAATTATTTCGTTCCGGTTCAACTCCGGTTTGTGCGAAAATAACGTTTTTTTTCGGTTTTCGGTTCACGGTTCGGATTCGGTTCAATACCCTGCCCACACGTGCTCGACATAGTAATTATATGTGCGAACCACGTCCACGTGACGTGCGTAAGCAACGGACGGGCAGTTGCGCGGAGGAACAGTGCAACAAATTTCGAGTTTATCCTATTGTGCAACTCAATATCGAAGCAGCAGACTACGATAAACGGAGTTATCGTATTCGAAGCGATAAGCAGGAGCATGGTTAAAGTACGCCGAGCAGATCTACCGCCGCTCGCGTGAGAGCTGCTGGTCGGCAAGGTTTCAGATGGGACCGCGTTTTAGATCTATCAAATCACGTTTTGTCTTGTGGGAATGTGGTTCTAACTTCTAACGATGAAGTACTAAAAGGAATCTTTTGCTAATTTGTTTTCAACTGGCTGACGTCCGGATCCCGGGCCGCAGAGCCTCAGACAATCTTACGCGACCTTACCTCGGCCGACTCGCTTAGAGGGCAACTCCGCTCAATTTCGAAGATTTCAGGATGATGAGTGATTTCGAATCAAAAAGCCCTATTAAAAGACACTACGTCGTTTGCTTCGCGAAAAATGGGATATATATTTTTAAATCTAATTTTAAACACGAGCGGAAATCGAAACCGAAACTTTGGCTCAGTCCGGCAACATTGACCTCGGGCCGCCAAGTACATGGCCATCACGTGGTACGAGATGTCACGTGATCCTCGGCCCAACGACGGGCGGGATGGGTGCGGGCGTGTGGCAGGCGCGAGTGTCGTCTGCTCTGCACCGCACTCTTCGCCTCGTTTTGCTGTCTACGGCATTCGACGGCGTCTGCGCAACTGCGGCATAAGTCTGCGCACGTGGTGTCCGTAGTGTGGACGAAACTCCGAGAGACAATAATCACAAACGGTGAGAGGACGACAGTGGTTGTGACGCGAAAGATGGCGGTAACGGCGGGACCACGGCGGGCGGCCGGTCTGCTCCCAGGAAGCGCGCTGCGCAGGCGCGTACGCCAATCACGTGGACACCGCTGAGTGCAGAGAGGCAACGTTGCTGACGTCATGCGCTACGCTCCATCGGAGAAGTAAAAACAAGCAAAAGGGGGCCATGAAGATGACGTTTAGCTCAATGTTGGCTCCGCCCATGCCGTAGCCTTGACTGCGCTGTTGGTTGCGCCTGATTTCGCCCGCTCGAGTCAGCCGATTTCGGCAACTTGGTGAGTTGCAAAGTTTGCCGGACCGTTTAAGAAACATTTAGACAGAACTGCGTCGTAATATTTGACGTGTGGTCTTCCTAGGCGATACTGAAGAGGACTGCATTGTCTTTTCAAAACCAAAAATGAAGCGGAGTTGCCCTTTAACAGCTCATGGTTGAAGAATAACAATCCAGTCGCAGGTGGTGTAGCGAGCGTGTAGCGCTTGGAATCTGACCCCCGAGTTTTTTCGCGCGCTTCCGACTCGGGAAAGGATTGCAAGGCCGACCAAGCTAAACGCGCTCATTGTTGCCAATCGAGTCAATAGAAACCGAAACCAAGACAAAATACAATTTTATTGGCGCACGTTTAGCAATTTGGTGCATAATGACGCGAGGTATTGGCTGTGGCGCAGTTTCCGCAACATGGCGCAGGATGGCGCAGACAAATGCGTCTGGCGCAAGACGGCGCAAATGGCGCAGCCGTTCCACCCCTGCTTTATAATAATATTTCATTTTAACTGAGTATTTATATATATATATATATATATATATATATATATATATATATATATATATATATCCATTTATTTTAGAAAATACACTATCCAAGAGAACTGAAGTTTTAAAACCCATGAGGTCAGTAATTAAAACGACTGATCCTGGAAGACCAGTTCCAAAATGAGTTGGTATTTCTGCTAATGAAGACAAATATGATTGAAAATTACGAGAGTTAATTGTTGAGGCGATGGGATGACCATGCGGGAATACTATGTGGAAATAAACTCGTGACAGTGGGATGCCCGTGATAATGTTTATAGAGGAAGCAAATGTGCGCTATCTGGCGACATGCTTCGAGAGCAGATAAATTTAAGCTGGCTTTTGTTGCAGAGATACTAGCTGTACAATATCATAGTTAGACCAAATGTAGAGGGCTGCGGTGTTTTGGACCACTTCAAGCTAAGGGATCAAGGAATTCAGGTGGGGATTCCAGCATATAATATTCATATTCACTAGCAGCGCAAACAACGTTCAGGTTGATTGGTGTGCACCTTAGCAAGCTTACCTTTATTCATTGCCTACTCCCCAGTAGCTTTCATATCTTCTCGTGAACTCAGTAAACTACACCTTGCAAGGTGTGGTGTCAAAGCAGAAGGGAATGAGGGGGACCCCCCCTTCCTCTTCCTTCCCCCCCCCCCCTCCCCCAAGACATTTTGGGAATTTCTAGGAAACAAATTGCAGGAAAGGGAAGGGTATACATATCTCCCCACTATGAAGGCTGAAGAAGTGGAGCAAGCCAGAGAGGGGCTCTTCGAGTACAAAACATTTGAGAACCATGGTACAGTGAACCGTGTAATCCCGATGAAGCACAAATGGACAGAAACGTTAATCCTTAACATGATTTTTTTTTTAATGAAGACATTGCTCGCTAATACACCACCGCTTTAGCACAAAGCATGAGGCTGAAAATATCACAATTGCCCCTTGAAACGATGACAAAATATAAATGTATCAGCGATGAATACAAAGATGCAAATTAAAAAGAAAGTTTAACATGACTAGTAGGTTATAAAAAGTCTTATAAAAATGGGAAAAATGAGACATGGCGCACACGTCACAGCATACCGCCAAAGTGTCTCAGTACAACCCACCTTCCAGCCTGCAAAGACACCTTTTAATCTCCATGACGTGCAAACTTTCATATTTTTGAAAGAATAAATAAAAACAAAAACTAAAATGAATGAAGAAAAAAAATTTAAGCAGTGTAGTATCTTTAAACTTAAAAGTCAAGTCACTACAATTCTTTGACCCCGTCATGCAGTTTGAACCACAGTTAATGTGATCAAAACCGGTATTTAATCTCTGAAGATTTCAAAATTTATCTGAACAGTAATGAACCTCGCCGTAAAAAAATACAGCGAGTTTAATAAAACACCAATAGACATAAGTGTAGATTTGGACTGTTATCTTTTACAGTGTGATCCACTTATAACGATACCATATATAACAATGTATTGCTTATAACAATCAGTTTCTAGAGTTTGTAGTCTAGAAATGATCAAATTCTAGTCCAGATACGATAATCGGTCATAACAATTGAAATTTCAGGTTTTCTCGTTATCGTTATCGTTATAAGTGGATTGCACTGTAAAATCATTGAATATTATTCTGATATATTCATATAAATGATTTTTGATTAAGAATACATTAAAAAAAGTGTACTAAATATATATGTGTGGTATATATGATACAAAGTTAAAGGGCATTCGAGTCTCACTTGGCCGGAATTCCCAACACAGAGCACTGCAACAAAGCGGCGTTGAAGTGCTTCTTATGCAACAGCCTACAATGAACGTCAGTCACAACGAACCAAGATGCACAAAGTTCTAAAGCTTAAAATCTCGACTCCTTTACATCCCTGAAGTTCACTTGTTCATTCATCATGGACCAGGCACTGTACTGAACTGACGAGGTAAGTACATTATAAAAACTATCTGTTCTGGGAACATCTTTCCCCCAAAATTTCTTTCATTTGTGCAAAATACAGCAATTAATATTGCCTTCCTAAAGGAATGCATAACATTGTCTCGTAGCATGTTACCTAGAGACTGAACATATTCCAAGAAAGTTCCAACTTGTGACAGTTGTAAACACTCGAGATTGCATTGTGCGCGCACCACCGTAAGTAGTCGCGGCTAGGCCACCAAACTTTGGATCCTATTTTTCGAGGTCCACGAAAATAACTTACAAGTACCGACCAAACCCAATGTTCCGTTTCTTCCTAGAAAAATACCTATCTCGGGCTTTCCTCCTTGTTCTACGAAGCAGCTGTCACGGACAACAACACGGGCAGTTCACAAGGCAGGACAGTTGAGCTTGCAAGCGGCACCACGGGGCAACCAAACTCATAAGACACACAATGTCACAATGGAAGTTGTACCAACTCTGTTGAGGATTGTCTGAAAAAGAAAGGTCCGTTTTTCAGTTGTACCCAAAATGCAACATTGATAGAGCTCTTCAGTGTTTCAGGCGCTCAATCTCAAATTCAGTTTAATCCTGTTTGGCTCGTGATTGGCATTATGGCCACCTCACTTTGTGAGCTCTGCATTCCTCCGACGAACCGAAGGAGCAAACGTCTGACTTCAAGCCCTTGCATTTGCAGCCTGCCCACACTCCAAACAGTCATAATCATTGTTTTTCCTAACTCGTGCCGGCCTATGAATCCCCAGTCGGCAAGTTCGAGTCCTGGTCGAGCTGCCTACAATCCGACGGAAGCTCACTGCGGAAAAGCCGCGGCGTAACCGCCATTTCAGTTGCACGTCAAAAGGTCCCCAGGCGGTCCAAACTAATCCCTAGTCTACCGCAGAGCCGTGTATAGAGTTTAGTCAATGGGAGGCGCGGGCAGAGCCAGGGCGTACACCTAGCGGTGGTAGCGAGAAACTGTTTTAATCGAAGGTTTATGTTAGTATATGGTTTTAATAAGAGCATAAGAGTGAAGTGTAGTAACCCTTTATGGTTACTACACTTCGGGTGTATGTGATGTTTCGATCATGATCGTGCAGAAAGATGTAAGAAACGAATGTGCCATTCCAACTCTGTTTTGCTCGGACAGTGTGTGACCGCTCGGACGGCAGAATCCCGGCCCTTGGCGCCTGGCGTACGGATTATGTTGATCGCTCCGCTAGTCGCACTCTTCCACCATGATTTTGAATGACCCTGATTGATACATCACGTGCATATGTTTTCAGTCACCGAGAGTCACTCCGATGCACTTATCAAGCTTGTTTCTCGCAACGTCCGCCAGGGTATTATTTCCAGCTTCTGGTTGGCCACAATCGAATTTGTGAAGACGCCCTGGAACATGCCCAGCCCGCTTTCGTCCAATGGCGCGTTCTCATTTGTCTCCTATACTTCCCAACGAATGGCTAAACTGTCTTCATATACGGCTCTAGGTCTACCGCCGGGGCACGCCAGATGCCCTTTGTTAGTTTGACCCGTAAAACTCCCAAAATGTTTGTTTTCTTATTTCTACGACTCACAGATTATAGGATGTTTTTTCGCGGTCCCGTGGAAGTCGTATAAACAGGGTTCTGCCATATTCACATAACATACTTCCCCGTTTAAGTATAAACATTACTTACGTAACATTTGACTCACTCGACGGCAGGCTGACGACGCCGTTCCTCGCACCTCAGGCACTGACGCGCATCGCGTCAGAAGCGTCTTCTGCATTGCGCTGTGACCGCGCAAAGGCCAGGAAAATTTGTTCCAGTGTCGTGTCACTGACGATGTAGTCTTCGAACCGGAGACGCTGCTTCATTTCCTCCATGGTCTCGAAGAGGTCGCTCCACTTGATGCTCAGGTCCGTCACGTGGAAATGCAGCAGCGTCTGTTCAAAGTGGGCAGGGGGGATTAGATATGAGTGACAACGTACACAACATGCAAAAACCGGTGAAGTTCGGAGACAAGTACGCTATGGTCGCCGAAAGAGCGAAAACGCCGGGGAGAAGCTTCGGTCGCCCTGCCTCCAGCATGAGCTTCCCACCTCCGACAATGCATTGGCATCTTGTTTTAGAATTTAACGGCACAGTACAGTGGAATCTCGTTAATTCAAACTCCCGGTAATACAAACTTCGCATTATTCAAACAAACTTCTGCTCCCCCTTGGGTTCAAATTAACGAGATTCCACTGTATAAAATCCACAATGCACCTTGATAGAGATAAAAAAATTTTGGTCTGTTGTAAAAGCAGTATGCCGAGCGCAGACGCTTTCGCTGCAGGCTTTGACGTGGACTGTGACCGGGGTCTGCTACGACCGGTGAGACTGACGAAATGTGGACAGATATTGGGGAAGAACCGGTTCGTCGAAAATTGTGAACTTCGAAAGGTGGCGATTTATTCGTTGGGACATGCCGAGGGCGGTCGTCATCACCGCGCGCTTTAGGTCGTACAAGCTTCGTGAGGTGCCGTGCGTGATGACACCGGTTCGCAAAATGGATGCCACCGCAACCGAAACAAAGCCGTCTAATCTCCAAAATGATGACTGCTGCCGAAGAGCCTGCTATGAGGAAATAACAAACTACTTACAAACTCCCTAATAAAAGCCGATTATATCCAAACATACTTTATAGCAGAATCTGCAATAAGGGAAGTTGGCTCAATGGCATAGATGGGAAGACTAACCCAGGGTGTCTAGCAAATTATTATTTTGAAATTCCCTGACTTTTCCAGGTTTTTCCTGACAATTTCAGGTGAAATACCCTGATCACTGTAGAGGCGGTTAAACATAAGACCATTACAACACAAGGCATTGAGCATTGAGAGGACCATTTGGCACGGGCTTAATCAAACTTGCATATTCCGAAATATTCGGGTTCGCCCAGTCCGGATTAAATGAGCACTCTCTTGCCGCCGGCATCGTCAGTGACGACGCCACTTCCGGAAACACGTTGAAAACACGACGTTCAACCGCACATGTCAATAACCGAATGGCAGCATGGCCGCCAGATTCACACTTTCAGATACTTTCGGTTTAAGGCTTGGATTAGATTGGGTCTGCAGCTTTCCCATTTGTTACTAAATCGAGTAGCTCTAACTGGATCCAGCCTAAAGTCGCGACTTCAATCCAACCCAAGGCTTGGACTGGATTTGTCGGCTGTTCCCTTTCCATCGGGTAGCCCACTCTACATTCGGTGAACTTAGCCTGCGCTTCTCTCTAAGCAGAATTTATTGCCTATTTTTCTGTCCCAAAGTTCTCAAGTCTTTGCTCAGGGCACTCGAAAGCATTTCCAGCTCATTTTCCCTGACTGGGCTCGCTTTTTGACAATTTCCCTGACAATTCCCTGATTTTTCCCGGTAATTAAAATTTCCCTGACAATTCCCGATTTTCCCGGTCGCTAGACACCCTGCTAACCAGACTGTTGCAACCGAATGTCTGCTACAACCAGATCGGTGGTAATGAGGTTACACTTAGGGTCCTTCGTTTTTGGGTAACACCAGACTTTACCCGATTTTTACACCCCTAACATGTTTCTGGAAGAACCGAGTAAACCAGATTTCTCCCAGAATTCCAAAACCACCTAACCAACATTAACAAGAATGTGTAAAACATTGATGACCAGTTTTTGCGAATAGAAAGTTTCGTATCCTAGAAGTGATCAAAGCTCTTTACTGTGATTATTGTTTATCTTATTCATTTCCAAAAAAGGCCAAATTTCAGAGTATTTGCTAGAAAACCTTAGTTTTTCCCCGTTTACCGGCTTAAAACATGGCCCTAATTTTTACTTTCCGATTTAAGAAAAAAAAAAGACAGAATGTATTAGTTATTACATTCGCAAATTTCACCCCCCCAAAAAAAGCCCCAGATTTTCGGAACGGTTCCACAAAATACCAGATGTCTCCACGATTAACAACTTGAAAAATAGCAGCCGATTTTTACCCCCCAAATTAAAGGAAATGTAAACCCCAAAAACGAAGAGCCCTAGTACATCGGAAACGAGGAACAATACTAATAATGCAGTAAATTCTCTCGTTAAAAGAATACAAGGAAGGGACGCTTCCCATGGTAGCCAGTGATTGGTTCCTCAAGCAACAATAGCTGAACCACTGCTAATCTCTTAGAAGGTTAGCCCCACCTGGTGAGAGTCTCGGAGTTGACAGTATCCGCCGAAAGCGTCTTCCATGGCGTTACAGACGTCTGCAACGGCCGACGCAGTGGCAGTGACCGCCTGGTCGTGACGCAGCTTCACCAGCACCGTGAACCCTTGGCCAAACTTGGACTTGAGGTGCTGGGTCGACCCCATACAGCGGAAGGACCCGTTCACCATGATGGATATCCGCTGGCAGAGCGCCTCACACTCTTCCATGCTGAAATAGGATCAACAAACATTAGTAGCCCTTCTTCAATAAAAGAGCTAAAAGATGCGCGTGCAGCGAGATGCATTCAAAATCCTCCCTAAGACAATTTTATCCCTACATTTCGAGAGCTGGCAATGGATCACATTTGGGTGCGCCAAATCCACAAAGGCCACCTGGCACACCCCAATGGAATACTAGGGATGAATTTGGACAGATTGTGGACACCCCGACTGGGATTCGAATGCACCAACTGCAGATCGGTAGGCTGGCACTTTGCCTCGAAGCCACCGAGGCAGCTGAGACCTGGTGGTAATCAACAGGATTCCTCGAATAGAGCGCATTATGAAAAGATGGGAGGCAAGTGGTGTACCATGACACAGGCACCGACTATGGGAAAAGAGGGGGGGGATTGCACACTAACTTACTAATTAGGAAAATAAGTACCTAAATTTTACTTCTTAGTTAGCGGAAATGAATATACTGTAATATCTTGAGAGATGCCCCGACCCCCGAAAGATAGCCTGCACATTATTTTTGGCATGATTTGCTATTTTCTTCTGAAACGCCGAAAGGTAGCCCACTTCTACAGGGTGATTCAAGGAGAGGCCAGGCTCTTTAAATCGACCGCAAAATTCGGTTTCTTAACCTATCGCGCTACGACTTTGTGCAGCGTTGCCCACAGATGGTGCATTTTTTTGTAAAATTTCCAAAGAGCGAGCTTACCTGAGAAAAAAGTAAAGAAAGAAAAAGGCTTAGCTCCCATGGAAACGCAGCGACGCCACCGGTATTCAAACAGCACGGCGCCGTTTCGCACGGAAGACAAGAGATGGCGCAAGCGGTCGCGAAGCCAACTGCCGCCAACGAACGAGCATACGACGCCGAGAGCCGGCGTCTTTAGCAGACAAGGAAATGCAGTTCCCTGTTGTTACCGCGCCTGTTTTTGTTTCTGCGACTGTCGCCGCCTGCGGAACGCGCGCCGCTTTTGGGTCGAAAAGATTGTCTGCTAAAGACGACGGCCATCGGCGCCGTATGCTCGTTCGTTGGCGGCGTTTGTTGCGCCATCTCTTGTCTCCCGTGCGAAACGGCGCCGTGTTGTTTGAAGACCGCTGGCATCGCTGAGTTTCCATAGGAGCTAAGCCTTTTTCTTTCTTTACTCTTTCCTCAGGTAAGTTTGCTCTTCGCAAATTTTACAAAAAAAATACACCATCTGTGGGCAACGCTGCACAAAATCGTAGCGCGATAGGTTAAGAAACTGAATTTTGCGGTTGATTTAAAGAGCCTGGCCTCTCCTTGAATCACCCAGTGTAAATTGTGGGGCCCTGGCCAATGGTGACCTTGGCAAAGAAACGGCGTTACTTAACCGCGACGGGAGATAGGCGTACATTGCCAATTGGGAAGGAGTTGTCTTTGGTTCGTCGCCCTTTTCTGCGATCACAAGTTTCAAGGGTCACAAAATCTAGAACTAGCGTTTTTAGAGCGCAGCTCTTTGCAGCCCCATTTCCGGCTTGAGGGGAGTCGCCGTCGCCGTTGGCGTAATTGCGCGTTTCATTATAGGACATTTCCCATAATGACGTCACACGTGACGTCACGTGTGACGTCACGAGGGTTACGACGGACGGTTACCCTCACAAGGGTTACCCTCATGAGGATTACCCTCACGAGAGTTAGGAGGGTTACCCTCACAAGGGTAACATCGGGACGTTACCCTCGTGACGTCACACGTGACATCACGTGCGATGTCGTTATAGAAAACACGTGACATATGACGTCACGTGTGATGTCACGTGACGTGTGAAGTCATACGTGATGTCGCACGCATCTAACATTACCAATATTCCCACTAAATTTAGCGGGGAAAGTTTTCCGCTAAATTCAGCGGGGAAGGAAAAGGGGCATACTTTCCCCTTTGAACCCTCCTCTCCTCCTCCTCAACAGCTGCGCTCTAATTCGGCGTCACGGAAAATTGTGTCTTTAATCTTTAATAAAATAAAATAAAATAAGTCTAATTTTTTCAACTTTCTTTTTTTTCTAATGGCACACTGAAAGTTAGCCCACCCCTTATTTTCATCCGATTTGCTACAGTAAAACCTCGTTAATTCGGATCTTATGGGACCGGCAAAAATGTCCGAATTATCCGAAAGTCGAAATATCGAAAGGACAAAGAAAACTGTGCGAAAACGTTTCCCTGTGACATACCTTTATTTTGAGAAGAAATCTGTGATTACCGCCTGCTTTCTGGACGACACTCGGGCGGAGACGACAACTTTCCTTAGCGCGGTAGAGTGCTCCACCGCACTCGCACTGTCGGAGCTACGCATCCCGTGCGCTGACGATTTAGCACAGCAAGGCCTCTTCTAGTTTCGGGTGCACCAACTTCCACGGCCGCTTTTTTTTTTTCGCGTTGAACTTCTCGCTCTTGAAAGCCCGTAGGATATCGGCCTCAACTTTCACGTACGTGGCTAAATTGCTTCTCTTGACGTCGTAACTTTCCATCACTTGTCGAGAGACGCCGTCCTTCAAGGCCCTCAGTATTTTAACTTTCGTCGCTAAATTCTTAGCAACGGGAAAACGAGTAGCACAACTGACCAATAATTGGAGCGGCAAAATCCCGACACGCGGTATTGTTCCAGAGCGCGCCGACAGCGAGAGTGCCAGTCACGTTGCATTTTACAACGCGGGGGTGGCCGGTTAAAAGGGCGGGCTTTAGGGTCCCCGCGTTGAGGCATAAAACGTTACTGTCACTTTCGCTATCGGCGCACTCTGGAACAACAGCCCCGCGTGTCGCGATTTTGCCATTCCAGTCGTCAGTCACTTGTGCTACCCTTTTTCCGTTGCAGCTATGCTTCTGCCGCTTCCATGCCAGGAGAGTAGCGGGTAGCGCACTGAGACATGGCTGAGACACGGCAATCCAGAGCGAAACTGGTGCGAAACACGGAGAACCGGAAGAGCGGAGAACCATGGGAAAACCGGAAAAACCACGTGTGCACCTCGGATAGATAGCGGTCATACCCTTTGGAACGGATGGTAGCTAGCGCCCACCTGCCGAATTCGTCCGAATTAACCATAGTGCGCCGCGTTCCCTCCGAATTAATGAGCGTTTGCTGCCATTGACTAATACATACGTTTGACGGGACCGGATCGGCAGTTCAAATTATCCGTATTTCCGAATTAGCGGGGGTTGAATTACGAGGTTTTACTGTATCTATTTTAAGTGGGCTTTCTAAGGGTATGGTTTTAACTAGAAACTTGCTAAGCGTCGTTGAAAAGCCTTCAATCGCTCATTCTTAGGACTACCCGAAGCACCTGGGAAGCACGTGGGTGCGCTTAAAGACATAAAATTCTCTAATTAAAACATTGTTATTTTCTAAACCTTTCAATGGGGAAATGGGGTTCGTTTTTTAAGGTTCGCTCCATTCAGCCCCATGTGCTCATGGGTTCGGACGGCCACCATTTTCCCAAATTAAAATTTCCAGAAATTCCTCGTAGCATTAGGTTCAGGTCACGATTTGTCCTGAAACTTTGGCATCTAGTCCGGACCACTTGTGGTACATTTGGGCAGAGACTGAGCGTCCGGCAATGTGTAGCTTATTTTTGTGATTAAAGTAATACAAAACTTTTTTTGGGGGGGGGGGGCAACCTCTATTTGGGGGGTGGGGGAAGGGGGGAATACGAGAAATTGAAAGCTTTCTGTCTATGTACCATGATAGCATTCATGACAGAGCTCTTAATGCGTTAGAAGCTCATACAAATGTTAGAAAAAGTTCGAAGGTAGTCGTCGGTAAAAAAGCAAGTGTCAATGTGCTAGGCCTGAAAGGAAGGAGCCCTTCCTTCCCCCATGCCTGCATAAATTAAGGAAAAAAAGAAAAAAACAAACCTGAACGACTACAATCCTTATGCCCACACACGCCAAAGGGAAGTTACATAGTAAAAGCTTGCACATACGAATAAATTCTCCACATGCAAATTTCTCTTATATGCACAATTTCCTTATTCAACATGCATAAATGATGCATAAATAATAGCTAGATTCATAGCCCAAGACACTAAAGGTGTCAACAACAGTCACACATGGGATGGTAAAAACCTCCCAAGCTTCCAGTAGCAGAGCGATAAAGTTAACGAGATTTAACAAGATCAGAATAAAATGCAGCAACAAGCTCAACCGACGGTAGTGAATGAGCAACTTTATCACCGGCAGTAATTACCTGTGACTGGTGAGAATGACTGCGGCGCCCATCTGTTTCTGCACGTCGTCTAGGCCCTGCCAGATCTTCCTCCTCGCCCCAGGGTCCACCCCTGCCGTGGGCTCGTCCAGGAACACCACGGGGGGATTGCCGATGAGCGCCATTGCTATGGACAGCTTCCTCCGGCTGCCACCGCTGGTAGCAAGAGGAATAAACGGCGGTGTGCGGCAATCAGCGAGTATTCAAGCAAGTCACAGTTCGTAAAGTCAAAAATATTACGGCTGGTTCACACACTGGCATTCGACTGTGCTTCTGTGAGCTGTGTGTTTCCTTGTCGGCTTATGACAAGAGAACACACTAGTACCCCGGCGTCATTTGTTAGGTAAATTTGTAATCCTTTCGTGGACACAAAACGTGTGCACAAACGCAAATGTGGGTACCGGCCTTAAAGGGATGCTGAACCGAAAAACAGAATCTAAATTCTTTGTCGTTTTGATATTTACAGCACACGAATGGCTCTTAAATGACGGTACTTGAAACAATAAAGTAGTCTAAATTATAGATTTATGTAAATAAATATTCTAAGGTGCACCTGGTGAGTTTTTTGAAAGCTCGTTTCGTGACGACAACAAACTTGTAGTACGCAGAACGCGGCTATGGTGAGCCATCAAAGTTGGCTCGGTTGGCTCCGACCTACCTCGTTGGCTCCGGCGTGCGCTCACGCCGCGTGGTGGCGCGACGAAACGGAAATGCGACTTGCGAACCCCGTCCCGAAACGATGAGATATATTTTTAAAAGAATGCAATTTTATCTGATAAATTTGTCGAACAGTGTTCATCATGTCGTTTTTTACACGACACCTATGCGGCGCCAAACGGCCTAGCGAGCGTCGCGAGCAAGCGGCATCTTGGCGGCATCAAACATCAGCGCTGTCGAAGTCTCCGTGGTCGCCGTCGTCACGGCCAAATTATCAGGACGGGAAAGAAATCGCCGAACTCCGAGAAACCCACAGACCAAAGTCGCCGCCGTCGCTACGACGCAGGTGCAGAAGTGGACTGGGGGTGGCAGGGTGCAGGGTGGCTGGCAGGTAGTGCGCAGCTAACTTGGCTGGTTTAGTTGGCAAACTTCCAACGCGACGGGCATCCGTCTACTATTATTCAAAGCGCAACTTTCTTCCACGCTGTGGCGCGTCGGCAGCTCGACTTGTTCACGTCAGTTCCGTTGCAGTTTGTTGACGTCAGTTCCGTTGCGAGTAATCCCAGAGGGCCTCGCGCGCATCGGAGGCTTCTGGCGCTTCTGGCTCAATCAGCGGTCGTCATTCCAAGAAATATAATAATCCGATCTAAAGGAAGCTGAAGAGGTTCTTGAAAAAAAAGAAACGAGTAAGAGGTGAACTCTAGAGTAATTCGAGAAAGAAAAAAAAAAAACTCCGACCAGCTGTTACGTTGTTAAAGGATCTTTCGGCCGCCAAGCATGTGTCACTCGTGTGGGCAGCGTGCGCAATTGCAAGCTTGCCAGGTATATACTTCCGCACTGACACCAGTCGTGATGTCTTTCTCCAACCTTTTTGAAAATAGTAAAAGTGTGCGTGCATAGCTTTGGTAGGCGCTGAAGATGCGCGATTCCGAAAACTCCTTTTATAACGTAACGATCCAGGAAGGAGGGACTTCAGCGGTACTTTAAAAATGATTTTCTGCAGCCTCTGTGCACCAAATTGAAAAATAATTTCGATATTCGCCATCCTGGAGGCCAAATGTAGTCGATTTCAGTGTTTCTAGTCAAATACAGAACTCCTTCAGCTTCCCTTTAAAGAGCAACTCTGGTCAATTCCAAAAATTCTGAGATTACGGAGGATTGTCATGTCAAAGCTACTAATAAACGGTTCTATGTCATTCGTTTTGCGAAAAGCTAAATAGTTTTCTTGCAAACCTCGTTTAAACGATTATCACAAAGCGAAACCGCAACCTTGCCCACGGCAGGCAACATTGGTCCTGCTCGTCAACTACTGGACATCACGTGGTACGGAGACGTTGGCCACGTCATCAACCATGTCATCAACAAAAGCGGCGAACGGCGACCCACACTTTCTTTTTTCACTCTCGCCCTCGCACTCCGCGCCACGAAAAGTAAGAAACAAATTAAACAGTTCTTTCAGTTGTTAACGTTCCTTGCAGTGTTGACTGTGTCCACAAAGCAGCATTGACTGCACTGCTCCGTGCACTGCGCATCGCCCGCTAGGTTGGGCGGATTTTGGTGGCCATGAAGCCGCTCCAAATTCATTGGCCGGTTTATTAAACTTTTAAGGGGAATTGCGCCGTAATATTTTACGTATAGGCTTTTCAGATGATACGACGTAGGACTGCATTGTTTTCTCAGCATCGAAATTTGACCGGAGTTGCCCTTTAAGTGATGTTCTCAAGAAGTACCGCTTTGGAAGACTCCAAAGACGGCGGCCAATGGGAAAAGATGCGCGTTTCAGTGCGCATCTAAGTTACGGATTTCACCAAATATGGTTCGTTTAGAAAGCTCGAGGGCTTACCTGTAGGCCTCGGTTGGCTTGTCCGCGTGCTGTTCGAGGTCTGCCAGGGAAATCATGTAGTTGACGACGTTGGACAATTGCCGCCTTGGAACCCCTCGGATGAGGGCAAACATCTCGAGCGTCTCCCGACCGGTCAGCTTATCGATTTGAGCGTCAAACTGCGGGCAGTAGCCGATCATCGACTGGAACTGAAAAAAATAATATAACGAGTCGTTTGAAGAAAAAAAGTTATACTTAAAAAATTCAGAAATCAGACGGGCTGATTAAACTAGTATGGCTTTACGTACCGAAATGTCAATTAGTGGACTCTCGTTAACTCATATGCAAATGATGCTCGCTTTCAGCTAATTTGAACGGATCTGCACACTTCGTACGCATCTTCTCGAACCTCTGGTAGGTTCTAGAAGCTTACGAGAGCTGGCCTTCACATAAACTGCGTTGACTCCAGCAACCAAGAAATTGCACCACCGCTTTGTTTTTAAGCCTGTACAAGTGTAAAAGCCCACATCTTTAGTATACTATCTTACAACCTCTAGGCATAGTATTTTCATTAAAGGAGAAGCACGAGTTTTGACGCATTTCTACTAAAGGTAACCCAAGACCAGGAAACTCAACATTCCCTTAAAGGACACATGCAAAGGAAAAATACATTTTTTTTAACAGCCGGTTTGGGAAAAGGAAGTCATAAAACGAATTTACAACGAAAAATCAAAATGTTTAGAGCTATATTCACGGCGCTATACGAATTTGCAGTTGGCGCCCGCAGGCGCCGCGGAGAAGTGGCCCATGTTTATCACGTGACTGGCCCTTAATAGTCACGTGGTACTTGCAATCTTTCGAAAGCTTCTTATCGTCTCAAAAAGTTATTTATTCATCTTCGTTTGAAGTGCAACAAAAAACAAAGAATAACAAGTAACTTTTAGAGCCCAAAGGAAGCTCCTGAAAAAGCGCAAGCAGACGTGATAGACCTGTGTGCAGCGGTCAGATGACGGCGGCGGCGCCCCGAAGCAGACGAACTTGTGCGGCGGCGGCGACGGCGGCGTGGAGAAACGCGTTGAAGAGGCGGCGCACAACACTCAGCGTGCGGCGGCAGCGTGGCTTTGCGGCGGCGCATAGGTCTACCACGTGACCAGCGGCGGCTCCCGTGGGCGCCAACTACAATTTGCGCCGTAAATATAGCTCTAAAAACTTTCTTTCTTCGTTGTAAATTCATTTTATAACATTCTTTTTCCATCTAGGTTGTTTTAAAAAAATGTTTTTTTCCTTAGCATGTGTCCTTTAACAGTTAACTCAAACTCAAGAAGTAACTGGGTGATAAGTATAAACTCGTTATAAGAGACCTTGCTAATTATGAAGATTTCGGACTGCTGTAAAAGGAGTATGCACAATGCAGATGCTCCTACTATACACCAATTCATGTTTACAAACAAACCGGAACATCCCTAGCGGCTGCCTCCGCTACCGCACCAAAGCCGCGTAATGTCCAAAATGACGACTGCCGTCTAAGAGTCCGCCACAACTGAATGGCGAACTACTTACAAACTCCAAAATATAGTCTGTTATATTCGATTGCACGTTGCAACAAAATCTGTAATAAAAAAAACTTCCCCAAATCAGTCCATTATATCCGAATGTATGTTGTAACGGAATCTGTAATAAGCAATGTTGGCTCAACGGCATAGATTAGAAGACCAACCAAACTTCGCAAATCAGTATGTTATAACCGAATGTCTGCTGTAAGGAGATCTGTTGCAATGAGGTTATACTGTACAGTGCAATCCACTTATAACGATAATAAGAAAACCTGAAAATGTAATCGTTATAACCGATTATTGTAGTATTTGAACTAGAAACTGAGCATTTCTAGTCTGGAAACTCTAGAAACTGATCGTTATAAGCAGTACATTGTTATATATCTGGTATCATTATAGGTGGATTGCATTGTAGTTCCATAAAATCATCTCTCTGTGCCGAAGTCAGAAACGGTAGATAAGGTGACCGAACGGCAGAAGCTTCCCCCACCTTTTTCAGCTGATGTTGCAGGTCAGCAGAGCCAATGTAGGCATTGCCGGACGACATGGGCAGGTCTCCAGTGAGCATTCTGAAGGTCGTCGTCTTTCCAGCACCGTTGACTCCGAGCAGCCCGAAGCATTCGTTCTTGTGGACTCTGAACGTCAGGTTGTCGACAGCCTGTTTTGTGGCGTCGCAACGAACAAGAGATAGAAAATGTAGCGAAAGCTCAGCACGCCGATGCAAGAAGGTACTGAGCTACTATTCAGTTCTGACTGACGCACCTTCAAAGTCTGAGGCTTCTAGTAAGGTGTGTAGTTAGGCAAGTCGAGGCGTAACAAAAATAAATCACGCAACACAAAAAAACAAGCAAAAAAAACGGGAGAAGTGGAAGACACAAGTGGAAGACATAAGGAAGTCCGCATTGTGTTTGTGTGTGTCCTCCACTTCCGATGTTACGGCACGCAAAAGCAGACAAACATGCAGACGCACACAAAAAGGAAATTAATCAAGCAGCGCTTTGCTCTTCTTTGATGCATTAAAAGAAACAATTAAAAATCTCTGCCACTGTCTTTTTGAACATTTGCCTAAGTAATATAACTTCTTCCCTGACAAAGTTGAATTACATTTATTTATAAAAAAATTTTAAGAACAGAGTTGTTACTCGGCACTGCGTGAGTTTCTCGCTTCGTGTGCATCTGCAAACTGTGCGCTTTTGTGTGCCGAAACATTGGAGGTCTGAACCAACTCGCACAAACTGCAGTCTTAATAACAAGTCTTCACCTTGTCCCTGTGTCCCTTTTTGCAATGTTTTATTTATTCTGTGACTCCTCCAGAATTTTTTCTTGGTCAATTTAGGCAAATTTTTCAACCAATTCGGTGTAATGGAAATAACTAATATGAACATTAACAACGATACTACATGATTTTAGAGCACACAGGCGGTCCTCCGCACAATGCACAGATCTAAATTCACATAAAATAGAATATCAAAAGTAAATACGAAGAACCATAGCACTTTACACATACAAACAAAAGTACATTCGGACATGTTCATGCAATAATGCCTGAAATACTAGTACATGAAAACCAAGATAACATCGAGATTTCCACAACTAAACAGGAATACAGTGAAACCCGTTTAGAACGAACCCATGTATAGCGAATTATTGTCGATATCCAACTCACGAAAAGTTTACATAAAAGTGCGTGTAAAAAGTATGTTTTATAACAAACAACATATTGG
The DNA here is from genome assembly GCA_013358835.2 of Ixodes persulcatus. Classification (NCBI taxonomy): domain Eukaryota; kingdom Metazoa; phylum Arthropoda; class Arachnida; order Ixodida; family Ixodidae; genus Ixodes; species Ixodes persulcatus. The sequence goes on from JABSTQ010011569.1 coordinate 482,154, forward strand.
CTATATCGAACTTTTCCCCCCTGGGAAGGCTTCCAAAAACGCACAAACAATTGTTTTCTAGCCTGTCCCTTCCCCTAAAAAAGAAGTAGGAAAAAAAAATTTCCAAAAGCTCAAGTTGCGAACAAAATTGAGCAAAGAGAAGCGATTCAGAAGGGGAGAAAGCTAAAAAATACACTCTACACGCACGCACAGAACAAAAAAAAACTTTTCATCCCAAAGCGTTTGCCCCCAAAGAAAAGAAATTCAGAAGGAAAGATAAGCTCAAAAAGAAAAAAAAAAACTCTGCACGCATGCAAAAAAAAAGACTTTTTAGCGCGTTGTTACAAGGCGGAAGTGAAGAGATGAGAAAGAAAGAGAAGGCTCTCGCCTTACAACGAACTCATCGTGGAAGTTCGTTGTAAATGTTTTTTGCTATATTGAACTACCGTAAAATTCCGAGCGAACGCCCACGTTTGAAGGATCGCCCACCCCCCTCTTTTTGTCCAACATCTGTTGGGAACGGTATTCCGATACATCGCCCGCCCCCCGATTCCCGCCGGACGTCACGCGATGTCCGACGGGAATCGCGTGTCAACGGCGCGATCTGCGGTCCCGCGTTTTTGTCTGCGATCTGCGCGCGTGAAATGCGTGAAATGCAAATCTGCTGCGTTTGCGATCTGCGCTATCCGTTCCCGAGTTTTTAGCGGATTCCCGTGTTTTTGCCCACGATATAGATTCCTAGCTGAAACACGCGCGAGTTGTTCCGCGTGTATTATTGCATCGTGAAATGCGATTCTGCTGCAGCCGTGATCTGCTTGATTCGTTTCCGTGACATGCGGGTTTGCAGTGGATTCCCGCGTTTTCGTCCGCGATCTGCGCACGCAATATCGGTTTCCGCGGTATCCGTTCCCGTGAGATGCGAGTTCTCGGCGGGTTTCCGCGGGTCCATCGCGCTGTGAAACGCGCGAATCTGCTGCGTCTGCAACCTGCGGTATCCTTTCCCGTGACACAGGAGTTCGTAGTGAATTCCGGCGTGTTTATCGAATCGTGAAACGCGAATTCGCCGTGTCCGTGATCTGCAGTATCAGTTCCCGCGTCACGCGGTTTGTAGCGGGTGCCCCGGTTCTTATCATTATTTCTGATAAAATTTTGCTGTGGCATCCCCAAAGATAGCTCACCCCATGTTTTTCACCATTTATCTCTTCATTTTGGGTGGGCGTTCGCTCGGAATTTTACGGTACTTGTTATATCGAACTGATCGTCGTGTTTCTTGCGGTTCGTTATAAACGGGTTTGACTGTAAAAGCAGTTTGCAAACCTGATAATGACAAATATCCCACAGATATGGTGCTTGAAGAATGATGACTCTATTTGTCAGGTGCTGCGAGGAAATTCTGCTAGCCAGCAAAAGGTTTGAAAGTTTTAAAGCAGTGCCCAACACTGAGTCAGTAACCGTGCAAGTAATGTTTCAAACTTAATCCTACGATCGGTCCTGGATCACACTAAGTTTTAGGCCATGTAATATAGGGATCATTGTTGCATAATACAACAATGCCGTGGTTGCATGACCGGCAGGTGTGACCGGCGCGTGAACTGTGAGGTGCGCGAGCTGAGCCCGTGCTCCTGTGGTTCGATCATCGGCTACCAGCCATGGACGTTGAAGAACGCCTGTCTTCATTAAACGAGTACGCTGCCGCTTTGACTCTGTTGCCTAAGCTATAACAGGCCAGACACGACATAGTTTGCTTACAAGAATGGACAGTTGGGCTAGTTGGTAAGCGTTCATGATGAAAAACAGCACGAAACACATGGACACACAGTACATACATACAAGACAAGGCGCTGACTTTCAACTTGCTTATTTTGAAAACACGCCGGCATGGGGTCTTCTTTTTCTTTCACTGTGGTGTCGCTTCTTTTTCTTTTACTGTGGGGCTGCTTCTTTTCCGCTTTCTTTTTCAAAATAAGAAAGTTGATAGTCAGCGCCTTGTCCTGTATGTATTACTCCTCTCTGTGTCCTTGTGTTTGACGCTGTTTTTCATCATGACATATTTTGGTCCAGCAATATTTGCACGCTTCCTTACCGATTCAATTCAGCTCTCATACTCCGACAACTATTTTGACGAGAAGTGCTCGAACGGGGCCATAGGACCTTAAATAGATTTATACTTCGGTAATGAAGTCTCCAAATTTAATGCGCACTCCCTCGAGTCGTGTCTATCGAAACACAGAAATGTCTGTTTTAGCGATCGGCCATTCTTTAGGGATTTCGACGCTGGCCATGCATAGAAACGGAGCCACATTTAACTGAAGCACTTCGAGGCACTATCCTCCGTGTCACTTTGAGTTCGACCGCAGTCAAGGTTACGAACCGACGGAGCCAGTCGAGTGAATGCGCCACGACCTTGCGCCCTGGTTTAGCCGGTGATACGCAACACATAAAGACGGCCAACGCTGTGAAGACGCACGTTTGGCGCCGCTGGATTGACTCCGTTGGGTCGCAGAGTTGACCGAGGACAGACTTTATGCGCGACGCGTGCAGTCGTCGATCGATTTTTCGGACGCCGATATTTCGGACTTGTTCGATATTTCGGACCTAAAGGAGGAACCGTGACCTGCCCGATAAATATACTGCGTAGTATTCACGGCCGACGTTTCGAACAGCTCAAATCCAAAGTCCAAAGTTAGATTTTTCTGACAAAATTGTCGCAAGCATTAGGCAGGAAACACCGCCGAGAAGCAGCCATTTTAGATTCCATGTTGGCTGCACGTGGATTGGCTTGGTTTGGCAGCGCTACTCGACTACTACAAAGTCCTACCACTAGGTGACGCTATGCTACGGCTTTTCTTAGGGTGCCTCCATTTGCCGGCCGCTCCGCTGACAGGGTGGAGACACCCGCCATTTTGAAGCAAACTTTGCGATGCTCTCACCGGCGTCATATTGCATATATCTTTCCAGAACGTTTGCTAAACACAACGTTTTTGCACCACGACTTTGTCACACATACTCTACAGGACCCACACCCAACGTGGAGCTAATGCTGACCTCAGGCGCCATATTGTGGCGCTCCATTGGCTCCATTGGTGTCTCCAACCTGTCAGCGGAAGCGGCCGGCAAATGGAGGCACCCTAGCTTTTTTTCTCTCTAGCTGCGCGTCGCTGTTGTCGTTACCGTTACCATTTTGTTTTGTTCATTCGCCATTCTGCAGTCGTGGACTTTCGCCTTTCAACTGGTATTGGTGGATTGCGTTTTTGGAATACGCTGGCTTGAACATCAGGGCCCCACCTGTTTTTCCACCGCCACGAAGTGTCGCTAAGAAGCGCAGGCGTGGCCTAGGCAAGGCACTATTAACGGCTTTTTAAAGCCCGCTGAGACGTAATAAAGCAAGCTTTTAATCTGCTGGTTTATCGGACTGCTCTATTATTCTGACTTTTTTTTTTCAGTCCTTGCGAAGTTTGCGGTCGGCGACTGTATAGGAATCGTCGAAGCACCACTGTCCCGATAGGAAAAAAAATGAGTTGTCTTTACGATACTGACCTGAAGCGTCTTGAACCAGCGTTTCAGGTTGACGGCAACCAGGGCTTCATCGTCTGCACGGCCCGTCCTGATCAGTTCCTCGACTATCGCCCGTTCTTTGGCCACGTCGGTGTCCTCCGCCACCGCTGACGCACTTTCATTCCCCATTTCTATGTCTTGTTTCAACAAGAATGAAAAGAAACGCAAAGAATAAGAGACAATGGCAAGCAGCCAGCATTAGAAGAGGTCATAAAATTCCATAGCAGAAAGGTTGTTTTATTTTTATTTTTTTTAAATATTATTTAGGACAAAATGTCACTGCAATTGGAGTATGATTACAAACAAAGTAGTATCTTCAAAACTCAGACTTGGACCTTCATTACCTCACCAAACACAATACATCAACAAATGAAGAACTCTGGCATGTAAAGGTGCATTCTCGAAGATATCTAGACGCTTGAACGCAGCAGTCCCTCTGAGCAGGTCTCAGGCCATTGAACTGTCGTTTATGAATTATGAATCACGATGCAGAGATGCTGTCTTAGTAGGTTTGTTAGGCACTTGGACGACACACATTTATGTGACTAAAGCAGGCATTTTTTCTTCATGTATAGTCACATAGCTGGAGACAGATTATAATTATATATAGTCACATGTCACTAAATAGGCTAGTTTTCACTTTAGTCACAGTCAGTCATAAATTCATCTATAGCAACAACCAGGTGCATGACTGGTCCCAAAACAACATTTCACCACAACAGACGTGAGTAAAAGTGGCTCTCACTGGATCGGTAGTCCACTGTAGCTGGTTAGCCTTTACACAAAATGAGCATCACTTAAGATTTGGTGGTGCGTATCCATTGTAACAGTATTTTGTCATATTGCTATAACTTGGTTACCAAATGTTGGTCACACAACACTGCCGTGGTACTGAAAATGTTGGAGCACAATAATCCTGAATACTTGACTAAAAGAACATGAGCTCGATTTCACCAGACTCTGGTTCGGGCAGAGATTAGCTTAAAACCTGTGTGCCTTCGTTTAACTGCAACTGTGCAATGTGCGTCGCACACACGTGGTGAGCAGCAGTACACTATTGACAATACCATATATAAGATTCTAATGCATACTAAGATTTTTTTTTATATTGAAGAATAATAATTCTAACATGACCACGATATTGATTTTGCACCCGATTTTAACATGAAGGGATTTTTTTATGTATGTTTTCCCCAAAGTAAGCACGGTACTTCCATCAAAACTATTAAACACCCAATTCTAATGCGCAACCAGTTTTTATACAAAAAAATAATAACTCTATTGTGGCTCCGATATCGGTTCCAAACAGTGTAGGCAATTTTTCAATGTGTTTTCCTAAAAAAAAAGAAAAAAAGGTGCACGCTAGTATTGGGCAAGTACGGTACTTCAATTAAAAAAGCTAACTTCCCACCATGTAAGCCTACGCGACGAATTCGGACATTTTGCTCGACTGCGGCTTCCACTCACTTCTTTGCGTGGTTCCGATGTCCCTGCCGTTCCTGCCGAGGCAGGATTTGATGGAGTACCAGATGCCGTAGACGTTGGACTCAAAAAAGGCCAGCAGTGCAAACAGGAAGATCCCAACAATAAAGAGCAGTGCCATCTCCCTCCCGGCGCCAAACTCGGAAAAGCTGAACGCCGACCGGGGCACGTAGCAGTGTCCATGTCCATCCGGACAAGCTGCGATTGAAGAAAAAAAAAAGAAAAAGAGGTTCCGTATGACATGCTTTGCGCAGGACTTCTGATCCTGGACAAACAAGCACTGAAGTGAACTGGGCACAATAGACACTTTCCAGAATTCAGTCTGGCCGCTTCCATCGTTATCGTCGTCCGAGCGTGTGTGGCACCCGCGACACGTTAATGGTGGTCTTGTGGTGGCCGGTGAAGGATGTGTAGAGAAGCAGATAAAAGTTTGTGACTGCGATCGACTGCACTAGATCCGCTCGTGACGGCTTACAGTCAAACCCGTTTATAACGAACAGCAGGAAACGCTACGATCAGTTCGATATAGCAAGTAGTTCGATATAGCAAAAAACATTTACAACAAACTTCCGCGATGAGTTCGTTGTAAAGCGAGATCTTCTCTTTCTTTCTCATCTCTTTAGTTCCGCCTTGCAACAACGCGCTGGAAAGTCTTTCTGTTTTTTGTTTGCATGCGTGCAGAGTCCGTTCTTTTAGCTTTCTCCCCCTCTGAATCGCTTCTCATTGCTCGATTTTGCTCCCAACTTGAGCTTTTGGAATTTTCTTTCTTTCCTTCTTCTTTTTTGGGGGAAGGGAAAGGCTAGAAGACAATTGTCTGCGTGTTTTTGGAAGCCTTCTTGGGGGGAAAAGTTCGATATAGCCAATATGTTGTTCGTTATAAAACATACTTTTTACATGCATTTTTATTTAAATTTTCCGTGAGTTCGATATCGACAATAATTCGCTGTACGTGGGTTCGTTCTAAACGGGTTTCACTGTATAACTAGACAGCACGTCTCTGTCGGGAAGCCCTGGAACGTTTCACATTTGCATACCGTAATATCCCAAGAGGTAGCCCACCTGAAGGCGAGAGCAAATCGGGTGAAAATATGAAGTGGGCTAACTTTCTGTGCGTGATCAAAGAAAGTTTATAAAATGCTAGTTCTAGATTCTGTGACCTGCGAAACTTGTGATCGCAGGGAGGGGCGATGAACCAAAAACGACTGTCCTTCCCAGTCAGCAATGTTCGCTTATCTCGTATTTTGGCTATGTAACACCATTTCTGCCAAGGTCACTGATGGCCGGGGCCCTGTAATTACTAGAAGTATATATGCGTGTATAAGCCACACTTTTTCTTTTTCTTTTTAAATTACGCTCGGGTGCAAGTTATACACAAGTAAAGCCTAAAAAAAGAATAAACCATTGCATTCTTTTCTTTCCTTATCCACCACTGTATCCCATGAGGAGCTGGATCACGATCTCACGGAAGCACGTGCTTCCAAACCACGCATCAGATAAAAAAAAAAAAAAAAGACGCTGGCAAGTTACTGCGAAAAACGGAAGACAGAAGCAGCGGAAGTGCTGTGTCGCGCAACGATGATGATGATAATGTGTGGCGAATGGCAAATACCAGCTAGCGCCATCTTGCAGCGCTTTGCGTGACTACGCCCTCAGTGACGGGCAAAACTGTCGTTTTAGGTACATAACTCTTTTTCAAATTTTTGCATCCCAAAGTGGGGGGTGCGGGTTATGCACGAGGGTAGCTTATACACGAGTATATATACATACGGTATCTTTCGGTGTTTCTGAAAAATAGCAGATCCTGCCAAAAATAGGGGTGGGTTATCTTTCGGGGGTGGGGCATCTCTCGGGATTTTACGGCAAATCTTACGCAAGATTCTTTCACCGTGAGCCTAAAATAATTCTGACAATGTTATAAGAGACCATTCCTCATAAATAAACATAGATTTGACGTGTTGTGCAAATATTCAAATTTTCGAAAAATAGCTATACGCTATTGATCGTGGCAGGTTAGCCCAGTTGAGCAGGCTTCTTACTGAGCACCGGTATGCTGCGGAGAAGCAACACCCGCGAAGCTCGCTTTTATGGATGCTGCTTCTCCCCAGAGCACCGATGTTCAGTAGGAAGCGCACTCAACGGGGCTAAAAACGCCGCGATCAACCCTGTGAAAAGTAGTGATGGGCCAAACTTTTGCTGGGCGCCGATTCTTGGGATTTGGCAAAGCTGAAGTTTTGCCGAACCTTTCTAAAGATTTGGCAAAGATTCGGCAAAAATACATTGTTGCCGGACTTCAATTGATATTTTGTTTTTACTGGCGAAAACTTTTTTTTTAGCTTAAATGCAACGTGCAGTGCATATTGACACAGTTATAACTAAATAAGGTGATATTCTACAATATAACTGTATCAGTGTCATTTTTTTGCGTTTACTGGCAATTCTACAGCGACTTCTTGCAAAAGTGGTGTGACAACAAGGTTGTGTAGTAGCGGACGCAGTCAAGATACGCAAGTTTCGGCTTTGAGGCCTCGTTAGCGCAAGCGTGCAAATGTATGCACATTGTTAAAATAAAGTCGGTAACACTGTGTTCTTACTTTCTCTGTGAGTCACTGAAAATGAATGCAATGGCTGCTGAGCCTCCACCAAAAGAGATCCCATTATTGCAAGTATGCATGTCCTTCCAGTTTGAGTCACTTGACGCCAGCATTGCATGAAAGTGTGCGTCCCATCTTCACAACGTCTCATTTTTAACTTTTAAAATGCCGGTTTCTAATGTTAGGACCCACGCAGACGTTTAGAAAGATGGGAAGAGTTAGGAATGTCCGATGTGCAACGTCGAGCATGATAGTTGTGTTTAGTTTTATGCCCATAGATGAAAACCACCGAATAACACAAAGTAAAAAGCAATATTAAACTTTCTTTGGCACAAACTATTTGTAAGCTGAAAACAGGACTGCTATAATTGCGAGGAGTACTTTAAGGTACTTGTCAGCCGATGTTGCAACTACCACTTGCAACTGCCACGAAAATGTACCGCATCATCCTTCACTTTGTAAGGACAGAACGAGCGGGTTGGTAGGGATAATTAAACTTGAGGAAGAAAACAAGAAGGGATGGACAAACACAAACTTGTGTTTGTCCATTCCTTCTCATTTTCTACCTCAAGTTTAATTATCCTTCACTTGCGCACAATCTTCCGTTCTTGAGGCAGACGATATTGAAGAGAACCCCCCTCGCAAAGGTTGACAAACACACAGTTACCATGCCGCCTACTGCGCACCTCGCCGTAACCGCTGGTAGTACTACACTGTACGATCGTGACTGCATGGCGTACATTTGTAATTCATGGCCCCGTTGGCCCCATCGCGTTCTCGCGCGTGCGCAGACATTTGCCGAACTGTCCTTCAAAAGTTCAGAATGTGCCGAACTTTGCGGAATCAGAAGTTCCGCAGATTCGGTCCATCACTAGTGAAAAGTACAAATATTGCAGCCGCGTGCTTAAGAGGTAAGCGCACTTTTAATGCGGGATGGTGCACATACGCGTTTGGTGTACTTAAAAAGAAACGGAAACTTAGTGGATGTTGCATCCGCATTTCAATAAAATTTTCAAAATTAAACTGGCTTTTTTGCATGAGTATGAGTTGGGCAGAGATGTTCCGAGAACCTGCGTTAATCATTCGTGACTCAAGAAAAGGTATCTGTATACAGCAAGAACATTTCAAATCCCCTCGATTAGGCATAGCTGGGCATCGTGTAGATTTAATTGTATGTCGAATGCCTTGGTTACTCGCAACACAACATAGGAATTGAACTTTTGGAGGCCACAGTCGATAAACATAGTTATATTAAAATTAATTTAGCTTAGAAACAGACACGTGAAAGCTTAAGAACAACCTTCACGAGTTCAGCCGGGTTTTCGTTGAAGCGTTTGTGCTGTAGAGAAAGGCTTACCTAGATGCTCGATATTCCATTAGAAAATACTTGTACCAAACCACTATTTGCACATGATTATAGATTTGATTTTCTAATTACTGAGCAACCTTTGGACAAATTAAAAAAGCTCCAAGGTTACCTCATAGATCAGTGGTCTCAAACTCATTTGAGTGTGGGGGCCAGATAGCCCACACCGGCTACGGCCAAGGGCCAACGTAAGACGGGGGAGGGGGGGGGGGGGGTGGTTAGAAGATTTGAATGAGAAGAGACCTCGTGCCGTATGCTTTTCGTAAACTCAGAGTTTTGCCAGTGACATCTTTAAATTTGATTTGTTTATATGACTACTTTCAACCCTGACCCGATGTTATAACAAATTAAAATTACACTGTTCCGCCAACGTGCTGGCATTTTTAATAGAACAAGAGAACAAGTCATCTGTCGTTCCCAGCTCAACATGTCTTTAAAAAACAATAATTTTATTTGAGAGTCCTTGAATTACTCACAATTTTTATTATAACACTCCGAACAAATACTCGTCTTTTAATTGTGATATTTTTTTTAATGTGAAAATCCCGAGCTCATAGCTTTATCTTTGGCACTTGCTCCTGCTAAGCGAGAGTTTGCACAGCCGACATGCATCCTTCAACGAATAGCTCGAGGTTGCAGACTAGTAGCGGAATTGTTGTACAATATAAAAAGCTGGGAAACAAGAAATAAAGCAAAACAAAGTGCAAATGAACACAGAGAAGTATAAAATATTTGCATGCGTTAAAAGAGCAAAGCTACTTTTCGAGCGAAAATGAATCGACGAGATGAGATCACTATGACACATGTCATTTCTAGCGTTTGAGACATGCAAACTGGGACTCGCAGCCGGTAGCCTGCGGGCCCCGGCCCGCGGGCCGCGTGTTTGAGACCCCTGTCATAGATGGTGCCATCGGGTGGGACGAGATTCGAAACACAAAAGTCAAAGAGTCATTCCGCGCTCCGTGGTTCGACTGAACCGTCAGACGTAAACAGAGCCAGGAGACAAAAAGAAAAAAAAGAGAGTGTTCCGTACGCTGACAGCAGACTTCGATGTTGAACAGCGTTGCCATAGGGCAGTAGTCCTTGCGCATGGCCTCCGAGATCTGGGCGCACTTGCGGAGGTCTCCGCCGATTTCGTGGATGTTGGCGAAGCCCCAGGTGACCGAGAACCCAGGAACCAGCCTCAGGGCCCACATGGACTTGGCCAGGGCTTCTTCGTCGATGCCAAACACCTTCAGCTTGCCCAGGAAGAAGACCACGGATATCACGATGCTCAGCATCACGCCTGGTGTGAGATTGTGCGTAGTGTGCCCATTAAAAGACGTGCTTTGAAAAAATGTTCACCATTAAATTTCATACGAACGCCCTTTCCTCGACGGACTGCCCATCCGGTTTTTTAGTTTTTATGAGTAAATATCTCCAGGTTAAAAATTCCAAAACGTCGCCCACCCCCCCGCGTGACAAACGAGTTCTTGGTGGGTTCCCGCTCGTTTATGGCACTGTAAAATGTGAATTCACTGCGTCCGCGATCTGCAGCATTGGTTCCCGTGGCATGCAAGCTCGTATACGAGCCCGCAAGTGACAGAATTACGGCGCGTGACTCGAGAGCCCTTAATGGCTTTTTGCAACACGCGAGCTCGTAGCGGCTTCCCGCGTTGTTTTCGCTGCGCCACGGAACTCGAGTTTCTGAAATCTGCGCGTGCGCTAACGGTTCTCGTGACATGCCAGTTTGTGTTCCGCGTGTTTATTGTATTATTAAATGCGAATCTGCCGCGTCTGCGACATTATCGGTTCTTCCAACGCGGGCATTCGTAGAGGTCTCCCGCATGCTAAACCAGAGTTCGCCATGTCCGCACTCTGCGGTATCGGGTGCCACGTCATATTGTTTACGGCGGGTGCTTCGCCGTTCATCGCTCAATTTTGATAACGCTTTGCCGCCACATCCCCGAAAATCGCCCATGCGACATCTTTCGCACATTTGTCCCTTCACCAAAGGTGGGCATTCGTACGGGATCCCCGTAGCACAAGCTAGTACTGCAAAGGTTACAATATGAGTGCTACCATGTAGTTTAAGCTGGCGCTCCCAGCGTGCTTGCACGTATACCCTTCTCTGCAGTCTATCAGAGTTCTCCCCATGGTGGGCGGCAGTGGCTTTGCCGCCCACCGCTCCGGCTGCCAACCGCTCGATTATGCCACAAAATGACGATGCGATTTTGCCGGTGCGCATGGTTGCAGACTGTCATACTCAGCAGGCCCAAGCACCACCATCGTGTCTTATCGCAACTGCCGCCACTCTTTCAAACAAGGATAGCGGAGCCGCAGAGCGCCGCCGGCGGTGAGTGCTCGGCCGAGGAGAAACGCAAAATAAACAGATGCGACGAATGCGCAGCATTTTTCTTCGCAGGCGGTGAGTGGCAGGAAGCAGAAAGCCGAGAGGACTTTTCTTTCACTGCTCAATGCTTGCTCGCGCCGTGGCTTGCTTTATCTTCGCCTCTTCGCTCGCTCCCCACCTTTCCTTGCCCACTTTCTCTTTTTCCCATGGCAATTTGGTTTTTAGGGGCGAAGCTCCTTAAGGGGTATTCACACGAGAGAGAAATCCCAGGGATTTCTCCCCGGCACGGGCGAATCACGAGACGAGAACGCGAGGCTTTTGCACATCGCAATGCCTGACGTTTTCGTCGCGGGATGCGCATGCCGCAGAGAAATCCCCGGGATTTATCCCTCGTGTGAATACCCCTTTTGGGGCTGGCCATGTCCGTCCGCCGTCCGTTGTCCGCCGTAGGCCGGCGTCGGGTGCTTGTGCTTCTACTCGTGAGATCACGTGCTCACGAGCACGTGAGCACATGCTCACGTGCTCGTGTAGGGCAAAAAAAAAAAATTGGAAAAAAAAAGATGAAAAAAATTATGAAAAAAGAAAAAGAAGAAAAAAAAGAAAAAGAAGAAAACCACACATTCTCCTACTGACATGAATGAAAAGGCTCAAAGAAAAAGAAGAAAAAAAAGAGTAGGGGGTTCTGAGATACCATCCCATCTGTCTGCTTAAAAAAAGAAAAAGAAGAAAACCACACATTCTCCTACTGACATGAATGAAAAGGCTCGGCATGCTGCGGCTCGGCGTCTATGCAGACAAGCACCACCAGAGCTTCGCCCCAAGCAATATCATTCACCACGTGGAGATGCGGTTAATTTTTGTTTCATCACCGCAGCGTGGCGCCACTCACAGGGCCGCAAAGTTAGGGCGCCTATGCAAAGTGCGTTCTGTCGGCAAGGCAAATCGTGCTGCATTGCAAACTACCCCTTGCCGCTCGCATGGTGGTTATGTCCACCCCTAAAAAACTTCTGGGGAGAACCCTAGTCTATACAAAAAAAAACAAAAAACACTGAACTGCCAAGCAAAAAAAATGTTACGGTGCTAAATAAAACATGTATGTGTCACAAAAAAAAATGTGGGGAAAAAAAAGATTAACATTTATCACATTATTTACGCAGTAAGACATGTTTTGAGCAAGGAGCGATTCAAAAACATTTTTCTCTTCGAAGACGTTGACCCCACCAATATATAAGCAAATTTCAGAATCGTTTGAATGTTGCACAAATTTAAGTATTTTTTCTTCTCTTTTTTTTTTTTTGCATTTTGCATTGTATGCATATGATGGAGAATGCCACCAGTACTGCAAGCCCAAAGGTTTGCAAACAATTTTTAGATGCTCAGATTTTTGTATTGTAGAGATTACGAGCCATTTAGGAAACAATTAAGCAAGCTGCCACCTTCTTTCTCGCGGTGCCTTTTACATCACCAAATTGCACCTTGATCGGTGTCGCCCTATACGTTTATCTCGGAATTTGAACCGTTTGGCGCGTCAAGAAAGACTCGTAATTCCGCTTTCGAAACTGGGCCCGTAACCTTAAAAGAAAGCCACAAGACCAGACATACTTCTGTCGCCCAAAGGGTTGGCTTCATCGACGCAAACCACCGCACCACAGCAAAGCTGCAGACCAAGGAGTCTAGCCCAGCATGGTTACCAAGATATTTTCCGCACCTTATTGGTCTAGATATCTCGGCTTTAGCCGCCACGCCACTTCCTCTGTACGACCTAGGGCCCTATGCTACACGGCGGGACCAAGCGGAACCATGGGATTATTGACAACGTCGTCTGCTGCGATTGGTCAGCGCCGCAGCGCTGACCAATCGCAGCAGACGGCGTTGTCTTGGTCCCTTGGTTCTGCTTGGTCCCGCCGTGTAGCATACGGACCCTACTCTGCACAAAGCCCTCATGGACCTGAGGCTGGTTAGTGCACTTGCATCCGAGCGGCCTCAAGTGCGTTCCGTTTCCTCGTAACAACTTACGAACGGAGAGCATGCCGACACACTGCCACCATCTGTCGGCAGCCTTGGAATCCAACCAGCATATATAACTAGACCGAAGGCTTTGCAGTATTTGGGAGATCAGATCTGTGCACCCAATGTGAGAAATAGCCGCTTAAAACATCAGCGAAATTCTTTCGAGACGAAAATGAAGGAATAATGACTGAAAAAAAATTTTAAAAATATGCATGCTGGTTGGAACTGTTTTCATAGTTACCCAACAGAAGGTGTCGCCGCGCTCTTACGTCGTAAGCGGATACGAGAAAATGCAACCCACTGGAGCACACGCGTGCGAGCCAGCCTTTACCTGTCTTGCTTTAACACGGCGACAAGAGGAGTTTGGGCTCACCCGTAATGACGTTGATCGTGGTCAACAAGGCGTAGCCGGCCGACGGCGTCTTCTTCACGTACGAGAAGAGGTAACTGAAGGGAATGGCTGCCCAGCCGTACAGAAGCAACAGGAAGTATGTGGCCCCTGGAAAGACGAGAAACATTGGCTATTTGTACTTTAATTTTGAATCAGGTATTGCGTCATTCGCATTTCATTTTTTTCCATGCCTTCTGTCACTCCTTTTCATGCTCGCCATATTTGTTTTCTCAATAATATGGAGACGGTGTAGGCGAGCTGGTGCAAGTTTACGGTTTTGCTCGAAGCACCCGAAACTGGGTGGAGAAACTTGAAGCAACGAAAGTAAAAGAGACGGGGGAAAGACGACGGAAAACGACATCCCGAGATGTCGGTTTTTGTCATCCTGTTCCCGTTTTTTTTTCTACTTTGGTTGCATCGAGTTACTGCACCCAGTCTCAAGAGTTAAAAAAAATAAATGGTAAATTTTACACTTTTGGGATGTTCCCCCTGATCCTTTGCAAAAGTATGCACCCTTGTGCGGTGATCGAAAGCACGCACCCTGAGCGTGCAATGGACACGACTGCTGCGTCAGCGCGTACTCGGGTGCAAACCTATTCGACGCGAGTGCTGCGTCGGCACTCGGCATGAAGTTGGATCCAATCACATGCTTCACACTGGAAGTGAAGCCCAAAATATTGTGGCGGCCGCCAGTGTTGTCTGACGAACTTCCGAAAAAGGAACTACAGTAAGCTCTCACTTGAGCGAACGTCGGTTTAACCAATATTTCAGAATAACTAACTTTAAAAAAATCCCGGCAGTTTTCCTATGCATTCTATGCAAAGATGTTTCAGTAAAACGAATTAACGAATTTCGGAATAGCGAATATTTCAGTTCAACGAATTTGATCGGTGAACCCAGGATTATTTTTAAAATCAGTTCAACAAAGTGCTGTGCTCTCCAGTGCTGGTGTCGCCAATACCCGCTGCCCCGCCGCCGCTGCAAAGGTGGCGGCGTATCATCGCTGGCGTTTATAGCGCCGCCGAGGCAAAGCGGCAGTGCGGAAGACGAAAACGAACCACGTGGTGTGTCTGTTCTTTCTTTGTCATCGGTTTTGTTCGGCCATCTTAGTTTCGGGTAACAATGGCAGGACGGTAGTTTGTGCGTCCACTTTCGTAATTAGTACGACGAAACGGAAGCGGTTGTCTTTATCAGACAAGCTCAAAATAATGAAAAAACAGTGAGTGCGCAAGCGAGCTGGTGGAAGTTCATCATGATGTAGAATACCCGAGACTGTTGTAAAAGCTGGGAAACTTGGTCGAAGAAAAAAGGCAGGGGAAAAGAATGTCTCAAACTCAGCTACTGCATTTATTTCCTCAAAGGCTTATATATCCATAACAAAGGTTGACCTTGTGACGTCGGTGGTCGGTGATTAGGTTGTGGATATATAAGGCTATGAGGAAATGAACGCAGTAGCTGAGTTTGAGACATTCTTTTCCCCTGTCTTTTTTCTTCGACCAAGTTTCCCAGCTTTTACCACAGTCTTGGGTATTCTACATCATGATCAAGCTCAAAATCCTTCAGCGTCTGCACAATGGTCAAAGGCAAGTGGACGTTACGAGGAACTATGGAATTCCACCATCGACATTGCCAACGATAGTGAAGCAAAAGTCAAAGCTTGAAGGAGAAACTGCGTCCAATCCCAACAGGAAACGACTCTGCGCGGGATATTTCAAGCCAGTGGACGATGCCGTCACGGTATGGATTCGTTACAGCAACAAGCTGTGCCAGAAGAATTGCAAAAAAACAAACTCTCTGGACAGCTTTGTTACTTCAAGTGCTTTAAGAGCGCAAGTGAAAATGAAAATTACAGATTTTTTTTCAAAATGAAAAAGGCAGCAACGTAGCTGTTATGCACTTTGTATATATTGATGCAGATGACTCCACAAATTGCATTTCACACTTCTGACTCATTGTATGCTATGCCCTATGCTATTCCATATTCTAGTGAATATATTCAGTTTAGGGAACTTTCAGTTAAGTGAACTATTTCCTTGGGTCCCTTAAGGTTTGCTCAATTACCGTACTTACTCGCATAATGAACACACCTTTTTCCCGAAAAACTGACACATATTTGGGGGGTGCGTTCATTATGTGGGGTAAAATTTTTGCATTTACACACTTAGTGCAAATGTCACAATAAGTGCCAATATGACACGGCAAGGTATTGTGGCACGTCTCCACTGATGGAGGCGCACCCACAGCTGGTCAGGGGCGCACCACAGTAACCATGCTTTCTAAATTGCTAACCTTTTTAGGGCACTTTCGGCGTGCCTTTTGCTGAAGGAAAAGCGCCGCGCCCTATGAAGCTCACTCAGCACGGAGAGCAACACGACCGTTCTTAGGCCTAACCACTTTCACGATTCCACTCTCCGAAAGCAAACCACAGACGACGGCATGTTTGTTGACATCAATGCATCCAATAGGCGAAGAATGTCCGGGGCTGGGCAATTCCTCGACCCAAGCTCCTTCAAGTGTGCGCACCGCTCTGCTGCACAGCTGATCATTTCCGCAACTACGCACTTGCAGCCATTACGAGAGCGGCTTCGCTTGACTTGACTTGGCCTGACCGCTTGGCGGCGAAAGAAAATTGGCTTGGTCGGCTTGGTGGCTAGCTAAGTTGGACACAATTCGAGACTCGTGGAGCCGAAAATTGGAGGTTCGTTCATTAAGCAAGAGAAAAAAATCCAAATATTGGTACCCGTTGCGGGGGTCCGTTCATTATGCAAATGCGTTCATTATGCGAGTAAATATGTAAAAATTTACTGTACAAGAAAAAAAAAAAAAAAAAAAAACATTTGTCAAGACAGAGCGGTACCTGCAAGCTCGGCGCTCGACAAGAAGATGCCGTTGGGGTTGATGGCGAGGAGCGGCACCATGATCGCAGTGCTGCAGATGGCAAAGATGAGGAAGTCCCAGAGAAAGGTGGTGCCCCAGAAGAGGACGCCCGGAACGCCGGCCATCAGCTGCAGCAACTTGGCCTTGGTGACGCGCTCGTGCGTCGGAAACAGCACGAAAGAGGATGACAGGAATGCCAGCGCCGTCGGTACAAACACGGAGCAGAGGATCCGAGACGTCTGGTCGTACTGTCGGAAACACCAAAGACCGGAGCAGGGCGTTAGACGATGATGAGGAGGAGGAGGAGGACGGTTAAGGTTTTAACGGCGCAACAGTAACAGAGGCTGTATAGCACTGAAGGGTGTTGATGATAAGACGATGATTAAACCCTTAATGGCACCAAAGAGAGCTAAATCCTGATGATGATTAAGGCTTTAACTAGGACTTGAAGTAGTGGAAAAAGCAGAGACTATGCCTCATCATCCGTCTGAAGCCAAGAATATTGAAAGCCGCACATGGCACTGGTGTCGAATCCCGATGAGCGCGAGCAGGGCCTTGCCGCCCTGCTCGCGGTTGCCGTATGCGAGCAAGGCTGGGCAGTTCTCGGGAAAAGAGCGCTAACGCCACCTGGTAGATTCAGCGCGATGTGCCTCACACAGAGGCGGCCGCTTTTTCCACTAGTACTCGATGTTCTAGTTCACTGTAGCCATATTGCATTAAAGGGTGGTAGATGATGACGATGATGATGAAGGTTTTAATGGAATGGTGCAATGGCAACAAGGCTTTATTGTGCCAAAGGGCATTTGCTGATGACGATTAAGGCTTTAATGGTACACTGGCAACAAAGGCATACGTGCCAAAGGGCAATAAATGATGATGATTAAGGCTTTGATGATGCAATGGCAACAAAGACCATACAGTAGAACCCTGGTATAGTGACTCTGCACGTAGTAGAACTCCATTTCCTCCATGGCTCAAAATTCTGATATAGTAAACGGTCAAAACTCGAATACCGGTTATAGTAAAAACACGGCGGTACCGATGAAGTGTTATTTGCCCGCAACAGCATACTTTCTCGGTGAGATCAGTGCAGATCGGCTCCTAAAAACTCTGAAAGTGTGCATTAACTACCAAAGCGCTACAGACTACTGTGCTACGTCATACGATGACGGCTTTCTGAAGAAGCGTTGGTGGTGCTGCGGTCGCTTGCGACTGTTTTCATTCTCGGGGGCCTGCAATCGTCGCCATGTCAAAACAATAGTCCTAACGAAACCGAGAAGGTGCCGCTTTTTTCGGGGGGTTTGGGACTGAACTGCGCATTACGACTGATCCACATCGTAAGTGAACTAAGCTCGTTTAAAAAGCAGGTAGTGGCTGGACAAAACAACCAATTGCGGATGAATTTGGCGTTTCTGTGGCAACAGTCTTAGCTCTGGTGAAAAATGGGAAGCATAGTGAAGACATCAGCGTCGAGGGAAACAGTGAAAACTGCCAAAAGCTCCAAAAACGAAAATGTTGACATGGCACTGCCTAAGTGATTTTGACAAGTGCGCTCTGCAAACGTGCCAGTCAATGGACCTGTTCTGGGAGAAAAAGACTTTGAGGCATCAAACAGATAGTCTGATTGTTTCAGGGCAGGGAACTGTGTTGGTCTTCATTGGAAGTCAGGCAACAAATGTGTCGTTTCTGACGCGACCGTTGAATAATGAACCGAACAAGTGCTGCCCAGAGGAAGAACCCAAACCCATTCCTACGAGACGTGAAGTCTTGTTGGCTCTGGACAGTCAGGGGGGCTCTAAATGCGGCAGATGCTAACGGGCAACACTATGCCCACACGACAAGCCTCGAGAGATTCCTTGTGAAGTACAAAGCACCTACAAAACAAACTGATTTAAAGGCCGACGACCAGACCCGAGATTCTGCAAGGCAGAATATCCTCCTCACCATGGGGGAGGGGGAGAGGGGGAAGTGGGAGAAAAGTGGAAAGCGCGAACTGGTCGTCGGTCTTTAACTGAGTTTGTCACTGCAACGTAAGTGGTATTTTTACAGTTGTGATGTTTGTTTTTCCTCTAATAAACATTTTATTTATTTATACTCTCTTTTTAAAGCTTCGATAACAGATTTTTTTAAGGTTGTCCCAATATGATGAAACTTCTGATATACGAAATTACTGCCCGGTCCCGACAAGTTTACTATAAAGGGGTTCTACTGTATTGCACTTAAGTGTGTTAGATGATGATGATGATCAAGGCCTTAAAATGGGGCAATGGCAACGAAGACTATAGGGACTTTTAGAGTAGCGCACGCTAAAGCTTTGCGTACGCAAAGAAGAGCATCATCGCCACTGCGCATGCGCCAAATGCTAACCATGTTTTGCGCTTTGCGTGCGCTATTTTTTTAAAAATTGTGTGCGTACACAAAGAGTCTTTGCGCTCCTCCAAGGAGGATTCGTGATGAGAAGTTGGCTAAAGCCAAGACAAGCATGGCTGTGGCCACTGTGGAAACGTCGGCGGCATCCTCGCGACTGCGATTTTCAATATGGGATGACATTGCACTCGCTTTGAAAAACATAGTAAGGTGGGCAACGATCACCGCCAACTTGGTGCTTGCGACGCGCTAACATTTCTGGACGAAAGTATGTTGTGCGAAGGTTAGTGCTGAGGTGAACCTGCGGACACGACCAAACGACTGCTCGTGTCGCTCTCTTATGTTTAAACAAATCTAAAACGGTACTCTGGACCAAAAAACTTGCTTTTTCTCAAGCACTTGCGTGAAGAATGTTGCACTGTTCACCGGACAGCACGTATACGGGCATGAACCCCTATGCGGTGCACTGAACAAACTAAGGATTCAAAGTGCATTTGACGGTTGCTAATGGCAATAAGATTGGTTATATGTTTGCTTTCTGACTGAGTATGCCGAGATAATTTCAGACATTAACGTTTAGACACAGATCTTGGGCGTTGGTAAAAGCTGCTTATAAGACTTAGTGAGGAGTAGGAGACGCTCGTTAGGGCCTCTGTCGTAGCTAGCCGATCTCAGCGTTTGCGAAAACTTAATCTCCAATCAGCATAAAACTTGAGTGGGAGATATTAACTTTCGTGCTGTAGTGAGGTTGAATTTATTGTGTTTCCTTAAAAGTTTATGTGCCAACGTTGGGCTCAACTTTGAGACTCTTGTGAGGATGCAGCTTGTTTTTCACCCAATAAAGTAACAAGAAGCGGATGTTTGGCAAACAAAATATGTGTAGGGCTCAATGTGTGTTGTGGTTCCCCTGTACTAGACAGGATTACTAAAATTGAGCTCAAAGATACAATCGTGGGGTGAAAAATGACTAAGCCACGTCTTACTACATTTGCATACGCAAGCACAAGAACTGCCATGTCAAAAACCCAAAAAAGTGCCCCGGCCTTCCTTTTCTATAGCTCAAGAATAAGAGTACAGTAAACTTTCGTTAGTTCGACCTCGGTTAATTCGACTTTTTGTTTAATTCGATCGTGTTCAAAAGTCCCGGCGAGTGCCCATACATTTCTATGGGAGAAAAAGTTTGATAGTTCGAACTCGGGAAGACTCTGCATCCGATAATTCGTCCCAATCGAATGCGCGCTGGGCTCACATTGCAGGGCACCACGGCAGAAAAGCCACCAACGTATGGCGAAACACGAGCCCTTTGCTGCAAAGCCAATTGTGCGCAAATATGCGCCTGCTCCTTTACGCCGTTGAGATGGACTGCAGCAAATTACACGAGCCAGCGCAACCAATCTAGCGTGGAGTAGCGCGGAGAACGTAGCACGCTGGTCGGGCGCAGAGACAGCGCGCGCTCTCTGAGCGCTTCTCTGTAACATTGTGTGCCGTCCATATTGCGCGCCGGAAAGCGCGAGCTCTCTTTTCCTTTCTTTTGTTGTTATTTTTCTCTGTCGAGGACGGTTTGGCTGCCCGGCGCCAAAGTCGCTCGCCCGTAAAGCTTCCTCAGCGCGCGCACGCGCTCTCAAAGCGCTTTTTGTTTTTACCATCGTGTGCGGTCCATCTTGCGCGTCAGAAAGCGCGGGTTCTCTTTTCCTTTTTTTTTTTTGTTGTTGTTATTTCTCTGTCGCCGCTGACGGTCTGGCTGCCCGGCGTCAAAGTCGGCTCGTAAAAATTCCTTTTTTCTGATTTTTTTTTTATTTTTTGTAGTCCGCGATTTTTTTGGGGTTGTGACGTTCAGTTTTGCTGTTCTCCGGAGCATGCTTTTCGACACGCGTTTTAAGCGCAGACAGCAGCAGACCATCCGTGAGTACTGTGGACAATAAAAGGAAGTTTAATTTTAACCGTTTTTCTGTCCTTTTTTTAATTCAATCATTCGGATAATTCGACCAAATTTTGAGGTCCCGTCGAGGTCGAATTAACGAAAGTTTACTGTACTGTACATACGTGGGAAGTCAGACAATCGAAAACGCAAGCAGCGCATTCCGTCACGGCGTGACAGCATGAACTGAAGCTCCTCAATCAAATCCGAAACTGAGTGGCCCGCTAGTTCCCAGAGTGCACTTCGTGGAATTTCGCAGCGATGGGGCACTTCGAATTTTGGAAGATGTTTATTAGATAAGCAGGGTAGTGTGAATATTCTAAGCTTTTGAGTAACAATTTGGAACTTCAGAATATATACATACATTTGAATACCAGTGCATTCGATTCAACCTTTGAATCAAACGGTAGTATTTTGTTTCGTATACGACCGAAGTAGTGCGTCTTTGTTTTCATTTTTGCCAAAACTCATCTTCGTCTTCTGGTCTTTGTCCAAGTCATAGCTGAGAATTTCATTTTGGTGACTTTGTAGAAATAAGCGAGCGTAACGATTTTCCTGGTTTGGCATTGTGACGCTCTTCAGCCGAGCATGAAATATGTTATCTATGTGGTTATTTTGCGAGGGCACTCAGGGTTCTGCATGCTTTTTTTCACTGGCATCACGAGTCACAGTATCCGGAGTGGCACCACGCGCCGCACCCAAACCGGCTTTTAAGTGCCCGTGCCTGGGCTGCATCCCAGATCTGCACACGAAACTGCCAAGAGGCGCTTTTGCGTCCAGATTCTACGAATGTCACGCATTCAAAAACTCACCACGCCAGCAAAGAGCTGGTAGCCCAGCTTCCCCGGGAGCGGCCAATTGGTGACCGAGACCACGGCGTCGTCCTCTTCAGTCACATACCTCAGCGCCGCCGTGTGCGCCAGATTCAGAGACATGGCGCCCAAATGAAGCGGCTCTCCGTTGTACCACGCTACCAGCTTTGCGACGCCCTCCACACTTCCGCCGACCAGGTACTTGCCCTCGTACTCCGACAAGCTGTTCCTCGCAACGTCCAGAAGGAACTCGTTCGGGTCTCCCACGTTTTCTTTCACGTCGACCTTCTGCGCCACCATCGCGCGCTCGTAGAGCGTTGTGAGTGACCGCACCACCGGCTCGTTCGTGTCCACAAAGCCGACTGTCGAGCCGGCAAATGACCCGAGGTCATAGACGAGCCGAGACGAGCTCGAGTCGCTTATCTTTGCGTCTTTGATGTCCAGGAGCGCGTAGACGACGAAGAGGGCGATGGGGATGAGGATGGTGAGGATGGGGAGGAAGTATTGGCGGCGGGTGGCGTTGGCGCGCTTGGCGAAGAGCGCGGCGGTCTGTTGGAGGAGGAGGGGGAGGCGTTCGCGGACGCGCTGGAACCGGGGGTAAGCGTCGTCTGCAAGAAACAAGCAGTGCTTTTCGACTTTCTTCCACAGCACTGCAAGGTAACGAGAGGGGGGGGGAGAAGAAGGTCGGACAGTGGACGGCGCAGTGTTAGTGCAAAGCAAAGCGGAACCTGGAACAAATGAAAACAAAAACGTGCATGCTCTCCTGTTAGTTTCTGGTGCGCGGCGCGACGAAGCGTGACGTGATATGCGATGACTGCGCCGGTCATTTTTGGTGCAGGTGTGCCGTACGACGTTCCGGGCTTTTAAGCGAATGCAGTTCAGAGTTCCAGTTCAAATTTGGTGGTACAGAGCGCAATGCATGTTAGTGCAAACAAGCAGTTGCCATTTCCTTCCTTTTCTCTCTTAGAAATTATAGGTTCTCATCAGAACTACTACTGCTAATGGAAAGTGCACATTTAGGGCAGAAACTTGAGCGGTAAACTTTGGTACCTGCCCTTTTGAAGAAAGGTGCAAAAAAATGTTGATGCCATGTTTGCACTAACGGTGTCACACAGTGTACACTGGCTTTTTATGTGCTTCTATCCTGCAGTCTGTTTTATGCAGTCAAGGGTGAATAAGAGTATATCTTGCCAAGAATGTGCCTAGTATAAAAACGCTGCCTTAGGCACATGCTGTTCATAGATTAGTTTTATGGAACCCTCTGTTAATTTAAATTAAGGCAATTTCAAATTCAGATTTTAGGAATTTCTCCATGACCTATATTATTTAAAAGAATGCATTTCTAAATAGTAGTTTCATAATATTATAGAGAGTTTAGAGTCGAAGTTAACGCAATTAAGAATGGGTAGTTTCCATAGACTAGCAAACCTTTAAGATGGATGCTGTTACAGCAGCTCCAAGATCTCCAGAACAGTAGGTTCCTTTGTTAATCTGAATCTGTTTACACAATGCCTCCTAAACACCTCTGGATGAAAACTGCCAGGAAAGCTGCAGCAGAAGCACTGCTTTAACTTGAGCTCCTTCCTACCAAATATTTTTCACAACTTATCAATACCTCGGCAAGAGTACCATCTACTACAAGGCCGAGCAACCGATCCCCCATTTGCAACCTCTGGAAGATAGTTAAGCATAAAATTTTAATGTGTGGAGGTCAAGGTACTTCAGTAAAGAGCATTCTTGGCAAGACATAAAAAAACAAGGGGCAAGAGAGCATGCTGTGTGCATACCACACAATCCACAAAGCATAGAGATCTCAGAAAAAACCACAACATATACTATGTTAGTCAAGCGAGGCAGTCATTCACAGCAACATAAAAGATATGCGAGAAAGCATCAAAGCATCTGCAAATGCCTGCTTACATCGGATGCCAAGCATGTGCCAACATAAAACATGCACATCCAGCCCGTTGCACTAACGAAGTTTCAGGAAACACTTTATGAATGGATGTTAGACAATTTACAAAGCTTAATTTTATGGTTGTGGTGCAGAACAAAGGCACTGCCAACAATATTGACCAGACTCTAGCATCTCGAGAACCAAAAATTACTTTAACATACCCCAAGCAGCCTAAAGCCTACAGAGATGCTTTCATTGAATACCATTAGAGAAGAGAAGACACTCTAAACATTACTGCTTAAATACTACAGGTATCAACAAAAGCCTTCACTAACTAACCAGAACTAATAAGCCGCCACTATCACAATTTCTTAGTATCACTACTAATGGATTATGTTTAGCAGACGATTCAAACAATATGCAGGTTAGAAAGACAAAAACATGCTGTGCTATTGATGCGACCCTGAAGTGGCCATAGAGTTAGAAACAGAAGCTTTCTAAACCATTTTAATTGTTAGTGGATGCATTCAGCATAATCTCTTTAAGAAAAACGTTGAGGTTCCAGGTAAAGCTATTCCACTTATAGCGGAAGTTCGAGTTATCACAGGACAAGAAGACCACTTTGAAGACATATACAACCAAACAAACACTGCACAAAGTTCCACTTATTCCAATGTTCCGGAGATTCCCTTATCAACACCGAATGAAACCAGCTCTAAAAAGGTCAAGAAACTTTCAGCATGTACTACTTTCAAGCACTTCTTTTTCTTCTTGTCAAAAAACACATGCCTCAAAAGACTTCTCTAGTACAGCGTGCCAAAGAGTGGTACTACAAGCAAACAGCACCTAGATAATGGAGTTGGAAGAATGATATCTCGAAACGTACCACTGATCATGTCGCCATCGTTCATCGACGACGCAGTGCTGCCGTTGTCCAAACTCATGTCTGCCAGCTCTCCAACCCTGAACAAACAAGCAACAGCAATTACATCGCAAGAAACCTTCTTTCCAAAAAGTCAGGATTCATGACTTGATTACCTACCGTCGAGCGACAAATGCTTTGAAAGAGAAAAGAAGCAAACGTAAGTCTTTGCTGTTAATATACAGACTACAGTATACAGTCCAAGCTCGTTATAACAGACCCTGATTTTGACCAAGATTTCGGTCTGTTGTAAGAGGAGTAGTATGTTGTATGCAGATATGAAGTTGAGTCAATAAACAAATTGACCGCATCTCCACGTGGTGAATGATGTTGATTGGGGCGAAGCTCTGGTGGTGCTTGCCTGCGTAGACGCTGAGCCGCAGCATGCCGAGCCTTTCGTTCGTTTTCATCCATGTCAGAAAGAGAATGTGTGGTATGGAACGTGGTTATATATACGCATTTGAGCATTTGACCGCAGCGCCCTTTCGTCTATAAACGTTGAGCCAATGCATGCAAAGTTTAACGCGATTATATACGCATTGGACCGCAGCGCCCTCTCCTGTATAGACGTTGAGCGGCTACATGCAACGTTTCATCCATGACATCCCCAGCTCTTGAGTTGCTACCACATCTCAGAGCCCCCTACTCGTCCCGCAGTCGTTGCCGAGTGGTTAAGGCGATGGACTAGAAATCCATTGGGGTCTCCCCGCACAGGTTCGAATCCTGTCAACTGCGCAACCTTTTTTGCATCATTTTTTTTTCTTTTTTTTTCATCTTTTTTTTTTTCCCTACACGAGAACGTGAGCACGTGCTCACGTGCTCGTGAGCACGTGAGCTCATGAGCAGGAGCACGAGCACTGGACGCCAGACAGATGGACGGACGCCAGACAGATGGACAGACGGACATGACTAGCCCCTAAGGAGCTTCGCCCCTAATATGTTTAAGAAAACCAAACGAACTTCACAAATCGGTATTTTATATCCAAATATCTGTTGTAACCAGGTCTGTCGTAATGAGCGTAGACTGTAGACCTCTTATAATGTAACCACTTATAGTGCAGGACCGGATAAAATGCGGCTTTTTTCAACCACCGGTCCCGCCTCCCATACAACTCCATGTATTTACATACCGCTTAAAATGCAGGCGCGCGAAGGAAAATACCGGTTATAGTGCGGCCTCTGGAACGGCCCGCCGACCGACCAGTGCAGCAAGCATGCTTCCCTGTGCGATACCAGATAATGGTGCAAGTGGCACTCGCGGAGGCAAGGATGTCAAGGACGTTGTGCGGAAGAAGCGAGGAGAAGCAAAGAGAGAGGCGAGAAACGAATGACAACGCAGCGAGGTGCGACACACGCATGCGCTCAACTCCGAAAGCTTTAAGGAGCCACCCAAGCCTTTCGCCCTTTTGATTTCACCCCCTCGATCGAGTGACGCAAAACCAACCTCCTTTCTTACACCGCACGCAAAACGAAGGCTGGATAGCTGGATAGTTTCTAGTTTCGCTTCTTGCAGCTTGCTGGCTTGTTCTCATGTCTGATGTTTGGACCGCGTCAAGCATATCGTACGTAAATCGACTGTCCATCGCCGATCTGTCCCTGTCTCCCAAGCCCAAGATGGCCAAGAAACGATAATCCCTGACTCTCAAAACTAAATAGAGCACCGTCAAAGATGTCGAAAGTGGCATGAAAAAAGCTTCCGTCGCAGCCAAGCACAACGCTGCTGATACAACGGTTTCCACTGTCTAGAGAACAGGGAGCAGGTACGAAAGCAGCTACAGCAAGATTCTGCGTCGCTCTCAAGAAAGAGGATTCGAGCGTCAAAGTATGAGGACGTCGATAGAGCCTTGTTTAGGTGGTTTCGCAAAGTGTGAGCCAAAAACGTCCCAGCGAGTGGCCCGATGCTACAAGCAAAGGCTAGGTCCTTTGGACACTCGTTCGAACACGAAGGCTTCAACCCTCTCAACGGACGGATCCAGCAATTCAAAGACTGCCACGGGATTAGCTGCAAAGTTATCTCGGGCGAAAGTGGGGAAGTCGACGATGCCAGCATTTAAGCGCGACCGCTTGTCAGGGGCTGGGCGTTTCCTCGACCCTAGCTTCGTTAGGTGTGCGCGCCGCTTGGTTTCACACTTGATCACTTCTGCAACTACGAACTTGCAGCCATTATGAGAGCTGCTTGGCTTGGCTTAACTCGGCCTGGCTGCTTGGTGGCAAAAGAAAATTGGCTCGGTGGCTAGCTGGGTTGAACGCAGTTTGAGACTCACGGAGCCGAAAGTTGGAGGTCCGTTCATTACGCGAGCGAAAAAAGAAGTCCAAATATTGATGCCCGTTGTCGGGGGTGCGTTCATTATGCGAGAGTGTTCATTATACGAGTAAATACGGTATATAAGTCATAATGCTCACAACATTCATAAACAAAGGGTTAAAGTGAAACAAAGTATATAGTCACAATGCCCAGAGTCAAATGATAGAGAGAAAAAGCAGGTTTAAAAGACATGTCCCACCTGATGAAGACGTCTTCCATCGTGGTGACTGAGATCCCGAGACTCGCAATGCCAAGCGAATCCTTGTCTTGTTCGAGGGACCTCAGGAGGGGAATCACGTCCGAGGCCGGAGGGAAACCGAGGTTGTAGACAACCTCGTGCCCAATGTCCGAGGTCATGTGGCTGGACACGACCGTGCCCGTGATCCGTTGGGTCAAGGCCTCGAGGTCGCAGGGATGCGCCTTGGCTATCCGCATGCGGTACCCCGTTCCTAGGACAAAACGCCGTATTTAGCCAGTCCTAGACAACGTCGACAAGCTAAAGAAAGGATTGACAAACTGGGTTCCTGGGAACAAAGGGATTCTGCACAATGCCCTAATGAGTTCCCCAATTCCCCAAATTTCTGCGGCTGTCCCTGCCCCAAAAAATAAAGTGTTTTTTTTTTAAAGTTTAAGCTTTATTTTAGCAGATCAGGGTCACCTAATGATGCACAGGTTTGAGCCAAGCACTACCTGGCACACACATGATTGTTTACATGGTCCGAAGGCTCCTTTACTGCTTTATTGCGCCAATACTGAGAGCGAGTGATTCTTCGGCTGATCATTGAGGGAAGGAGGGAGGGCTCCACGAGGTCTTAAAGTTTAAGGGACCCTCAGCTAGAGGATGAATCTCCGAGCGAAAATAACAAGCTCTTTTGGTGCCCACGGGTTACGAAATCGTCAGAAGCCTGTTGGCTTAACAAAGGAGACACGCTATGGTAAGATGGTAAGGCAGGACAGTGCGCTTCCGAGCCGCAAACGTTTAGAATGTGAACCGACCAGGTCGAAAAATTCTCAGACAATTCGGTTGTGAGGAACGTTTGGCACTCCTGCCCACCAAGAAACCCTAGTTCCTCATCTCAACGTTAGTTAGAAAAAGGTTAAGCAGCTTGCAAAGTATGGTACTCAAAATACATGTACTAGAAGGAAAATAGGCATAGGAATGATCGAGAGAAATAAGAAGGTTGAGGGACTAACATCTAGGTCCCTATACTCAATCTCATACGCTACTGCGCAGCACTATCAAGAGCACGGGTGCAAAAGCCTGTCACGCCAGAAAGCAATGCTCGCACAAAACCCCACTCGCAAACTTGAGGACAATCCAAACTTTTCGGTACCAGTTCCAATTCCCATTGTTTGCAAATGCTCTCTTTAGCACCAGTTTCATTGATTTTTGTTTCCCTTTTATGGGTCGATGCACCAAAAAAATAATGTCCTAGTTGTTTTAGAACACCGAAAGATAAATGATTATTATTATTATAATACTATAATTAGCATCGCTTTCAAGCCTCAGGCCTACCTACTAGTTTGAACCGCTTTCTCATCGCATACCAGACTGGTTCTATTTCTTTATTTATGTATTTGTACCTACGTCACCCAGTGGGCATTAGAATAGGGGCGGCAGCATTAGAATAGGGGGCGGGGCAGAGAAATTGAGAGAAAGCACGGACACAACAGGAAATTATAAACAATGAGATTGAAACGAGATAAACACTCAAAATGAAATACGTATTCCAAATACACTACAATAACATAATTTCTTTAAAAAATGAATTAACGAAAATAAATACCAAAATAAACGAACTAAATTAATTAATTTAGTGAATTCAATTAAACTTTACCTCAAGAAGGAAAAGGCAGACAGACGTACCAAATTTCTTTTTCAGGAAGATGGGCGATCCGCAGCACTGCAGCTTCCCTCCGGCCACAAACGCGATTCTGTCCCCCAGCGCGTCCGCCTCCTCCATGTAGTGCGTCGTCAAGAGGATTGTTTTCTCCCGCCTGAGCTCCTGGAGCAGGGTCCAGACCGCACGACGGGCTTGCGGATCCATCCCCGCCGTCGGCTCGTCCAAAATGAGGATCTGTACGTGGCGAATTCGAGACGTTTCGCATACCATTTTTTTTTATTGAGTACCACCACATTTTCTTGGTTTGAGACACGCTCCAAGCGCCATAGTGGAACCTCCCGGCTTGCTTCAAAAGATCACAGTTTCCCAGATGTATTTCCATCTTCTACAAATAAGCAAACTTTTATCCAGTACTTTAGCTTTCTCGAGGGTAGGAAATTGATACACTGAACAAAACTATAGCATGTCGGCCCTTATAAAAGAAACAACAACTCCCTCTTTTCCCAGCCCGCAATAGAGTATAGGCATAACCGAGGCTGCGCAATAAGTCTCGTCTAGGCACAGCGGGCCACTTCAGCAACGCTTTTGTAGCGCAGCGTAAAGAATATCGCACAAAGAAGAAGGAGGCGAACGGCATTACCTTAGAACCTCCGATCATGGAGTTCCCCAGGGAGAGCTTCCGCTTCATGCCTCCAGAAAGGCCCTTGGCGAGCGTCCGTCGCTTGTCAGACAGCTCGAGATTCGACAGGATTTCGTCAATGTGCTCCTTCCAGGCAACTTCGGGACTGCTCTTGAGCTGTTTTCAGAGCCAAAGCGTACACAAGTCAACACGGTACACTCCTCATTGCTGCAACCCGACTCCAAGACTTTCGATCCAATCTCCGTGCATCGCTCGAGATGCGTCAAAATGCTCTCGCTTTTCACCGTCCAAACCTGTGCAAGCTGGAGTCACTGTATATGGCAGATTTAGTGGCCAGAGTAACGTCATGCTTCTCCTCGTCCCTCAGACGGTGCCATAAAAACCGTTTGAGCTGGCTCAGTGTTCGTGACAAACTAACAGCAAGGACTACCAAGTCTTTCCGAAGAATGAAGTTTGCGACAGACTACATTTTCAAACTGCTTTGCCGTCCAAGTTCCCTAATTCCTGCCCATATTCGCAACCCTGCACACGGTCCTAGGCTTAAATCATTGTCCCAAGTACATGAAGCGATCACACTTATAAAAGCCACTAGCTATCCCGTTGCCATGATGATTTCCAAGAACAAAGTGGAGATTACCATTACAACTTCTAGTATTGCGTGTATAGTACCTTTGCCTAGCGCCGCTACATTGGCTGTAAAAGCTGCCATACACAATGGTACTGGCACAAGCCATCCATGTCGAAAACTGCTACAGAATGACACTTCATAGACGTTACAAAAATAAAGAGTAGGATATACAAAGAACAGAAATAGTATGGAGGACGAGGATAAGTGGAGGAACTGAACAGGACAAACGTTCGGTTCTTCTGCTTGCCCTCGTCCTTTGCGCCATTCGTGCACTTACGATGTCTAACCAACTCGCTTAGCGGCCCATTTTGGTACAGGATTTAGGAGCCTGCACATAGCAGCGAAGCCGAAAGTCCCACAGATAAAGTAGGCGAAAGCCAAAGAACAGGAACGTAAAAGAAGTATCTGTATGGGGACAGAAAATTATTGGTGCTCCTCGTTTGCAAGATCAAAAAGGCTCTACTCACACTGTAAAAAAAGTAGAGGTGCTCTTCTACTGTCATCTCGTCAAAGAGGACGTTGTGCTGAGGACACAGGCCGAAGTTTTCGCGGGCTTTCTTTGTCTGAGTCAGGATGTTGTAGCCCCTGATGTTAACCCGTCCTTCCGTTGGTGGAAACAGGCCTGAGAGACATCATGGAAGTCATAAAGTTTAAAGCAATCCTTGTACCATAGAGAAGTGTGGCGACCCTTGGCTCCAACCATATCTCATAGTCTCAATCACAAAGAGATGTGTTACTAAAACAGAAATAAGCAAGTGGTCTGAGCTAATAGAAAAAGATTTTTTTGATGTTTACTACCTAATGAATGGCAGGTAACTGTTGCCTTTTTGATTCATTAACATTCAACAAAGCAATCATGCGCAATGCACAATTACTACAGTCCAATACAATCCACAGTACAATAAATAATTTAACAAAAATTTAGAGCCCTTCCACTTCACGTGAAGATGGAGGACCAGCGAAGCTGTTATTTTTACGACGTCTGGGACGATGCCTAGAGGATCGAGTCTAGGACGACCTCAAGGACGACTTCTAGGATGACCTCGAGGAGACGTCTAGAGGACGACCTCAAGGACAACTTCTAGGCTGACCTCAAGGAGGACTTCTAGGACGATTTCGAGGACGACTTCTTGAGTGGAGAGTGGAAAGGCTGGAAAGGTTGCCGCCATCAATGAGCGACTGCGGAAACCAGACAGCAGGCAAGCCGGTTGTCTGGTTGCCCCTGTCACTCATAGATGACGGTAGCTGTCTGGAATTTTGTGTCGACATTTGTTTGCCCGCGGGCACGGTACTGGGTAAACCAGCCCTTGAGGTCGTCCTAGACGTCGTCCTCGAGGTAGTCTAGGACTCATTTCATGGCTCCTTTAAGCTGTGTTTGTGAGTAAACATTAATTTTGTGTTCATAAGTAAACATTACATTGCGTTCATGAGTAAACATTAAATTGAGTTCGCGAATGAACATTAAATTGTGCTCACAAGTAAACATTAGGTTTACCGATGAGCACACGTAAGCAGCCGAAGCTGATCACAATCATACAAAATCGGTTCGAAGTCCCGAGCTCACCAGTGATCATGTTCATGGTTGTTGTTTTCCCCGCGCCGTTATGGCCGAGCAGGACGGTGATTTGCCCGTCGTAGATCTTGAGGGAAAGGTTGTCCACTGCCTTCTTGTTGGTGCCACGGAACCTCTGTGGGAACAGTAAAAAGCATGGAGGTTCGAAAAAATACTTGGTTCCTCGTCCTGTCCTGCCAATGACAATGACCGAGACAATGCACACTCCCACACACAGGTACGCTGCCATGTTTAAGCTTGGCAGATTTACGTCCTGCCAAATTTAGCAGATGGTGTTCACCTGACGCCGTGACATCACGTGACCCTGCGACATGATGTCACGGTGTCCCGCTAATTCTAGTGAAGGAATTTTCCCACTTAGCTTAAGGAAAACATTTATCCGCTAGATTAAGCGGGAAAATTGTGACATCGTGCAACGTGACATCACATTGCACAGCGACGTTTCTACGACACAACTCTGGGATTCCCGGCTAAATTTAGCATAAAAATTTTCCATTTAACGTACCGGACAAGTTCCCAGCCAAGTTTGGCGGGCCTTGACGTACATGAAACCCATGCGTGATCTGCCGCGAAAGTTCGCCAACAACAGCTGTCTCCCGAAAAAGAACAACTGACCAAAGAGGCCAGATACCGCGTTGCTTTCGTGCCGAGAAACACCCGTGGTACCATACACAATGTCACACAGGTATCGAGCAAGGACGGAAGGCGATGGTCATACCTTGGTAACGTGCGACAACGTAATGGTGGTATCAACGTTGTGCGGAGGTGTCTCAAAGACGTCGGGCGAAGCATCGTCCACGGCTTCCATATCGCTGGCGCTGTCGTAGTCGGCAGACGAGTACCAATACGACTTCTGAAATCGCAAGCAGAAACGGCGGCCCCCCAAGACCCCATTGAAGTGAGATTGTTCGATAACAGCCCCGCCAATGGTGACCCTCGATCGGCGATTTTAGCTTTGAAGATAAGTCGGTAAAAATAATGGACACTCGTAAAAAGGAGCAAACCCTTTGTGAAACGACTTGCAATTTTAGAAATGACGAAAACAAAGTGTTGGCCTTTTTCGTTGGCCATCTTGATTACAGGTTAAAACTTCATTGATTTACTTTGGTTGTAGGGAAGGCGTGTGTTGGAAAGGTGTTTCAATATAGATTAAAATTTGTGGCACCCAATTGTTTGTCTAGACAAGCACAGCCCTTTAATAAAGACATATTTTGCATATTAAGACAAGTGTTAAGGGCAAACTTTGCTTTAACAGAAACAAAACAAAAGGTCTACCACCAAACTTTGTACAAAAAAAACTTTTTTTAGCTCCTATAAAGTGTGAAACAGCAGCTTTTCCCACTTTTCAATAGCAGCTAGAAAGCTGTCGTCTAGAATACATGCCTAAAGAAATGTGTTCATGCGGGCTCAGGTGGTAAAATTCGTTGTTCAACAGATATTTCCATAATTAAAAATCAGCAAAACCACAGATGTGGTGTTTGTGCTGAATGTGTTGTACACATACCAAATACACCTTTTCATTGTCCCAAGCAGGGTCAGCTTGAAGCTGGCCTTGGCCGGAGAAGAATAAAGCAATACAAAAAACAAGACAGATATTTGCATACATAAAACAAAGAAGCCGGTAACAAAACATAGATTGCTCATTGCGGTATAGTACTATGTGTGCCAGCAGAGAAAAGCAAAACATGCAAGTAATAAGCACAAACAGCAGCCAAATGATGCAAGTAGTAGTAGACAAACATCTCAAAAAGTTTATAAAAATTTCAGATAGTAATAAAAATGTGAAGACATAGAGACAAGAAAACATGCTTGATCAGGCTGAGGTCATGCGACAATTGCTGTAGTCGGAGATATATGTCAAAGCAGCCATAAGTCAAAGCAGTCAACAGGTCTATGGAAATTTGTAGATGTGTCAAACACAGTTTTGAACATTAATCTAAAACTGTAAAACATGTTTTCCGATTCATTTTACACATCAGACTGCGGTAGCACAAAGAGACGAAGGAAAATTGCACAAAGCCCACATATGTTGCACATAACACAAAAAAAAAATTAAATAAGTAAATATGATGAATATGCGTTGTTAAAACTGCTTTGTATCTTTAACTGGTCCTCATCTGTACGCAAAGTGCATAGCTTTCAGTTCCTGATGAGCAACCATAGACTAGCCCAGCTCATGGGTCTGTCGCATCGTTCACAATTCAGTCTCCCTCCTAACAAAAGTCAAGTGATAACAGAAATGATTTCTATTCCTCTATAGATAAAAAAAAGTCACGTGGGGTCCGAAGCAGGTGGCACACGACGGATCTGATCAGATTGCATGATTTGTCTCCAAGTAACTTCCATGTTAGAAATTGCATTATATATCCTGAATACTAAAAATCAAGTCATAGAGTAGAACCATTCCAAGGACACAACCTGGTTTACCCTACCTCAGTGCTAAAAGAAGAGCGACCGTAAAATACCGAGCAAGTGCTCACCCGTACGTTAGAGATAAGCATGACAAAATGGGGATGGCTGCTTGTTAGAACGGAGAATCAAAAATCGGTAGGGGCATATGGTAGGGTAGGCCCTTCCTTGATCCGACGGAAGTGCAAAGGATCTGTCGGAACACCTCATTTTTAAAGCAGCTGCTCCACACTTGTCAAGCCTGCTTCGCGTTGGCGCTCTTGCGTCAAGTTTCACTGCTTCGGGCTGGCAAACGCAAAGCAGCTGATGTGGAGAAGCTCCTGGATTAGCTTGGTGGGCACTTGACATGTCCCTTGCTTATATTTCAAATAGATAGGTGCGAATAGTGGACTTTGAATTCGGAGCGAATTCAAAGCGAATAGTGGTCTTGGCCAAATATTTTCTACTTGAATATCGAACAGTTCCTCCAAGCCTTCCACTACTGTTTTACCACGCTTACACGAAAACCAGCTAAACTCATCAAGCTTTTAGTTGTCGATTCATAAGCTAAGTTATGTTTATGGACTGTGGCCTCAGAAATTCCAATACCTATTTGGCATGGCAAGTAAATGACGCATTCCACATAACTATAAAGCCAGAGAGATACCCAGCTTTACCAAATAAGAGATTTATGAATCTTATTACTATATAAAAATATTGTTTCTTTCATCTAAAAGAAAAAAATAGAAAGACGATTACTAATATTGAACGCAGGTTGTCGGGGAAACTCTGCCTAGCATGAACTCTTGCATAATAGTCACAGTTTAATTTTGAAACTTTTACTGCTATGTAGATATGAACAGTAATAAAGTTTCTAGTTCTCTTTAAATACACCACGTGTGTGCATGTACCATCCCACTTTGAAAGTGTGTTTTCTGTGAAGTTAACGGCTGTAATATGTGTACTTTTCTATATGTTGATCGCAACGGATTAGCCCAGTTGAGCACGCTTCTTACCGAACACCGGTGCACTGCAGAGAAGCAACACCCACAGAAGTGAGCTTTGCGAATGTAGCTTCCCTGCAGCGTAACGGTGCTCGATAATACCCGATTCACACGACGGACCAAATCGTGATTCTCATCCACGGACCATGTACCATGTGAACGTCACGTCACCGATTCCTGCGATCCACTCCTTGTCCGTGAACGCGCAGACTGACAAAGTCGAGCACCTTTTCGCTCGCGGATTTTGGCGGGAGATTGACTTGGAAAGTGTTTAGTCTGGCAACGGTACAATGTTTTCTTGGTTTTTCGTTTTCAGGCGATTAAAACAAAAATGGCACATCGTTGTGTTTTGTGCATTTGCTGGTTCATTTTGTCACGCGATTCTTGGTTTCACGCATGAAACTGCAGAAACTTTGTCTGGCTGACACGATGCAGGTTCCAGTACTCCTTTGGGTCTGTGTCAAGAAGCTTCTGTCAAAACTTGTCTAGCACGCCGCGGTAATTGTTGCAGGTCCAATCAGCCATTTACAGAGCAAGGCCTTTCTTATGGCTGTGGTGTACTGACGTGCTGTGCACAAGTGCAAAGTGCGTGAACGCATCTCCAAACGCCCCTCTGCATGCCCAGAACTTCGTCGCTTCTACGTCGGAGCCTTCTCGAGCGGGACCATGCCTGTGTCACTGTTGGGTCTTGGGTTAGTAAAGCTAGTGGTGCTTCGCACAAAGCCTATCACAGGTGTTCTGTCTCGCTCTGTACGTTAACAGCGGCGTACAATCCTTTATTGCAGTAGCAAACATATATTTCTCTCTTGGACAACGGTGCCACGGTGCGATGTTGCTGTTTCGCGGCACTGTTGGGTGGCGACCAGGTTCGCTCCATCTTCGCTGGCGTCTGCTCGTTGTCTCTCTCGTGTGGATGCGCTTCGGAGACGGACGAACCGCGGGCATGTCGTCATGTGATCAATCCGTACGCGGATCAGTTCGTCGTGTGAATTGGACATAAGGAGCGCGATGAACACTCAGAAAAATACGAACATCGCAGTTCATCTTGAAGCGAGCGTCGAATAGCGTATTATTCGAAACCACTATTCGAAAATTCGAATATTCGCACAATCCTAGTTTCAAATGTTTCAGAAGTAGGGGTTGGGCGCTCAACACGACGTGGGCACGTGCTCGGTATTTTATGGCGTGCCGCGTCGGCCCATCCCGAGACCTCCGCTGTCGACCCCGTTGGGCGAACATCTACCGGTAAATTTGAGCTGGGAGCATCTACAGAGAGACAGCTTACCTGGCAGCGCTTCTGCCTTAGCAAGCTCCAGAGAGAGTCGCTGACGAAGCCGTTCCAAAAAGCCGGCTGCCGGAAATGGCGCTTCTTTCTCCTGGCTAATTTGGAGGGTTTTTCGTCGTCCTGCTGCAGGACGCATTGGCCCCCATTCAGCATGAGCACCGTCACATAGCCTACACTCTGTTGCAGGTTAAGCAGCACAAGCTCCTCCCTCAAAGTCCTCCACTCTTTCCTCTTTAACAGAGTGAACGTCGGAGAAGGTGTGAGAGAGGGGGCGAGTCCACTCGCCTCCTCACTTGTGTCACTTAACCTGCAACGGAGTGCAGTTGTACTGCTCGGGGGGCAGTTGCCACGAGTTAAAATTGGTTACAATATTTACATGAGTTCAGAATCGTGTCGTTTAAGCAGAACTAAGCTCGAGCTTTGCCTCGGTCTTGCCTGAAAATACAGCAGCATGTAGGAGCGGCCAGAGAAATGGAAAGAATCGGTGTATTTGGCGAGGCTATTGCAGAGGCAAGTATTTCGTGACTGACTCAGCAGCTTCAATGATGTTACTGGTGTATGTATAGTTTATTGTTGTTTTTTTTTATCACTGAACTGTTGTTTTGAGGAATGTCCTTCCTGATCTCATTGTGACCGAAGCTAACCCCAAACATTTTCTGGCTCCTTTTCGAAGTCATTTAGGTGCCATATGATTTGTGTTTGATTGATTCTTATTTTTTGCTTTGGTGGTTCCGAGCAATTTGATTGATTATTGTTTGTTTTGTGCTTTTGCTTCGATTGACTTGGTTGAGCGTTCATTGTTTAATGCTTTTGTGATTCTCCTATCGTTTTTATTTTAGCTTTTTCTCTTAAAATGTTTGGCCTTTTCCCCCTTCAAAGGACCTTTAAAGGGCCGCCGACAACTCCAAGATCAATAATTTTTTCCCCCGTCTCGATTGCTTTCAAAGCGCGTGGTGAAACACAAAAAAAAAAAAAATATTGTTGAAAAAAAAATTTTTGCCATGCGAAAGAGTTTGTCAAAGTTTGTGTCCTCCTCTCCCAATTTGAGCTCCTCCTCGCTTAATTTTTTATGGTGACGTAATTGGCGCACGCATTGTTGAAGTCGCGCCGCAGTGCTTGCCTTGCCGTATAATGTCCTTGAAAGAGGCTGGCTTGCCAAACTCTTGTGTCATCGCACGGTCTATCCCACGTACCGTAAAATACCGGGCATGCACCCACATCAGAATAAGCACCCACCCACTACTTTTGCAACGTTTGAAAGGTAAACAAAAGAGATGTGAAGCGTCCATTCCAGACTTCCGAGCCCACCTAGCCAACCGAGATACTCCTTCCTGCCAGCCGCTTCCTCGAGGTGTATACCTTTTTTACGATAGGTGTATACGAAAGGTGTATACATTTTTTATATAATACACAAGGTGCTGTTGTATTCATGTATACCTTGTGTTAGTCGTGCTTATTTGAAAATTCTTCATGGATCATCAGCAGGTATCAGATAGCTTAAAATGTTGAAAAACTAAAGTTGCCTGTAGTTTTGCAAAAGAAGAAACTAAAAATGCTTTATAATATAGTGCAGTGATTCTCATATGGGGGTCCGCGGACCCTTTGGGATCCGCGAAGGCATTCGAGGGGTCCGCGAAGCCCTGCCTCATCAGTCAAGCCCGACAATAAAAGGTGCCTTTTTTTTTTTTTCAGATTGACAAGAAACATTCCAATTTTCAGGCAAGTTTTTTTGTGTGTATATCAATGGGAGAAGTCTACTTCACACTAGCCCTTAGTTTTAACCATTAAATAAATCAATATCCTAATTAACCTATAGACCAACACGCGGCCCTGACATCACACAGCTGCGGTGGCGCTGTCGACGGCACTGCGCATGCGCAGACGTTACGCTTCACGCGAATTCGGTTTTTGCGCACGCGCAGTGCCCACACCTGGTGTGGGCAAACGCGGGCTTGTTTGTAAACAGCGTGTCGGTCTATACCTTTCCCTTCTCACCATAAACGGGGTCCTCCATCATCTCCGCTGATTCACAAGGGGTCCGCGAAACGTCAATGGTTGAGAACCACTGATATAATGGATTTATCCCTATACTGCCTTAAATTAGGATCTTACTTAGGGAGCTATTCATGGTAAAAATTTAAATAGGAAGAACCAAACATGTTAATATTGATTATTGGGATAATCCTAATTTCTCAAAAAATCAGATTCACCACCGTTAATAACACAATGTCTTAAGAAAAATCTATGCTAATTTAAAGGCATATTAAGGAAGGTTCCTTTTGAATGTTTTCTTATATTGTTTTGTAAAGTGACTATAAAGTAATGATGTTACTTCAGCAAAGTAACTGTAACTGTAGCAGGGTTACTTTTTTACCCTGAGTAACTGCAACTGTAACACTGTTACATTTTATCAGTAACATGCCCATGACTTGCCATAAGCATCTTGGTATGGCATACCTAGCAAGTGCCATAATATTTTATAGGTCATGCATACTATGTATGCTGTGTGTGCCTAAACAAAAGCGGATGTGTTATCAGTTCAAAAAGCAGTAACATAATATGTCACTTGGCATAAAGCCACAAAAGAAGGTTAAGCTCATGTTTAAGCCATTTCGCTAGTTATAGATTAGACTTAGCTCTGATATCTAGTAACCTATCCTTATATTTCATGAATTATGATCTCCACAAGCAGGGACACATACAAACACCTGAACATGCAAACTCACAAGCAAACCACAACTTATGTCGTGCATGCTGCCCACATAACTTGATGCACACAAGATGCAAACAAGCAAGAACATGAATGTCATCATGCAAACATGACATTGATGACAGTAGTGGCAACACCACACATGGCATGAACCTAGACTGTGTACAACACACAACAGGGGGAAGTATCAATGATTCATTTCCACTTATGGCAGAGGTTCTCAAACTGGATCGACCCAAAAGAGTTCCTTGAGCACTAAAACTCAGTCTCTCTTACCCCACCTTTAACTAAATTAAGCTTGCAGTAAAGTTACTTTAGTCATGAAATACAAATGCGAACAACTTTATTCACACGTAGCTGTTGGTAACTAGCCCATGTCTGCTTCCCATTATAGTAAAACAGTAGCAACATTAGCTATTGTAGCTTTGACTTTCTAAAGTGACCAACAGACACTTTGATCAACTCGTTCAGCCTATAAGGCACCATAACTGAACAAAAATGAGTTCTTGCTAGGTATGTTCCACCTAGGCATACACATACCTCCCCTCTAACAGTTTCAGCAGAAAACCTTAGGGACACGCAGAGATTGCGTGTATGCAAACCAACTAGTTCGAAGAAAATACAAAAACTAAAAAAGTTAAGGGAAACTTGGCACATCCTGGAGTTTCTGATGACCCCAAGTATATTAAGCAGACCATATCAGTCCACAACTGCTACAAAGATTAATGAAAAGGAAGATCTTGCTCAAGACTGTGATTGGCTACTGCTGGCCGATCAACCCAGGGTGACCGAAGTAACACCCGACAAGACACCAGGCTATAGAAAATGTGCAGTCTCTTGAACCTTCTGAAGCAACAAAGGTGTGCATTTACCTGCAAGAAGTACAGGGGGTGCTTCGGAATGCCATACTGGTAGGGCCACACATTATCTAGGTACCACAACAGCAGGCCGTAGATGAAGACAGAGCCGATCATGACCAGCACAATTTCCAGGAGAGTGACATTGTCGGCGGGCACCGCCTGATCATTTAGATTGGTCCAAGAGGCACCGATCCCTGCACAAAACATTGATGTTAGTCTTTTCATCCATCGATCAACCCGTTACAATGAAACCCGTTTAGAACGAACCCACGTACAGCGAATTATTGTAGATATCGAACTCACGGAAAATTTAAATAAAAATGCACGTGAAAAGTACTTTCTATAATGAACAACATATTGGCTATATCAAACTTTTTCCCCCCAGGAAGGCTTCCAAAAACGTGCAAACAACCGTCTTCTAGCCAGTTCCTTCCCTCCAAAAAAAAGTAGGAAAGAAATAAGCTTCCAAAAGCTCAAGCTGCGAACGAAAATGAGCGAAGAAAAGCAATCCCGGAAAGGCACACGCACAAAATAAAAAAAAATTCAGTGCAAAGCGGTTTGCTTACAAAGAGAAGCGATTCAGAAGGGGAGATAAGCTAAACAAAAAACTGCACGCATGCACAAAAAACAACAAAAAAAAAATGTCTAGCACGTTGTTACAAGGCGGAAGCAAAGAAATAAGAATGAAGGGGAAGCTCTCGCCTCCTCGTCCTTCGCGCCCTGTTTGACCTAAGGTCACTTTAGTTTGACCAAAAGCAAAGAGAAAAAGACCCCCTCCTCTTCATCTTGTGCCCTCACTCGGGGCTTGACACGCCACGCCCCAAGAGGCAATAAGCCTATCGCATTTTATATTTAAGAGCAACGTGTTCAATAGCACCCGTGTATAACAAACTCATCGTTGAAGTCCGTTGTAAATGGATTTTGGTATATCAAACCACTTGCTATATTGAACTAATCGTAGCGCTTCCTGCTGTTCGTTACAAACGGGTTTGACTGTACATGCAGTAGTGCAATGTGCAATTCATGACGGGTTTTCTCGTTTATTTATTGCCACACTCCAACTGACCATGCGAGATCATGCAACGTGGCCGTAAAACATCACAGTGCCAAGTGATGTCATGCCACATAACATCACATGACATGATCATGTGACATCACAGCATCGAGTCTATATGTCACACTTGAAGTCGTGTGTGACTAGTAAATTTTGATTTCAAAGCAAATAGTGGTTCTGGCTAAAACTTTTCAAATTGAGTATTACATAGTTTTCCCAAGCCTCTCACTACTGTTGCAACATGTTTAATTGAAAACCCATCTAAACTCATGAAGGTTGATCCCAAGCTTCCAATGGTCCATTTATAAGCTCATTTTAATCTAAGTATTTTTATAGACTGTGACCTCAGAAAGTTCAGTGCCTTCGAATGGCAAGTAAACAACAAATTTAACATAAAATTGAACATATAGGGATATACCTAATTGAGTGGATCTACAAATCTTACTATATACAAATACTTTTTCTTCAATCTCAAATTTGAGAAGAAAAAAAAAAAAGAATCACAGATGATGAATGCAGGTTGTCAGGGCATCTCTGCCTAACATATCATCGTGCATAACAGCCACAGTTTAATTTGAGAATTTTACTGCGATGTAGGTATCAACATTCACATAGTTACCTTTTTTTTTTTTTCTTTTAATACACAAGACGTTTGCGTGCACCATCCCGCTTTAAAAGTGTGCTGCTTTGCCTAGCAAACAATTGCGATGTTCATACTTTTCGAAGTGTCGATCGAGGCATGTTACCCTATTGAGTGCGCTTCTTGCCGAGCACGTATGCACCGCAAAGAAGCAACACCTGCGAAGCTCGCTTTCGCGGGTGCCGCTTCTCCGCAGCGCACCCGTGCACGGTAAGAAGCGTGCTCAACGGGGCTAAACCGCCGCAATCGACACTTCGAAAAATATGAATATCGCAGTTCATGTCAAAGTGAATATCTGATAGCGTATTATTCGGCACTACTATTCAACATTTTGAATATTCACACAACACTACACACTTCGCAACTAAAGTCACGTGACCTGACATGAGGCGAAGTGGTAACGAGACGTGACGTCAAGCTGCACCACGATTCGACGCCCAATGTTAGCATAGTCGGCGGCAGGTTAGAAACCCAATAGAGGCTCTGCCTCGAGCCCGAGCTTTCTGCTTTTGATAAGACACTGTCGCACGCACAACCAAAGCCTGGCAGAATGCGACGAGCACGTGCTGGAGGTATAGCATGCCCTGGGTTCCAAGTTCTTAACCTATCACCGACTATTGATCAAATATTGTCGACACCGTGACGTCGCCGCCCCAGTGGTGCTGAGGCAAAAGGCTGGCCTACGGATCCCTATGGTTTCAAGTCCTAGCCGAGGTTCCAGCAATATGATGGAGGCTTATTGCAGAGAAGGCCGAGATTCAAGGCGCACGTCAAAAGGTCCCCAGATAGCCAAACTTTTTCGCAAGTGCTCCGCCGCTAAGTGACAGAAGCCCTTCGTTGGCTTGGCACGTGAAACCCCAAGTCTGACTCTGCCCTCGATTGTGACAACCTCGCACCGCGAGCCGCGTGACCAGAGGTCACGTGACTCACCGCGCACTAACACAAAGTCCGATTCTGCTTCCATCGGAATGTTGTCCCGCCTTAATAAAACAACTCCGCGCACGACGGCAGACGCGCCGTCTCGTGGACGATCGGAAGGTCCGACCGACGCACGAAGAAGGCGTGATCGACGGGGGCCTCACCCTGTCCTTCGAAGTACGAGATGAGCCTGTAGCACCAGTAGAGTCCACAGTTGGGGAACAGGGAGGTGGCCAGTTTGACCGAGCGGCCGATGACCATGTAGTTGTCCTGACCCAGCGGGTCCAAAAGCGTCGTCGGCAGACTGTAGCTCAGCACCCAGCCCACGGTGGAGAAGATGACGCCGACCACCGCTGCATTGTCATTACGGTCGCAATTGGTCGCGATACGGTCGCAAACACAAAGCAGCAGTGTGGAAGAGGCCAGAAAAATGAAAAGCTTCGAGCCACAGTCACACTGCTTGTACATCCTAACAAAGACACGCCGCTCGCTGCAGGCACGGCGACAGAAATATCTGAAAACACGCCACGAGCGTGTCCGAAGCATGTTTGGTTTGCACGTGTGTGCGCTTCGAACGTGCCTTGCACACAGTTTTTGTACGACCAATGCGGCAGGGCCGTCATACCAGGAAGAAACACGGTTCAGACGGCGTCTGCAGACTGTCTGACTGTCTTTTGTACATGTTAGCGGTGTTAGCGATGTGATCGTGACTTTCAGGAGGAACGGAGCTCTTTCAGGTAAAAGAAAATACAAAAAAATTCATACATATTTACTAGAAGTTAGTTTTTGAAGGTTTATGGGTCCACTTTTAGTCTCGTCCTGTAGGGTTTTCGTGAAACCGAGTTTTACTGTGGACGACCTTATTTTTGCGCGCCCAATACTTCAAGAATCTTGCGAAGGGCAGATTTCGGGAACGTTTCATGGGTACATTTCGCACATAGAGTGATATGACATGTGTTCGTTACCATGGGCTGACATTTACAGCACAACCCACTTACAATGATACCACACATAACGATGTACCACTTATAACGATCAGTTCCTAGAGTTTCTAGACTGGAAATGATCAGTTTCTAGTCACGGTACAACGATAATCGGCTATAACGATTGAAATTTCGGGTTTTCTCATTATCGTTATAAGTGGGTTGCACTGTATCGCCTGATCGATCTTCCGCTATAGTTTTGGAGTCTTGGGCCCTCAGAAAGAAAACAAGTCGTGTACAGTATTTGCGTCGAAATATTTACTTGAAAGTGTAGTAAAATGAGCCTGGGAACACCCTCGTACTATACTTCATTTCACTGTAGCTTGGTAAAGAACAAACGCTACGTCTTCTTTGAGCCAATCGGAGCAAACGAGGCGAGGCACTTGACAGCCCTTACCAAGGGTAAAGGGGCGGGGGCGTAACGCAAAGCAGTTGGAGAAGGGAGGGAGGAGGAACTTTTCTCTTACACGGACCCTCTTCTGGACGTCCAAGACATCGTTTTGTCCCCTTTGGAGAACAACTCATCGCTCAAAATTCGTGCAAGAGGGGCTTTCCTCCATCCCCACCCGTGGCTTCAACAGCACTGTGCGCAACCAGCGAGGCGGAGCATGGTCACGTGTCTCTCTCCGACGCGCCGATTCGCTCACGAGACCGTAGCCTTTGTCATCTGCCAAGTTACGGTGTATGCCAAGCTGCAGGTAGAGCGGCCCCCTCGTGGTCTGGCAAGAAACGGTTACCGTTGTTGAAGAGTATGGTGAACAGCAACAGGAACAGTATGGCTCCCGTGGCATAGAGCAGCATGATGAAGAGGAGGAGGGAGAAGTCGCTGTACAGCAACACCGCAGCCAAGGGCGCCACTTCGATCTTGAACAGCACGAGGCTGATGACCGACGTCACGGCCATCACGAGAAAGCCGCTGGCAAACGTGCCGATCCAGTAGACCCAGTCGGTCAGTCCCATCATGCGCATCAGCTCCTAGGGAATGAAGCAGACGAGAAAAGGTTCGAGTTAAAAGAAACAGCACGGAAGAGACGGAGGACTCACTAGAGCAGGGGTTCTCAAATGAGAGTCTGCGAAGCCCTGTCTCATCAGTCAAGACCGGCAATAAAAGTTGTCTTTTTTCAGATTGAGAAGAAACGTTCCAATTTTCAGGTAAGTTTTCTCGTGTGTATGTCAATGAAAGAAGTCTACTTCACACTAGCCCTTATCTATATCCATATATTAAATCATTATCATAATTAACCTATACCTTTATCTTTCCCTCATCATAAATGGGGTCCTACATCATCTCCAAACCACAAGGGGTCCACGAAACCTCAATGGTTGA
Source organism: Ixodes persulcatus (assembly GCA_013358835.2). Lineage (NCBI taxonomy): Eukaryota > Metazoa > Arthropoda > Arachnida > Ixodida > Ixodidae > Ixodes > Ixodes persulcatus. Next base: position 526,812 of record JABSTQ010011569.1, read on the forward strand.
GAACCACTGCACTAGTACAGTGCAGTCCACTTATAACGATACCACTTATAACGATATATCGGTTATAACGATCGATTTTATAGAAGCATCAATTTTTCCATTGGTTCTATGTAAAAATAAACCATATATAGCGATGCATTTTTCCCGGCATATCGGATATAACGATCAATAAATGATCGCGTAGAATGTGTTTACTACGAAAATTCAACAGAAAATGAGATAAAAATTGTGAAATTCCGCGAAGAAACGACCGAGATCGGCGGACGCGATCATCGCCGATGGGCCCCGACCGAATACTCCGTGAGTAGGCGCTGCGCGCGGCCTTAAAACCTCGGCGCTATCATCATCATCATACCCGTAACCTCGTAACCCCTCCCCGCCCTCCTCTTCTCTGCGTCGCTGGCGTGAAAGATGGCTCCGACGAAGCGAAAAGCTATCTCCTTCGAGGAGAAAAAGCAAATCCTACGTGATTGGCGGCAAGGATTCAAGGTCGGAAGTCTCGTCCGGAAGTATGAGCACTCTCAGTCGACAATATCGACCATCCTGAAATCCGGGGACGTCGTAATGAAGAAGGCTGGAACAAGCGGCTTTGACGACCAGCGGAAAAGGCTTAAGGAAGCCTTGTACGAGGATGTCGAGGAGGCCCTGTACCAGTGGTTTCTTACGATCCGAAACCGCACAAGCAAGCGGAGATCTTGGATTTTTTTGAGCGTGTTTAACACCATTTCATTGCGTGCTTGCTGATGACCCTAGAATAAAACTTTGTTATATTGCGGCGCTTCTTCTATGGTGTGATTCAGTGAACACTGGTGAGTAACCTGCTTGGGGGAACTATTTAGGGCAGTTTTCAGGGTCAGTCCGGATACAACGATAATCGGTTATAACGATCGGATTTTCCGCATTTAATAATATCGTTATAAGTGGACTGCACTGTATAGGAAGGAGCACACAGACCCAGCAGAGTGCCTGTGTGCCCCTTCTTCTAAGCCTCAATTTTTGTCATTTTTTAATTTTTTATTTAAGTTACACTAAACCAAGCGGCCCAACTCCACGCCTTGTAAGAGAAAAGGTTTCCCGAGATTGTATCCATATTTTGAATGGGCACCTGCAGAGACACTTGTGGTACAAACGAAAAGCATAAAATATCGACAATCGCTCCCTTATGCCAACTGTATTATGCTCTGTACTACCCGAGTGACAGAAAATTAAATTACGAAATAAAATGTCTGATGCACACCTCTCCAGGGGTCCCGTGAAATAAAATACTGTACTTCGTTTCAGCTTCGGTCCGAGCGCGGCCGATGTAATGAGCCAAAGGGCCAATCAAACAACGAAGAGGCACAACGCCATGGCGTGCTCTCTGCAGTTGATAGGACCAGCGGGTATTCGCCGTCTCTCTGTGCATGCTCCTACGTCGGCTAGTCCTATCAAGCGCAGAGAGCATGCCATGACGTTGCGCTTTTTGCGCTGTTTGATCGGCCCTTCGGCTGATAACATCGGCCCCGCTCGGACCGAAGGTGACACGAAGTATAATAGTGTTTGTCCACAGCAAAACTAAACTAAACAACGCCGAACGCTCAGTCTCCCCCAAATACAGTGCTAGCGGTTCAGACCAAATGTCAAAGTTTCAGAGCTTACAGCTATCTGGTTAAAAAAGTTATAAGTGATTCTCGGATATTTCTAGTGAAAAATATGGCGACCGACCAAGCAAACAAAGACATGAAGCTGAATGGCGCCAGCCACCAAGAACAGGCCCCACTTTCCCATTGAAATTTTCAGAAAATCACTTTTAACTTTTTATTAAGATAACCGTTTGTCCTCAAATTTTGCCATCTGGTTAAGAGTGCTAGCGCTACATTTATGCAAAGACATTTGGAAAACGCATAGTTCATTTTCGTAATAATAAAAAAAAAACATTGTAAATTTTTTTTTTTGGGGGGGGGAGGGGGGGGGGGACAGCTGTACTTTTTGCTCACCCGGACACGGCTGGACTTTTCCGTGATGACCCTCCTCACGTAGATGGGGGAAAACACAAGATAGCCGTACACGACAAACATGGCGATCAGGCGTGACAAGACGACGAACTGGGAGTCGTTGTTGTATTCAGGATATGGAAACCGGTTCATCATGATCTGCAAGAAGAGAAAAAAACAGCTCTCATACTCTGCTGCAGAACTCGGGGGTCCTGGGTACAATGCCCAGCCCTGCCCGTTTCGATCTGAACGAGCGTCGTACCCACGTGCGGTCGTGTATCACTACTGTGTGATGCACGTTAGAGACGCCAGGCTGGCGGTGGTACCGCACTGGCTAAACTGCTCACCTACAGCTGAGAGACAAGTCGCCCATTGGAGCTGGCTAGCTTCCCACCGACTAAACATAAACGCAACACAGATGACTCTCAATACTCAAAGCTCTAAACGAAATCGGCATGGCCCATATCGTGATTCCACGTGTGCGTCGGAGACAGCACATACAAGAGTGCAAGAGGACACATTGAAAGAGACTGTGCAGTCAAATCAAACAAAGATTGTAGCGAATTATGGGCTGCATGTTTCCTGGAGTCGTCGCAAGGAGTTTTATAATGAGAGGTGAACTATCAGATTCAGTGATCTACGAGTACTATGAGTAAGCCACTCTGTTTCATTGTTTACTATGAGCAGATTCTGAAGTAGCTACTAGGAGATAAATTTTTTGCTTTCATACTTTGTATTAAACTTGAAGTATATTCTAGGCTAATAGTCCAGGTTTTTTTATTTGTAGAGACAGCTTATCTGCCACAACTTTCGCAACAATAGGAAATTTGGTCACCTTGGGAGGCTTCTTTGTTAGTTTCCGGGCACTGATGAGCAGGTCGACGTGCTTTCGAAACATCTTGTCTTGAAGGCCCCAAAGTATTTCTGCCAAAAGTAAAAAAAAATTAACCGGCCGGAAACTAGGAAGGAAAGAAGTGTTTGAGAAATTTTGCATTCTTTATACTATGGTCCTTTTTTTCTTAATGGCTGGATTTGTCTTCTGCTGAAACAAATTAGGTGAAAATTGTGGAGGGGCACTGTAGGTAAATTTGCGGCAGCCACTCGAATTTTCAGGTCACACAATGGGACAAATCTCAACGACAAGCGTCGTAGAGATGGTGAATGGTGAGGTGACGAAACAGTTGCTGTGCCACTGACTGTAGTGAGTGTTTGAGTGGCCATATGGCAAAACTAAGTTTGGGAGCCCTCGACAACGCCGAGGATTCCGATCTACACCATATGTGCTTCAGCCAAAGGGCAATGACCCGAATCCTCTCGCGACCCCATCATCCAGAGATAATCCCAGACCGCAGTATGTTAACAGCATAGAACTTTGGAATACTACGAGAAAAAAAAAAGGAATGTGTGCATATTTTATTGTCAATATTCATATATTGAACTGCTTATGCTTATGTTTATTTACTTGTTGTTAACATGCATGTTATGTTAACAGCGTGGTATGTGTGGTTACATTAAGAGCATTTAACTTTGGGATACTGCAGAAAAAAAATGACCGCATCTCCACGTGGTGAATGATGTTGATTGGGTCGAAGCTCTGGTGGTGCTGATGATACTGATTTTATTGTTCATAGGTAGTGCTGATGGTGCTGATTTCTTTTATTGCTCATAGGTAGTGCTGAGTTCCGGGTTGCTTTTCGACTTCATTATTACTGCTTTATGGTCGGTGAAATGCAGAGCCATGCATGCAAAGTTTAACACGATTATATATACGCATTTGACGGCAGCGCCCTCTCCTGTATAGACGTTGAGCGGCTACATGCAACGTTTCATCCATGACATCCCCCCCCCCCAGCTCTTGAGTTACTACCACAACTCAGAGCCCCCTACTCGTCCCGCAGTCATGGCCGAGTGGTTAAGGCGATGGACTAGAAATCCATTGAGGTCTCCCCGCACAGGTTCGAATCCTGTCGACTGCGCAAACATTTTTTCTTTTTTTGTGAGCACAGACGCCGGACGGACGGACGGACGGACACGGCTAGACCCTAAGGAGCTTCGCCCCTAAAAGAGGAATGCATGCAGATTTCTATCAGCCAATAGTCATATGTTGAACTGTGTTACCAATTCAATAGAACTTCTCCCTAATTGAAAGTCAACTCCAGTCAATATTTTTTTCATTTGGGATTACGACCGTTTTCAGCTAAAGCAGTGTCCCTAAATTACAAGGTATATATATATTGTTTTTATACATTGTATGTAGTTTTATGAATTTCTCGGCTGAAAGTTTGGTTTCGGGCGTCTACAGCAAAACCAAAACTATCTGCTAGAGGGATGGCAACACTGATCATCAGCCGTACAGCTGCGACGTGACGTCACAAGGGTGCTGCAGTACGCGATACAACCAATCAACTGCAGCTCCACCATGCCGTGACGTCACAAGGGTGCTGCGTCAGTTTTCCTCAACTAAAAGCTAACCCACTAGCCGCCCGCTAAAGAGCAGCTGGTCGCATCTTTAAAATGGGTTTTAGTGGAGTATGCAGCTTCATTTTGACGTAAAATTTCGGCTGTGATCATATTCGTGCCACTAAAGTGATACGTCATTCATTTTGGTTTCGTTTTCGGCCGGAGTTGTCCTTTAAGGACTACCCAGAAAAAATCAATTTCTGCAACAACAGTTGATTCTGAAAAATGCCTTATTTACATCCACCAGCATCTAGAGAGTATGAACAAAAAGTTTCATTTGTTTACACTGCACAGTTATTTTTTTATAAATTATTTTATGTGTATCGATGCTATAGAGAAGGTAGAGGTTTGAGCCTTTGGAACATGTTTCGTTCTATTCCACTTTTTGGTCTAAATTTCACTTTAGGAAAACTATTGTTTGGTAACGGGACAAAAGGAAAGGCTCATTCATTGTTTTTCCTCACTGGAATTTAATGAGCAATGCAACTGTTGCATTTTTTTTTACTTTGTAGATGTCTTTTATAAAATATATTTAAGATTTTGCCAACGACATAAAAGGCAAGAAATGTATTAGATATTTCAGCGTGATGTTAGCATAAAATAAATTACTTTTGGGAAAGTTTTTCTTTACAGTTGCACTCTCAGGCATTCTGCTGCGTATCTAGTGAAGAAAATGTTGGGTATTAATTTAGTTTTTTAATTATAGTTTTCCTAAACAATGTCAGTGTGTACCCGATAGAAACCACTATAATTTATGTCACAATTTACGTACACACATCAAACTTTGCACTGCATTCTGCCTCGCAACTGTCAGTATATACTGTAAATTTCATCCATATTAAGCCATAGGTTCAAAAGTTGACCCTTTTGGGTAGTGTCCTCCCTTAATCGAGTTTATTAAAGAACACCTTTCAATTCCCACCACATCAATACCTGAAATACCTTTATCAATATTACAAACATGCTTCAGTGTTGCTTCACTACATTCATGTTATTACATGTCGGAAAATGAAGGACATATAATCATTATTATTATTATTATTATTATTATTATGACCAGTCTACTATAAATATGTTCAACTGTAAACACCTCCAGGTGATGTAGGCTAGAGACCCCCTTCACTTTATAAGCAAAAGCTGTTGCTCTACTCTACCAACCTACCCTACTGTAATTGAACAAGCGTCCTTTACCACTAACTGAAGCACACCACTTGAAAAAAGTCTGACATCATGATGTGACATTGTCACACGACGCCACGTGACATCACGCACACAAATAGCACCTGCCCGGCTCGTTCACCGCACATTCCGTGCTCTCCAGTCTCGGTCGTCGCGATCAATTTAGTGTAACTTTTTCATTTTCCCCCCGAGGGTCGACATTAGGAAGAATTTCAATCTTGCACGTGCAGTGGGACGTAAATGGGACAAAAAATATACTCACGTCTGTACAAGTCAGTAAAGTCTTCCCGGGGCCCCGGAGTCTTCAATTGGGGATACCGGTCGCCCGTGTGGAAGTCGAAGTCGGTATTGTTGAAGCGCACCGTGTAGGACAAGTCCCTCGGCACCGAATCGTCTTCCGGAGCCTTGCCGAAGAGGACTGCCAGTTGCGTTCCGGAATCGGATGTTAGAGTGGCATTTGCGATGTACATGTCCATCGCAGCTTCCGTCGGGAATCCCTTTGAGCCTGCGGTCGATACAAATGCGTTGTCAGAGACTGTGCATTCTCACGGATGGAGCATGGATGATTCATCCATTCTCACGAATGAAAGCCGAGAAACCCCTTATGTTGTCAGTATCGATGCAGCGAAGCAGCTCAGAAGCTTACAGACGTTATAAACTATAATTAGGGTTCCGTGTTTTCGGAGTTTATTTTTTGCCAAAGGTTCGGAGTTTATCGAAGTTTAAATTTGTTTGTTCCCAATTTCTCGAAATTCAGAGTTTAATTTGGCAGTGTTTCCTATTAAAAATAAATAAATGTTAACCGGATGTAAATGTATTCCAGATAAATAAAAACAAAACGCGCTTGTATCAATTAAAATTTCTTGAGTTCAATTTGGCGTTGGTGCCATTGCCATTGGCAATACTAACTTGTCCCACGACAAAAGTCGCACACAAGTGTTGCTTCGATAAACGTCGATACCTTAAGATCAATAAACTCTCGGAGGTAGTCGCTAGTAAACTCGTAGTCATCCCATCCTCTTTCATCAATCTAGCTCGCAGCCACGCGAGGTGGTGTGGTTCAGGATGTAATAGAGAAGTTTCAACTGCCTCTATTCACTATTTTATACAATCTTTAAGGTCCATAGCTTTCACTGTTACAAAAGCATACCCTCTCTTTTTTCTAAATCACAAATCGCATTGCTCAAACTGGAAACCAAAAGAGTGGCTTTTGTCATGACTCCAGATGTACAATGACCTGTCGCCCTGAATAAACCTTGACGAGACAAGCGGTAATACCCCTTTTGACAACGGTTCGAAATATGAAAGATAATTATGGGGGTATTTTCCCAAGACTATTAATCCTGCACTGATCAAATTGATAAAAAAAACTTCTTTTACTTATTTCTCTTTTTTTTCCGCGGGGGGAGTGGCATTGGCACATCAATATTCGGAGTTTATCGGATAAAATCGAATTGACCAAAATTTTACCGGCGGGTATTTTTCGGATTTATCCGAAAACACGGAACCCTAACTATAGTGTACACACTAGAAAGTGCTTGGCTCATAGGTCATGTTCTGCTTAAAGAGTGGCTAAACTGAAAGAATGCGTTACTTAGGGAACAGGGACGGCCAAGAAACATTTTGGAGGCTCAAAACTCTAGGAAACCCAGATTGACGACCCTTGGTCAGAGAGATCGTCAGCAAAGTGCTGCTGCTTTAGGAAACCCGAGAAAAAGTAGGGAGATTAGAACACATCGCAAGAGCAAATGTACAAAGGTTCCTCGGGTCTTCTGAAAAACGAACAGCGACCAGAGTGCTTGCTTTTACGTACAACTTCTTAACGCAGAATTGCATTCTTGCTGAGGCTAACTCCAATTTAATCCTGGACAAAGTGAGCAAAACTGCAAGGTCAAAGGGAGTTGGCCGGCTGCCAAACACCTGAGCCGTGAGCTCTAAGGAAGACACAACACAACACAACTGTGACAGAAAAAAACAAAAAGCAGGAAAGAAGACTCCTAGTTGCTTTGAGAAGACTTTGCCAGATGTGACAGCTTCAAAAAAGAAAAAGAAACGGTTCAAAAGGAGGAAAAACAGCGGCCCGGCCCATGCTTGGGAGGCTGAGACTGCAGTTAGCGTCCGCTGCCTTCCTCATGAAACGCAATTCTCCATATGCCGGTTGGATTGACAGATCAAAATAAAACTGCAAACTTCTATATAGAAAACTTGCTGCCTCGTTTTACTAACGGCAGATGAATCAACATCATATTATAGATGTTGGGGCAAAACAAACTTCCTCTGCTCAACACTGCCTGAAGAAAACAGCTCCCTTTAAACAAAGTTCCCCAGCTGAGCAAACAAGCTATTCCGAAATTCCATAGCCAGCAAGAAAATACAGCATCACTCTCGCTCAATGCATAGAACTCTCTCCAGAAAATGGCACACATCATTTATCTTGAATGGATATACAGAAAGCTTGGTGAGAGTCGATTAACATGCTGCAAGCAGCGAGTATGTTTTTATCCAGCTGAAAATCTTTAGTGTCCAATTTGAGTCTGCTAAGGACCCTGCAAAAAATGCAAAGCTCCTCAGAGTTTCTCTTATTTTTGTTTAAACACAATCAAGCTTTGTTTGCTTGCTCTTGCCTTTGTTAGAACAATTTAGCACAAACAGAAAACACCATGAGCTGCACGAAAAGAGGTAGGCGGAGATGGAGGTGGGCAAGGAAGACAATGTTTTTTGCAAGGAAAAAAACAAACACTTTGCTTGTTTGTTCGTCTTTGTGTCTGAACGACACAAAGAGCGGGCGAGTTGAGGCAAAGCCAACAGCGCAGTCAAGGATACGGCATGGGCGGAGCCAACATTGAGCTAAACGTCATCACCATTGCCCCCTTTTGCTTGTTTTTACTTCTCTGGGGGAGCGTCAAGGGTAATGTCAGCAACGTTTCCTCTCGGCTCCCAGCGGTGTCCACGTGATTGGCGTAACGCGCCTGCGCAGCGCGCTTCTTGGGAGCCGTCCGGCCGCCCCGCCGTGTTCTCGCCGTTACCGCCGTCTCCCGCGTAGCAACCGTCATCGTCGTCTCACCGTTTGTCGGTATTGTCTCTCGGAGTTTCGCCCACACTAGGTACGCCACGTGCGCAGACTTATGTCCGCAGTTGTGCAGACGTTGTCGAATGTCGTAGACTCCAAAATGTGGCGAAGAGTGTGGTGCAGACTAGAGTCACTAAATAAGCTAGCTTTATTTAGTGACACTGGTGGCGACGGCACTTGTGCCTGGCACACGCCCGCCCCAATCCCGCCCGTAGTTGAGTAGAGGATCACGTGACATCTCGTATCACATGATGGCCATGTTCTTGGCGGCCCGAGGCCAATGTTGCCGGACGGAGCCGAAGTTCCGGTTTCGATTTCCGCTCGTGTTTAAAATTAGATTTAAACATATATATCTCATTTTTCGCGAAGCAAACGACCTAGTGTCTTTTACTAGGGCTTTTTAATGCGAAATCACTCATTACCCCCAAAATCTTCCGAATTGAGCGGAGCTGCCCTTTAAAAGAGAAAAAAAAAAAAAAGAACAGTACCAGCAGAATAGCAATATCACAACTGAAAAACCACTTTAACAAAATTATGTATTATACAAACTGTAGGGTCCAAGCACATATAACACTTCATTATGTGGGCAAGAACATCGCTGTAAACGAGAACTAAATAGTACTTAAAAAATCTAAAACAGCTACTCGGAATGCTGTAGGGTCGGAAAGTGTGGTTATGTGATCAGGAAGAGAATTCCAGTGCATGATTGCACGTGGTAGTGAGGAGTTATTAAAGGCAGATGTATGACCAAAAATGCGCTTATAACTTCGGCTGTTAGTTAAACGACGAGATGTTCGGTTAGGAGGTTCAAGCAGGGGGGCAATAACGTTAGAAGTTAGAATAGCGTGATTTATGCAGGCCTATTATTGTTCCTTAGTTGCTGAGCTAATGAGGTGCTTAAGTAATCCCAAAATGAGGTGCTGACATCGAGTTACTCAATGTCAGCACCAATAAAGTTTAGTTGTATGTCAACACCATCCCAAAAATTAGTCTGTCTGTCCATGCATTTCTATACCCGATTCGGAAGGGAAATCGACGTCACGTCATGTGACCTTTACACCGATTCAGTTCCTGTGCTAAATTCAGCGGGGAAACTGATGTCATGCGATTTAATACACCAGTTCAGTTTTTCCGCTTTAACAAAAAACTGATAAAAATAGATAGTTCTTCACTCTCTGAAGCGACTGCTAATGTCTTCTAAATAAATTTAGGCAATCACTCCTTAAACACTGCATTCCATGCAGTATAGGACCTTAGAGGCAAAGATTACTGCCCATTTTTTATTTTATTTATTTAAGTAATAAAGTTGTAAATTATAGAGTAATATATTTATAATATATTCAATTATAAAAGAACTGTTCAGTGTTGTAGGGTGGTAAAGAGACCCCAAAGGTAGGTAAATACTGACGAGGTGAGAGCAGCCACAAAGTCACAATATTTGCTACTACTTTTTGCTTTGCACAACACATGCCAACAAAAAGTAAGCCAATTCACGATGGTCTCCATACAAGCCTGCTCCAGTTTCGCTCAATAACGCCCTTCTATCGAAAACATCAGACACCTCGAATTAACAAAAAACTAAAGGCAGCTGAACTGTCAAAAGCTCAAATAGGCAATTACAATTAAAAGGATAAATCTGAACATCTTTATTGCTGCTCATGCTAGCATTTCAGCAGTGATATGCTTCTGTGAAGGCTGAAGAGAGGAAAACAAACTTGTCAACAAGAAAAACAATATTGTTTTTTTTCTTTTTCTTGGCAACAAGTTTGTTTTGCTTATATACACGCCACAGGCACCCATAACGTCATTTCTTGTTTTGACGAAATAAGGCTTAGGTAAACATCGGCTCATAGAAAAATTGACTCTTTCCTCTTTTACCTTTTGATCCAAGTAGAGTCATGCTCTCAAACTTTCGCATCCTGTTCCCCACCGCTAGCATCACATTCTGACGGAGCTTCAGCTTTCTGCAATGCATAGTTTATTTATGTGGGCCGAAAAACCAGTTTTTATTTTCTCGACAGAACCCAGTAGTTCAAAGAAAGCAAGAAACATGTTCTACCATAACGTCCCTAGAGAGAGCTCACCTAATATCGACAGCAAATAGGACGAAAAATAATTGGTATGCTCACTTTCGGTGTGCCATAAAGAAACAGTTGAGAAAATGCTAGTTTTTGATTTTGTGATCCTCGAAACGTGTGATTGCAGGAAAGGGCAATAAACCAGGGATGACTGTCCTTCCCAATCAACAATGTTCGCTTATCTCCCAGAGTGATTAAGTAACTCTTTCGGGAGTGGAGCATCTCTTGAGATATTACGGTATACAAAGGACATATACTAGAGAGTTTTAGTAGATTATTCCGACAACTCCGCAAACGATGCGATTCACGCACAAAGGCATCGGCGGAGCATCAGGTGTCACCATCGAAGTTAATGGAACAATCGACAAAAACCCTCTAATAAAAGAAACTTAACTTTTCTTCCACTCACCAGGAAAAATGGCATTCATGATGTCGTTCACGTACGTCGTGTCCGGTGTGTAGACGACTAACTTGGGAAAACTGAAGACTGAGATGCTGGGTGCAAACTCTGGGTACAGTGTTGCGTTCATCCGGACGATCGTTTGGGTCGAATCCGACAGTCCTAGGCTCCGCAGGTAGACGAGGACGGCCGAGAGGACGAGGGGGATGAACATGGTGAAAAACGTAAGGAAGTAGTGCCTCTTGAAGGAGTACACCACAATGTTCTTCCAGAGGATGACGCGGAGTTGCCTGAAGAACGCCATCTTGGCGCACCCGATGCGGCCGGCCCTGCCGTCCACGCCACGTAAAGATCCTACCTGGAAAAAAAAAGGTTTGGCATTGACCTCAGAAAAACCTCGGGCAACTCATTACAAGAGAGAGAGCGAGTTTGGCCTCATCAGACGCAACCGATACGGGCGAGCAGACGTGCGCTGCGCTCTACGCTGGAGTTAATGTTTATCAAACAAATAAATTACCTAGTCGTTATATACTGTAAAGGACTTATTTTTCGCGGGCTCAATATTTCGCGTTTTAGGTCAAAGCTTAAGTTTTGGAATAATTCGCGGGTTCTAATTTTCGCGACGCGGTGGGATCTCAATATAGATTCCAATATGTTTACATTTAACCGGAATTGTTCGCGGGACCTATTTTTCGCGAATTAAGTCGATTTGCGATATTCGCAAAAATTAGGCCCCCGCGAAAACTAAGTCGTTTACAGTATTTAGATGATGTGTGGTTGGTCTGCCAGAATACGGCAATATTGTTACACGTTCTGGATGAGAACTTCAGCCAGTGCAGTACGACTGCTGGCATGGGGTCTTTACGGGCGTCACGCAGTACTGATACATGACCGCACACCGATACGGCGCCTATCCAGACCGAAACGGGCAGGGGTGGGGATTGTACCCAGGATCGCAGAGTTCTGCAGTGCCAGCACGGGGAGCTTTCGCTCCATGAGCTTCAAGTTGCTGTACGTAAACAGTAAGGTCTGATGACCCAATGAAAAAAAAAAAAGAGAAGTTGTACTTGCATCCAAATTTCTAACTCTGAAAGTAAGCTTAGAAACATTCGACGCTGTTAACTGCGGCAAAGTAAGGTATCTGTCGATAAATTACTCCACCACTACCTTACACAGAACAGATTCACTTCTGGTGTGAAGCAGAACCGTGCAGTGCATGGTTCTACTTCCAAGATCGTAAACTGACAAACCATATTCCCCGCATGGTCCATAAAGGCTGAACTTGTACTCGAAAGAAAGTTAAAATCTTCAGGCGGCTCTTCCAACCTTGGGACAACATGCAACTTGAAACTGCTGAGCTTGACCCTTCGGTAACCTGAAAAGCTTTGACATTCATAAAACTTGGAATGTTTTGGACTTATATTTTAAGATTACGACACCTCTGAACATGTTACGTGGGTGGTTTCATTTAAAATCGAACACGCAGTGTCGGGCCTGCATGTCTTGATTTTCCCCCAAAAATTATAGCCCCATTTTTGCAATGAACAAAAACCACTTTTTAAAATTTTGAAGAAACATTATTTTTATTTGCAAAAATTGTGAAGTGGAGCAAGGTGAAATGCTACGTTTAGGTAGCCTGATTTGTGCATGCAGTTCTGTCGGCTGTTATAAAAAGGTAAAAAGGAAACCACTGGCAGGAATTTTTCTAGTAAATGTATGACTTATGGCCTATTTTTTCCCCTTAAACTGAACCATTTTGGCACTTTTTAATAAAAGAAAGAAAGATGTGCCAAACATCACATCTTTGACAATTTGGTGACATATTTGGAGCCTGATATCTAAGATTGATTATACATTTTGCTTATTACAGACTACGCACCTGTAGGCCTATGCATCAGCTATTGACTCATACCACGTTAGTCTAATTTATTTTCACCAAAATGATTTATAAACTTCTTCAAATTTCATCAAAAAGTAAATGTAGCCATAACATAAACCTGCATTTTTAAAACTGCCATTTCTTGTCCGTGTTCTTCAGTTTGTCCCGTTTTTCTCCCAAAGAGTGCACCTGCACCGACTCAACCCTAATGGTTGTTAAAGTCAGATGATATCCACAAATGATAGACCTGGTGTTGTCGTTAGCATTCCAGTCCCCTAGCCGCTCGCGCTTTTTACACTTGAGCTTACTTCTGTCAAGTGTTAACAATGCATAAGGTTCACAGATTTGGTCAAGCCTCAATACGATGGCCGACATAAAAAGAAGATATATCGGAATGAACATTTTTCTCTTATGAAACAGCTCAACCAGGATCTGCTGAGGTCAGTTTTGTAAAAGGCCCATGGAGATCATTTCTTTCTTTTTTAATTTCATATTTGAGTCAGTATTAAAACGAAGACAGAAATTGGTACAGCACATGTAGGCACATACTGTTTGCTTTGAGTTGATCTTCCTTCATTTTAGACAGAGTGATTAAAATTTTTGTAATATACATTTTGGCATCAGGTAGGTTTCCAAAATAGACCTTATCATGTATATTCTGACTAGGATTTTCTCTTTGCAATCCCCAATTAAGTTCACGACATGTTCCATGTTTGTAATATGAATAAAACTATGAAGATTGTCCTTGCGCAGTACCCAGTAGTGAAGTACAATATCTAGATGCCAACCTTTCCCGCACGGTAAAAATATCACAATTTACCTCGCACCAAAGTGAGCCCGCAGTTGTGTCAATTTTTGCAGCCAGCATTTTGATGATTATAGGAATTAATCGGGAATTACCGTAACGCTTGACAAAATCTTGACGTACATTTAACCACAACTCGCCACACTGCGAAGCAGGAAGCAATAAACTGGGAAGTCCGAGCTGTTCGGCTTTGTCTAATAGGCAGTATCTAATTTTCCTAAAAACTTTTCAACTAAATGCGACTTCTAGTTTGTCTTACTTTCTTTCAGCTGCGACTGTTGGAAGTTTCTGTTATATGTCGACAGGAGTCTCCATGGAGTCATGTTTAGTCCGCCGTCAGGAATTCTTTTCTTGAAGGAGTACTCCAGTGATTTTTTTTATGGTTGTTTATTTGCCTCAAAATTGGCTCAACACACCGATAGACATGACTGTACCAATCCTTCAAATACAGGGTGAAAAAAAAAAAAAAAATGTTGCAAAGTTATTGAATTTTTAAATTCCGTTCTCATCGTGTTTCTCACACAAAGGGTCCCTACTGGCAACACTGAAGTGTGATGTCAGAAATGGTAAAGTGGGCGGTAAACTACGCTCCCAACTGATTACAAGACGTTTGATGGCGGGAAAAGAATGCTTGGAAGTTCATTCGCTGAGAAGCACGGAAGAAATGCTTGACATACTCTGTTTAAGACTACCTGTGCGACCTGAAAGTCTAGCATTTGTGACATCACACCACTGGAGAGAGCGCGAAAACTTGAATGTTGATTTCGGCATCATCTTCATTTACGATTTTCTTAATATCTATTTTGAATTTTGAAAAATAATTAGCATGCATTGAAAACTAAAGTCTAGGTATTCAGAAAATGCAATTTGTTTGGGTAGCTCAAAAAATGGCCAGAGTACCACGCTTGGAAACTACACTTGGGCACAAACTTGAGCTCAACGTTACTGGCACAGCACGCAGAGTGATCAGCCACGCGTCGGAAGCAATTCTGGCCTAAGCAGGTCAGTATATCTCATCGCAGCAGCGTTGCGAGGGTGCAAGGTTGACCTCAGCAGATCCACGCGGAGGTGCCTTTTCACAGAGCAGAATCTTTCGTATCGATATCTGCTCTTTTTGTGCCGACCGTTGTAAGGAGAGTCTATCAAATATGTGAACGACAGCCATTGATAACACTGGACACAAGCTACTTTGAATGTAAAAGGCTTGAGCAGAAGACTGGAAGGATAGCTGTAACACAAAGACTGCCAGTAGGCCGGATAAGCGGGGTGCTAATCCCGGCTCACCCAGCCCCAAGGTGCAGCAACAAAAGAGAACCCCCCCCCCCCCCTCTCCAGTAAAGTTAAGAGTGGGAAAGGGGGAAATGAGAATGATGGCAAGGAGGATTTTCATCCTAGTTGAAAAACATTTTGCAGGTGTTTTTGTTCATTGCAGAAATGGTGCTATAATGTGCCATTTTTAAAGGCAAATCAAAATACTCAGCCCGTTATGCGTGTTCGATTTCAAATAAAACCATCCACATAGTGTATTAACAGGTGCCATATAGTCATCAACACATATCCCTGGAATAGAAGCCCATACTAATGACACATCAGCATGTGTTTGCAATGTGCAACATCAAACCTGCCATTCAACACAGAAATTAGACTGACACTCTGTCACTATTCCCTGTACACTGGCCTTGTTTAATTTATTAGTGTAATGAATCATTAGTTTACTGCATCCAAGCATAAAACATGCTTCATTGAGTGGACTCATCTACAATTTTTCACTAGATATACCGATCCATAGCGCACGAACCTATAATAACGCTCTGTTGGATCCGGTAGGTAATTACTCCTCGAATAAAACGCCGATGAAGAGTAGCGTACGTACAGGCTAATGAATCATGCACGCCGATCTGGGAGCTGGGCATAACTATTAATAAATGACATCATGTCAACATCAAACGCGAGTACAGACTCAGCATAACTCATCAATTAACGTCAGCGAGAGCGCGCCCGTCAAGGGACATGAACGAAGCACGTCGGCGAACATCAAAGTAGCGTACGCCGAAACTTTAAACCCTTTGCGACTGTCGTCATCACTCACCTAGGATGCGATCACGACGTTGACTCTGTCCTCATGTCTCCTGCGTAAGAAAAACCGGCGTGTAAGTGTACTGCCGGCCCGATTTCCTTATCGCTGGTAAGTGACGCCAGTGACGCATTGGGGCCGTGGAGTGTAACAACGGCAGGTGTAAACGCAAGCGCTACGCGTAGAAAGGAAAAGGGAAACAAACACCAAACTAAAATAAAAGACCTACGATTAAGCACATCAAGCGTCCGTTGCTATCGCAACAAAACAACGTCACCGCGCGCGAGTACACAATAAGGACATGACAGAAAGCTTTAACGCCGCCGACGCCGCTCCGACAGGATCACCCTTCAACAAGATCAACAGTCAGCTGCCGATCGTAGCCAGTCGTTACGGAGGCAGCCATGGAGGACGACAGTTCTTACCAAGTTCTTACTGGATGTTACGCTGCACCGCGGCGTCGGCCGGTTATCATCGTGTGTCGGGGTTAACGCTGGATTAGTTTATTCGAAGGTCAAGGTTTACGATTTACGCGAATTACTTGGTAGCGACGCAGGGAATGAGCAGTGAGGCGAGTGAGACAACTTTATTAATTAGGCTTGTGGGCGCAGCCATGTTGTCCAGTGTTGTGAGGCGATTTTGCGTTCACCGCATCATCTCGTCGCGTTTGAGGATGCTCTGGTTTTTTGTTTCGGTTTACGTTGGCGTTAGGAGTTTTAGAATAGCGCATGCTAAAGCGTTGAGTACGTAAAGAATAGCGTCGTCGCCACTGCGTATGCGCCGAACACCAACCACCTTTTGCGCTTTGCGTGCGATATTTTAGCGTACGCTATTTTTCGGAAATTAGGGAGTTTTAGAATAGCGCACGCTAAAGTTTTGCGTACGCAAAGAATAGCGTCGTCGCCACTGCGCATGCTCCAAACGCAAACCAGGTTTTGCGCTTTGCGTGCGCGATTTCAGCGTGCGCTATTTCTCGGAAATAGCGTGCGTACGCAAAGAGTCTTTGCGCTTCTCCAAGGAGGATTCGTGATGAGAAGTTGGCTAAAGCCAAGACGAGCACAGTTAAAAAAATGACGGCAGGCACGGCAGGCACGGTGCTATTATGTAACTGGGGATTATTAGGGTGCCTTCATGTGCGCTTTGCTTGGGGTGATGACATCTGGCCATTTTGCTTCGAACGCTTATTTTTATTTTTTTGTTCTGAAGCGCGTGAAAGGGCGTGTCCCTGCACGCGCTCGTGGCGCTGACTGTGCTACGGCGACATTTTGTTTCCGGCGATTTCTTTGTATTTTCCCTGTGAGCGCGTGCTGTCGGCATCGGGTACTACAAACGATGGCATCACCCTAAACAGAAGGCCATTGAGGCACTCTAGGGATTATGTAACTGTGTCGGCACGGCTGCTTTGGCAGCGTCGTGAGTGCGACGTCGGCGGCATCCTCGCGACTGCAATTTTCGATACGGGACGAAATTGAACTCGGTTTGGCAACGATCACCGGCAACTTGATGCGTGTGACGCGCGAGCATTTCTCGGCGAAGGTACGATGTGCGAAGGTCAGTACACGAGACCTCTCTTGCCGAGGCGACGCAAGCGGACACGACCGGTCAACCGCTCGCGTCGCATTCTCATGTTTAATTAAACAAATCTAAAATAGTACTCCAAACCAAAAAAAAACTTGTTTTTTTTTTTTTCTAAAGTTACAGCATTTCGTGAGTGAAATAAAAATTGTGACTGTATCTTGGTGGCGTCGCAAGCGCGAGATGCTTGGGCTTTTGCGTCGCGACGGAGAAACGCTATTCTAAAACTGGGGAATTGACCTTTTTCATAGTTTGGCCACGATCGTGGCGCGCCCTCGCGGGAATCGCTCGAAACACTTTTGGGGGCTCCGGGACCGTCTCTCCGTCGTCCGCGCCAGGCCTGGCGTGTCTCCCGGTTCATGTCTTTGCGTGTGTCCTCTGGTGGCGTTGTTCCGTCTTTCACCATTCTGAACGTGTATTTCTGTCCTCGTTTCGCGTGCATATTTTCTTCGAAATGGCTGAGGACGACCTGGGGCCCTGATCTGAACACTTGGCGAAAAAGTCGGCGAGAAATATGGCAGCTGTGATTGGCAGGTGCCAAAGTCAAGTGCGACATCGGCCAATCGCAGCCGCCGATGTTCTCGTCGACTTTTTCGCCAAGTGTCCAGGTTAGGGCCCCTGGAGGATTAACAAAAGTCACTGTTTATGATACAAAGGATCTCGTTCGTTTTTATACCTTCAAGGATGGACAGACCGCCGACGTCGCATCGGTTCACCATCGACTCGGAGTCACTTAATCGTCACTTCGGTGTCGCGTCTTTTCAAGCAACTAAAGAAGGAGTCGGCTTTCAAGGCAGAGTCGCAGAGTGTTATGTGAGGAAAGTAATGGTGACCAGTTTCGATACCGACTCAACCATTCCCCTTTTGCGGAGCTTGTGAGCTCCATTTATGAGGCCAGGCCACTACAAACAGCTGATTTTGCTCTCCTTGATCGCTTAATTAAGTTATTGAAGCTTATTGCGTCCGTCACTTCGCCGTCCCCTGTACCGCGCGAGCGCGCGGAATATCGCCGTATTCGGGAATGTCTAAACAAACTCGGACGGTGTGAAATCCGGGCGGTCTTGATATTGCTAAGGCTTGCCTGCACCGTCAAAAAGTAAGGAACGGTATGTTAGAAACAATCTCTCTTCGAATTCGGCACGTTTATGAACCTTCGACAAAGTGGGTCTAGCAAACAGGGGAGTTTACGGTTGGTTGCCAAGGCATTCCATCGTGGTTCTGTCTCCGTAAGGCTTAAATTCGTTTCGCACGCTTTAAATGCTGTGCCAGTGACTGATATCTTTTGTGTTTTCTCTTCACTTTTCACGTGGCAAGACGCGAATGTGTATAGCGCACGCTTGAAGAACGGAAAGCTTTATCTTGTTATTCTTTACTGGAGAACCGGCTATGGCATGATTACGTCACACAACCGCGTGTGCACATTCACTGTTAACGGAAATATAGTCAGAGTGCAGGCGAGCTGGTGTAAGTTGAACATGATGGTAAACTTGATATACGAATACATGGAAGGAGAGAACATTGAGGACAGGGCGGAAACAGGACTTCTTTCAAGAAGTGCTTCCTTGATGTTTTATTCCTTCATGTATTCGTATCTATTCATCAACACACTTGTTTTCAGTTATTAAACCTCAGACTGGGGTAGCAAAATGAAAACGCAAAGGAAGAACAGGCAACGTCTCAAGAGACGTTGACTGTTCTTTTTCTGTCTCCTTTTACGTTTTCGTTTTCCTAACCAGTTTCAGGTTTGCCATCATGTTCACATTTACTGTATTTTAGTTAAAAGCAGAATGTCCCGCCATCACACTGATGACCCAGCCACCCAACACGGAAGATTCGCGTCCTAGGCTTTTGAAAGCAGGGCAAAAAGGGCGGGGTGTTTGACATCGGGTGCTTTCGTGCACCACCCGCAAAAGGCTGCTGAAACTCTATAAAATCTTGCGCTTGAACCATTTTTGCTGTTATTTGTGCAACCTATAGCTGCATGGTGGTGAGGCATGACGACTATGAAGCCTAGCCGCGAGAAAAGCGAAGGAGTCGAGCCTAACTAAGCACTGTCCGAGCGACCGAGCGAACGAGAGAGCCTCCAAAAATGGCGCCTTTCCCTTTCCTCCCCTCTCCCAGAGTCGGCGCATGCGCCTAGCGATCTCTGAAAAAGGTCAACGTTTCCGCAGCCCGTTAAGACCCGGATAGCACTCCGTAATCCGCCACAAGACCTTGAACTATGCAGATAAGGCTGGCGGCGCGCATGCGCAGCTGCAGCGTTTTCTTCAGGGATACCGTAACGGAGAAAAACGGTCTACTACAATTCCCTACACTCTCGCGTCGCGTGCGCTAATACAAGCGCTAAATTTAGCGCTAGCGTGCGCTAAAATTGCGTACGTTATTCTAAAACTCCCTATGCGCGTCTGTGTTATTAGATCAGGATTCCCCTCCTCCCACGTGCGAAAGAGAGAGAAAACCCGTCTCATCTTCAACTTGAAAACAGAATTCCCCCTTGGTCTCAACACTAAACTTTCTTTCGCGTACTAAAAAAAAAAAAAAAGGAAAACAATTTTTTAGACGTTTAAAAACAATTACTTTTTTTTTTCTCTCTTTTCGGCAATTTTGTGGTTGCGCAGGGGAAGCGACGGGCGCTCTTGCACAGCCGTACGGTCGGCACTTGCGGTGCGCGAGTCCATGATCGCTCGGTACTTTGACGGCGTAACTAGGGGTGTCGCGAACTTTTGTCGAACCAGATTTTTAGGTCGAACTTTCGGGAATCGACTGGGTCGAACCGGTTCGACGAACCTTCGAACTTTTCACCAGATTCGACCGGTTCGACCTTGTGGACAGTGTGGCCAGACCTTGATACAAGCATGTCTAGGTTTGGAGAACTTTTTTTTATGAAAATGGTTATTTTATTTTATAAACAGTTGCAATTAAAAGAAACCAATTCTAATCACTGAAAAAATTAATAACTTATTTGTTCTTGTACTGTATTAACTGAAATAACAAATCAACGCTGCCCTTAATTCATCCCTTAGCCATCACCATCCAATCCGAAGCCATCTGGCCAGCCTGTCGCGCATGCGCACACGAGTCGAACCTCAATAGAAGGTTCGTCGAATTTTGCACTAAAAGTTCGAAAAAGTCGAACCTGGTCGAACTCGAACCCCGGCCGGTTCGCGACACCCCTAGGCGTAACCGCGGATGGTCGCCCCCCAGCAGGGTTGCCACTTCTCCTATGACGTATGCAATTTCGTGGAATATCTTTTCTGCCCTCGCCTTTCTGTTTTCTCTGGAAGCCTTATCGTCTGCTCGATAGTGCATTCTTTCCTCTCGCCATCGTATTTTTTAATTACGTCAGTTCGCCATACCGGCCACCATTCCGCCATTCCGAGGCAACGTAGGCAGACACGAACGGTCGACCGCTGGCGTCGCATTCTCATGTTTAAACAAATCTAAAATGTTACTCTAGGCCGCGCTGAACTTGCGTGCGTTATTCTAAAACTTCCTGTCGTTGATGTCGAGAAACGTCTTTCAACGAAACGAAACGAAAATATTAGGGAGTTTTAGTAGACCGCTTCCGCAGACCGCTACGCACCCGGATATCGCTCCGTAATCCGCCACAATACCTTGACCTATGCAGACAAGGCTGGAGGCGCGCATGCGCAGCTGCTGCATTTTCTTTACGGATACCGTAGCGGAGAAGAAAGACGATCTACTACAACTCCCTATTACAACTGTACACTACGATACGGCCAGTGTGGCCAGAAAAGAGATGGGTGATAATCAAGATGGGGAGAAAGGGATATAAGTCGTTTTGCACTTTGGATTTCTTAACGTTGAGATTTCTTCAAGAAGTTGAGGAGCGATGACGATTTTTCTTGCGTTTGCCTTCTTGCATGGTTGAATCCAGTCTTGCATGCTGTTGGGTCGGTCTTCCGGTTGTAAGGCTTCTATCACCTCCCGGCCTCCCTACGAAATCGGTTAAGGGCCTTGCACTGCTTGCATTCCCAGGCGAGATGTTTTTCGTACGGGTCGCTGTCCTTTCGCAGGCAACTTTTTGTGGACGCTCGTTTCATGGACACACGTTTCGTCGACACTAATGTTTGATCGACACTCGTTACGCGAATTACACGCTGTAGGGACATTTCGTCGCGCGTGTATCACTGGGGCGCGTGTTAACTTACTCGGTGCACCCGTTCATGCCGCTTCGCGGCAACAGTATACTCCGGCTCATCAAAAAAAAAAAAAAAAGTTAACCCACCTGGCCCACTCGTACACACCACCAATAAGATGATCTATTCTTTGTTATCTCCACCTCCCCCATGTCTTTTTTCCCCTCACTATCCCTAAATCCCAGTGCGTTCGTTAAATTAGTCGTCTTTTCAGCTACTACAAGGTGAAGCCCCTTACAGTACAGTATCGAGTGCTCTACCGTCTCCTCCTCGGGGACTCTCCACAAGCTCCACACTCCGTATCTACTTCCTGATATCTATCTCTATATGTCTTAATCCGCAACACTCCCGTCCTTCGCCTCGAACAACAAAGACCTTGAATTGTCGAAGATGAGGTCCTCAGTGATATTAAACGGTCTGTAAATATCCAAGGCCGATTTAGTCTGCATGCCTACTTCCCATATTTTCCTCTGATTCGTTAACTCTCTCCTTAAAGTCCGACGACCAGACTCGAGATTCTGCAAGGCAGAAGATCCTCCTCACCATAGAGGAGGAGGAAGCAGACAACGGCGGACAGTGTAGAAGGGGGAAGAGGATGAAGCGACGGAAAAGTGGAAAGCGCGAACTGGTCGTCCGTCTTTAACTTTTGTTTTCTCATTCGCCTCCCTGCTATAGTCCATATATTTAGATCTAAGTTTTCTAGTCCGCTTTCTCTATTTTATGCCGATGCTTCTCATGTATATAAAGCTAAGAACTCTTCGTGCCCATCGCTCTGCCTCTATTTCTCCTAGCCTATCCTCAAATTCTATCTTACTGCTAGCTTCCCTGCTCTCGGATAAGGACCATCACATATCGCCCTGAACACGTTGGTTCGGTGTTCAGCAGTATGTCATCCGCATACATCAGACCTGGTAATGACTGTTTGATTTTTTTACCTTGCCTGTTGTACGAAAGGTCAATCCAAGATTGCTCTTTTGCATTTTTTCCTTTATCATTGGAGCTACAACATAAACAAGAATGGCGACAAGGGGCATCCCTGTCCAAGACCTGGTTTTACGTTTATTGACTTCGTTCTCTTTCCTTCCCATGTTATTAGTACCATGTTGTATTTGTTAATATCCCTTAAAGTTTTCAATATTCCGTCGTCCACATCTATGCTCCTCATTATGTTCCACATATTGCCCTGAATGGCATTGTGCTAACCAGTGTGGTCTTCCTTCCTTTTCTGCTACCTCGATACACTGTGTTAATAAAAATAAATTGTACTCCAGCATGGTTTCTTTTGGAACCCATTTTGTAGCTCTCCTCCACATTCTCATTTTCTACCCATGCTTGCAATATTTCCTTGATAATCTGCATTGCCAACCTGTACAATACTGATGTTACTGGTATGGGTCGGTGGTTAATAATGTCAGCTTTGTCCCCCTTTTCCTTGTACATTAAACTCATTCTTCTTAGCCTCCATTGTTCCGGGGCAGTTCTCTTCATGATAATACTAATTACTGCTTTCCTAATGCTTTCTTAGATTCGGTTCTATAACTGTTTTATCAACTTTATTGGTATACAATCTGCGCCTGTTGATGTACCCGTTGGTACTCTACGTTCTGCCGTTTCCCATTTTTTTATTTTTTCTGATAGCCTCAACATCAGTACTTGAACTATCCTCCACTGGTGAGGCGCTTTCTATATATTCTATCGCCTTATCCCCTTCAAACTGATTACCCTCAGCCATGACAATATACTTCTGCTCTGACTTTGTTTTATGACTTGGTGAATTCAAGTGGGTCCAAAACGTCCTGGCTCCATTATCTTGGGGATTAGCGCGGCCTGGATGATGGTGCGGGCGATGGTTTCGCAGCTCCACCTTTCTTGCCGATGTTCGTACCTTGTTCCCAAGCTTCCGTCATTCTGCAGGCCCAGTCGATGGGGTTGCGTGTGGTGTTGACGGTCGTGCCCAATATGGAGTGTTCTTCAGTTCTTTCGATATCTGCCCCCGTCGAAGTAGAGGTCGGGGTTGTGCTCATAGGCTTTTCCAAATGAGTTTCGTTTTTTTGTTTTCGGTTGAGGGTTTCATCTTTGCGTTTAGCAGAAATTTTTCTATGACTTCCAGTCCTTTCTGCAGCGCTTCGATCTGCTGTTGTATACCGTGCCTCCTTTGGTGCATATGGTCACATCATTTGCGCATATGGTGAATCATAGTCCTTCGCTCTTATGTTATTCCAAGGCCAGGGGCGGTTTGCTCATCTCGCGGCCACGGCCGCGGTTGCGGCCAGGAGGGATTTTTATGTAACGTGACAAGCTCTATGTGGAACCATGGAACTTGGAAGCACCTAGCGTCCCTTCCTCATGGCGGAGAAGTCCGTGTCGCTTCGAGCACAAATTTTTAATTTCGCTCGGTGAAACTGACCGCAGATGCCTTCAACTGGAGTCCAATTAACCGCCCCTTTATACTTTAGAAGCCGAAGGTGAAGTTACGGCCGGAGAAGGTAAATATGAGCCAAGATAAAAGAGAAATCCCGCGACATAAAATCGGTGGCAGCATATTTATATGTCTGCGCCAGCGAACCGGTTCACGCCGGGTAGGAGAGCCGGGATGGCCGGGACTCGTCGTCGCGGCGCGAAAGTTCCAGGTTCAAATCGCGTCACCATTTTTTGTTTATAAATTTATATTTTGCGGGTGTGTCTTACTTTTTAACTGTGATCCTTTTTAAAAATAATCCAAATCATCCACTCGCACGACTGCACCTTACGCGGTGTTTATTGTTTGTCCCACCTGTTCAATCGACAAACCGGAAGAAAAAAAAAAGATCAAGCCAAGTTAATGCGCTAATACAATCATCTGATATAGTTTATTAGGAGGAAACCAAGATGACAGCATCGCCATGACTTGCATACAAACGTGGTCGAAACAAGCATCTTTTCTCCAGCAACTACAAGTTTATGTGTTTTTAAATATACAACGCGCTTGCTACGACTCTTTTCGATAAGTGGAGGCGCCTATTTAGTACTTAATACACACTTAAGTTGTGTCGATTAAAAAAATAAAGGCTTCCACAAAATAAACACACACAAAAAATATATATAAATTTATAAGGAAAAATGTTGCGCAACGCGATTTTAACCCGCAACTTTCGCGCCGCGACGAGAAGTCCCGGCTTTCTTATACCTCTCGACTAGAGCAGACGTTTTTTTTTTTTTGTTTTTGTGTTTTCTTTATTGACGACTACAGCAGGCGGCTTGAGTAGAGTCGCCGGCGCAGATATATAAATGCACTGCCAAAGCTTTTATCTCGCGTGGTTTGTCTTTTATTTTGGCTAATATTTACCTTTCCTGGCCGTAACTTTACCTGCCGCTTCTAAAGTATAAAAAGGCGGTTAATTAGACTCCAGTTGAAACCCACTGCGGTCAGTTTCTGCGAGCGAAATTAAACTTTTGTACTCGAAGCGACACGGATTTCTCTGCCATTAGGCACGGACGCCAAGTACTTCCATGTCCCCACGGAGCTCGTCACGTGACATAAAAATCCCACTTGGCCGCAACCGCGGCCGTGGCCGCGAGATGAGCCAACCGCCCCAGGGGTGACATGCATCGACACGCTGAATAGTTTTGGAGATTATATCGAGCCCTGGGGACGCCGATTTTGTGTCCTTAAAGCCTCTGCATGTCGCCAGATTCGATTACGTATTTCCCATTCTAGAGAAAAGTTTCGATCACGTGCAAAAAAAATGCATACAAACACAAAAAAAAACAAGTCCGCAGGACAAAACATTCTAAATATACAACATTTTCTAACGTTTTGTCATTCCCGACTGACCAAAGGAGACAACAGAACTTTGGACCGATATGATCCGCGAAAGATATTGCTTCATCATTTTTTTTGTGGAAAAACCAGGGGAAATGAGAGTGTAGCCTGATTCACATTCGTTTCCAAGAAAAGAGATGAGATAGGGGTTTCAAGAAGGGTAACCACGAATGGGCAATGTATTGCTCAGAGAGAGTTGCGATACGAACGGAGCGTCCACTATCACCAGGAGTCCTAACAAATGAAGATACGCCTCCGGAGGACTTCAGACCAAGGCTGAGGGACCCCAGCGTTGATAACAGTGTAAGAGACGAAATAAACAAGGGCGGTGTTTCGTTTACGGGTATGAAAAACCTTCAGTGAAGTTGCTTTTCACCAGGCGGCGCTAGGAGCGAACGCATAGAACTTTTGCAAAGCATGCATCATCGTCCGCGGCGCCGAAAAGGATGTTGGGAACTGGCTGCATAAGCCCGTTTCATTAGGGTCATAGCAGAGAGGGTAATAGACAGAAAAAAATGCCCTCCCCTTCTCACCCGCATGTCGTCTGCTCTGCCGAGTGGGCTGTACCTAGCATCCGGCTGGCGTGCAAACTCTGTTTAAAATCGCGTCATTTTGGAAATTTCAAGCGCAGATGCGCAGATCTTGGTATGCCAGTTATTGTGTAATACTATGCTAGATAAAAAGACTAACATGGTCCCATTGCGCTGTTACCTGCCTGCAAATAAAAAAAAAAAAATAGGGAAAACTGTGCCAGATTGGCCGGTCTCTCCGGCCAAAAGTAAATCCGGTTTCTGTACCTTTTTTACTATACAAAGTTCGTACTGGTGTAGGCCTTTAGCGACCATGAGTGGAAGTCTGAAATAATAAATAAAAACGTGCTCTCCTGCCGCAATACACGCAGTAGTTGAGGGTAGTACTGCCGGCTGACTCAACTGCTATTTAAGTAACGGAAAAAAGATATGCTAGTTGATCATTTACAGAAATAGAACAACAGATAGCTGTAGGATGATTTTGGAGTAGACATAACTATTCTAAGAACGGGAACCACTTCACAACGGCAGCCAGGAGCGGGAATTCGATGTTCCGTACAGCCCGCCGATACAGCTCAAAGATGGAGAATGGCAACCTCCCGGTTTGTCGTCTGCTAGCGGAGTAGGGCGCGTGCCCTCTCTCTCGTTTTACCCCGCCGAACCCGCTGAATTTCCCGGATGTATGGAGAGGGCGCTGCTGTCGTAGAAAATGGTACCGCCCATAGAGCGCTAAATGGAATGGTCTATAGACCGTTCCATTAGGGTCATAGCAGAGAGGGTAAGAGAGAGAAAAAAATGCCCTCCCCCTCTCACCTCGCACGTCGTCTGCTCCGCCGAGTGGGCTGTACCTAGCATCCGGCTGGCGTGCAAACTCTGTTTAAAATCGCGTCAATTTAGAAATTTTAAGCGCAGATGCGCAGATTTTGGCATGCCAGTTATCGAGTAATACTATGCTAGATAAAAATACTAACAGGGTCCAAGTGCGCTGTTACCGACGTGCAAATAAAAAAAAAAAATTGGGAAAACTGTGTCAGATTAGCCGGTCTCTTCGGCGAAAAGTAAATCCGGTTGCTGTACCTTCTTTACTATACAAAGTTCGTACTGGTGTAGGCCTTTAGCCACCATGAGTGGAAGTCTGAAATAATCAATAAAAACGTGCTCTCCTGCTGCAATACACGCAGTAGTTGAGGGTAGTACTGCCGGCTGACTCAACTGCTATTTAAGTAACGGAAAAAAGATATGCTAGTTGATCATTTACCGAAATAGAACAACAGAGAGCTATAGGCTGATTTTGGAGTAGCCATTACTATTCTAAGAACGCGAACCATTTCACAACGGCAGCCACGAGCGAGAGTTCGATGTTCCGTACAGTCCGCCGGCACAGCCCAAAGATGGAGAATGGCAACCTCCCGGTTTGTCGTCTGCTAGCGGAGTCGGGCGCGTGCACTCTCTCTCGTTTTACCCCGCCGAACCAACGTCGAACCCGCTGAATTTCCCGGATGTATGGAGAGGGCGCTACTGTCGAACAAAATGGTGCCGCCCAGAGAGCGCTAAATGGAATGGTTTCACTTTCTCTCGCTCACTTCAGAGTCACGTGGTAAATGTTTCGACCGATAATTCACTGCGAGCTTCGCGCGCGGCCTTTTGAGATATTTGCGAAAGGTCCATTGATGTAAATTGACTTGTCAAACTATACAAAACTTCAAATTTTAAAGATAAAAGAGCACGACTCCACGGGCAAACCAATTCTTGTTTTCAGCAGAATGGGCACAGTTCGATTTCCCGTGCAAAAGCGGCGTCATATTTACTTCGTCTTGCTTTATAATCAATATAAAATGGCAGCTGCCTCCGTAGGTTCAAAACAATTTTTTGGTGATCGGTGATTCTTTTTAATATGATGGTTTGCGTCACTTTGATCGCAGCTGAAGCAATGAACCATTTTCGGAAATCGCCGGTTCAGAAGGTTCTAATGTGAAGTCTCTTTTGTGCTTATTGTGGCTTATCGTTTGCCTCTCCTTTCGAATGCTTGCATTATTTAATTCCGGAAATCCTCGAATCCAGGTTTCCGCCAGGTGGCAATCAGTGTTTCCTAAAATTATAAATTTGGCGTGTGATCTGGAGTGCAAACGCGCTTTACTTGTTGCGTTCCTTGACGTTTGACGTCGCACGAGATATTAGAGAACCCGGAATCGGGCCCTTGACGATAAGATAATGGCGCCGCTGAGAGGAAAAAAAAAAAAAAAAAGGGACGGGGGGGAGGGGGGGCAAAAGCAAAGAGGTTTCTTGGCGCTGTGTACGCTGCCGATTGCGACTTTAGGAAGGATTCATCTTCTGACCAAAGGAAAGGCTGTGCGCGAACAAAGTAGGCCATGAGTGAAAACTTTGAAGGCAAGGTGGCACTGGTCACGGGCGGTGCCATGGGACTCGGAAAAGCGATCACAAAGCTCTTGCTCAGCGAAGGATGCCGCGTGAGTGGTTCTTCTGTCAATCCAAACTCGTGCATTGACAACTTGATCAAGTGCTCGAGCAATGAACTCATAATACAAAATGGAATTTTTCTCGTAAGCTAACCAATCGTGTATAAAGTGTTGTTTGATTTCATGTCGAGGTAGACGGTTCAGATTTTTTTTTTTGTGACGCGGGTGTCAGGCTATCGAATTAAGAGATGTTTTAATCAGTTTACTAAAACAAATATAAATTTACAGAGTTTTAGACTGGTTTAGTGTGTACTGTAGAGAGATTATCTGTCCGTCTATGGTTGAAGATGGTTTCAACTGAGTCAAACCCATCCTCGAATCGCGTTTTCAAATTTCCCTCGTTGCCCAGTTCTAGAAGTGATCGGCTCGTATGCCCGGTCTGCGCAAGCGCAGTGGTGACGGCAGCGCCACCGCAGTGAGACGCATAAATGCGTCTCGCAGAGTATGTTTTATGAAAGTTCTATAGATAGAATTCCGGACTTTATTTTTTATATATAATTTTGCACTTTATAGGTTGTTTCCTAGCAAGATATTAGGGCGTAAACAAATTCGTATCGAAGATCCCATAAACTGAGTGCAATTAACCTTTTCACAAAGGTGTATCTTTAGGTGGCGCATTTCTCGTACTCACATATTAGGCCTAAAAATATTCTGTTTTTTTCCGATGCATGGGAGGAAAACGTTAAAAAACCGTCTGGGTGACGCTGATATACCCCCAGGTGGCACAACATAAAACAAAATGGTGAGAGCTTCTTTTAGATGAACACCCGAAAGCAGATCCAGCAGATCCCAGCGTGTGACTAAACCTGCGCCCCAATAGCGCTCCGAGAAACACTCTCTAGACTAAAGACAATCGAGACAGACCGGGAAGGCAGTATGCAAGAACTGTAGTCACGTCGGTATTTCACTAGTACCTAGATGATATTCACTATCCGCCAGCTGTGAAAAGCGTGCTGGAGCCGAGGCTTTCGCAACGCGCATTTCACACTTTCGAAATTCTCTTTGCTGGCCGACGATATGTGAGAGAAGGCTGCGCAAGCGATGTAGGAAACGCGCTCAAATGCGAGTTTCGTGAATACCGTTAATATCTTCGACTTTGAACTAAAGACTACAGAACTAGAGAACCTAAAGAGAGCAAAATAAGTAAAATAAATCAAACATGGCCTAACCGTTCAGATTTATGGTCAATACCCTCTGGGGGTAAGTGCCGGAGGCTTCGATAAAGAACAACCAATTTAATAACCGTCAAAGGAACTCATTTATTATAAAATAAACAAAATCGAATTGTCTATAAAAGAAAACAAGAAAATTCGTAAAACTGTTTCTAGGCTATGATAGAGGCCCAACTATTTCCAGGAATTTGTGTGTCTGATGAAAAACGTAAACCTCACATCCGACCTAAAAATGGTCTCAAAAAAGAATAATATCTTACGTGCTCTCGTGTAGGTTGCTGTCGCTGATATGAACCAGCTGGCGGGGGAAAAGACCCAGCAAGAGTTTCAAGCCATTTATGGTGCGGACAGAATCAAGTTTATCATCTGTGACGTCACCGACGATGAAGCCTTTGAAGGTGATTCTCGAGAAAGCCTTTTTTAAGCTTTTTTATTGCGATCATCCTAAAGCCACCATACAAGCTTTCAGCAATGTAGACCGCGTTCTTTTTTGTTATTTTCGTTTGTGCGTGGTCGACTGCGTGGCAATCGCTTGTGAACGCCAGCGACGAGAAAACGCACTGGCACCATCCATCGGGTTGTTCTGGAACGGTTCCAATCTGTGCATACTTTACGCACAATTCTTTCAGCGTGCTGTGGAAATAATGCCGACAGTGTCATAAGCTACCACATCTGTGGATAGTTTTTGTATTTATAGAGCATGGATCTAATCTCGCAAATAGTGCAACATGAAGAAGACAAACAAAAAAAATCTTCAGTTTACTTGCATCGCGGATCGGAAGTGTTAAACATGGTAGATGGATGGCGCAAGTGTGCCAGTGTCCTATCTCGCCACAAGCGGTTGCAAGAGCGGTTGAAACCAATGCGAAGGGTAAGTTCGTCTGCTTCTTGCACAGGGCTTGCGGTGACCTCAGAACGACGCCGAGCTCTGAATGGTTTTGAAAGGAAGGATAGTGTGTAGACCTAAACGTTGGATGCCTTGAAGTCTACCCACTATTTTTTTTTAATCAGCCAATAAGAGTTTGGCGTTCTGACGTCATCGCAACCCCTGTGCAACGTTACTATAGTCGGTTACAAGTTAAGAAGGTAGGAGAAGCTCCTTCCACAAGCGTATGCGCCGGTTTCAAATCCCTCCGCAGTCGAAAGAAGAGTTCACTGGAAACGCTCCTTGTTCCGCTTCAATGGATAGATAATGGCCACAGAGTGGTGCCAACTTGTCTTCGACCCCCACTTTTTAAGAAAGCGACCTTTGTATTCATCGGAAGGGGAAGCGAGCCCCTGAAAGCAGCCTTTGTATCCATCGGAGGGGGAAGCTAATCCCCGAAAGTCGTCTTTGTTTCCATCGGAGGGGGAAGACTCTAATCTCCCTCTCGTGGCTTCCACAATGCTAAGTCAAAGTCGAAAGATAAAGCAAATATGTACAGAAAGGCAAGACCCTCCTCGCGCGTTGGCCGCAACGTCACGGAAACGATGGGACGCTATCGGATGCGGAGGTGGCGGAGGGATATATGATTCCCTTTGAGGGGCATTTGCCGCTACCTTCTTGACTTGTAACCTACTATAGATTACGTCAGTTGTGGAACCCCCGTGGGGGGGGGGGGGGGGGGTTCCACTTCCTCACTTCAGTTCACCTTCCGCAGAGCCGTGTATTGGGAGAGTTTGGCCATTCATTGGCTTGAGTAGGCGAGCATCTCGTGGTCAACCACAGGTCGCGAAACAGTCCCTAGCGGTGGTCGTGAGCTCTAGAAATGGGACTCGACTAATTTAAGCCGTTTTATCGTCACTAGAGTAAAAAGGTATAACTGTTGGAGATTGAAAACTTGGCGCATGTGAGGTTTTTGTCACCTCCATATTTAACGGTAGGATAAACGAACGTGCGCTCCAAACCATAACAAACTGCATAGTTGCGACCACTGTTCCTGATTTGCTATTGACGCCATTGTCACCAAGACGCCGAGACTGAACGCTTATATTTTACGCTTTACATGTCGTTTGCGATATTGTGACGTCGCGGTCTGCCGATTAGTCGACGCTGTGTCGCACTTTTAGTTTATGCATTAACGCGGGGTAAATATTCGGCGCTTGCGGCGGCCTTTGCTCCGCCCATTGGCCAAACTCTCCCAATATACGGCTCTGGCCTCCCGTCGTTCGAAGCGCCATCTAGATTTTCGTTTCATAACTGTGCGTTTCATTGAGCAGAGCCGACACGCCATCTAGACGCCGTGCTTCAAAACGTACGTATTCCATGGAATCAACGAGGTATAGTGACTAAACTAGCAGCTGAAAGTGACCCCCAATTGGCCGCCGCCATGTTGTAAATTTTTGACCACATTACGTTTAGTTTTACGTCTAGATTTTAGCGCAGTACCGCGCACAAATAATTGCTCATTGATCTTTAATAACAGTACCGACGAGATAAGTTATGTTTCGTTTAAGTCCAAAATGTGCTTTTACGACAAAAAACTCGGGCAGCTTCGAAATGCCTCGACTAGATGCCGTCAGCCGCGGTTCTATTTTTAGTTTTTATTGAAGTTTGGACACTGATCTCTGGGGCTAACAGTATTGAAAAAATAGTTTATCATGTTTCTTTACAGCGATCACCATTCAAATCTCGGCTCAGTTTTGCCTAAAAGCCTCAGAATTTGGTACGGTAACGTGTCTAGGGGTCAAAATTGTACAACATGGCGGCGGTCAGGTGGAGGTCACTTTTGCCTGGTGAACGGGATGCCAGTTTATCGCTCTAAGATTCTCTACCTCGTTGCATGGAATACACTGCAGTTACCATAGCAGCCGTCCGGCGCGTCAAACGACGTTGCCCCTGTGCAAGAAGCAGACGAACTATAGGCCTTCGCATAGAAGACTAGGTTTACGCATGACGTCATTGTTAGTGGATCCCCGATGCGCTGCAAGCGGCTCGTATTTAATTACATGTTGGGGAATGTATCTGTCGTCTGCGTTTAAATACTTAAAATTGAGTATTTTAAATACATGTATTGCAAATATAGACCCCAAATACAATTTCTGGCACCACTCGCTGTAATCAAATGTGAGAGCGGGCACTATACGCGAAGGTAGTCATACATGCAAAGCGCACGAAACTTGCTGCGCTTTGTAAAGGATTAACATTAAAAATAAAAGAGTAGAACAAGAAATTAAGGCGATGAGTACAAAAATTGCCTTTTTGGTTGGGCAATTGGGTTACTTTTTTTTAACACGTCAAATTAACGACATGTTTGGACGAAACAAAAGGGCCTTTGATGAGTCAACTCGGCCTTTTAAATTAGTCTGTACACTTAACAAATTGTTTTTCCTTCTGTTGTATCTGCCTACAAAGTTATGACAAACACATTTACCTTTAGAGCTGGAACATTCTTTCTAAGCACTTGCTAAGTGTAAGCTTCACTCTTTATTTGGGCGTGGTCTTTTTCAACTGGGTTAAATTCAAGTCTAAGATGTCTATTTGTCAGGACAAAATGTATTTAAAAAAGTACTTGAAGATGATCGAATACGCTCGTTGTATTTGTATTTTGTATTTAAATACTTTTCGTATAAGTATAATTGAATTTGTAATTAAATACATCTTAAAGTATTTTGTCCATCCCATACCTAGCTCAAACGCAAATATATATGAACTAGCCTTTATATCAGCGTGCAAATAGCTTTGTGATATTGTACGGAACTTTAATTTGAAAACAGTATATTAGGTGCATAGCACGCAGTTTTATTTATAAGCATCTAAAGAATAGTATAAATAATAAAATAATATATGCGTGAAAGAAAGAAAGAAACAAACACGATATAGTCATGTATAGTATTTTAAGGGGCACAGCATTTTTTCAGTTTGGCTACGTTTTTGCTCGTCTATATTTGTTCATTTCTGAATACTATAATTTTAAATTAGATGTTTTTTAGCAATGCAAAAAACAAACAAAAAACGAATGCTTTAACTTTTATTTGTTTTTTTTTTACCTTTTTTTTGTTGTTGTTTTGTGCCAACCTTTAAAAGAACCCCTGGAAACCTCAGACTAATAATCAGTGCTTCAGTGATAAACTTCGCATTTTCGAGAGAAAAAAATTGGAAGCGACTTTTACCTTCGAATTCCTATAATTAGGATTTTGTGTTTTCGGAGCTTATTTTTCGTCAAATTAGGAGGGTGTTTTTCGAAGTTTATTCTCGACATTCGGAGTTTAATTTCGCTGTTAAAAATAAATATTATTCAAGTGTAAACGTATGTTAGATTAAAAAAAATTAAACGCGCTTGTATAAATTAATATTTTTTTTTTCAGTTAGATTTGGCGTTGGTGCTGTTGCCATGGTAATACTAATTTGTCCCATGACAAGAGTTGCACACAAGTGCTGCTTCGATAAACGCCGACAGCTTAAAATCAATAAACTCCTGGAGGTAGTCGCGGGGAAGCTCCGTGTTGATCCCATCCCATCATTTCATCAATCCTGGCAGATTGCCACGAGAAGCGGCCGCCGAAATATAAAAGGTGGAGTGGCAGACAACGGATGAGAGGAGAGCCACGTGACTGTGCCCCGCTGCGGCGAGACGCCGAAACACACTTTTCCCGAGCGAACAAGTGTTTTTTGGGTCCTCGCCGCTGCAAAAGCTGTGCGCTGACGTACAGGTTCCCCAAAAAATAGCTCTTTGATGCTCTGTGCCACCAGATCCTCGGGCTCCAAATCTGCGACCGGGTACTATATGGCTCCGTCTTCGAACTGCCAGGCTTTCTGAGTATAGAGGAGGCTATGGATCAACGTACACCGCGGCCGCACGAGTTGGAGTGGTAAAATGGAGAGATTACGGTCAGTGCGCAAGCGAGCTGGGGGAAGTTGTATGTTTTTTGTGATTATTGTACACAAAAGCATTGCATATCTTTTGTGACCTCTAGCTGTCTAGAAGGTTTTTGTCTAAACTGGAAAGTGGTTGTGCTTTTCAGGTGGCCTCACTTAGTTTTACATGATGATTTAAACCTGAGACTGTGGTTTAAAAAATGGAAACTGGTGAAGGCGCCCCGCTGCGGCAATAAAGTTTTTAGCTGAGTTTGACATGTTGTCTGTCCCCTTTTTCCTCCTCTTTCACGAGTCTCCGTTTTTCAAAACGCAGTCTCAGGTTTCAATCATCATATATAACTTACACCAGCTCGCCTGCACTTTAACCGTTTTTTCATTGATCACTTAGTTTGTTTTGTGATGTGGGTGAGGATTGTGCGCGCGCCCTTGAAAAACAGGATGCTCGGTGGTTTGGTGGTGGTTGCAGTTCTGTATATAAGGAGGTTGGTTGAATAAAATTATTAGCTGAGTTAGCTGGGTCTGTCCCTGTTACTTTATCTTCCCTGTAAAAAAAAAAATCTTCTTCTGCTTTAGTTTTGGGTTAAAATCATCATAGAATAGAAAAGTTTCAACTGCCTCTCTTCCCCATTTTATGCAATCTCTATGGTACGTAGCTTTCACTGTTACAAAAACAACCTCCACTTCCTCTAAAGCACAAGTAGAATGGCCCAAACTGGAAATCAAAACAGTGGCTTTTGTCGTGACTCAAAAGTACAATGACCCGTTGTCCTGGATGAACCTTGACGATATAAGCGATAAGAACCCTTTTGACAATGGTCCGAGATTTGAAAGCTAACTGTGGAGACATTTTTCTTGGACTATCGACCCTGTGCGCTGGTCAATATCGTTTTAGATGCGGAGCATCTCTTGCTCGGGTCTATGTCCCGCGGCGTCGGCGTTGTAGTCGGCACTCGAACTACGCACGCGCAACTCTCCTCCTTCCCTCTCTCCAACAGCTGCGCGTTACTCTCTCCGCTTCTCTCTCTACCAGCTGCGTGCACTGCGCGTGCGTTCGCTTCTCCTCACACCGCGCGCGCACGCGCAACTCTCCTCCTCTAGTCTCCTCTCCTTCAAGTGTGAAAAAAAATAAACGGCGAGCGGCGAGCGTTCCAAGTTTCTCTGCCGCGAGCCGCGACGAAGGCTCGCGTAGGGGGTAACGCTAGGGCAGTCGGTGGCGCCATCTCTCGACGTCAGCACGCAACTGACTCTTTCCTCGGAACCAACACGATGCTCCGCATCACCCCATGGTTCCCCTCGGGAAGATGGTGTAATTTTTTCTTTCTTTTCTTTTTTTTAGGGGGGGAGGGGGCATTGGCACACTAAAATTTGGAGTTTATCGGATAAATTCGAATTGACCAAAATTTTACCGGCGGGTGTTTTTTTTTGCAGTTTTCCGGATTTATCAGAAAACACGGAATCCTACCTATAGGAAATTAGTGAGGGAATTGGTCTGTCACGTGACGTTTATTTTTCCGCTAGATTTAGCGGAAAATGCACTGACGGATGGACAAAAGTTTGGATTTGGGGGCTGCGTTAAAAAAGCATCCCTGGCTGTAATAAATACAGACAATATTTAAAACAACGCACGGATGTAACAGGAGGTGCAAAAGTAGCCCCCACGAAGGCACAGATCAAATAGCAGCCGATGTTACATCCATAGAGTTATTATAATTTACGCTAGAGGTTCAACTGGCGCTAGTGTGCTGCTGCAAATTGAAGCAGACAGCAATCAGTCCGAAATTGACTTCGGGTAATGCATTTCTATGGGAAAAAGCGAGTGCATTTTCTCTCTGCGCTCGATTATAACAGCTAATATCACGAATAATTCGTACGTACTAGGTAGCTTGGAACATTTCTCAGTCACGCAGACGAAATAATTGGTCAGTTACAGGATTTTATTTGAAATTCGTGGCACGAAAAACGGTGCTAAAACCGCTTCGTACGTGTATTTATGTGCACTGTCGGACACCGTTAGCGCGAACACGGCGTCGGCATTTTCCAGCATGGGGGATATACGTGCCAAACAAACGAAGGACATGTGGAAAACCAAGAGAGACGGCAAAAATTACGCAGTAATACTGGATAAGTAACTCCTTGTGCATGCAGACGATCAAAAATAAATTGAAAGCCACGTAATATATAGTCAGATTTGCAATAAATAAGTACCGCTTTATTTCTGCTCCTGAATATGTGCGAAGATGCTTGTTCTGGGTTCAAATCATCCCCCGCAAGCTCCAAATCTTTTCAAATAGGGAGAAGCCAGAGAACAGGTGCCCGATTAAAACTGCCCGACATAGGAAATAATAAAAAGACACCTTTCGTAGCCCACATACTTCATTCTTTTTGACAGATCGTAAAGATGCACGACAGAGTCATTTTTATATAGTGACAGAACGGGCATATTAGCAATATATAAGCGCCACCGGAATGCTAGCGAACCTTGAACGCACTCTATATTCCTTTCGATTGTTATTTCGCTTAGAATCGTCGCTCGTTTTTACATACCTGCCATGGAACAGAGGTTCGGGCCTGAAATATAGCGAAGTTTAACATCGTTCAGTGGTAAAGAAAAATGCTGTAACTAAAGCAATTACGCTTTCACAATATTAATCAAGGTACATACTATCCGGCACAACCGAAATAACGAAAGTTATTCGTGTCATTTTCCGGCGAAGAGACAAAATTCACGCGCGTTTTCCCATAGGAATGCACAGAAGCACCGCAAAAAATAGACTGGTTACTCTCTGCTTCAATTTGCCTCCCGGAAGTCGCATAGACACTAGCGCCAGTTGAACCTCTAGCGTACATTATAATAACTGTATGGTTACATCCATGTTTCTTTTTAAAATTGTGCCTGTATTTATTTCCTCTCCGCGTTCTTGTTTGAGCACTATTTGGATATTGCTGAATGCTAATTCTTTATTTGAGTAGTTTTTTTTTTACATTTTAATGCAAGTTTTGTTTTAGGTTTAAATTGTGTTTTGTATCAGACTGCTTTAGAGAGGTGAAGAGGATATTTGGCCGCCTGGACATCACCGTGAACAACGCTGGGTTTGCGGTCGAGTCGCGTTGGAGAAAGATCTTCGAAATCAACACGGTAAGCAGCGATTTAATCACATCAGTATAATAATCACCAGAAGACAAACGAAGCATATGATAAGATTGTAAACCTGGTGTCCAATTTAACATTCGGGAATAGGGTTTCTACATTCGTGGGTAAGAAAATGATCGTAATCAAATATCAAATAATAAAAGCAGTATATATGACGTCATTAAACATTTTATCGATAATCTCAGCTATAATTATAACCTGGAAGTGGCCTTGTGGACAGATATATTTTCGGTAAGGGTCACGCTTAATAGATTTGTGGTTGGTTTTCAATACCCAGATGGCGGTATACTTTGGGACTCTGCTCGCGTTAAAGTACATGGGAAAAGATCATGGCGGCGACGGCGGATTCGTTATTAACATCGCGTCAATCGCAGGTGAGTGGTGTCCAGATGTATAAGTAATTTAAACTTTTAAGACGACATTGCCGAGTGAATGTTGATTCCCGGTGTAAACTTTATCAGTATAAAAAAAGGAGCATATAACTTTACAGCGTGTGCTTATCTGTTGGAACAGATATGATTAGTCTGTTGTTTCCACTGGTGAGTCGTCAACTCGGGCTCCTCTTCTAGTAGGAATATAGCAAATTGGTTTTACCTTCAACTAACTCTACTTTTTGCCTACCAAGCTACATAGAGTTGTGTGAAGGTCGCTACCCTCGATATCACGAAATACCTCTCTCCCATCGAGCTAGAATGCCTCGCGTAGAAGTGCGCTTTTTTTGCGGTCAGTAAGAGACAAATACCGATATTGAAATGTATCTACAACCAACAGATAAGGCGAAATATGTTTTGGGGAAGACACCTAGAAACCCCCAGGGCTTCCAGGGTAGAAGTTTCTCTGGGTTTTTACCTAAAGATTCCTTAGAAACCCCTGGCGAAAACCCCTACATCTTCCCCTAGACTAGGGGAGGATATTTATAGTCTTGGAAACCTGCACCGACATAAAAGTTGATGCGCAGAAAACAAAACAAGAAAATCTGGAACTGAGGTAGTTTTTTTTTTTTTTTCTTTCTTTTACAATAGAGTGTTGTGTTCTTGAAATTACGAAAGCAATCGTGCCATTTTCAACCACTTCTCTCTGTAGTGCCTAACGGCTCTGTGAGTGAATAGGGAGTTGTCGTAGATCGTTTTCGCCGTCCCGCAACGCTCTCCGCAACCCACCCCGATAGCCGGAACACTACAGTGAAGGTCATCGACGCGCAGGCGCAGTAGCGGCTTCTTCGTTGCTGAGGGCTTAGCGGAGGGAGAAACGCGGCCTACGAAAACTCCCTATTAGGGAGTTTTGGTAGATGGTTTTTGCCGTCCCGCAACGCTCTCCGTAACCCGCCACAATACCCGGAACTCAACAGTGAAGGTCATCGACGCGCAGGCGCAGTAGCGGCTTCTTCGTTGCTGAGGGCTTAGCAGAGGGAGAAACGCGGTCTACGAAAACTCCCTATTAGGGAGTTTTCGTAGATGGTTTTCGCCAGTCCCGCAACGCTCTCCGCAACCCGCCACGATACCCGGAACTCTACAGTCAAGGCCGTCTGAGCTCAGGCGCAGTAGCGGCTTCTTCGTTGCAGAGGGCTTAGCGGAGGAGGAAACGCGGTCTACGAAAACTCCCTAATGAATACACTCACACCGGTGCGTCCTCAAATTCGTAGCTTCCACCACCGTAGAGGCAGAGACACACGTGCTTGAACGGGAACATGCGAGTCTACGGACACGCGCGCCTTAGCTCATAAGGAAAGGTAACATCACATACGATTTCTGTCTTGCATGTGTGTCTCTCCTTTGGCACCAGAATCACACATTTAAAAGGGCGTCCGTTTATGCTTCGTGTAAGACAGTATCGTCGAAGAACTGAGAAGATGCTATACGTACGCTTGGAACGGACAGAGCAGCTGCCAAGAAGAGCATCCAACAGTTTGTTTTCATTCGCAGCAAAAACGTATAAAAACCAAAAGTTTAGAACTGTTTTTTTTTTTTCGGCCATAACGGCGATTGAACAGCTTGACATCTCCACAAGGAGGGCTGTTAGTCATACGTCCTTGCGAAGGAAAGATATACGAAACGGCGGCAACTGAATACGAAATGCTCTAAAGATTGTTTCTTTGCAAATAGAGGAATGAATGGCACTTGATATCTTTCGTTCCCTTCAGTAGTACACACATATCCTGCGTAGATTGTTGGGGTTGGAAAGGTAGAAGGACAAAAAAAGTTTTGTTCACGACATAAAAACGTCACCAAAGAGGTTCTTCGTGTAAAAAAAAGGGAAATTGAGGCACCTAACGATTTGGATTGTGTACTCGTCGCACGTGCGAAGCGGGCTCTAAATGGAAATTCTGCGCGGAAAAAAAAAAAAAAGGCATACATTAATTTTAGTTTTCTTCTCCGCGGTTCTGACAATTCACAAAAATAAGCTCGGGGACACGTTAGCGTTCCTTTACCATCTTTCGCAGTAGAAAACAAATTTGCGTATATTTGGTCCTGCGTGTCAGGTGGACCAGCGAAAACTATATATCCGTTGCGGTGCGTGGTGCAAAATCCATTCCGCAGTTTCACGGGTTGATTGAAGGGCTCTCTACACCAGCGATCTTCGTTTTGCAATCATAGGTAACTGCCGTGGCAAAAGTAATTTGTTTCAGTGTGTTCCCCGATTCCTGACCATTGCCGCAACGCACTGAAGATCTATATTTTTTGCCTCGTTTCTAAAGTTTCCGAGCGATGCTCTGAGCTACCGCAAACTCGGGTTTATATAAAAATATTCATTAAAAAAAGAGAAGAAAGTGAACACTTTCTTCTTCTCCACTCGTACCATTTGGACAATTTGGTACCCTTTGGACGGTACCAAATTGACAGGATTGAACGGGTTCAAAGAATAGCAGCAAGGTTTATATTGTCAAAGTACAGAACAACAGACTGTTATTGAAATGTTAAAAGATACCTAACTTGCCACATCTTGAAGACAGACGAAAAATAGCTAGGTTAAAACTTATTAATTCAATGCGTCGAAATGGTTTCAACTTTGACGCTCAACGTTACATAAAACCATGGAACATTTCGTTCAGTCAGATACAGCCATCCAGACCAAATCACACCCTCCATGACACGCAGAGACCCATTTAAATATTCATTCTTTCCGCGAACCATAACGAATTGGAACTCTCTTCCCTGTGATACAGTTAAAATGGACTCTCTAAGCCAATTTGAAAATAATGCGCTCGCCTGCATAGCGTCCTGTAGTGCACTGTATTTATTTTTGCTGTTTTACGTGTTTGAACGTATTGAACTTTTTGTGATGTCATTTTGAGTTCTGAGCACCGTGGTCGTGCTTGCTTGATTGTGTGCTAATCATTATTTTTTTTTAATATTTTTGTGGGTTGTGTTTAAACTCTTGTGTACTCTAAAAAGAAATCCGTTCTTGCAACGTTCTTTTTTTCGCCCCAAACTCTCTTTCAGCTCGTGAAGAACGGTTTCGCGCCTTAAGCACTATCGCCCCCTGGCGCACTAGAACGGCAACTGGGCGATCAAGAACTCTTTCGCATCAAAAAAGGGAGCTTAAAAGAACCCCTTATAGGTGTTTCACTAAGAACCCTTGCAGGGGGTTCTTAGAAGAACCTTGAGGGTGCAAAGTATGGACAAGCCGAAGAACCACCGGGTTCTTCTGCTTGTCCATGCATTGCCCGTAGCTAGGGTTCCGCGTTTTCGGTTTTTATTTTTTGAAAATTCGGCGTACTTTTTTTGGTGTTTATTTTAAAACTCTATTTTCGTTTTTTTTTTCGGTGTATCTTTAATCCCAAAAAAGTTTACCGTTTTTTTTTTTTCGGTGAATATGAAAGAAACACAATCGAACACCGGATCAGATGATCCTTGTAGCTGTGATATTTGTGATAACTCAAAGAATAACGACACATATACACGCGTCGTCTTCGCTACAACTTCCGTCAGGACACACCTCCAAATCGCGGAATTCGCGGGCATAATCTTCAGCGCGCTTCTTTTTCCTTCCCATTCTGACGATGTGACCGTCTGAGGTGATAACCGTACTATAACCAGCGGAATGGCAAAAAAAAAAAAAAAAAAGTCATTGTATTTAAGTTTTTAACCACAGGGAAGTTTGAGAGAGGGTGTTAAGAAAGGTATTAACGGCTTTCCTCGGTGTCCTCTGAAGTGCATGAAGCGAAAAACCTTAAGCGCGAGACACATGCGCGCCCAAACTGTCCGATTCGGCGTGCGAACCGCCGGAGCGACGTCCGAGGGCAAGGGTTTTCGTCGCACCGGAGCGACGCACGGGGCCTCCGTCCGGCGCCGGCGTGCGTCCAACTTGCTAGATATCGCCGCACGGCTGTCCGAATTTCGGAGGGCCGCAGCCAATGGCAGCACGGATGGCGCGAAGGTCATGTTGTCACGTGACTTTCGGCCCGATCGGGCGAGGAGGCGCTTCGTGGTTCGGGCAGTTCGGGTGTTCGGGGAAGCGGATCTCCCCCTCTTTTACAGTTCCTACACACACACATGTGGCGGTGCGCGGTTAAAGTGAGGAGATGGACGCCATCGAGTTTTCTCGCGCGCACAAAACAAGCTGCTGATCTCGCGCGCCATAGCAAGCCGTCCTTCTGGGACCGATCGAGGCCGTCAAAACCCGAATGTACTCCGTTTCACCTTACGATGGAGAGCAGCGGACGCTACGAGCCATTCCAATGCCGTGTGAGTGTCACGTGAACTTCGGGAGAGACGCAGCAATGCGCGGTGTGCGTAGTCACGTGATTTGTACGCAGTGCTCGCTTCGCTGGGATGGCTCCTAAGGTCCGCTGCGGTCCATCGCGATTAAGTGATGTTGAGCAGAAAAGTAACCTCACGGAAAATCTCTACACACGCACACTTTAATATAATGTAATAAAAATATTATGTTTGTTTTAAAGTCAGAAAAACCAAAAAGGGCAGGGAAGTATTTTATTTTTCTAGGCTAGGTGGCGCGAGCTACCGCCCGTTATATATATAGCCACCAGCATTCATCCATCCATTTGGTAGAGGGATACCCGAAACTGGGCGGAGCTGAACGGAGCGACGCAACGACGCGTCGGAAACCCATGTGTCGCGAACCGTCCTGTGCGGCGATTCGGAGCAGCCATCTTCCCGACAGTTCGCACGCCGGACCGGACAGTTTTGACGCGCATGTGTTTCGCGCTTTAAAGCTGTAGAGTAGCTCAGTGGAAAGGTGTCCGCTTCACATGCAGCGGACCAAAGTTTGATACAAAAAAATGTGCAAAAAACATTTCCTTTTTCTTCTTTTTTTTAAACATTTCGCGAGGAACGTAGACCCCATGGAGCGTTTTTGCTCGCGATTCGGGCGCGTCGGCGTCAAATTGACGTCATTTCCTGCGCGCGGCCGCGCGTTTTCGCGGGAGCGTTGGTTTCTAGCCGACCCAGAACAAGACGCGCGCGCCGAGGCGTCTTGCCGAGGACCGGGAACTTGACACACTAAGCCTGATTACAGAAAAGACAGAAATGACCCGCGGAGGCTAATTCAAGACCTCTTTTGTCGCATGTTGAACCTTGGAAGAGGGCAATTACGAAGGCGTCACACAATGTCGAACCTTGCAAAGCCTTCTCTCTCTCCCCCCCCTCCCCCACCCACCTCGACGCGGCCCTAAAAAAACGGACCGTTTTTGGTTAAACCGAATTTTAGAAAACGGATTAGACGTACTTTTATCGGTTTTTATCGGTTTAAACCGAAAACGCCGAACCTACAAAATGACCTTTTTCGGTTAAAACCGAATTTCCGAAAATGAATTCGGCATAATTTTATCGGTTTTTATTGGTTTAAACCGAAAACTCCGAACCCTAACCATAGCATACATTGATAAAGAAATGGCAAATAAAAAAAAGTATTTCTGGAATTATTTTTGCGGGGAAGATTTGATTTAAATCATGATAGTAAAAAAAAGGTGAAATTTGCATTGCGTTTTAAATTATGACTTGCATCGCGATTTAAATCTATTGATCTTTATTATCCACCCTGCTTTAATCTTTTATACTTTCTAAATATTTCTTGCTTATTTTTTTTCTCAATCTGTTTCTGGATATATTTTGTCTAGCATTCGAGGCTTGCGTGCCACTTCAAATTCTCGTATACCCACACAAAAGGTAACGTAGCTTTTATTATACAACCTTGTAGATCTGACGATGAGGCTTGTTTATCTCGCTGAATATATATATATATATATATATTTATGATAGAATTGTTGTTGACTTCGGCAGTTTTACTCGTGATGTTAAATCTGGCGTTACCTAGGTGTGTAGACCGAAAACACTGCAACCGATTTTGGCAACCAGTCTTGAAGAAGGCCTGTTGCAGGCTGAAATGTCGGCTCCCTAAATGCTTTAAAACACCAACAACGCTTCGAAGTGCGACATCATTACTTTATATATATATATATATATATATATATATATATATATATATATATATATATATATAAAGAGAGAGAGAGAGAACAACAGATGCTCTTATGCTCTTCCAGGATTGGTGGTATGTCCAGTGATCCCGGCCTACAACGCTTCCAAGTATGGCGTCATCGGACTAACTCGGGCGTTTGGAGTAAGCGCTCATCGTGTCATGCAATAATAATGTATTTTTAACATGCGTTTAAAAATATTGGTTGCAAATACACAAACACTAACAATTTCCTTTTTTTTTTTTGTTTAGCACTGGATAGACAGACGTTGTAACTCACAACTGACAAGGGCACTATGTGTGCGCTTCGAAAGTGTAACGGTCAAATTTAAACAACTGTAGCCGTAAAATGTGTACATCGCTCTGTCACATTGCTTACTTGTAGAAAGCGCGTCGTAAAGAGCCTTTATGCATGCATCAAACATACCCTACGAAATCCTGACTAAGTGAAAAATTAAATATATATATATGTACTAAACAAATATATTTAGCCTAAATTTTCCAACTATAGTTCGACAGACGTGTGTAACTGTTATATGTAATCTACGAAACAATATTCTAGATATAAAATTTTAATTTACCCTATTGATAGATTTTTTTTGTTTCCTTCACAG
The DNA here is from genome assembly GCA_013358835.2 of Ixodes persulcatus. Lineage (NCBI taxonomy): Eukaryota > Metazoa > Arthropoda > Arachnida > Ixodida > Ixodidae > Ixodes > Ixodes persulcatus. The sequence goes on from JABSTQ010011569.1 coordinate 571,444, forward strand.
CCATTTAGAACCTCAACAAAAGGCGCTTTCCCAATGAAGTTAGTTATTTCCCGTGCAATCTAAAAATAAGTATAGGGTGTGACTTATTAAGTTCTTCTTTCTTAACTGCTTCGTGGTTAGTTCTTCGGCGTTATTGTCGTCTAATTCCCCAATCTAATTGGCGGCGAGGAGGCCATATTAGCATGTACGAGACCCGCCCAGTGACACGTGTGTTCCAAAACAGGAACGTTACAAGTTCGAGTTATTCCCGTTAAAAGTTCCAGTGGTTTGAGAGGAACGCGTTTACAATTCCATAATTTAAGGAAATATTACGCCGAATAATCCGTGGATAAAGTAAAGGGATAGCAAGGATAGAAAGTGAAAATATTCACGTCGAATTATGTGTCGTGCCACCACGATCACATCTCTTTCCAGTTTGTTGTTTTCGACTTTCTTTCCGACCCTTCCCCATCCCTTAAAGCACTCTTAAAAAAAAGCTAGTAAAAAGCTAGTAACTGCAGCAGTTACTACCCCTTTCTGACCGTTACTTCCTTTCACTAACTATTTACTACCTCAAACGCGCGATAGGTAGTAAAAAGTTAGCAAATGCCGCCGTTACTAGCCTTTTCTGACCGTTACCGCCGTTACTACCTGAAAGGCGCGGAGAAGATGGCGGCGCTTGCTTCATACCCGATTGCCAGCGTTAGCGACGTACTTGCTGTTTCGGATCGCAGGGGGAGGTATCCACACGCAATGGTAGCGTCAAATATTGTTTGAGGGGGCATGTTTAAGGGTTGGAGCTGACTTTAAAACGATCGCAGCCTCCGTACCAGCCCGACGTGGAAGCCAGCGCTATGGCCAGCGCTATGTACCAGCGCTGCAGCGAGCGCAGCAGCCATTGTTGATGCAATGGCCATGCGGCTTACTTACCTTCCTTCTCGTTTGCATTCGTTTGTGAGCGTTTATATTTTCATTTTGGTTTTAACCGGAATGAAAATAGCCACGTAGCACACACTAAAAACGTTTCCGAAAACAAATAAAAAAGTTCATTCCGTTTTTTTATATTTTTTTATTTCTGTATCTTTTAAAACTAATGTTTTTCTTTCACAAGAGACACTTGGCAACATTGTACGACAAGCAAGTTGGGGCCAGTCGGAGTTCACAAGACGCTAATTTCTCCGATGTCAACCTGCCGTTTTTGCCTTGTGTCTTGTGCAGTTCTCGTGTTCCCGTGTTGGAGTGCATAGTTAACGTTCGTGCGCTCGACGGGGCGAGTGTGTGCGTGAACCTGGACTGCTCTGAGGATAGTTCTAACGAGCTGGTACCGCTGTCACTGGATTGGGTTTCGTCGCCCAAGAAGCTTTTCTCTGCCTCCTCCTACTTGGCACTGAGAACTTCACGGTTTGTGTGTGCTCGGCGGTTGAATGATTCTGATTGAGCTGTCTTCGGTCGTGACAGTGCACTGTCACAACCGTTGATGTGCGTCTTAAATTGTGTATGTAGCTTTAGGACTAATGAAAAAAAACTGTTTTGGCATTCTTCGAGTCTTTCTGAATTTGCTTATATCTTCCCCAAAAACGCGAGCATTCGTCAGTGCACTACAAAAATTAAGATGCGAGCTGCACGCGGTAATAATTTGTATGCATTTTTGTAGCGCGCACGCGAAAGGAATGCAGCTGCCGTCGTACGCCCCGTCAATTACAGCCTTCGTTCGCCGCGGGAGACGGCAAGAAAGCACTCTCTCGCCGACGGCGACCACGTTCGTTTTAAAAGCTGAACCGCATGTAATCGATTTAGCAAGCGACGAGACTATCGACGGAGACAGCGACGAGCGACGGCGATTTCTCATGGTCACCCGTCGCGTCGCTCGGTTTTGTTAATTTCTAGGAAATGTCGCTCATTGCCTTGGCCGCTTGTTCCCGTCGCTTTCATGCGGTTTGCCTCGTCGCGCAACTGACCTAGCAACTGCGAAGAACTGACGTGCTGATACGCGACGACAAGTTTGCGCACTCAAATGGTCAGTATAAAAGACTTAAAGACAGTCAAGAAAGTTAGCAGGGAGGAAGTGGCCGAGTGGGCTAAGGCGTCTCAGCTCGTAAGCTTGCGGTGGGAACCTCCTGGGTTCGATTCCCGCTGTCCCCGCCCGTAAGTTAGCGATTAGAGTGATTGTGTGTTTGTGTTCAATGCATTGTGTCGATTGTGTCCTGTGGTGTGTATGTGGGTGTGCATGTTTATATGTATCTACTTGGGAATGAGGAAGAATTGAAATATACTGTAAATAATTGGTGTCCTTTTTTGTGTGCATTTAATTGGACGTTGACTAGCGCCACCTGGATTACTCATTTCCAGTTACAATTTCTGTTGCGCCTGCCATCTGGTGGTAAGTGGCATAACCCCACACCTTTTTTTTTCACCGGAAATCACGTGACTAGTTGCGTTTCCGCTCTTCCGTCGGGAAGTTGCGCTAGTTACTAGCTAGAGGTAGTAAAATACATGGATTCTACTTTGAGGCTAGTAACAGTTACTAGCTTCTTGACCTAGTAACCGTTACTAGCTTGACCGTTACTACCTAAGGTTACTAGGTACCTAGTAACATATGTGACAAGCGGTTACTAGCTCTTACCTAGTAAATACTACTAGCTTTTTTTTAAGAGTGAGGGATACTTCAACGTAATTTTAAATATACCGTCCTGTTCAGAAATAAACTTAATGTGATCCACAATTTCCGTAAATGACAATCGCACGTTTGTATGTTAAGCCTGGTCGCTGTATTTTTTGTTATAAACGGCCCACTCTTGCAAGCGCTCGGAGAGCGGCCAGCGGAGATCACGTGACATCCGGCGCATTCGTGACGTAGATTGTCTCGGGACGAGCAAAGCTGCGGCGAAGCTGACGTCGACAGGATGTCGTAGCCTTTCCAGCTACCGAAGCGGTCGAAGCACGCCAGCGATCGGGCCACCGCAACTAACCCCAAAGCTGCTTTTGTGCGAATTTTGAGTAACGGGTTAATCTTCTATGATCTTGTAGATTGACAACAGTGACGTCTGGGACACGCAAAAGAAAGTCTCGCTGAGAGGGGAGTTCCTCCTTCCCCTCTTCTCTCCTGGTGGCTGGAGGCAAGACAGACATTGTCACTACCTGTCAAGGTTCCTAGGCGGGCATTCCAAACGAGGCGTTTTTTCCACCATTGCTCTTTGGTAGTCGTTTAATTCGTTTTAAAATTCCTTTTCGTGTCTTTTTCAACAAGTGATTGGCGTGTCTGACGTGATACAGCTCCCTTGAACAGGAATAGACCAAGACATAAGCCACGCAATTTCGTCGTAGTATCCCTTTAAAGGGTAACAGCGGTCCAACGTCGAACCAAAATAAATGACTGATATCGATTTACGAAGAATAAATACGAGCACTGTCAAAATATTGCGCTAACGAGAGAACAGCGATCCACTCTAATACCGATATTAAAAAAGGCTACCACCACATTACCGGCAGGCATTCAGCGGATTGGCTGTTTGTCAAGCAACCTTGTGCCTCGACGTCGTACTATAGTCCCATTCGTACCCAAAGAAGCCCAAGCAGGTTACTTGTTTGTACTACCCGTTCTTCCGCCGTGTTTTTCTGTTGCGTCATCAGCCGTCCCAGCGGATGATTTCTGTGTTGTATGTTCTGTTTTAGCGGCCGTCTTTTGTAAGGGCTTCTCAGCGATCGCGCACAAAGATTATTGACTCTCTGCTCGCTCAAGCGCGTCGTGGTGCCGAAGGTGGCATTCACTGGCGGCAATAGCCTAGTTCGTTTCTGTTCTGCAGGAAAATAAACTCCCATAGTTTTAGGGGCGAAGCTCCTTAGGGTCTAGCCTTGTCCGTCCGTCCGTCCGTCCGTCCGTCCGTGCTCACATCGATTGCCATCCCATCTGTCTTCTTAAAAAAAGAAACACATGTTTGCGCAGTCGACAGGATTCGAACCTGTGCGGGAAGACGCTAAGGATTTCTAGTCCATCGCCTTAACCACCCGGCCACGACTGCGGGACGAGTAGGGGGCTCTGAGATGTGGTAGTAACTCAAGAGCTGGGGATGTCATGGATGAAACTTTGCATGTAGCCGCTCAACGTCTATACAGGAGAGGGCGCTGCGGTCAAATGCGTATATAATCGCGTTAAACTTTGCATGCATTGGCTCAACGTTTATAGACGAGAGGGCGCTGCGGTCAAATGCTCAAATGCGTATATGACCACGTTCCATACCACAAATTCTCTTTCTGACATGGACCGTTGACTTAAGCGGTGGAGATGCGTTCCCACGGCTTCTAGCGGATCCAAGCTGATCCGCTAGAAGAACCACTGGCTCTGCATTTCACCGACCATAAAGCAGTAATAATGAAGTCGAAATGCAACCCGGAACTCAGCACTACCTATGAGCAATAAAAAAAAATCAGCACCATCAGCACTACCTATGAGCAATAAAATCAGTATCATCAGCACGACCAGAGCTTCGCCCCAATCAACATCATTCACCACGTAGAGATGCGGTCATTTTTAATTTTTTTTTTTATATTCATATTTGAACATCTGAATGATTCTGAATATCTGAATGTCTGACTCCGCATGCACGGAGCCTGATATCCAGCAGAAGAGAACTATACCGCGCATGCTCAGAACGCGTGCGACAGCGCAGGAGACAAAGATGGCGGCGCGCATCCCTTACAAAAACAGGTCTCAACATTCTTTTTAATTTTTTAAAACTTCTTATTGACTTTCCGGGATCGTACTGAATTCCTTTTTAAACGCACTTTGTTTTGATTATTGTCAAAAAACTTTCAAAATAAAAAATACAGAATTTTTTTGTAGACTTATTCATAAAAAAATGAAAAGGAAGTTGTAATGACGTTTTTCTGTAGGTTATTTTCTACAAAAATTCAAAGGGAAAAACAATAGATTTTGTTTTGTAAACTCATTCATAAAAAAATTAAAACGAAGTTCTAACGACGATTTTTGTAGGTTATTTTCTAAAAGGAAAACTTATTGACATTATTTTTTTATATTATTTTATAAAAAGAGAAAAAACAATTTCTTTTATTATTTTATATGGGCTGCGGTCGTGTGCGGGGTCCGGCATGACGGCGATGGATATATGGTTCTACAAAACCCTATTAAAATGTTTTTGACTTTTTATTGGAAATGTGTTGACCTCTTGTTCACTCTGATTACTTTCTTTTGACTTTGACTTCCTGTTGACATGGTCAACAGAAAGTTTGTTGATTTTGTGTTGAAACTTTTTTGATGATTTTCTTCTGCCTGAGTCAAAAGAAAAGCTGTTGACTTTCTATTAACTTTACGTTGATCTTTTTCTGCTGACTTCCTGTTGAAAGTGTCATCAGAACACTGCAGACGTTCTGTTTACTTCGTGTTGAAAATATTCAGTTGACTTTCTGTAGCCAGTGTCAATAGAAACGCTACACACTCTCTGTTGACTTTTTATTGAACATGGTACATCTAGACTAAATGCCAGAAGTCACTAAGTTTCTTAATAGTCTCTGACAAGTTGAGAACCGCAGGGAGGAACTTCAGTTCTCCTGCTTCCAGCGCGAGCCTTCTATCCTTGACAACGCTTCGACGTCTCGCGCCCCTCGAGCTCGATCGCGCAGTCAAAGCACGACGGAAGGCATAGGGCGCGTGCAGGAGGCCAGGCGTTCGAAAAATACGCCCTGCCGTTCTCACTTTGTGACTATCGTGACTTTATTGACCTTATTCAACTAGTGAACTAGTAAAGTAAAGCAAAATAACTATTTTAAAGTGGAGCAATCGCCTTGACTGGCTTCGTTCTGAGTGGTGCTATGCAGAGAAGGCGATAACATTTGTTCTAGGAGCCGTTTCTGTGGATGTTGTTTTAGCGACTACGCGGAATCATTATTAGATGTACCAATGCTTTTTAGTAAGAGATAAAGTCCACGAACTTCGAAACACTGTTTTTCCTTTGACAGATTTTCGAGAAGGAGATCGGACACTTGGAACCTTAGAAAGTGCTGAGGTGGTCACCGGCCAAATGATTACCTTTAATATGTAGGCTATATAAGGCTCTGGAGCAGTTAGACTGTGATTCTAGTGTTGAGTGCTTCATGTTTGTGTTTGTTTCCAATGCTTATATGTGGGATGTGTATGTACCAAAGGGACACTTTTTCCTAACTAAACTCAAAATATATATTAAAAAATTGAGTGTATTTTTTAAACGTTAATCTGCGGTTCCGTCAAAAGGAAGTCAACAAAATTTATGTAAGAAGGCATTCTAAAAATGTATGTAAGAAAGAATTCTAAAAAATTTATGTGGCCAATTTTAACTAGGAGTTAAATAAGTTGTCAAAATAAAGTCTAAAAAACATCAAAAAAGTTTTAAAAGAAATTCAATACGATTCCAGAAAATTTTCAACAGAAATTCAAAAGAATTTAACTACAGCTTTTTGTAAGGGATAGACTGCGATGATGGGCCTGTGTGCGCCGCCATTTTGCAGACGGACTTCTACTATTCACGCACGGGCGTGAAGGTGAGCTGCCTCTGTCCCGAGCCGATAGAGACGGACCTCTGGCGGGGCATCTCCAACTTCTGCCAGGAGATCAAGGTCAACTCGCCCTACATCACCGAAAACTACGGCAAGCAGATCCAAAAGTGAGCACCGGGCAGACACTTGTCTGAATGGATGTCGCGAACTTTTGGCGAAATTCGAGGTTCGGCTGGTTTGGCGAACCTTCGACCTTCTACCGAAGTTCGACAAGGATGAATGAACGAATGGATGTATGGATGTTAGCGGCTGCGCCCCTTATAACGGGCGGTAACTTGCGACACCTATAGCCTAAAAACTAAAACGTTCGACTTGTGAGCAGTGTAGCCATACTTCTACAAAATGTTTTGATGTTTGGGAAACAACATAAATGATATGGTAGTTAATTTTATAATTCATCAAATTATTTCCAATGCTTACATAACATAAAAGCGAAAGTATTTACGCTGCACGACACTGTTAGCGCGAACGCGACCTTAAGTCTTTCTTTTTTTAGATTAGCTGAGCACTTTTTACCACTATAATAGATTTTGCGGCGGTCCTTCAATACTGAGGAGAAAAAAAAAGAAAAAGAAATCCGGAGACGGTTTGTTCGTGCAAACCGTCTCCGGATTCGTTTAATTCTTTAGCTGGTTTATTAATGCAAACATTATTGTAAAACGGTCAAAGAGTATACCCAACCAATATTGCACATTTCCTCCTCCAGGTGGCGTCAGCTCGTTTGTCAGTTTTCGCACATGCGCACAGAAGTCGAACTTTAGTCGAACGTTTGTCGAAATTTGCAGTAGAAGTTCGAAAAATTCAAACCTGGTCAAACTGGAACGTCAGCAGGTTCGCGGTGTGCCTACTCTTGTGTTCCCTCTCGCTTTTCTCAAGAACATCGCAGTACACCGACTCGTGCTTCTGACGTCATCTGTAAGGGCGGTGACACCGGCCAAGGAGCGGAATATATGCGCAGATGTTGGTTCTTTTGAAAACAGGTTTCTGCGTGTGCGCACTGTCCACGCGCTTGTTTCTATAAACAGTGAGTTAGTGTGTATCCCTCTGATCCTCGAAGAATAGCGGTATACGATCCCGAAGGGTCCGTCCTCCTCATGTATTCTCTGCAAGACTCAGAAAGAAAGTGCATTGTTTGTTATTTGGATAACTGTCGAAAGCTTTCGAGTTGGTATACACTCTAGAGACTTTTAGTCGCCGACAATTTAAGAAACGTATGGACTCCTGGGCATCTCATTACCTCTCCACAGCCAATGGCATTGTGGCATCAGCCGATAACAACGCTGGAGGACGAATCGCGATCATGAACATAGCGAGGCACGCTCGACGTTTCTCAAGCGCTCGTTGAGATGTCCCAAGCAGACTTCCCGCTGCGAAACTCTAGCCGGAAAAAATCGGCACCTGCACTTACAAAGTTTAAGTTTTCGCCGATTGTGCACTGAGAAGGTCATTTTTACCGTGTAATATTTCAAAACGTAATACTCTTCCCATAAAAAGAAACAAATGGAGCAAAAATTTGCTGAAGTTAGGGTTGACGCTATTTACTAGTGGTGCCATCTTCGGATAGGCGCAGTGAGCAGACGACGTACTCTTTTGTCTGCCCTCCGTGTCTATCAGCAGATGGCGCGACACGTAAATAGCCCAACGGATGTTGCCAAAGCTTACGACAGTGTTGCCCATTCCTTGCCGATCAAGCGGCTCCAGCAGCTCAACATGCCGGAACCCATAGAACTAATCCGACCGCGTTTCCCCCTCCGCTAAGCCCTCCGCAACGAAGAAGTTGCTACTGCGCCTGCGCGCTGATAGCCTTGACTGTAGAGTTCTGGGTATCGTAGCGGGTTGCGGAGGGCGTTGCGGAACGGCGAAAACGATCTACGAAAACTTCCTAGTATTATGGAAATCACGTTATGACAACGTTCAACGGAGCTCTCTCTGGTGACGTTCCGGTGCGCAGGAGACTATATACGCCAGGGCTGTTCCCTTTCTTTAAACATCCGGCATGGAGAAGGTGCTGGAACAAACAGGCATTGGTTTTACCTCTGCGACACATGCAACACGGAGACACGGTCGAATGGCGGCTCCCCGGGCTCGCTTTCGCAGATGATCTATATAGTAATCATCATGATGGCCGACAACGTGTCAGACATGAAGAAACGGCTGACCGCCTGCGAAGCGGAAGCGGCTCGGCTTCGACTGCAATTCAATGCCAACAAGTTGGCCGTGATGCTTTTCTCGGGGAATGGCGAGGGCTTTGAATCCTTCACCATCCAGTACACTGCGCTCCCTGTTAGTAGCCGCTACAGATAGCTTGGAGTGACCCTGACCAGTGCAGAAGATTACCTGGGAGAGCACCACGAAAATCTCACAGCGTCAGCGCTGAGGAAGCGAAATGTGCTACGTCGAAAGGGCCTTTGGAGCCGCGATCGATACGTAATAACCCGCGAAATTTGGAAAGCTGTCGCTGTATCAGGCTTGATTTTCGCCAATGCCGTTACATGTGCACCCAGCGGGACCCGAGAATACCTTGCGCGGCACCAAAGGGAAATCGGGTGCCAGGCACTAGGATGTCATGGAAGAGTCGCAAACGAACTGGTCTAAGGGGACCATGGCTGGTCCTTTTTTGAGGCACGGGAGGCCAGCAGCAAGTTGGAGTACTACGCCCGAATGCGACACATGAATGTAGATTGCTGGGCGCAGGGTTTTCGTGTACATTCACCTAAGAGGCGCGCATACATCATGGAGACGCCGTACATGCATCCGGCTGGGGACGGAGTATGTACGGGGCTTTCTCAATTTCCGACGAGCCCCTGACAAAGAAAACGTGGGTTGCCAAGGGGGGAGAGCAAATTAAGAACGTCGAGGCGGATCGGTGGAGGGCAGACAGGCAAGAACACTCAAGCATGCACTTTTACGCGTCTTTCAAGTTCAACATTGCTCCTATCCTCTGGTGTGGAAGTGCGCTGGGCAGCAGGCCCCTCGCCGAGGCCCGAGGTGGCGCCTTGCGTACCCGCCTGTATCGACGAAAGTACGACAGCAGCTTGATCGACACACTATGCAGTGCGTGTGGGGAAGTGAAAGAAACTATATACACCACTTGGTTCTTGAGTGTCCGGTATACTGCACCGGCAGCAGACCTCGGCGCTCGCATCCAGCAAGCCCCCGGGTTTACCGAGGCGAGGAGAACACTTATGTGCAGTGCTCGAAGCGGAGACTCGACGCTTGATGGGCAGTACATTGTTGAAACTCAAAAAATAAATACACTCTGCTTTCTGACTTTTTTTTTGCGTGTTTATATAGTAGACGTCCGATTCAAAGGGAATCGCCGCATAAATACATATATATACATACATGCATACATACCAACGCGGTCGCCCGCGAACACGTCCAACGTTGACACCGGCAAAGTTTTTGATCTCATCCTTTTACAGGAAGTGAACTTGAGTTTAGTCTGCCTCAACGGGTGACTTGTCTCTCAGCTGTAGATGAGCATATAGCCAGTGCGATACAACCGCTAGCCTGGGGTCTTTAAAGTGTAGTGATACACGACCGCACACCGGTACGATGCTCATCAAGGTCAAAACGGGCAGAGGTGGGAACTGAACCCAGGATGCCTGGGTTCTGCAGCGTGAGCTTCGCTCCACGTGCTCCGAGCTGGTGTGCGCTATACTTCGTTTCAGCTTCGGTCCGAGCGCGGCCGATGTTAGAGCCGAAGGGCCAATCAAACAGCGAAAGAGGCACAACGTCATGGCGTGCTCCCTGCAGTTGATAGGACAAGCCGCTATTCGCCGTCTCTCTGTGCGTGCTCCTACGCCGGCTAGTCCTATCAAGCACAAAGAGCACGCCATGACGTTGCGCTTTTTTGCGCTGTTTGATTGGCCCTTCGGCTCATAACATCGGCCGCGCTCGGACCGAAGCTGAAACGAAGTATAGACCAACACGCGGCCCTGACGTCACTCAGCTGCGGTGGCGCTGTCGATGGCAGTGCGCATGCGCAGAAGCTTCACCTCACGCGAATTCGGTTTCTACGCACGCGCAGTGCCCACACCTGGTGTGGGCAGAAACGGGCTTGTTTGTAAACAGCGTGTCGGTCTATAGTCCTCTCGGCCACCGATCCCCTTCTGCGCTGTGGGACCGAGCAGGAAGTAAGTGCGTGAAACATCATGTTCAATGTCACAATGGGGATATTTTTTTTTTTTTACAGCGGAGCTGTTAAGAACTAGTTTTCCCAGGATCGTGTCCGCCAGCGAATAAATGTCGACACAACACTCCTGACGGCTACCGCCATCTATGAGCGACGGCGGCAACCAGACAACCGGCTTGTCGGTTGTCTGGTTACCGCAGTGGTTTATAGATGGCGGCAACCTTTCCAACCTTTTCACTCTGGCTTGCCGACTTGCGGCCGGCCATTACTTCATTCCCACCATAGTACAGCTTCACTGGTCTTCCTTCTTCATCAGAGTGGAAAGGCTGAAAGTTTGTTTAGGCTTATACATGCATTTTGAAGTCTCGTCATCCTCCGAGATCCCTTCATATATTGTAGAGTCAATCAAGTGCTTTAGAGAAAGTAGAGGCTCTAGATTTCTGAAAGTGTAAACGTCAGACTACTGAAGAGTTAGTGTCTGGAGGTCTGTGAGCGTCTATCTTAACACTGTTCACTCATTTCTTCCTGCAGAGCCGAGAACGTGGCCAAGGGAGTGACGAAGTTGATTCGCGACGAACGCAATGGTGCCGCCCTCCTTTCGTTGTACGACGAAGGCCTCGTGTATCACGAGTTCACGACTGTGCGATGAGCTATGACGCGCGATCATCGTTCAAGTTTCTAATTCTCGCTCTGTACATATACTTACTGCGAACATTTAACCAATCTCCTCTCCGCTGTAAAGTGTTGGTAACATATATTTGTACCGTTATATGCTGATGTAAAAAAAAACAACAACAATAAAACTGTTTCAGTGGTGTGCCTTTTTCTTTTCTTTCTACAAAGTGGAAGAATCAGTCTCCAAGTACGACAGTTATAAGGCAATCTGTTGTATATATTTTACTACTAATAATAAAATTCTTCATTTAGATGTCCAAAAAACAACAAAGAAGGTCTTCACTTTAGCACGCCATCGTCAACAAGCAATAAAAAAAACAAAAAAAAACTAATCAAACAAGAAACGTTTACCAAGCAACAAATAGAGCAAATTAAAAGACAGATAAGTGCTCATTCAATTGGCCTCGGTACAATGTAATTGACGACGAAATTTCAAGCTGAGGTGGAGCGGTGGTATTATACATTAACTGGATCGAGAAAGTCGTGATGTGTTGGAGGGTGAGTAAACAAAAACACAAACAAGATATCTGGTTATACGTAAAGGAACATGAAAATTAACTTTCCCAAGAAGCTGTGCAGAATCGATTGCCCCATTTGTAGGTTTACGCGAACAGTTCTCTTGGTAGACAAAAGTGGAAGTAAAATTCTTTTTCAGTATATATTCATAGTTATAATAAAAGCAGGACTGAAAGTATCTATCACATGCAAATCAAATAACCTTTTTTTGAACATTTTCAATGCTCATATAGCCTGCGTTTTCGATATTGAGTTCCATGTGACAGACGCAAATGCAAGTCGCGTGACCTTACCAAAGAATTGAAATGGCGCGTAAAAGAGTGGGGGTTCCTAAGACTCTTCGTCGATGAAGATACTATTACTAGCACCTTGTAAGGATTGCCCACGACAAAGGATATATGGTTCCTAAAAGCTAATCCACTATCGAAACACACGCCAGGATCTTTTATGAGTGATACACGCTCTCTTGGTATTCCGTCGAGATTTTATGTAAAATCAACAACAGCATGCCGTCGGAAAAAAGATAACACCTTTGTTTTGTGGGGGGTTGAGAGAGAGTTTTTTTCGAATGTTACGTTGCTGAGGTGCCTGGTTTTGGTAGGCGAAAGCGCGTATCTTCACATAAGGCAACAACATATGTAATCACTGCCAGCTTAAAAAAAGAAAGTAGGGTGTGAATTTTTATGCCCATGCCACTTGCTTCTTGATTTTTTTTTTTTTTTTCGGGGGGAGGGGGGTTCTTATTGATTAATGCCTTAATCTAAGGGTTGCCGGAATTCGCCGCGTTTTCCGGTTCTTGGCTGTCAGTGAGGGACTTTAGTACTCTCGATGAAAATAGGCCTCATTAGGTCAATTCCTTTTTCCTAAATTTTGTGAATACTCGTGATTGTAGCAACTCGCTTTCTGACAAGATCATGATGAATGTCTTAGTGTTTATAATGCGCCGGTAATTCGCTTTTTTCTCTCTCTCTCTCTCTCTCTCTCTCTCACGCACTTTTGCTTTCTTGAAACGATTGCTCATTTCTGTATGGTATTAATATGTAAATATTGGCTATTTGATGTGTCCTCGTCTCTTTTTTTTTTTTGCCTACTTTTAAAACTACTATGTTTATATTGCGGTTTGAGAATGCAGGCACGTCAATATGATGAACCAGAAGCTTGACTAACATTTGCCAAATAAACAAATTAAAAATGGGCTTCTTTATTCTTATCATCGCAATATATGTGTGTTTCTGCTTATATGATGCGTCAGGCCGAACACATATAATAGAATAAAACACGAACACTAAGCGATATTTTTTTTTTCGCCACATAAGCCTTCTTTATTATTCTTCAAGACTGCATTCGCACACAGTCGGTGGCGCAAGGCCACTCGACTTTCAAATTCGCGGTGATGCATCTCGCGATCCGACTTTTCCCGGATTGTTCTCCGGTCACGTCTTTGATTCGGCTAAAGTCAACAACGCCTTCCATTGTCGCGCCCAATTTCCATCGGGAATCGCGAGGAATTTCTGAGGAGGCCTTGAGGAACCACCAAGGCGTGGCACCGCGTATAAAAAACCGCGCCTCAAACTCATTTCGAACTCGTATCGTCATGGACATCAAGGGTAAGGTGGCGCTGATCACGGGGGCCGGTGGAGACTTCGGCAAAGGAGTCGCTAAGCTCTTGCTCGAAAGAAAGTGCAAGGTAAGTGCAAAGCAACAAAACTTGGATAAATTATCGTTGAAACGTAACTCAATTACAATTACAATTTTCTAACTCCAAAAGCAGTCAATTCCATTTCTCTTTTATTACGGCAGAAAATTCATTCACTTCATGAGCGATCCCAGAAAGTTTACTTCACAATTGCTTTTTTTTTTTTTTCCTGTTTGAAGACCATTTGTGACAACGATAAATTGTATATGTTCGGATCCAATTGTATAAGGATTTCGTTCAAAAAAAAAGTTTTACAACCATCCCGTTTGAACCAATTGTTTCACCAAATGCTCTGCTCATCATAGCTCTGCCGAGAGTCATATGTTTTGTTATTTTACGACATTAGAAAGGTTCCGAGAGTGTCATGTTTTTTTTAAAGTAAATTTAAATGAAAGGTGAAGAAACCAGCTGGATATTGTTTACGCAATCCACCAGGGGCGAGGAGCAGACTGGACGCGAGAACTACGCCGGCGTTGGGCTGGTGCTCGTGTTCACTGATTGGACGCGAGTCCGGGTAGAACGCCATCCGGGTAGATGACGTAAAACTGTCAGTGCACATGCCTTTCTCTCCAGGTGGCGTTGTCGCAACACACGTCGACAAAGCCTCACTGTTTTTTTTTTTTGTGTGTGTGTGTGTGTGTGGGGTGGTTTTGGAGTAACTATGGTCATATGTTTGCATGATTACAGTGGCAACAATTTACAGTTTCGAAAGAAAACATAAAGGTGCAAATGCTCCGTGCTGCGAGAAGGCGATAGAAGTGTAGAAACTTTATTATCCCCTGGAAGAACATAACGCTATAAATCTGTTAGTGACACCTATTCAACTATCAAGAAACATGGGTTTTCTATTCCTCTTCATATATAGATATATACATAATTTTTTTTTTTCTGAGTCAAAACCTCCCCGAGCGGCAAAACATGTTTTTTTCGGGCGGAAACAGGTTGATAAAATTTTCGTTTCAAAACCACTTTAAACGTTGAGGGTATCGGGTCGACAATTCTACCAAAAAAATATGTTGCTAGTGGCACATATGTGGGAGTTTAATTGCAGTATGGTGCACTGAGTTGTTCGACGCACGCAAACAGAACAAATTTCAGAAAAAAATTTCGTTGCCCTCGACATCCTGTTTTATTTCAGCCTGTGGCCTGTGAATGCAGGAAAGTTTATTTTCCGACTACCGATAAAAATTGTCGGAAAAAAACGATGTAAATCAATACTTAGCATCCAGGTCGTACTTTTTTTTTTGTCTCAATAATCTGCTTTAATCTACAGTGATAAATTCATTCTATAAGCACAAGAATGAATTATGTTTATTTTTTGCTTCCAAAAATTACATGCACTCACTCGCTTAGTGTCATCAAATGCAGAATCGTGTCGCAAACACGATATGCGTATTCACGCGAAGTATAAACATTAATTACAAACAATAAAAACCAAAAACGCAAGGTTTAAGGTATTTCAGATGCAGACAGGCCTAGTTATTCTTCCAGAACACTTTCTTTCTTATATAAAATAGATTCATAAAAATGAATTGTTTGGATATCGACCAACATTTTACATGCGGGAGACGATCTAGATTGTGTCCTTCTAAAAGCTCCTCTTATAGTACGAATGGCGGACATATATTTTTCTTTTCAGTTTTCTTTAACTCAATGTCATGTTCCTGGAGTAGCCTTATGGATACTAATTTTAAAACAGGCAATACTGGCGATTGATTGGTATCTTTCAATATATAGTTAAATAATATATACGATATAACTCGTATTAAAAAAGTTATAAAGACGTAAAATTGGTTGTCAAGTATAGCAGCCTAGTAAAATAAATCGTATTTTAACTATTCTTGAAAAAAAGACAAAAACAAAAAACAAAACCTTGATCATTGTCTACAACCAATCTACCAATAGCCACAATACAAATTCCTATTAAAAATTTCCGAGCCAAAAAAAAAATATATCACATCGCGTGCTATAGTAGCGCGGAACGCCGCTAGGGAGTCGAAACCAAAATGGCACTACCCGTCGGTGCCAAGCACATGCAATGATCCGTATTTTTTTCCATTTGAAGGGAAGCAATGGCAAGGATAAACATTCTAATCCGGGAGCGTTGTTCTGGAACAACACCCAAGTTTATGAAACTGTGGTTAAATGGCGCTGACGCTTCCAGTGTGGCAAAACAAAAGGAATGCATTTTAAGAACGACGACCAAGTGATCACTGAAGTGGAGTGATTCCTGAACACTCAAAACGAGCAGTTCTAAAAAAATGGCCTCCGGCATGTGGTCGATCGCTGGCAAAGTGGGCAACTTTTGGTGGCAAACATGTAGAGAAAGTCTCAACTCCTACTTAAGTTTGATTGATCAATCTCTATTCCTTCGTGACAATGATACGAACTTTATGAACGCCCCTCGTATATATATATATATATATATATATATATATATATATATATATATATATATATATATAAATGTTCAATAAACATATGAAAACATAAGATTATATAAGAACCTAGTTACGCCTCATATCATTTATATACATTTTGATATGTTCATTAGACAATATATGAAATTCAATACAAAAGGCATGCAATCCTAAAATGCATGATTCGCTTCAAAACTAATAACGAATTAACTAATATCTGCTTGGTAAAAGGAGTGCAGTGGGAAGCGTTAAAAGTATGGGGTTTGTTATTTTTTTGTACTCAATAGATATCGCTTCTACATACCTGTGAACTACGACTTCAACGCACAGTATATCGTAGCGCTCTTGACGTCCTCGAATGGCTCTTATAATATTCAAGCAGATACTAAATTATCTGGAACCGATACACCATAAGTTTAGAAACTAATTTTTCCCTGCGAAGATTGTTTCTACACGTAACTAATAAATAGTCTTTTTTTTTTTTTTCAAAAGCCGAATAACGCTAATAACACAAACTCGTGGCTTGGGTCATTCGAGCATCTAAATAAAGAATAAAACATTAAAGAATGCAAAAAGCTATTACAATTTTTACTCTTATCCTTGAGTCAAACAAGGTTCAATCCACCATGGCCCCATGACGACGTCGCTTGTTTTACATTCTCGCGGAAAGCCATACGTACGTCCTGGGGTTTTTATACAATGCAATCAATCGTTTATATATGTAACCTTTAATTCACGTGATATTATGCGGGACTAGTTTTAGTAGAAATACAGTGTCGTAATTGATCTTTTGAAATGCTGTAGCTCGAAAGCGCCACTATTCCTCTTTCCTTTTTGTCAAGATCGACTCGTTCGACACATGCATATGTTACAGACATTGCCAAAAGTGTTTCATCATACCCGCGATCTGGAAAATACAACACAATACACTTCTAAACAATTTATATTTTTGTGCGGGTGTTATATATTATAATTTATGATTTACGCACTTACGCACGATAAATTAAGAACGTATCCACAAAGCCGCGTTTTTGTTGATCTACAGGTGTTTACTGTCTGACTCTCAGAATGTCGCTGCAGGGTATATATCGGGAGTGCGATAGAAACGGGAATCGTCTTTCATCACCCTTTCTTTGCATATGCTTAGGTTGCTATTGTCGATAACCGAAAGGAAGCAGGAGAAAATGCTCAGCGAGACCTTGCCAAATCGTTCGGAAGGGACAACGTCATCTTCCTGCTATGCGACGTCACGAACGAAGAAGAATTCGAGAGTAAGTTAATCTTAATTTTTCTATTTAAATGTTTATATAAAGACGGAAATGCTGCACCGTATAGGCTTGTTTCTCTTAAAAAAATGCTAGTTTGTGTTTTATATATTTGTATGGCCATGTTTGGCGGGAAAATGCTCTGCGCACGCACTGCTTTGGCAACGGCGGACAACTGCACTTTAACAAGCACCTGGAGTTACGAGCGTTTTGGAGTAGGAAGACTGTAAACGCCTATTCGATACAAAAAAATTGCGTCACTTCCTGTTCTGAACCATGACCGGATGTGACGTTTCTTTTTTGTAGCCACTAGGCGTTTGCTCCTGCATTGAAACACTTTTCTCCTGACGGTCACCACCTTGAATATTGACGCAGCCTGGTTACTGTTCATGTTGCTTTCTAAATCCGGCGTATCGTGCATTTTCATCATGATGACAAATGTTTCTGCCTGTCAAAGCCAGCTGCGTATTTTTGTCACTTTAGTTCATGATGCATATAAGTTTATTTTTTTCGTAGGGAAGTTCCTAAAGTGAACACTAAACTCCCTCCCAAAAAACAAAAAAAGTTTGTACCTGGGTAGGGCACGCAGTTTCTAAAACAAAATGTAAAAAAAAAAATGCTTCGCGCACAGTATACTATATTTATGTCGCGAGACTGATTTGAAGTTGCACGCGATTTCGTAATATGCCTCTGTGTCGGAGTTGACGTATCAAAAAAGAACTATGTTTCGGAATTGCTCCTAACTCAAAATTACTCTCGCGAAGTAAATATTGCACCCAGTTTTATTTTTTTGGAAAGAGTTTATTGTGTAACAAACCTGTCTTTTTTCAAGCTCTTATCATTGTTCTTCCTCTTAGCTTAGTGTATTTTAATTCGCCATTGTTTAGATCTAGGTGTTTGCGTTTGAATCCGAGCGTGACATCGAAGTTAATCCTCGATGCCTCTGCGACAGACGCTTTTATCGAAGCCATCAACAAGTTCGGCAAACTGAACATCGTCGTGAACAGCGCCGGTGTGGCTGAACTTCCCAACTGGAGGAAGGTGTACGCTATCAACACGGTATGCACACCCTAAATCCCGGTATTGTGTGTGAAAACAAACAAAGAAAAAACAAACGATGGTTTCGTTCTAACATGCGCTGTATAGTCGGCGATGCCATCATCATAAATACATCGTCAAACCTTTGACGGAATTTCCGGGTGATTTTCTGTACTTTCGGCCGAGTGCATTAGCCAAGTCTTAAAACGAGAGAATACTCTGTCGCCATCTATGGGGTAGCGAACACCGTATACTTCCTGATTTTTTGTTTCACGTATCATTTTTTTTTTATTGGCTTTAGAAACGGTCAATGTTACAAGCGACCATGTCTAATAGATAGTACACGTACATTTCATCTCGGAAATACTGCTAAACCTTCGTACTATAGTGAAATGTAGTTCCAGGGCCGCCTCATAGGTGGCGCCAACGTGCCAGTGCGTTTAAAGGGACACGAACAGGGTATTTATGGTTGCCAAGGTTTTTATTTATACATGACATATGAGAACGCAACTACCCAGAACACAATTTGCTGTTCGAAATTCGTTTTCTTTTCACCCGAAAACCGCCAATCGACAACTGGAGGGTTTGAGTCGCGCTCACTCTCTTCTCCGTGGTAACGGGCCGTTCTCTGTGGTTTAGACACACACACACCAAGTACTGGGTGATTCAAGGAGAGGCCAGGCTCTTTAAATCGACCGCAACATTCGGTTTCTTAACCTATCGCGCTACGATTTTGTGCAGCGTTGCCCACAGATGGTGCTTTTTTTTTTTTGTAAAATTTGCAAAGAGCGAACTTACCTGAGGAAAAAGTAAAGAAAGAAAAAGGCTTAGCTCCTATGGAAACGCAGCGACACCACCGGTCTTCAAACAACACGGCGCCGTTTCGCACGGGAGACAAGAGATAGCGCAAGCAGTCGCGACGCCAACTGCCGCCAACGAACGAGCATACGACGCCGAGAGCCGGCGTCTTTAGCAGACAAGGAACCGCAGTTCCTTGTTTTTACCGAGCCTGTTTTTGTTTCTGCGACTGTCGCCACCTGCGGAACGCGCGCCACTTTTGAGTCGAAAAGATCGTCTGCTAAAGACGCCGGCTCTCAGCGCCGTATGCTCGTTCGTTGGCGGTGTTCGTTGCGTCCTGTCTATTTTCTGTCCCTTCTACGTTTTGATGTTTCTTCTCTACACGGGTCTCAGGTTAATTCAGTATGGTTAATATTCACCTGCTCGCCTGCACCCTTAAGGCCCGTTCACACATTTGCGTTCAGAGCGACCACTATGCTTACGAACGAATGCAACCGCTGCGACTTCAACGACAACTGTACGCGACGTGTACACACACATGGAACCGCATGCAACCAAACGAATCAACAGCCAATGAGAAACAAGCTACAGCTCTTGCTCCTAGCCAATAGTAAGCAACCCAGCTACGCTTACAAACATGGCGGACGTTTTCCTGCCCGACGCGAGGTCCACCGTCATCACCGGAGCAGCCAGAGGTTTCGGCTACGGCGTACAGTCACGAAGATCTGCTGTGCGCCTACAATAGCTGTGTAAAGGCTGGTTCAAACATCTGAAACTAATCCGTTATCCACGACTGGGTCCGTTGTGACCGGAACGACCGCTTTGCGCCTCGCGTACACTCCTGCGACCACATCAACAAGCGCAGTGCGTCGGCAGCACGGCGACCGCCTCTCTGCCGCCGTCAGCTGTTGAGACGCGCTGCCACTCACTTGCGTAACAGAAAATAGACAGACCGCCTTCTATGACCACAAACTTTATTTTTTATTTTTCAGCAAACGCTTGCAGGGTAGTGCATTAAAAAAGAAAAAAAAAGATGCAGTACGCCGTCTTGCACGATCACGACTTTAATACACGACTTTGCCAACAGTACAAATCTCGCCACAAGCCTTTTCTACGATTATAAAATACGATGTAATCTTAGCAGCGATATAGCAACGTAGAAATATAATTTCGTGATCAAATAGAGACGTTGCGAGCGAGACGTTGCGAGCGTTCAGGATTGCTAACACTAATCACCTTTCTCGGGTGATGAAAACGCGCGAAAATTCGCATCCTTTATACGGTACGCACCAGTAATACCTTGAACTTGAGCACACGCATGAAATGCGCCAAATAAGAAATCCGGGCGATGTTCGAGGACACAAATGCTAAGAAAGCACCACTGTAGTCGAAGTAAACAAACACGACGGCACGGGCGTTTCTGCTGTCTTGAGAGTGCCGCCACGAGATCGCCGCACGAGTAGGTGGATCTTCCCTTCTAGTACGTGCTGGGTTATCATAACGACACACGACGAAAATTCACAGTCAAGGATAGCGCTTTTACGCGGAACGATGAGCTTCCACCACGCCGCCCACGTCGACGATCACCACCGACGCCATGTTTTTCATATAGAAAAAGCCCGGCACGACCGGCATGCAACGCGCGCGACCGAGCTCTCCTCGACCTCTGATTGGTCTGTCGCTCCCGTCGTTCCCGAACGTAACGAAAAAGTTCAGCCCGGCTCAACTCCTTGCGTTGCGAACGAACACGAACGAAACGACCGTTTGGCGCTTCGTTGCTACGGTAACTCGTCGTTCCAACCGGTTGCATTCGTTCGTAAGCGTAGTGGTCGCTCCGAACGCAACTGTGTGAACGGGCCTTTACGATTTTTTCTTCTTCCTCCCCAGTACATTTTCGGTTTCGGTGTAGAGCAGGTCCGTTTTTCGACTTTATTAGAAATATACGTGACGCTGTAGTAAAACATTGATTGGGTAGTCTTCTGAAACCATTAAAAATTCGCCTGGCAAAATATAAAAAAATGAGGGGGGAGGGGGGGGGGGAGCGTCTCTTTAAAGTGTGTTCTTACGTTGAAAGAGATCGAAATAAGTTATTCGTAAGGAAACGCAACCGTGTGAACCTGACAAAATGGTGACATCATTTAAAAGACGTATCTAGCAACTATTGGCGACGTGCGCAACCAAAAGTGTCGCTGTCATTGACCTTGCTCACTACGACGTTTTTAGTATGATGAGTTCTGCTCCCATCGACAGAAATAAGAGCAAAGTCAGACTCTCAACCTTGATAGTGCTGATTTAGGAACGTGATGACCAGGGCCGGTTTGCTCACCTTGCGGCCGCGGCTGCGGCTGCGGCCAAGAGGGATTTTTCCGTCACGTGACCAGCTCCATGGGGACAAGGAAGTACCTAGCGTCCCTGCCTAATGGCGGAGAAATCCGTATCGCTTCGAGCACGAAAACCTAATTTCGCTCGCAGAAACTGACTGTAGGGACTTTCAACTGGAGTCCAATTGACCGCCCTTTTATACTGTAGGAGCGGCAGGTAAAGTTACGGCCAAGGAGGCTAAATATAAGCCAAAATAAATTTAAAAAACAAGCGAGATAAAAGCGGTGGCATTATATTTATATACTGGCGCCAGCGCCTGCGGATTCCGCTTTTTGCTGTGGTCGAGAGGTTAAAGCGCCGGTACTTTACGTCGCGGCGTGAAAGGCCCGGGTTCAAATCGCGCCACAAACGTTCTCCTTTTTTTTTTGTATTTTACTGCACTCTCACTAAGACTGTAGACAAGGCCCTATGAGCTCTATAAAATCATTGGGCGGGTAGTTCTGACTCACCAGTTCGTTGTTCATGGCCTCGGCAGAGCGCATACATGTCTGACTTTCTTTACCAATTTCCGCCACGCCTCCTGCATCTGCCGTACACGCCGCGGAAAGCTGACAATATCTTTCCATGCCCGTCTCTTCATTCGCCAGGTAATTGTGCTGTTGAATTCCTCTAGAATTTGTCGTTTCCGTTTTCGAACTGCTCTAATTAATTCCATTTGTTGATCCAAATTCTTTTTAGGTGTTTGCGTTAGAGAGATGGTTTGCGATGTCAACGCCTGATTTATTTTTGAATTCGGTTGTGATCGTCTGCTATTCAAACTAAAATTCAACAAGTAATGTGTTAATATTACAAAACGATTGCCACAGCAAAAAGTAAAGAGTAAAAATATACCTTTTATCACATTCCATGCAAGTAAAAGTATGATCTCTTTTATTTCGGTTTTACTACTTTCTCAGACGTTTGACTTGCTGCCTTGCCTGTAGGATTTTGCTCAATCAATGCATACAGAGCTGCTAGTCTTTTTTTCTTTTTGCTTATTTTGTGGAAGCTTTTTTTTTTTAATTGATACAACTGCAGTTTTTATTAGTACTAAATAGGCTTTTCCTGTTATTGAAAGGAGTCGTAGCAAGAGCGTTGCATATTTAAAAACATAAAATTGCAGTTGCTGGGGAAAGTATGCTTGTTTCGGCTCCGTTTGTGTGAAAGCCATACCGATGTTGTTACCTTGGTTTTCTTTTAATGAACATTATGAAACGATTGGATTAGCGCGTTAACTTGCCTTGATCTTTATTTTTTTTTCTTCCCGGTGTTTCAATTGAACAGGCGGGACAAACAGTAAAAATAGAGTAAGGCGCAGTAGTGCAAGAGGATGATTCGTAAAAACAGATCACAATTAAAAGTGAGACACGCGCAAAATACACACAAAAAATGTTGCTAGCGCGATTTGAACCCGCAACTTTCACGCCGCGACGCGAAGTACCGACGCTCTAACCTCTCGACCACAGCAGAGAGCGCGAGCCGCCGGCGCTGGCGGAGATATATAAATATACTGCCACCGCTTTTATCTCGCGTGGTTTTTTCTCTATTTTGGCTCATGTTTACCCTCCCTGGCCGTAACTTTTAGGCTTCACCGCACTTTTTGCGCACCATCGAACTTGCTCTCTACTAAAAAAACTCGGTCGCGACGTCAGTGATAGGAACGATAAGCAGACGCTTTTACGTAACACAAGTTGTTTTTTTACAAGGTTTTTTTATTAAAAACCTTGTAAAAATATTTTTAATTTAAAATTTTTTTACAAGGTTTTAATGACGAGGCGTGATGGATCATTTTCTTGGTGATCTTTGTATGATACCAGTTTTTTTTTTCTTTTCGATGGTAAAGTAGATGTTTTTTAAAGAATGCTGTGAATAAGATTACGTGCGGACGATATGCACCAGGTTTGGATTAGACACGGGATGCGGGCTATCCACCAAATAAAAACTGTCTATGGAAAAAAAAAATTGTTTTTCAGTCGAAATTTGTTTTTGCGGTTTTTCAACCACATTAAGTTAGGGGTGCCAGTTGTACTCAAGGCGGGAAACGGACACGGGCAAGATATTCCAATCGTGTTTTTGAACAAAAAACAAAAACGAAAAAGTGGTGTTAAGTGAGGGACAAAATGATAACCATGACAATCGATTGCCCAAATACGTATGTTGCAATTTTGTTTGTTTGTTTGTGTGTGTGCGTGCGCGTGCCTGCGTGTGTGTGTGTGTGTGCGTGTGTGTGTGTGTGTGACGTAACTGATGCGTACACCATGACTCATAGAAATATGATACGGAGCGCCTCAACCTATTAAAGGGGTCATGAAACGATTTTCCTACTTCTTCCTCCTTAGCTTTAATCCTCAACTCAAATGCGAATTGTGAAATCACGTCGCTGTGACATTCTTCGGCACCGGTGCGATGACTCCTAGCTTCCACCGTGCTGTTTATGCACACCATAGAACTTGTCATTCTCCAGTGACGATAGGTTCCGTCAGGGCACTCATTGGCCACGAACGCGAATCCGAATATTCGTCGACGGATTTATTGTTGACGAGCGCATACGTCTGAGTGACGCAGTTCTCGTGTCCAATGCGTGAGCTGGGCTCGGCTGACGTCAGTTGGGCACCGCTGACGCGCTTTGGGAACCGCGGATGTATTACAGTGAAAAGGCGGAGAGCTTTCGAAAGAAAGAAGGTACAAAATAGTCCGCTATATTTTCAAATGTTCGTACCTAAAAGCTGGCTGTTGACTTTCTACCCTCTTTCTTTTGGCCAACTAAGCGATAGTCGATTAGTAAAGACACAATTTAAAATCATTTATCTCAGCCCAAAATTCGTTTCATGGCCCCTTTAAGCTTAAAAGTTTCAGCAGATGGCCGTGTACTGTGGCAACCTCTTGGGCTTGAAACACATGGACAAGAGTCGCGGTTGGAAGGGTGGACATATCGTCAACGTGGCCTCAATTACAGGTATGCCTGAAATGTTCTTCAGTTGTTTCTAAAACAATATAGACTTTAATAGGTGCTGAGTAATATAGATGTCGGCATTTTGTGAGAAGTCGTTCACGTTAACGTCGATCCGCAAGATTTACCGCCGAACTTAATCCAGTGCATGAGCACATTTTACGACGCATGGAGTCTCGATAGTAGGTTTTATTTAGATGATTATTTTGAGATGTAGAACATCAGCCTCAAATACAATGCTATATTTCATTGTAACAAGCTTGGAGTCGAAAGCCTATGGGCAATAAATATACGAATCTGTTCGTTTAAATATTTATCACTGCACACCATTGTGCTCCGATGTTGTTTTTTACTTCAAGCGCAAAAGGTAAAAAAATAAGAAAGAAAGTTCTAACGCTTTCGTTAAAAATTTTATTGTTAAGCGAATTTGAGTTTTTTTGACAACGTACCGTATTTTCCGGACTATAGTCCGCGAACTATACATGTTTAAAAGTTGAAAATTCAGGCTGTGCGGACTATCTACGCGTGCGGACTATACAGGAATTTTGTTTTTCAATATCGTTGATTATGACGAGACGAGACGGATTTTGTGAATAAAAGAGTATGTAAGTTATGATTTATGTATAATACAAGCTTCTTTGTGAGCTACGAAATCAGTCGTATGTCAAGGTGTGCCGCGTATGAGAAGATTTTTGTGTCGACTAAGCACCAGGTGCGGACTATGCACCGAGTGCGGACTATGCACCGGGTGCGGACTATCTAAGCAAAATCTTTTATTTTTGACCTTGAAGTTGCCCCTGCGGGCTATACACCGGGTGCGGACTATAGTCCGGAAAATACGGTACTTACGTACCATCTGAACCAACCTTTATGAGATTGTTAAGATGGAAGCTTGGGCGAGTTGGTACAATATAATAACTGCAACTGCACAAAAGAAAAAAAGACAAAAGGAAGGGGGCACACAAAGAAGGACATAAAAATAAGGCGTTCAACGCCCTTATTTATCCTTTCCGGCGTGCTTCGTCCTTGTAATTTTTTTTTAGCTGTTGTAATTATTGCCTTTATAGGATATAGCAGCACTAAAGCGCGAAGAACTGCAAAATACATGACAACACTGGTACCGCCGTTTCGTCTCGCTTAGTAATCTTAGCAGATGCCTATATAACGTAAACTACAATATCGGTCATTTTCAATACCGCGATGCTCAAAGGGGATCGCCTTCAAAACCAACTTTTTTACAGCAGAGCTGTTAAGGGCTAGTTTGCCCAGGATCGTGTCCCCCGCAAAGAAATGAAGACGCCAAACTCTGGACACCTACCACCATTTATGAGCGACGGCGGCAAGCCACGTATCTGGTTGCCGCCGTCGCTCATGGATGGCGGCAGCCTTTCCACTCTGGCTTGCTGACTTGCGGCCGGCCATTACTTTGCATTGTACAGCTCTGCTGGTCTTCCTTCTTCACTAGAGTAAAAAGGCGGAACGCTTTTTTTTTTTTTGTAAACTCCAGGTTTCATGGCCTGTCCTCCTGTGCCGTCCTACGCAAGCGCAAAAGCAGCAGTCATCTCCTTCACTCGCGCCTTTGGGGTAAGTTCCCGGCCAAGTCCTGATGTCCTTCTATATGGTCACTGACATGTTGGCAGGATGCGGTCGATCATGTTCACGCTTCTTGCTTCGTGATTGGTTCTTTGGCTTTTGGTATCGTGGTTGACGCCGCAACCTGATCGGCTGCGGCGCGATAATGAGATGCACGAAACTTACCTCGCCCTGGGTTTCCTGAGAAGGCAGTGGCTTTACAAGTATGGTGCCTCGAAGGCGTCTCCGAACGGTGTGTTTTACCGCGTCCAGAATAGCGGTCCTTCGATTTCCACCCGGTGACGTCGTATAGGAGTATCACGCTGTCGCCGACCGCGATCCTGGCGGCGTCACAGCAGCGGTATAGTGGTGGATGTGGCACACGCCTGTTCTGCTGCGGGTCGCTCATCCACTGCAGCTTGACAGTCAACGGAAGCTTCGGCAGTCAGGAATTGGGACGCTGCGACAACAGCGGGCGACACTCGCGTTCGCTCCTGCATTTTGAGCTGAACTTCTACGGTCGACCACCAGGATCGCGACATCCGACAGCGTGACACGCCTGCTTTTATGACGTCATTTGTTCGCCCCTTATGGACCACTTTGGATGCACGGACGGTATAGGATCGCTAAACTGACCAGTCGAGGAGACGCGTTGCAGGCGCCGTATACTATTGGCTTGGGGAGAAGAGGTGAAGGATGGAGAAGGAAGGGGTGGGGAAAATATTAGCAAAAGGTAACAGCGCGAAAATGTGCACGCAGACCCTTCAGAACCCCGAATTGTACCCTTCAGAACCGTTAAGACCCTTCCGAATCTACGTATACTGCGGGATACCCGCTCCGTTCACTTTCAGAGCGACATTTTTTTCAAGAGGACCGGTGTCACCGTGAACTGCATTTGTCCCGATGCTATGGACACTCCTCTGCTCAAGGGACTGCTGGATGCCTGCGTGCATGGGGGCCCAGAAGCAATCGCCGTTGGGAAATATTTCCAAGAAAGCATCCTCGAGTAAGAAATATTATTCTGCTATAGGCAGTGGAATCAAATATCGCATGCACACGTACACGTAGCTCAATGACCCGGCATTTTTCGCCTGGGTGATAAGCCATGGAAAGGTGTATAGACAAGTTAAGACATACCGGCGTACGGTCGCCCATCACTACAGCCTGATGGACCTTAAGGCCGGTTCAGACACTTGCGTTTGAGTGCGTTTGACTGCGTTGCGGCGAGAACCGAAAGCGAGTCACCGGCACATCTGTGCTTCGTATGAAGCGTGGAATCCAATTCAAGAAATCTTCTTGGCACGCGATATAAGCAGCAGGGATGTACTGGTGTCTCGCTGCCGCAACGCAGTCAAACGCAGTCAAACGCAACTGTGTGAACCGGGCTTTAGAGACCCCAGGCTGGTAATGGTATCGGACTGTCAAAATTTCTCGCGTACAGCGGACACACCACACGGACGCAAGGGCTGACTAACTTCCTTCTATCAAAACTAACGCACGAGCCTTCTTGGGGTGTACACCTTTCGAGTGCTTATCACCCAGGAGAGAAGTGTCGAGTCGCTAGGCTGTGGACACATAAACACCGGCGGACAATCAATTAATTAATTAAGCAGCCAACCGATTCTTTGATTAATTAGGCGATCAACGAATCAATGAACTAATCAATCAATCAAAGTTTTAATTAGACAACCACTGGTCGGGGGGGGGGGGGGGAGGGGCGTCACAAAAGGCAACGACAAGCCTGAAGGGGCGGCAGCGTTCTCCACACAAGGGGGAAAGGGATTTCGCAGGAGGGAGCTACTGCGTGCGCGTGCACAGAACGCGATCCACCGCCCGGTATACAAGTATGTAAGAGATCAGGTGTTTGTTGGAATGGGTATATCATGTGCATGATATAAACATGCTAACCTTTGGCAAGTGTGTGTGCGTGTGTGTGTGGACAGCCTTTGACGCACAGGCACCGTAAATGTACCGATTCAATGTACTTCTCGTTTTACAGTCCAGAAAAGGTGGCGCTGGGCGTCATCAAGTTGATCGAGGAAAGAGTCAACGGAGCTGCTCTCATCGCCCTACGCACAAAGGAGTTTGTTTACCGCAAATTTGACATGTGAACGTGCTTGACTCGACAGATGATATATCGACTATTCCCTTAGAAAAACAAGGGTCCCAACCGTCCACCCCCAGTATCTATACGAACGTGCTTATTAGGGTTGTGGAGTCAATCGATTGACCAACCAATTAAACGATTAATGGATTACTCGTAATAGTCGACTGATTTCTTTAATCGATTTATCGGTCAAATAGGGCCCTTTTTATGTGGTTTCCTTGGTAAAAAGCAATACACTAAAAGTATACTGTCGAGACCGATTATGACGAAGTCAACGGGAATCGGAAATCACTTCGATATATCCGTTATTTCGTTATAACCGAATTCGGTTAACGAAGTTCAAAAGGGATTGGGAAGTCGTGATCGCTTTGCTGTAGCCCCTATTTCGTTATAGCCGACTTCGGTTGACGAAGTGCAAAATGAAATAGGAAATCGTGATTGCTTCGCTGTGGACGCTATTTCGTTATAACCGACTTCGTTATAACCGGTTTCGACAGTACACTAATAGATTGTTTTTAGATGTGCGCCATCCAGTAGGTGCTGCACCAACTATCTGAGTCCGCCATTGTTTGGGCACGCACTCTGAGCAGGTGTTGGACACGAGTGCTGCGTCAGCATTCGGCGAGGACTCGGGATCCAATCACGCGCTTCGTGCCCAAGAAATGGCGCCCGCCAATGTTGCTTGATGGAGTTTTGAAAAAAATGTAGTATTTTTGTTTTGTAATGTTATAAAACACCTCGCGAAACACACTTAAATTTTTTTTTTTTTGTTTACTGATAGCATGGTGAGACTTCGGTTGCCAGACTGGGTCGTCGTCGCGCGGACAACACCGCTAAAATACGAAGTATACACTAGGAATATATTAAACATAAACTTTAGACACCAATATTATGCTACAAATATAGTCTCAGTGTACTTCTTTGTTACATAGAAGTACAACATTAGTTTACATCATTTGCATCGCTTTTTGTCGAGGGTTGTCGCGTGTGTTAGCGTTTTCACTGTCAAACTCAACTTCAAGATTTTAAGTATAGGAGAGGGAGAGTTGTGCTTCTCCAGGTCGTCACAAACTTCAAACAGACAACTTCGCTTTTTCTTGCACAGCTATTTATGCTTTGGTATATTGATTTCATCAAGTAAACGGCCTCGGATATCTCGTTCAAATTGATATTTCTGGGTATAAATAACATATATCTCGCACTGTTCAATTCCTTAAATTCACTAGGTAACTGGCAACTTGAGGT
The DNA here is from genome assembly GCA_013358835.2 of Ixodes persulcatus. Lineage (NCBI taxonomy): Eukaryota > Metazoa > Arthropoda > Arachnida > Ixodida > Ixodidae > Ixodes > Ixodes persulcatus. The sequence continues at coordinate 600,750 of JABSTQ010011569.1, forward strand.
CAGTTAAAAAAGTAGATACATTTCTTCTCTCTCTCTCTCGTTAACCTCTTGTACACCTCTACGGTCAGCTCATGACTCTTGAGAGCATGCCAAAGAAATAAATAAATGGAATAAAATGGTACTGTTCTTTCATCGCTAAATAGCGCAATCATTCCAGAAAGGCTGTTCTCAAACCGCATAACATTGTATTAAATGCGATAGAAGTTCCGAGCGAACCCTCACACTTTCATGCCTGTAGATCGGTTGTAACCAACAAACTAGGCAGCACGCATCTGTTATACCAAAGCCTCCTCTACACTCACAAAGCTTGGCAGTTCGACGACAGAGCCATAGAGTGCCCGGTTGCAGATTTGAAGCGCTACGATCTGGTTGCACAGAGCATTTCTGGTATTCAGCGCACAGCTTCTACAGCGGCGAGGACCCGAAACGTGGTTTTCAAACCCGACGAGAAAAGAAGCGGTAGCGCGAAAAACGCCAGGAGCACGAGCGGAGATTCCATCGCTCGGGCGAAGTGTGTTTCGGTGTTTCACCGCAGCGGGGCGCCCGTTACATGCCTCTCCTCTCATCCGTTGTCTGTTGCACAACATTTTAACTTTTGGACGGCCGCGTCTCGTGGCGATCTGCCAGGCTTTGTTAGTATAGAGGAGGCTATGGTTATACCTACTTCAATTATGCATACAGGTGTTCGCATTAATCGATTCCTCAGATGCAGATATTTCAAGAAATAATTTGTAAAGAATCCATTTGATTCCGCGAAAACTTGGGAATGCTCTAACCGGGTTCTAGCTAGGCCTAAAAAAACGTTCTATTGATTACATGATGGATACATCGTTTGCGTCTGTTATGCAGAAAAGAGAAAAAAAAAATTAAATCAATAAATGCAACGCCTTTTTTTTTTTTTTGCTCGCGCGGGTGGGGCATTATCAGGCTAGGGGTCACGTAATTGACATTACTTTACTCAAATACAATGAAGCTTCAGTGTTTCTTCCTCCAGTGTCAGAGTGTTAGTTACGCAATTATTTAATTTCTTTCATAGAAAAGAAGTCGTCAGGTTTTTAGGAAATCTAGATACGCGATGTCCAGACTCCTATAGACTTTTGAAAAACTTAAACATGTACTCATACACATGTTGAATAATATTAGTGAGACAGGGGACCGACCGACATGAATGAAAACTGCTATTGTTAAGCCACTCTACAAAGGGGGGAAAGTAGACGTCTTTGAAAGCTATATGTCAACATCAATTTTATCGTGCCTTTCGCAAATATGGCAGAAACGTCTTTTAAAAGTAATTAGTGGTTTTGTTGATCGGTTTGGGCTATTGTAAGTTCACCGATACGGATTTGTTGGGGAAATTACTCCCATCAACTTGGAAACACCGCGACACGCGCTCCACAGTTCCGGTCGACACTACGAGATGGCGCCACTCGACCACACCTTGAAGACGGCGTCGGCTGCGTGTCCGTTTTCCAAATCAGGGCTCCCCCCCTTCCCCCCCCCCCCCCCCAAACCACAAAAAAAGCAAAAAAAAAAAAACATATTCTTTGGTACGTTTTTTTTTTGTTTTTTTTTTCGCGTTGACAGTTTGCCGATTCAAAGCTCGGTCCAAGCGGAGCGAATCACTGAAGGACGCCGCTTCTGCCAGGTTTTACTGCAACGCGCTAAACCATAGTGCGCCGAAAATTATGGCGCGAATAAACATGGGACGGTTGTCACGGTTCCGTGCTGCGCAGCGACATCATCTTATATACACTAACAGTGTTCGAACTTTTTGTGTATACACTCCGGGTATTGTGGCACCGACGGCTTCTGTCGACATTGACGTCTCGCAATGGGCCGAGTGTGACTATATATCCGACTACCGCGTATTGCGAAAAATGCGCGCGCAGTTTCGTCGAGCGGCAAATTTGGCAAGTTGGAAAACGTCATAATCTAAGCGCCGAGGGTGGGAGGAATGTTATATTGTCGAGTTGTTCGTTATTTTGTTTCCTGCTATCCCTCCAAAACTCGGGGTTTAGATTGCGATGATACTTTTGCTTCTCTGAATAGAACAAATACTAATTGTTGCCAATTTTCATTCTGATGAGCCTGGGCGATTGTATATATATATATATATATATATATATATATATATATATATATATATATATATATATATATATATATATATATATATATATATATATACAGAGAGAGAGAGAAAGGTTTGCTACGCACTGCGTTTCTTAATTTTTTTGTGGTTAGTTATAGTGACTTTGGGAATTATCTGAATCACTTCCTGCACATCATTGCGCGCGTAAGCGCCAGCTAGTGTTAAGTTCCCAAGACGCTTGAGCATGGAACTCTTGAGGATCTGAACTATACATTCTAAGAAATACTTCCGCGTCTACTTACCCGCAAAACACTGAGAGAGCCAATTTCTGAGACCTACGAAATCAGCTCACTGAATGATGAGGCGCAACATCTGTTTAGACCTAAAAATGAAGTTTGCTCTGTGGCATTACGCGATGCAAGCATGACGCTTTGTATTACGTAATGCCACAGCGCAAACTTCATTTTTAGGTCTTAACGGATGTTCCGCCTCATCATTCGCTGAGCTGATTTCTTAAATCGCAGAGATTGGCTCTTCGAGTGTTTTGCGGGTAAGTAGGCTTGCAGGCATTTCTTAGAGTGTTTAACTATTTCTGACCAATATTGTACGAAATATTATATTTTCTAGAATTCACAATTTTCTTTTTATTTTTTTTAAAGCCATGAACACTACACTAATGAGGTCTGTGTTTGTTCAGGTGAGTTATTTTTCTGTGCTGGCCAGCTATACGACCAGGTGTTCCTGATATAGAGGGCTAACTGTCACAATGAATCAAATAATGAACTTTTTTTTGGTAATTAACTTTTGAATGAGGGATCTAAGCATATGGTTCTAATTAGAACATTCCCTGAGCGCCATCAAAAGTCGCTATAAGTGAGTTTTAGAAGTATGTGATGCGCGGGGGCAGCGCAGTTGTGCGCCAAAGTGCATTCGTGCAGCTGGCGCAAGGCCGGCGGTGCAAGAACGCAAACGATAAGAGACGAAAAAAAAAAAAAGAACAGTGAGTGTGCGTTTTTTGGAGCGGCAACTTGCACGAGTTCCAACTTTCATGGGGGTTGTGTGTATGTTTATGCAGCCTAGAACTTGGTCTGCCTCAACGGGCGACGAGTCTCCCAGCTGTAGATGAGAAATTTCGCCAGTGCAGAACAAACCGCTAGCCTGGGGGTCTTTAACGTGCATCACCCAGTAGTGATACACGACCGCACGCCGGTACGATGCTCATCCAGATCGAAACGGGCAGAGGCGGGAATTGAACCCATGAGATCCCTGGGTTCTGCAGCGCGAGCTTTCGCTACACGTGCTCCGAGCTGGTGTGCGTTGGCCCACTCGGCCACCGATCCCCTCCAAGCAACTTTAATGGTAACCTGCACAAATCGCATTAATGTAACTTTCAAAACGTTAAAAAAACGACGTCTGTAAAGCTATAGGAAAAGAAACCCTATATATCTGATACCCTATACCAGCATAAAAAAGGTCATGATTATGCTGAAAAAAAAAAAAAGAAGCAAACATGTGTATTTTTCTTAAATGAGATTCATTTGATTTAAATCAGTTTCATTTAATTTAAATCACTGTAGCTAGAAGAAAAAAAGTCGTTATTTTTCTTTACACGTATTTTTAAACATGGCCGATTGGTTGATCAATCTTTCCGATATTATTGAAAACAATGAGTAAGAAAGGATTAGTGTCATCTTGAACTTTTAAAGTACAGTTAATTTAATAATATTTTTACCGATGTAAACCCTGCCATATTAGAACAAGAGCAGCTTGATTATCTAGCTAGAAAAAAAAAACTGTATTTGCTTCTTTTTTTACGTTTTGATTTGCTCGTTATAAGGCAATGCTTTTCTTGATTTCGTGTTTTTTTTTTTCCTTTTTCCTTCTGATTTGACTTTGATAGGACATTGCCTAAGTGACGAATGAGATCGAAGGTCAAAAAGAAAGCTAGACTTTCTTATTTGCTTATAAGAGCATCGATCTTTTTTTTCTGTTTTTGCTGATGATCAGTTTGCTAGAAATCTTTCTTGTAAGATATGATTCTTTGATTTACATAAATAACAAACAGGCATTGAAAACGGCAAATGATAGACAAATGTTAAATAAAAAAAAAAAACATTTTGGGAGATTATTTTTGCCAGGGAAGGTTTGATTAAAATCATCGGAATAAACCCGGTGCGATTTAATTAAATCACGATTGAAATCATGAGTTAAGTCAAGGTTTAAATTTCCAACCCTGCAACCCTATATTCTGTATAGGCACTATGCGGAGTGCCAAGTTCGTCTGCTTCTTTTTGTAGGTGTTGTAATGACGTCACAAAGACGCCGAGCTCTGATTGGTTCTGAATGAAGGATACTGGATATAGACCTCGAGGCAGCTTGCTTTGAGGTCTACCCACTCTCGTTCAATCAGAGCCAATCAGAGCTCGGCGTCTTTCTGACGTCAGCGAAACTCCTGCATGCGCAAGAAGCAGACGACTTGCTCTCCGCATAGCAAAGAACCAGGCGAGGCGAACGCGGCACTGATATGGGCTGATTATAGACACTCTGCATGGTGTACACCGAGCGACACTTGGGGCCGCCATTTCATGGGCACTCGGGATTGGATATCCGGGTTTACGCCGAGTGCGGACGCAAGCCGCACTCGGCTTCAAGCAATGGTGGGCGCCACGAGATGGCGTGCAAACTCGACAAGGGTCTATTGTCTGTTGTTGCGAAAATGGGACAGTGATTATACGTATGCGATTTATAATATTCGCGCGCCATTTTCACGGCGACTATATTGTGCGAAATCCGTCGTTGCCACGGTCGGCGGGATTCGTTTTGTCTCAAAAACCGGGGAAAGAAAAAAAGAAAAAAGCACCGGGGTGAAGCGAATGCGCAACCCGAGGTTTTTTTGTATCCGCCACGACGGCGGAACGGATAGAGATTCCGTGTACGGTTCGGACGACGACCCGCGCTGCGAGACTCTTGATATCTGCATGTAGGGATCCCTTCTAGGGCTATTCTTGCACGGGTGGTCCGCCACGGATAGTACTCGGCTATTGGCGACTCCAGCGAAAACGACGCCGCGTAGCAGTAACGCCGAGAAGGCTCAGGAGAGGAGGTCGTTTCGACTCTATCGTCTGCTATCGCTGCTTGGTCCTCGTAGGCAGCATAGAAACAAACATCGTTTCCAGTAAATATTTTTATGCTTCCGCCGTGTCTTTCCTACGCACTGACTAGAAGAAGGTCTCTACCGTCGAAAAATCGCTTTGCTTTCATATGGAACACAGATTTTGCGCTGCAGTGCAAGAAATTTATGGTGGTCCGCGTGCTGAACGACGAAAACAACCTCTTTTCGTCCGCTATTTTGCCTGACCAGCGCGTACGAAGGATATTCGCTGGAGTCGCGAATATCCTTCGTGGTTTTGTATACGCCTTTTTTTTTTTATCCAAGAGGATAAGGTAATACGGTACATTGTATAAAAAAATGATTGACGAAAAGGAAACATTTTGTTTTATATTAAGCTGGATTTATTCATAGAATACCAGATATGCAAGTAAGTTTGGCTTTTTGCGATGCCAGGTGTTGTGTTTTTTTTTCTGTTTGTTTTTTAGTCTCCGTTTATTTATTTTTTAGTGTGATCTTTGTCTGGTAATTTCTTTTCCCCTGAGAAATCATTACCACATAACTTCAATTTTTAAGAATTCCAATAACATTAGTTAGGCTTCTGCGCTTATATCTGTAAATTGTTTATTGAACGTGGAAGCCCTCACCCGCGAAATGACGAAAGGAAAGCGAGAAGAAAAATACAACAAATGGTAATGGAATGCACCTTTTCCTCGTAAAGGCGACACGTAGCTGTGGGCGTACGAACTTGGTTATGAGGAGGAAGGCCCTTGTCGACAGCCGCGCTCGTGCGAATGCGCAAAACAAAGAGGCGTTGCAAAGGTCATCTGCTTATCTTTCACACGGAGTGTCAGAAAATTCGCGATTCAAAAGTTTAGGAGGGAGGGTGTATTTTTTTCGCGCTAAACTTAACAAAACCATTAGAACTCACGTCTCTAACCCTCAAGGATGACCTTGTAGAAACGAGCTTTCAAATATATATTCTTCGTCCGAACTGCTCGCTTCATCAATATAAAATAGGCTTTGCGTTCTTCGTCTGCTATGCCGTGCGCAGTCGTCTCCCACTTTACGTCAACGGCCGGGCAGAGCGAAAACACAGATTTATAATTTACTCATGTGTCAAAGCTCGTCCGTGAAAACTCCCAAAGAAACATTTCCGTAACTGTTTTATCGGTTTTGTCTTTGCGTAGGCAGTAAACATTTTTACCGACGGAACTTGGGCGACACTTAGTATAAACCTGAAAATATGTAGCAAAAAAAAAAATAGAAAGAAAAGAATAATCGACATAACGAAGGATAAAAAAAAATCTCTAGTGCTACAAAGGAGTTCGCAGCTACTCGATCAACACACCTGAAGACGTTTAATGCACAAAGTCGAGCCACGAATCGGCGCCCGCAGTGTTGCTGTGGCACCAATTTCATAAAAAGAAAAATATGTGCGTTTTGTTTTCGTATACAGCAAAATGAAAAGGTTAAAAGGGGAAAAAAAAAAGTCGGAAAATGCGTAGAAAAAAAAATTTAGAAACGAAACTTGTACTCTGCAGAAATCGTGCTATAAATAATAAACAGCTTAGAGAGCTGAGAACAAATTGAGATCCGCGCGGATGGAAATAAAGCTCACGTAGATTATCGGAAGATGGAACGACCTCACGCCTCTCTTAGAATGCGGAGCTCACGAAGCAGACGACGCCGACAACGCTGCACCCAGACCACCAAAACTGGATGTCTATGTGTGTATATATATATATACATTAAAAAATAAGAATAAGACGCGCGCCTATTGCAAATCGAAACATCGACGTACACAAACAAAACGAAAAAGACACAAACTCTCTTCCCAATATATAAATATATATATAAAAAAAAACTATAGCTTAACAAGAAGGACCGGGGTCGCAGTGGTATTTTCTCCATGGCGCGCGGCTTTTCGTTTGACAATGTGATTCATCAATAACACTCCAGGGAGTCCACGGAGCCTCCTCGCGCGCCTCCCGTGGGTCGGTTGGTCGGAAGGCAGCGCCACGAAGCACCCCTAGTGGTCGTCGCGGAAACTACCAGAGGGCCGTCCGTCGTCCACTCTGAAGGATTTTTGGGGGGATCTGTGGCATGCTTGTGGACTTGCTTTTTTTTTTTCTGATGGGTGTCTCTTGTGGTTAGTTTCTTGCTTGCTATCGCGAGCGTTATTGTCGCTGCTTCTCCGTCGCAAGAAGTCCCGGCGACTGTTACTGTTTGTGTTTTTTTTTTTCTTTTGCGTGAGTGCGTTTGGCTTTGCAGCTCCTCCGAGTCGCCAATAAAAAACAGGATTCATTCTGGGCTCGACGTTCCCTTGCCCTCGCCACGTGCTATAGCGTCGCGGTGGTGGCGGCGGCACGGCGTCGCTGGCAAGGTCGTGTTCTATGGCACTTGGCCTTCGGTTCGTTCTATTTGCTGTTCATGAAACAAAATGTCGCCTTTCCGCTTCTTTTCTACCTTAACTGCTAAATAAGTTTTTCTTGATCTTGTTTTCTTTTTTGTTTTGGTTTTGTATCTCGAAGGTTTAGGTTGAGATAAACGTGGCGCTGCAAATTGCGGTCTAAGCTGATTTGTTTTCGCCGTGTTTTTTGTTTTGTTTTTTCTTCTCATTTTTTTTTTTTTTTTGTATCCGGTCGAGACTGACGATGAAAGTGTTTTGCTTGCTTGGGGTTCTGGCATCCTACATCCACGCACATAGACACCTATTTAGTTGTGGCTGTCTTTATGTGCCGACTTTTTTTCATTCGCTGCTTCTTTGAACATCCGTTTCTTCGTGTGTGTGTGTGTGTGTGTGTATTTTCGGAGTGTAGACCTACCGTAACGACTTTTTGAATATTAACGGAAGGTGACAGAGAATGTCACAAAGCTTTTCTTTACTTCGCGCTAGCAGCCAACAGTGTCTAAGATATTATCGTTCATAGCGCACTTGTTTTTAAATTGGTTAAGAAACTATCAAGCCATCATCCACCACGCGAAACGATCAGCTTAATCATTGAGCTAATTCTTCTAGTCTTGGCTAACACTGAGTTAAACGTCACTTAAGAAGTTCAGGCTACAGGTGCGACATTGCCCTTATGTGCATTTTAAATTTGCTCATGATTAATTAAGTTCACAAAAAACATCTAGCTATACGCAGTTTTTATTGGAGCACATATTTCAATTAATAATGGGGTTATAGGCCAAACAAAAAACGAGGGCAAGAAGATGAGTGGCACACAGGACAGGGCGTAACTTACAACTGCATTTTTTTAGAATACACATATTAAAATTGTAAAACTGCACATGCGCAATTTCGCAATTGTAAAATTAAAAATTATTCCTAATTTAAAAAAAAAAAAAGTTGTACGTCGCGAGTACAGTTTCTATTACACATCAAATGCTGTCTACACTCGAACACTACACTGGTTGGAATTGAATATATGATGGCCAGTACATTTTTTTTAAACTTTGTCTTGTTTTTAGCAGTTAACTTTAGACATGACAGTGTCCATAAATAAAACTCAGGTATCGCAGTAACACGTAGGGGCGAGCAAACTATCAAACTAAAAATATAACAACAATCTCTACCCGCAATTTTCGATCGCACTATTCGCAACTTTCATGAGCTATAGGGGGCGCACTGGCGCCTATCAAAATGGCGGTCATCTGGATGATTGTCGCAGAACAGCAGTACGAGGCTCGGTTTGCGACGCGTAAATAGTTCTAGTTTTGCTATATACAAGCAGGTGTAGGCAAGCACTTTTGTTGTGTAGCCGATCAGGAGCTAGGGAGCGCGATTCCCACACCGCGGTACCACCATTGCTGCCAAGTTGCGAATACACGATTGCAAGCAGCCACGCTTCAAAGGCTATACATAGTCTGACCACTGTGGGTGGAAAATGTTTTGTTTAGGCAGCAGCCTGGCAACCGCATCCATCGATGCTTGACTGTCAAATACACGCTAAATATGTTTACACCCTTAAGGGTGTAAAGAGGGTGCCCCAGATATTTACACCCAAGGTTATACCCTTTCAACACCCTAATTTCGACACAATACGCTTTTTTTCAATCGCACAGGAGGATTGCATCGAACACCCTCCCATTTTGAAAAAAAAAAGAAAAGTGAAAAAAAGCTTATGTGAATCGAGCAACATTTTTGAAGGGAGTTCGCCAAACTGACCCCACTTTAGCGAGGTTTTTTTTTTTTTTTTTTTTTAGCGACGGTCTCGAATAATTTTTGCCTGTAATATTGCTTTTACTGCAGATACATTCCTTCAACTTATATGTATTCCGCATTACGCGAAGTTTTGACGAAAACAAAGCAACACACGTGTAATCTTCGAAATTGTTGAGGTGGTGCACATGTGATGGTTGTCTTTGAATTGTCGTGTATATAAGGCGGTGGAGCCGTCACCAGGGTCATGACTCCTCTTTCGTACGCAATAGGTAACATCCGTGTTTGCCATTTCTGCGCATGTGAGAACTGTATGTGGTGCATGTTGCTTTATACTTGGTGCTCGTAAAAATATCTAAAGGATATGCTGCTAAGATGACAAACATCCTTCTTTTTGGAAGTTCACCAGCATCCTAAGAGTGTTGGTGTAACACCCTTAGGGTGTTAGCCCCGGGACAAGCTGATTTACACCCTTAAGAGTGTAACCAGGTTTTTTTCTAGTGTGTACGATGCCTGGAATGTGTGTTCGACTGGCGAGTTTAGCGTCCTATACCGCTCGTACATCGAAAGTGGTCCCGAAGGGACAATAAACGACGTCACACAAGCCGACGTGTCATGATGTTGGATGTCGCGATCCTAAAGGTTTTGGTGCTAGAAATGCCTGTAAAAAAAAAAAAAAAAGTACGACCGCGAACGCGAGCGTCGCTGTCGTTGCGAAGTACCGCGGCTCTTGATGCTGAAACTTCCGTAAACTGTGTCAAGCTGGGTAGCCATAGATTGGGCAGCAGAACATGTAGCGCCAGTCAGATACACCGCCAGGATCGCTGCCGGCGACAGCGTGGCACTTGTACGACGTCATCAGGGGGAAATCGAGGGAGCACTTTTTAGGACGCGGTTAAGGTACTAGTGGAAGACGCGTTGCAGGCACCATATTTACAGAAAATTTACACTCTAAGAAAAAATGGTGTGCCTTACACCCTTCGTCACATATAATACACCTCAAAAACTTCAGTTCGACAGTACAGCGCATTGAAGTCGATCTGACGGTATTACCTTTCACGAGGGTATTGATAACAGTGCGAAATAACATATTAAACAGCTACAGTACGTATCAAAGACAAAACACACACACACACTCACACACACGCACGCACGCACACACACACGCACACACACACGCACGCACGCACGCACGCACAAACACATACACACACAAACACATACACACAGACACACACACACACACACTGAAGGATTGCAGTTGGGTCAAGTAAACTCCCATTACTTTTTGTTTCCGTCAATTACACGTACATTAGATGTTTTAATAAGTTGTACAACTGGGTTATCCAGCCCCTCGTGAAAGATGGTACCGTTGGTTCAACGGCAGTGCGCTGTACGTCCAACTGAAGTTTTGGGGTGTATGATATGTAGGGTTCTTCGTTTTCGGGTAAAACCTGATATTACCCAATTTTTGCACCCCGAACAGTTTTCACGAAAATCGGGTTAAACCCGATTTTCCCTCGAATAACGGTCTTGAAATCAGCCGAATTTATGAAAAATAAGAAAAAAAACTGGATCTGTTTCAGAACTGCTTTCTCGGTCACTCGTTTTTTTTTTTTTTTTTTGTTTTTTTTGTTATGGTAACAAACTTCTTCGATTTGCGTTACTTCTGCACATACTCGCTTCAGAATGAGCCAAAAGGCAGAAATATACTGTAAGATCGAGCAACATTGCTCCGTCCTATACTTTGTGGAATTTTTTTTCGTGTAAATACCACATTTCAGGTACTTGCCCGTCATGAATCAGTCCCGAGAAAACCCGATTACAATGGCCTCAGAAATACCCGATTTCTCCCCGATTATCGGCCTGAAAGATAGCGATTTTTACCCCCGGATTTTGGAACAATATAAAAACCGAAAACGAAGAGCCCTAATGATATGTGACGAGGAGTGTAAAAATATACCTTTTTTTTTTTTTTTTTTTTCTGAGAGTGTACACGTGTCAGTAGGAAGACGGCGGGTCCCAAAGGCCGTACTTGAAAACCTTTACAGGGATACTGTCTTCCGGTACTACAACCCCCCCGGTTTATAAACGACGTATGGTCGAAACGCAAGAGGCCAGACGAACGCACACACTCACTCAAGCACTCACAATTCGACGATTGAGCACGGAACTCAAGTGGCGCGATTGATGGCGAGACGTCGCCGAAATTGTTTTCGGGCCATTCATTACCGCGGGGGGAACCTCCATCGGTGTGTAAGCGGCAGGGATGGAGGCAGTGAATGGATATTTCGTTGGCACTCCCAGAGCCGCGCGGAATGCTTCTTCACACGTGAATGATTTCAGTGAAAAGTGCGAAGCCACATACAAAAGCACACACATGTGCAGATAAGCGCAGAAAAAAGGCGTTGGTTTAGAGCACTATAACGCCGGTACGCCAGGAAACATTCGGCGGTGGCAATATTTCAATGTCGCATCGGACAAGGCCGACCGCCGTCTCGTCGAATTTCATTTTTCACCCGCGCCTCGGCGGGGATGTATATAAAGGACCGCGATGGCTTCAAAAGGTACGCATGTAAGAAACAAAAGTGTATAGCCCGCATTGATAGGGGCTTCAGATGACCGCTGTGCGCGATTTTTTTGTTTTGGAATCGAGTTATTGTTAGCAAATTAATATCTTAGACGAAAGCATGGGGTGGGTATATACTTTGAGAGAGTTTGTTGGGCTCCTGCAAATCCAACCCCGTGCATTTAATACGCCTCTCTCCGTTTCACATTTCGGCCACCAGGCCGCGCTAGTTTTTGCTGGACACTTGGATACGGTATGTAGCTCCCCGCTCCTCTCCTTCACATCTTCTCCGCCGAATGGCGTCGCCTCCCATTTAGTTACGGATATACTAATACTATCCCTAATACTACAAATATTAATAACAAACATTCTGTGTATACCGACTTTTTTCAAAAAATCAACGTGAATGAAGCATTTTTTTTTTTAAATCATAAATGAATACATTAATTACGCGAGGAACAGGTGATCCAACAAATCATGGTAATAATACGAAACTTTTCATATACGACGAATAGGGAGAGGTCTCACTAAATTCTCTTGGATATATAACTGCGTAGAAGGTAAACCTATCTGCCGGCAGATGTGTCGGGCCCCACTATTTAGCCTTAGCGTTTCTCGGTCCCTGTATGCCTGTGGAAGGGGGGTTGGTGGTGCGCTGCACACAGGTTGCCTAGCACTCAAGGGGGACCATCGGCCATAGCTGTGGTATAGAAACGTAGAAACATTTTCTCCCTCATGTATGATGACTTTACGATGACGCCATTTTAAAATTCCTGCGACGTATACAGTACTCAAAATTAGGGTTGGGCGCTTGATCGATTAACCTACCGATTAATCGATTTATGCTTCAATTGCGATTACTTTTTTAGCCGATTCATCACTTAAGTTTCTACAAACAAAAAAAAAAAGTAAAAATTTACGCTTTCATTACGCAGCGTGGACGAGTTCACCTGTATGAAGGCAATCCTTAGGTGAAAATTTGACCTAAAGTAAACTGTAGGGGCGAGTTGTGTGACTCCAAAGAAGTGGAGAAGATTATACGTGTCCCGGCCGCTTCAATGTCGTGCGAGTGTTCGTTCAGAGCAGTTGAGACTGTTGTGAACAATCAAAGAAGTTCACTATTGCCGGAGAGTATACACTCTAAAAAAAAGCCCGTGCGTCTACTTTCCCGCACAACACTCGGAGAGCCAATCACCGAATCTTATACGAAGGCAGCTCAATGAATTGACGATGCCGAAACATATATGTTCAGACCAAAAAACGCAGTAAGCGTGACGTTTTGCATTGCTTAATGTCACAACTCAGACTGCGTTTTTTGGTCGAAACGTATGTTTTGGCATCGTCATTTGCTGAGCTGCCTCCGTAAGTTGCGGTGATTGGCTCTCCGAGTGTTATGCGGGAAAGTAGACGCACGGGTTTTTTTTAGAGTGATATCAACGAACCTCTTTGCCTCTGCGGCTGAAGTAATAATTTGTGAATACGGGTGACTGACAGTTCTCAACCGCACATCAAGGTTGATTTAAAATTGGAAATTGCACTGCGCCGTTGATTACATATTCGGCAGAGTCAACACATTTAGTTTTGACTTTTTAAAACTATTCTTTATGGTAATGAACGAAAGCGATTAATCGATTAATTATTCGATTAAAGGGTGGCGAATCATCGGGTTAAAATGTTTAATCACAGGCCAGCCACTCAAAATGGCTCTACTGGCTGCAGGTGTTTTGTATTTTGTTCTTCCAATTTGCTATATACTTCCGGTATATACGGCTATTGCTTTGTCTCTCCAATAAAACGAACGGGCAGGAAAATGACATTTGAGGATTTCTTTGCATCCACCTGCCTTGTCGATGCACATCCTTCAGTCTCGAGGTTAGCCAAAACTAAGCCGTAGAATTCCGGATTCTGCGTGTGTCCTATCAGCGCCCGACGCTACGGCCTTCGGTAGGTGACGTCACAAAACAAAATCGTGTTGCTTGTATCTTTACACAGCCTTGATGCCAGTACGCCTCAATGGGTAACCGGTCTCTTGGCTGTAGCTGAGAAATTTAGCCAGCGCAGTACAACCGCTAACCTGGGGTCTTTAACGTGCATCACGCAGTAGGGATTACAAGAACGCGTGCCGGTACGAAACTTATCCAGATCGAAACGGGCAGGGGGTAGGGATCGAACCCAGAAGGTTCTGCAGCGCAAGCTTTCGCTCCATGCTCGTCACATATCCAGCACTGAGGCCTTGATAACCAATAGGAGGAGTCGGGTCGCCATTCATGATACCACGTTTAAATTCTGGCAGCTCGCCCGCGTTTGATTCCCCACGTTTTATCCTTGTGGATTAAGGGATTACTGAAATGCATCTCAGACCGTAACGCCCGTCCCTATCCGAACCGACCACGAACTAGAGCTTGAACTCACGACCCATCAATCCGCATTCACTAACCAGATGTCCAGCGTCTTATCTGTACATTCGGCGCGTTTCTACCTCTTCAAGCCAAGCAAGTCCAGCCAAAACAAACCTAGAAGCAAACCTAGCCAAGCCAAACCAAGCCACGTTTCCGGTCAAGCCCTTCGGTATTTGCGGGCAAAACAACAACGACAAAACTTTACCTGGACGATACAGTCCGCCTGCTTTTAATATAAGAAATTCATGCGAGCTTTGGCGGCTGAAGGTCTTGACCGCGGCGCGCAAGGGGGCGAGGATGCGCGACTGAGGATTATGCGTGTGGCTTATCTGAGCTTATCTCTCGGGACTCCACGCAGACGATTGAAAATGGGAGAGGGTGGGCTGCCCCGTAAATCTGGCGCAACGAGCCGAGGGACCGACGACGTTACTGGACCGTGGCACGCCACCGCCATTAAGAGGACATCGGCAGAGGAACGCGGGCAAGCCGGGGGCCGTGGTGGCGCATGCTTCCTGCAGCCAGCTATAGCGCAGGGATATATACGCCCGACAAGTGAGTTGTATCTCGGACGGCTGCATGTGCGGTGGTTTGTACACGGAGGCTGCGAAGGAAGAAGCATCCCGTGGGTGGCACGGTTGGTTGAACGCCAATTTCTAAGGGCGTCGCAATTTCGGACGCATCTGGTTCACAGATGAAGTGGTTTCTCTTTTCAAGAGCTGGTGGCGCTGTAAAGGACGCGAAAGAAACGTATCGTTTTCTTGTTCCTTTTCTTTCTAGCGTCACTACGTGACTGCCGTGAGAAATGTCGCCGTGTTTGTTTTGCCGTCTCGTTTCGAGTGAGTTATTAAAGTGGCGGTGGCCACAGGCACTCAACTCCCGCTTCTTTTTGTCTTTGTTGTTGTTGTTGGTTCTTTGTCGCCGTGTTCACAGACAGTCCCTTAATTTGGGGATGTGTTGCAACATTTCGCTGGCGATTATATTCTGTATATATATATATATTTTTTTTGTTATATATACCGCTGTAATTTTGGATGGCTCGGTCAGTATAATTAATGCGTTTTACTTATGGTTACGTTATTGCTTGTCTAGCTCGAAAGACACGCTGTTGGCTGCAGGCACGCTGACAAAACATACATACGTCTGCTTCGAACATTTCTGCAGACGGTTCTTGTATGGCGCCAATGTGGCAGGACCGCCATACAAGAAAGAAACACACTCAAAGAGTGTTTTGCAGACTGTCTTCTGCATGATGTATTTAGCAGTGGGAACACGGCTTAAGGTCTTCACAACAAGCAGGGGGGCCGGGGGGGGGGGGGGCATTGAGGGAAAACGGTATGCACCTTTTCCACAAGGGCGCAGCCATCTTGAATTTCGTCCCTTCTGGTACGCGGTAAAACATCTTTTTGATCTCTCCACGCCGTTGGAAGGTATTTACGGAGTACGCGTGATTGTCACACATTCGTGTTTTGCCACACCTATAGACCAACTCAACTTGCTGACGTCATACGACCGCGGTGGCGCTGCTGTCGGTACTGCGCATGCGCTAATGCTTCATTCCTCCCAAATTTGGCTTCTGCGCATGCGCAGTGCCCACACCTGTTGTGGGCAAAGCGGACTTGTTTGTAAACAGTGTGTTGGTTTATATCTTTTCGCATATATTCCAGGTTGAAATCTTATCTTACTTTTTCGTCCCGCATACCAGATACGGAACCCAACTGACTGAGAACGATAGAAAACAGAAAACGTCCATAGTCTTTCCGCGGACGTGCGTGAGCAGAGCGCGGGACGACACGAGCCATCTCCTGCATGCACGCCTGTCTCCTGTGGGCCAGAGTTGTGGCGGCGTCACGCAAAGGCGTGGAACGTTTAGTGATATTAGCTCATTAAAAAGCAACCGGCAAAACAAAAACAAAAAAGCACCTCGTGAAGCATTTAAGAGTGTCCTCTTCATTTGTGCCACGTGCCATTATTGTTCGTACCGATCATACAAAAGAATGTCTGCATGCAAACACGAGTCACCGCAATATCCAGGGTTCGAATGCCGCGTGCCAAGTTTTCTTTTCAAACTCATTGCTATGCGCGGCATTCGAAGCAGGGATCTCGCGGTGACACGCGTTGGAATCTGTATGCAAGGCTGTCTCTTTTGTACGAAGCCCTCACGAGGTGTGGGCAAATGCGCAGTTTCCGCGCGAGGTGTGGTGGGCACTGCGCCTGCGCAGAAAGCAGATTCGCGCCAAGGGGAGCGTCTGCGCATGTGCCCTGCCAACAGCAGCGCCACCGCAGCAGTGTGACCCCGGCTTTGTAGGGTTCGCGTGTTCGCGCACGACGATACCCAGCCGTGGCTCGGAATGCAGATTAGACACGGTGGCTCGAATCGTCACGTATATAATTATCATCCCCGAAAAAACTCAATTTAACGTCGGTATACTCGGGAGCTCAATTAAGGTGAGTTGGTGCCTCGAGAATGTGACTCGAAGCTTTTTTGGCTCTTATTATGTTAATGCTCTCTGCTTCGTGATTGGTTGATGGGCGTTCTTATTCGGCTGATGCGGCAATCTGATTGGCTGCGGAGCGAGGGTGAGATGGTCGGGATTTGCCACGTCATGAATTTCTGCGACTGTAAAATGCCTCAGAAAATGTGACGTCATCATCTACGGTGTCAGTGATGGGCGTGCAGCTGTGAAACGTAACGTTAAAAACAAAAGTGGAGCGCGGTAGCTAAACATAAACCTCCGCTCGTTCCCAAGCCGTGCAAACGTGTCAGCGTGACCTATACTCTGTTTCATACTTAGCGTGCAACGCTGTCAAAGCTACTGGCGCGAGCGCGTGGCTTCATCTATGGTTCTGTTTGCGCGAGAACGCGTGCCAATGATCAACGAGATCAAGCTCCACGCTCGCGCCAGTAGCTTTGACAGCGTTGCACACTAAGTATGAAACAGAGTATAGTCGTGTCTGGTTCGCAACCGAAGGGTCGTGGGTTCGCATCCCGCCTCTGCCTAAAATTCTTCGTGGGAAATGAATTAATTTATAATGCGAAATCATTGGAGACATGCGGTGACCATTATTTCGCATTAATGTCATGTTTTAATCAATTTCATTCTATGTGTGACGTCACGTTTCACGTGAGCTTTTGTGGGTTGTTTGAAATTCCCGCGCGAGGTGATGTGGCTGTGACGTCATGACCCTATCGCGCCAATCAGGATTTTCCCGTCACGGCGCCGACGCCGCCGGCTTTTCTGCGACGCGAGCTCCTCAAAGCTATCTCTTTATAAAGGGTTGCTTTCACATTTCTTTGTGTATTCTTTACATTGTTTGATGTTGAATTAGCGAGTACCTGGGTCTAGCGTTTAGTGATGTTCTCAGAGCACTCACGCAACGTACGACAGATGGAGCACGAATCTGAATAAGGTTTATTCCGTTAGCAAAAGAGCTTGGAAATAGGTGAAAAGCGCGAACGAAGGCAAGTTCCACAGGTGCTGATTACCTCGCATGAGATGCCAACTTACCTGTCCTCTGTTTTCTCTTAGTCTTAACCCTGGCACATTCAAGTCCTGGCACATTCAAACGACGCCAGGCAACATAAATAGGTGCCTGTGTGCTTTACCAACAGTGTATGTGAACGGGCTTCGCCATATTCGTGAAAGAAGAAGATCGAGAAATGCGCCACATCCCTGAGAGAACAAAAAGAAGACCGAAAAACGCTGCTCCTCAACGGCCACAGTCGCCCCTGACGAAGAATCAAGTCGGTTTGAAACGTAGGGCTCCATGTTTAGGAATCGGTTGGTTGCCATATTTTAATTATTGTATATAATCCCGCACGAATTCAGGTCGCGTCACACGCTATTGATCAATCGGGAAGCGCTTTCTCCGGCAACTTTAGCGGAAAATTCGAATAGGAATATATACACCGATTGACGTTGCAGGACACCACGACTTGACACCGTGACGTCACGTCACATGACCACGTCACGTGACGTCATGCACAGTATAAGGTGTCGGGCATAGTCAGACTTGTACGGGACTCATCACGGGTTAATCAAATTCCTTGTAATCGATTACGTTTTGCAGTAATTTCGCAATTATTTGAACACATTCATTGGGGAGTAATCACGAGAGTAATTTGATTATTTTGTAAGTACTGAAAATACTTGTAACCGTTAGTATTTTCCCCTCCCCTTTCTAACGCCGCCCTTTATTTCTTCAAGTTTCCTACCTAGAAATCCTCGAACCAAGTATCCGAGAGAAGGATGGTTTACCAAAATCGGTGAATTAAGAAGATAAGTAGTTTATAATTCGGTAATTTGAATTCAATAATGAACAGCCCGAAAGACCAGTTTTCAAAGCCGCGGTAAAGATGTCGCTTTGACTCATCTGGAGTATAATAAAAGAAGTAATGGTTATTTACGCAGTGACGGCTAATTACATTCGTCTCTTATTAATCGAGTAATCTAATTGAATACTTTAAAAAAAGTAATTCTAAGTGTAATCTAATATTTTTTCGAGTAACGTCTACAAGACTGGGCATAGTGTTGCGTCAGTCAGTGTCGCATGGCACAGTGCTAAGTCCTGGTGACTCGTGACGCCACGTCCTGTAACGCTACGTTACCTTACACCATGACTCGACTTCATGACGTCGGGTCACATGACGTCAAATATAACAAACAATTTTCTTCACTCCCCAAAACGGCTGTTAGGTCTTCTAAACAAGTTTAAACCATATATCTCTCCTTAAATACGGAATTCCATGCATTGGAATTTACATGTAGAGGTCGCTGCCAATTTAATTTCATTTTCCTTAATGGTCTTAATAATGATAATCATATTTTTTTACTGGCTCAGGAGAGTCGCGGCACAGAAGAAGGGCAACAGCCGGTATATTATAGTGGCCTGTGGTGCCGCGTCTAGAGATGATGGTGATTATCTGACGAAATAATAAGATTAATATAATACTAATAATAAGACAATAATAAAGCACTCGCAGCTTAAAAAGAGCGGGGCGGGACCTATTATGGTAATGTTTTTCGCTTCGTAATTTGTTGTTGTTAGCGATGTAGTTGGAAAAGGAAATAGAGGCCATTGTGGGTGTAGGTTCATAGGCCCGTCTGTCACTGCGTCTTCGTAATTTGTTCTTCGCCGTTCTTATCATGAAATGCCACAATCTTATCTGCTGCGGAGTGTTAATGAGATGCTCGGGCTCCCCTGCGTTTCTGAAGTTGTCAATGATTTTGAGGCAGCCCGCAGCTTACATCCTTCTTGCGGCTCCGGAACCCATACCGACGGACTTCCCCTGGCGTCTTCGGCGGGAGAGTTTTATTGTATATATTGTTATTTTGGCTTCCTCTTCTGCGTCCACTTGGGGGCCGCTCCTCCCTGAGCTCGCCTCACAGCGGGTAACTACGTGTCTCCTTTGTCACGCTGAGAATGCGGCGCTTTCTTCTCGGCTTTTTCCAGCCCCTCACCCAATGTTGCCAGACGACACTCGGCACTTCCTGAGCGCCTCCCGGTGAAGCAGGGGGCTAAGCAGTTGAAAAACGAAACTAACGAACAAAGAAAAACACAGAACCACCCCCCCCCCCCCCCCCCCGCCAATTTGCATACAAAGCAGACAGAGGTCTTCGTGGTGGGTAATATAAACAGGCGGGTGCGTAAAGTACGCACATTTGCCACGTTTGACACCCGTCCCAAACATATATACATACATATTAGGAACGTATAAATCTTCTTCGTATCATCCAAATATTTTGAGCAGATGTCGCCTTCGGGGATCTCGAGCAAACATGGCGGGCGGCCGGTGGTGGGAGGACAGGACAATGGCGGCCATATCAGACGAACCAATGAGGGCGCGGCGGTCGCCTTTCCAGTGTTGTCAGTGCGCTGCGCTTCCGCCGCGTGTATAAAAAAGAATGCAAAAGTGAAAACGAACAAAAATAAGTTATTTTAACTTGGAATTTGGAGGTGGTTCGCCCCTGGTGGTGTGGTTTCTCGTATCTTCTTGTCAGATCGTGAGAGGTCGCGGGAGATGTTTATCGCATGTTTATCTTCTTTTGCGGTGCAGTTGGGCGTTGAGCAGCGTCACACAACTGTCGTCTGGCGAAGCTGACTCTGCGAATCGTGGGGGATGGGCGTCTGTGGTGGTTCGCAGGTCAAAGGGAAGTAGCAATAAGATAAACCTGCGCGAGCTTGATCTTTCTCTATATTTTTTTTTTGTTTCTTGAGCCCGCGTGCCACCGACGAAGTTAAGTTGTAAAGCCAAAGATTTACGCCGAAAAGAGACACTTGTTCTCCGCGGCCTTTGTCCCGAGATTTACATCTGGGGTCGCTTCCCTTCGCGACTGTGAACAAGAGTATACCATCTGAGAGAAAGAGAGAGAGAGAGAGAGAGATGAGGGGGATGAAAAAAAGGGAGAGCGAGAAAACGAATGCTAGGACTGCTTTTTTTAGCTAAATTCTTAACCTCTCAAGCTGCGGAAAACGGGCTATTACTTAAAGAAAGCTGCAGTTTCAGAATAGTGATAGTGTCTCAAAACAACTTTCGTCAACAGTTTTTTTCGGAAGTATCGATGAGATTCGATAAGTGTTAGCAGGGTTAATTATGCTGCATTTCTTTAACGGTGTCAGTCCCTTATTGCTATGTTCTGCGCTGAACTTTGAAAGCTACTACCACTTTTTTTTTTCATTTTTCAAATTGTTCATTTATGCATATTTACTCCCGCTTAGCACAATATCCAATTAATCAACCAGTGCTCAAGTGAGGTCGGTGTCTTCGACGCAAACTTTGAGTTAATCGAGCGCTCACTAGTAAATGTGTAGCTGCAGGAAAGGCGCAATAAAAGAAAGAGAATGTTAGTTTCATGGGAAGAAATAATGAACGCGTTATGTAATTATAATACACAATTCTTACTATTCTATTAATTGATAGAGGTGACGCCGCACGAATGATACTGGAGAATGAAGGAAGGTATAATGTTTACGAGTCATTTATGTATTTCTTTAGTACTTGAGTCACTCTACAAGGTGGTTCGTCTGGAGAAATCAACATCTACAGGAAGGTTTCTACGTTATCAACATTTTTAAACTTGACGATGCTTCAGTTATAAACCATCTGTTTAGCAAATCCTATTCTTTGGAACAACTTTAGTTGCTACAAAATATTATATGAAAGAAGACACACATCGAAAATTGATAGTGGATGGCGTAGTAAGTAGCCCATAGTAGTTAGCTCATATATCTTTATGTGTAGCGGAAGCATCTTAGGTATGTCGAGGCTGCTAAAGCATTTTATTGGTTCATTTGCTATAGGCGTATGACAGTTACAAGAGCGGCAAGTAATGCGTTCGTGTACAAAATACAACAAAAAAGAAGAAAAAAAAAACACTGAAGGGAAGTTACCGAGTATAAAATAATAACTGTGTAGCGTGCTCGTATTATTAGTGGGGAAACTCTATAGGTGCGTAGCTCACGTGGCGTCCATTCCCCGTTAAATTTAGCGGGGAAACTAAATTGGAATATAGGTCAACGTGACGTCAATGTTCGTGCTAGATTCAGAGAGGAAATTTTATTGATGCGTCATGTGTCGTCGGATCACTCTACATCAATTTGCCCACTTAATTTAGCAGGGAAACTTGATTGGCGTAGGAAATATGGGTCACGTGACATCAGGGCGCGTGACATCAATTGGCATCACGTGACCTAAACACCAATTTAGTTTCCCGGCTAAATTTAAGCTGGAAATGCAGAGAGGGAGGTACGGACGGACACAAATTTGGGGATCGGAGGTTTCCGTATAAAAAGCATTTCCTGCTTTCAAAGTCGGCGATATCGCTTGTTCGCGATAACGGTGTCGCCCAGTGTTATACCTCTGCCTTCTATCTGCAGAATAGCCAGATGCTTCTTGATGCTCTACCCGGTTACAAAATAGGCCTTCGCTGTCCCTGAACAAGCGAAACCTACCTCTGCAGATTGCCCCATTTCCGCATTAAAACGGGGTCGTTTTCTTTTTTCTTTTTGTGCGTGTTTATGTGTTGGCATTTTTGAGAAAAGTGTGGCGGAACGGAAAAAGTTACGAAATGTGTAACACGTACTTCAATCTGAAGAAGAAAAAAAAAAAAAGAGAGCAGGCGCGTTAAGAAAGGAGTGTGTGTGTGTATGTGTGTGTGTGTGTAAGTGTGTGTGTGTGTCTGTGTGTGTGTGTGTTTCTGTTTGTGTGTGTGGGGGTTAAGTCTGTGCTCCGGAGCGCGAGAGTTCGGCGCTCCGTGACGTCAATTCTCCAAAACAAGATGGCTGCGCCAACAGCAACGTTGTCGAGAGACGAAAGGTGCCATCGGACCGCTGGCCCCTTTTCAGTCGAATAGTATACTTAATACAGCAGCCTGCAGGTAAAAACGACTTGATTTGAAAGCCGAGATGGCAACTAGCGTTCTCCCAAAAAAGGTTTGTTCGTGCATGTATCGCCTGAAAATGAATGAACGCGCTATCTATCGAATGGTGGCGTGCCAATAACACCACATCGACGGAAAAGTTGTCGACATGAGAAGACAGTCGGGCCGCTGCCACTTTTAGAATGCTCAGCGTATAGCGCAAATAAAGATGCTTCGATTGAAAAGCCGAAACATCAGCTATAGCGTTTCGGAAAAAAACTTAAAGCCGTTAACTCTCTGTAACGCCGAATTAGAGCGCAGCTCTTGAGGAGGAGGAGGGAAGGGTACGGGGGGGGGGTGACGTGACCTCGGGGGGGGGGGGGGGGGGTCACGTGACCTGGGGGTCACGTGACCCCCCGATGACGTCACTGATGACGTCATCAGTGATGATGACTATGACGATGCGGATGCCGATGACGTCATCAGTGACGTCACTGATGACGTCGTCAGTGATGATGACGATGACGATGCGGATGCCGATGACGTCATCAGTGACGTCACTGATGACGTCATCAGTGACGTCACGCGTCCCATAATGCACCGCGCGGTTACGCCGACGGCGACGGCGACGCCGACGGCGACGCCGCTCAAGCCGGAAACGGGCGCCTAAGAGCTGCCCTCTAAAAAGTTTGTTTGTGCCTCTCTCCTGAAAACGCATTGACGTGCTATCTATGCGGCCAGCAAGTGAGGGAGAGGAGGAGACAAGAGGGGACGTTAGAACGGCGAGCTCTGATTGGATGGTTTAGCGGGTAGACCTAAAGCTGCCTGCCTTTGCCTCCACTGGACTCGCCGGACGCGTTCGAATGCGAGAGCCAAACGCAGGACGCCGGCATTCCGCGTTCTAACCCGTTTTAAGGCGTTCGACGAGTGCAGTGGATACAAAGGCAGTGGATACAAAGGCCTTGGGTCTACCCACTATTCCTTCCAATCAGAGCCCGGCGTTCTCCTCTCTTGTCTGCTCCTCTCCCTTCACTTTCCCGGCGCATTGAACGGTGGTGGGCAGGTGGCACATCGAAGGGTTAATTCCGTCTTGCGCTACACGACGGATCCAAGGAACATTTTCTGACAAGTTTGCCAGTTTCCTGCGTCGGCAAGCGAGTTCGAGAATCTTGCACTTCATTTACACCTGAGCAGGATGCATGGTCAATGAATAGATCGGTTAAAATAACTTTCCGAATATGTGCTTGAAGTGTCTAAACCATTTCGGGAGGAATAATATATTTGATAAAACTTCATAACATCGCCGTCTCTTTTTTTTTTTTTACTTTACGCTTTAATTTGGGCTTCTGTCACACATGTTACAAGACGCGGTGTTTCTTCATAACGGTACAGTCGGAAGTGGCTCATGCGGCTCGTCGACGGTTTCGGTGTCGCGCTCCTGTACGCTATGCTCTGTTTAGTTGCTGCGCTCGGAGTATGAAATTGCGGAGCGTTGGAGTAGGAGTCAAGGAGCGCGGACTCAACGCGCCCAGTGGTAAATTGAGAGTATGCATATATGGTACCTGGAAAGCGTCTCCGACTGGTTTGTTAAGCTCGTCCAGAAACGTAGTCTCTCGATTTCTGCCTGGTGACGACATATAGAAGTGTCACGCTGTCGACGGTCGCAATCCTGGCGGCGTCCCAACAGCGGTAACGAATGTGATAAACGCCTGTTCTGCTTCAGGTCGCTCACCAGTGTGACAGTCCATGGAAACTCGATCAGCCGGAAGTTGGGACGCCGCGACAACAGCGACGCTCACGTTCGCTCCTCACTTTTGCCAGCGTTTCCACGACCAGCCACCAGGATCGCGACATCCGACATGCGTGACTCTCTGGCATCCGTGACGTCATTTGTTGCCACTTCGGGACCACTTTTGATGTATATAGGCGAAATAGGACGCTAAACGCACGGATCGGAGAGAGGAAAGAACAACATTCGGAACGCTCCCCAACGGGAATCGAACCCACAACCCCATGATTTTGAGCTCGACCTTCTATACAAGTGCGCTAATTACTGGGCTTTTATTCTCCTTATCACGCAAATGAGTGGCCAGGCGCAAGGCTAGCTGACTTCATCTCTTCCACGGTGGTCTCTATACTGTCGAGACCGGTTATAACGAAGTCGGTTATAACGAAATAGCGGCTACAGCGAAGCGATCACGATTTCCCATTTCCTTTTGCACTCTGTTAACCGAAGTCGGTTATAACGAAATAGCGGATATAGCGAAGCGATCACGATTTATCCCTTTTTCACTTCGTTATAACCGAAGTCGGTTATAACGAAATAGCGGATATAGCGAAGTGGTCACGATTTCCCATTCTCTTTTTCACTTCGTTATAACCAAAGTCGGTTATAACGAAATAGCGGATATAGCGAAGTGATCACGATTTCCCATTCCCTTCTTCACTTCGTTATAACCAAAGCCAGTTATAATGAAATAGCGGATATATCGAAGTGATTTCCGATTCCCGTTGACTTCGTTATAACTGGTCTATAACTGGACGCCGGCGTTTGGCGTGCGGTAGTACGGCGTGCGCGTTTGGCGTCCGCGTTCGAACGGTTCATGGGAAGGAACGAGAAATTCAAGACACATGCCCACCACAACATAGAAAAGGACAGAGTTTGCAAGTAATAAATGTGCTATAAACGAAGAAAAAAAAATGAGCCGAGAGACACTGCTGCCGCTATACACTGATTCTCGAAGAAATGCGTGAGCATTTCGCGCAGGGGTTTTACGTGGTGATTGCAGACATATAGCACATTTCCGCAAGTGAACAGTCCCGAAACCTCTCTCCTCCCTGGTGCAAGCAGATCGGATCACTTAACGTGTGCATAAAGGACGTGTGCGCGATGCGCGTAAAACGACAGAGTCATTTCGTTGTGCGTATTTGTTCACCGCGAACTTGCGTTTAATCCTGCGGCGGCTTGATCATGCACATGGGAGGCTTGTGAAACGCGAAGTGCGCCGCATATGCCGCCGTTTGAATGTTACGTACTTGGCGACTGTAGATAGAACCTATACACGAACTCATCTCTGTTACGTCACGGCGCGGTGGTGGCGCGTCGGGCGCACTTCCGGTCTGGGGGTGTGGGCGGAAGCCCCCATGTGAGACGTGTATTCCTGCGTTGTTTTGAAAGGAACCAGATAAACACCTGCCTTCTCGTTAAAACACCGCGACTGGAGCTGTACCAAAAGAGTCAAGGAAGGTTTGAAGGTCAGTTTTCATGTGCTCGGTTCGTCCGAGAACATGGATATGTGCCTTGAAACGGGAAAATCAGACGCCGTCGGAACACGATTGCTTGGGCGGGAAGCACTTTGGGTTGAATTCGCGGATACTTGTGGTCATCAGATTTATTTGTTTTGTTCCAACATGAACGCTGGAAAACCGTCAAGTTGTACGGACCACCTGTGGACTACGTTCAGTGCGTCTTCATGATCAAACGGCCGCCTGATCGTTCGAACTGTCGTCTGCTCTTTCAAACGTTTCTGCTTGTCGTCTGCTCCTTTAGACGACACCGGCCCGTAGACCAAACGTAGGTCCGGTACTTGCGATAAGAAGTAAGTGCAGGCCTCAAAAGACTTAAGTTTGAAGGTTGGTAAGCAGGTTCGACGTAAACAGTAGATACAAGGAGATGTTGATCATTGTTACCAGTGGCCATCACCGACTTGTTATGCCTGATTCACTTGGTCCGATTCTGCTTGCGATTTTCAGTATCGACGTCGACCATCTCAGCTACGGTTCGCGCTTTTGCAGCCCGAGCGACGTCGGTACTGAAAATTGCGAGCGAAATCTCATCATGTGAATCAGGATTTAGCGTACATTCTGCGGCGTCCACGCGGATCGAATCGCCGCATGTCACATTATTCACGCGAAGTTTTGCGGTGTAACGAGCCTTGTTAATTTCGCTGACGCTCTCATGTAGTCGGACATTGCCAGGAAGACGTAGGGCTCATTCACACTGGAAGCGGATCCGCGTTCGCAAAGCGGTTGCGAACGCGGTTGTATAAGGATTCAGTACATTTGCACGCGCATTTGATGACATCAAATGCGCGTGCAATTGTACTAGATCTTTATACAACCGCGTTCGCAACCGCTTCGCGAACGCGGATCCGCTTCCAGTGTGAATGGGGGGGTAGAACCAACAATTCGAAAGCGATAAAGGGCAGGGGGACTCACACTGACGCCGATAACATCGCATTGCAATGGTTTGTTTATGGGCGACGGCGAGCTTCTTGCTCACACCCCCATCGCGCATGCGCGGCGCCGGTGGCGTCCGCTAGGGGCGTTCCGGGCGCTCCGGATTGTTTGTGAACATGAGTTGGTGTATAGTGGTGCCGTTGCGCGACGCGGCTTCGTTATAGTGTCCGTGCGCAACGTCAGTTTGTACAGGTATCCGAAACCGGCGACAGGAGCTTCCGAGGGCGTCCAATGAGCGCAGCCGCACCCCGCCCGCCATCTGTCGGCGCTTGCAGAAGGTGTTTCCTAGCCAGTTTCCACAGCCAGCGCGACGGTGGCGCCATCCCGTGGCGACGTTGCGAAGTTTGGTTAGTCCAAACCAGACCAAGGTCAGCGCATGCGCCCCAGGGCCGGTTTGCTCACCTTGCGGACGCGGCTGCGGCTGCGGCCAAGAGGGAGTTTTCTGTCACGTGACCAGCTTCATGGGGACAAGGAAGTACCTAGCGTCCCTGCCTAATGGCGGAGAAATCCGTATCGCTTCAAGCACAAAAGCCTAATTTCGCTCGCAGAAACTGACTGCAGGGACTTTCAACTGGGGTCCAATTGACCGCCCCTTCATACTGTAGGAGCGGCAGGTAAAGTTACGGCCAGGGAGGGTAAATATGAGCCAAAATTAACAAAAAACCACGCGAGATAAAAGCGGTGACAGTTGATTTATATCCCTCCGCCAGCGCCGGCGTCTCGCGCCTTCTGCTGTGGTCGAGGGGTTAGGGCGTCGGTATATGTCGTCGCGGCGTGAAAGTTCCGGGTTCAAATCGCGCTAGGAACTTTTTTTTTTCGCGTGTATTTTGCCCGTGTCTCACTTTTTAATTGTGATCTTTTTTACGGATCATCCACTTGCATTACTGCACCTTACACTGTTTTTACTGTTAGTCCCGCCTGTTCGATTGAAACACCAGCAAGAAAAAAAAAAGATCAAGGCAAGTTAACGCGCTAATTCAATCGTTTCATACTGTTCATTAAAAGGAAACCAAGGTAACAACATCGGTATGGCTTTCACACAAACGGAGCCGAAAAAGCATCCTTTCCCCAGCAACTACAATTTTATGTGTTTTTAAATATACAACGCTCTCGCTACGACTCCTTTCAATAACAGGAGACGCCTATTTAGTACTAATAAAAACTGCAGTTGTGACAATTAAAAAAACCAAAAAAAAAAGCTTCTACAAAATAAGCAAAAAGAAAAAAAGACTAGCAGCTCTGGATGCATTGATTGAGCGAAATCCTACAGGTAAGGCAGCAAGTCAAACGTCTGAGAAAGTAGTAAAACCGAAATAAAAGAGATCATACTTTTACTTGCATGGAACGTGATAAAATGTATGTTTTTACTCTTTACATTTTGCTGTGGCAATCGTTTTGTAATATTAACACATTACTTGTTGAATTTTAGTTAGAATAGCAGACGATCACAACCGAATTCACAAATGAACCAGGCGTCGACATCGCACACCATCTCTCTAACGCAAACACCTAAAATAAATTTGGATCAACAAATGGAATTAATTAGAGCAGTTGGAAAACGGAAAAAAACAAATTCTAGAGAAATTCAGCAGCACAGTTACCTGGCAAACGGGCATGGGAAGATATTGTCAACTTTTCGCGGAGTGTACGGCAGATGCAGAAGACGGCGGAAATTGGTAAAGAAAGCCAAAGACATGTATGCTTTTTTCCGAGGTCATGAACAACGAACTGGTGAGTCAGAACGACCCGCCCAATGATTTTATAGAGCTCATAGGGCCTTGTCTACATTCTTAGTGGAAATGCAGTCAAAATAAAAAAACAAAAACAGAGATCTTTGGTGCGATTTGAACCCGGGACTTTTACGACGCGACGTGAAACTCCGGCGCTCTAACCTCTCGACCACAGCAGAAAGCGCGAGCTGCCGGCGCTGGCGCAAGTATATAAATATACTGCCACCGCTTTTATCTCGCGTGTTTTTTTTTTCTTTATTTTGGCTCATATTTACCCTCCCTACCCGTAACTTTACCTGCCGCTCCTACAGTATGAAGCGGCGGTCAATTGGACCCCAGTTGAAAGTCCCTGCAGCCAGTTTCTGTGAACGAAATTAGGCTTTTGTATTTGAAGCGATACGGATTTCTCCGCCATCAGGCAGGGACGCTAGGTACTTCCTTGTCCCCATGGAGCTGGTCACGTGACAGAAAAATCCCTCTTGGCCGCAGCCGCAGCCGCGTCCGCAAGATGAGCAAACCGGCCCAGGGCATTTTTTCTAACGCATTAACATTAAAAAAATACGGCAATGTCTACCACAAACCCCTAAAGCCGGGGTCACACTGCTGATACATCATAGAAAAAGACAGCCTGCAAACACGAGTCACCGCAATATTCGTGGTTCGAATGCCGGTTGCCAATCTTTATCCTTGAACTCGCTGCCACGTGGCATTCGAAGCACGGATCTTGCGGTGACACGCGTTCGAATCTGTATGCAGACTGTCTTTTGTATGGTGTATATAAGCAGCGTGACGTATCTGTAAAATCAATTAAGATAAATCAAGCATTTATCAATGGACCGAATGTACACAATTCTAGAGCGCCTAACCAATACAATTTAAGTTTTTTTTTTATACGTTTAGCGAAATATCAATTTAAGAAGTTAGTACAGGTAACTTGCAGAACACATTAAAGGGGCACTCAAGCAGTTTTTGGAGAAGCTACTTTTTGGTGCGATGGCGTTAAGGAAGTGTCAGTGAATGAGTATCTTCAGTTTTAGAAGGCAGAACCGCCTATTAATCACGCAGGAATAAAATACGAGCGGACTCTTTTCTGTACTTGCGAGGACCAATGAAATTATCGTATGTTTGAAAATTTTGGCGGCCTTTGTAAGTTTCGCTAACGAAACAATTTTCAGTTCATTTAAATATGTTGTGAATGATAATTTCAAAAGACGTAAAATATTTCTAGTTTAGAATACGCGATACTGCAATTATCGTTTCACAAACAAGGGACTATGTTTTCTCTTTGCCTTCCTCCGCGGGGGGTGAATTTCCCTCTCCCCCGGGATGCGCGGAAGCGCACGTATCTGCACGCGTTGCGGCCGGTCGGGCCGGTCGTGTCGGTAGCGGGCCGGCCAGGCCTCGGTGGTGGTCGTCGA
Source organism: Ixodes persulcatus (assembly GCA_013358835.2). NCBI lineage: Eukaryota > Metazoa > Arthropoda > Arachnida > Ixodida > Ixodidae > Ixodes > Ixodes persulcatus. The sequence goes on from JABSTQ010011569.1 coordinate 630,828, forward strand.
CGTGGACGGCGTGGTGAAAGCTCATCGTTCCGCGTAAAAGCGCTATCCTTGACTGTGAATTTTCGTCGTGTGTCGCTATGATAACCCAGCACGTACTAAAAGGGAAGATCCACCTACTCGTGCGGCGATGTCGTGGCGGCACTCTCAAGAGACAGCAGAAACGCCCGTGCCGTCGTGTTTGTTTACTTCGACTACAGTGGTGCTTTCTAAGCATTTGTGTCCTCGAACATCGCCCGGATTTCTTATTTGGCGCATTTCATGCGTGTGCTCAAGTTCAAGGTATTACTGGCGCGTACCGTATAAAGGATGCAAATTTTCACGCGTTTTCATCACCGGAGAGAAGTGATTAGTGTTAGCAATCCTGAACGCTCGCAACGTCTATCTGATCACGAAACCATATTTCTACGTTGCTATATCGCTGCTAAGATTATATTGTCTTTTATAATCGTAGAAAAGGCGTGTGGCGATATTTGTACTATTGCAATGTCGTGTATTAGAGTCGTGATCGTCCAAGACGGCGTACTGCATCTTTTTATTTTCTTTGTCATCCACTGTACCCTGCAAGCCTACCAAGAAAAAATAATAATAAAGCTTTAGGCTATAGACAACTGTCTGTCTATATTCGGTTACGGCATTGAGTAGCAGTGCGTCCCCTTTTTAGAGGGGCCGCTGAAACAGCTGACGGCCGCGTATAGAAGCGGACGCCGTGCTGACGACCCGCTGCGCTTGTAGTGGTTGGAGGTGTGTGTACGCGCGGCGCAGAGCGGTCGTTCCGGTCGCAACAAACGCAGTCGTAGGTACGCGCTCGTTGCACATGTCTGAACCAGCCTTTCCCCCGTCCTCCCGAGGCGAAAGGCAACGTGGCGACATCGTTTGACATCACGTACCAGAGGTAACGCTGCGATGTCAAACGTTGGTTCGGTTACGACTTGCCCCAACCGCAAATCGAAGAATGCCCGAAAAGGTCTGCGTTTCGCCGTCCTCGGAACCCGAACATGACTCCGAAGCGCTGCTATCGTCCACATCGCACGTCGAAGTGGCGTAATAGGACATCATCGCCAGGTCGGCTGTCCGCCGAAGAATTTCAACCTCTAACGGCGTCAGGTCCTCGAGCGTAGAGAACTCTGCCATGATCGAAGCTCGAATGACAAAGAGGTTCGGCCGATGCGGCTACCTCGGGATCACTGCGCGACGGAACGTCGTCCAACGCCATTGGCCCGAGATCCTTTTGATAAGCGTGCGAGGACCAATGAGAGTGGTTTCGCTTTCGGGTGGACCCGAGGTTTGGCGGCCTTCAATTACATTTTTATTAAAGAAATAATCACCGTATGACTATATTTTTTGGTTTTTAGGGATACTTAGGGGGTCTAAATTCAGCTGTCATTATCAAAACACGAACTCAAAAACCACTTGAGTGCCCCTTTAAGGTTAGTGTACTAAATGCAGACTTTTGAAAGTATGTTTAACATATTAGTCACTCCCCAATTATTTATGGTAGAGTAACTTCATAGCGTGTAGGTTATATTTATCTGGTTTGTCGTTCTAGCTTGTTTTTTTTTTTAATGTAATCCCCCCTTCCCAAAGTATTTCCCTCCATCGGAAGGCCTTAGGGGTATTTAGAATGAACGAGTGAATAAATGCATTTTCAGATGGAATGTAGACTTTTCCATGTCAAATGAAGACCTCACTGATAACCAGAGTCAAGCCGTTCGCATTTACACCACGCAAGAAACAATGTTTCTTTCGGAGTGCAGCTCCCAAGCACGTGAGCACTGAAATACAGTGACCAAGACAAAATCTGTGCACTGCCACACCTAACACCACGTCGCCGTTGATACTTTTTCCTCGCCCAAACAGACCCATTTTTCATGCCCAGAGATAACTGGGAGAATATGTACAAGGACCGTCAACAATCTCGCCTAATGTGAACGTGTCATTGAGTTAGACTTTTATTATGCGCCAGCCAACGAATGCTCACAATAAGTGGCTTATAAATGGAAGTCCCAAAATCGACAAAGTCGACCAGTCGGATCTAAAGATGACTCGTCGGAAAAAAAAAAAAGATTACTGACAAACGAGGTCGGGGAAGGAGTAATTTTTTTTTTTGTTTTAAACGGTACCATTTGGAATTTTACGGTATCTTAAGGTACTATACAGAACCATACGGAACCATATAGGACTATATGGGACTATACGGTACCATACCACACGAGATCATACCGAACTTTACGGTACAAAATGGGACTAAGCGGGACCATACAATACGGTACCATACAGCACCATACCGTACCATATGGTGCTATATGATACCAAACCATACCACACAACATTACATGGTACCATATGGTACCACACCATACAGTACGGGTCCATACGGTACCGTACCATACCATACCGTACCATACGGGACCATACGGGACCACACCGGAGCTGATTTCAACGTTGGCCGTTTTGCAATAGGCGAAGATTCGAGAGTCCTATTACGTGAATGTGTTACACAAAGTGGATCTTAAGCCGCGTGAGACGCTTGTAAATGAATTCAGGATGTTGCCAATAGACAAGAAGAGCTGCATTTCTGCGAGGGTATTAACGTCATAGCTGTCATGTCCGCGCGGCAAACGTGACTCAGATAAAACGACGCTTCTGTCGCTGGTTTTTTCACGTCTCTGTTTGGAAGAGTTAAGCTCTTGGAGGGAGGATGACCTCATTTTTTTTTTATTTTTTAGGGGGGTCATGGTTTCACTTATTGAGGGTTGCAATTATAGCATTTCTTTTTTGTTTTACTTCTAGTCGAGTGTCTTATGTCTATTAGGCGCCTGTTTCATAGCCTTGTTTGGGCTACGTTTTACTTAAAAAGTTTAAAAAGTTGGCGGGTGATTCTCACACAACAGATGAAAAAAGTAATTATATAAGTTTGAATAGCACTGTATAAGTTTTTTTCTTTTAAAAATGATTTACAGGTTAATTTACAATTCTGTATTTTGACGTCATCCGTAGTTTACGCGTCACTTCGCAGAGCGACTATAAGCTTCTCAATGACGCACAAACAATTTTATTTGAACATTCTGTCCCAACAAAACGTTTGTCCCGAGACTGAGAGAACGCCAAAAGAAATATCCTGGCAAGCCCCTCTATATGTGACCTTTAAAATTGTGCTAGCTGATTGTCACGATTTTTCGCCCTCTTAAGGCCTGTCTACACTACCTCTCGAAGCGCGGCTGCTTTCAAACGTACGTCGTTATAGCAGCAATCTTCCCATCCCACGTCTGTAATCGCAGCGTATTTAGGAAGACACCATATAGCTTCCACCACCACCACCCCCGCCCCCCCCCCCCCCCAACCCCCTGCCCCCCCAGAAAAAAAGAAAAGGAGAAAATTAAAGCGAATGAGCTTACCCTCGGAGGCCAGGAAGTTATTCGTGTCCGAAGAATCCCTCAGGTGACCTGTAGGGCCGATACGCGATAATCTGATGTATTCCTCGTCCGCGGGCAGTGCAACGGAATTGTCTCGCTTGGAGCATGCAGAGGGTGGAAAACGAACTTAGTCACCGCACCTGCGGGATGCTCGTACAGTGAAATAACTAGGGCGAAAAAGAGGGGAAGAAATGAAACAGGAAAGTGAAAGTGTCGCAGCTGTTTTGCTCATTTTCTACGACTGTACGAAGTGAGAGAGAACAGGAGGAAGAAAATGGCGTCAAGCAGTGCAGAACGGCAACTCCTGCTGCACTTCCATACAGTGCCACGTTGCAAGCGGCAGAGTTGCCCCATCGTTTTTTTTTTTTCTTTGTTGGTTTATTACGATTTGGCGGATTCTTTTTCAATGCGATGCCGACACACGTGCTGCGGATGCGGTGAAACGTGTCGAGAAGAAATAAAAAGCGCTACTATGAGATAATGGGTTCATTATGCCTTTACTAAAGACACGTGGGTTTTTCGGAAATGGCGGCGAATGCTGTGTAAAGTCAAGTGGCTACAGAGTAGTTCTTTTACTATCGCTGACGAACTATTTGAAAAAAAAAATCAGTTGACAAAGCATTATTTTGTGATAGAAATTGAACAAGACCAAATTTGAGGAACAAAAAATACTTTAAGTAATTTAGGGGTGGTGAGGCCGTAAGGACCACCACACTTGGCACGCTTTGCAGAATTCGAATTTCAAATGTACATACTTGAAACTTGGCACGCGAACGTCATTCGCAATAATTTTTTTTTTATAGCTCAACTTAGAGGTGGTTAAATATTAAAATAAAGCAAAAACTGCGGCCGTGTATTTTTTATGCCCTATTCCAATATTTACAAGTCCTCAGCCCAGCGTTAAAACCTCCTCAGTCCAGAACCAATACCACCTAGAATACAAGGCCTGCGCATGACGTTTCATTAGTAGATCCCCGACCCGCCCCAAGCGGCAAACAGGCTGAAGCCTGACGAGAGTATGGGCCGCGTCGCAACTACGTCGCATTCACCTGCGGCCACAGCTGTGTGCGTGACTGCTGAGCGCGAGCTGATTGCGAGCTTCCAGTTCATTTGCAACGCGCACGCGAACACTCCCTCGGCCACAAGCGCGAGCTAGCACGCGCTCCTTGCTTTGAGACGAGCATTTCTAGCGCGCGCGCTCGTTCTGCGGAAGAACGCTTCAAAGCAGCGACCCGGAGTATAAACAGCGCCCTCGAAAATGGCGTCCAGTGCCAGCGTCCAGCGTCCAGCGAAGGGCTTTGCAGCCCTTCGCACAGCAGTAAGGAATTTTCACTCATGCATTTGACGCTCCACGTGAACGTCTAACTTCATCGTATGCTATAGCAACAGACACTCGGCGTGAGCATCTGTTTCATTATCTGCTACACAAACCACTGAAGCAGGCGATGGAGCAGACGATGTCGCAGATGATGTAGCAGACGACGGTGCTCATCCGGGCTACCTAGGGGGCGCTGAGGGGATCTACTAGTGATGACGTTTAGAGGAGGAAACGCGCAGGCCTTGTGTTCTAGGTGGTATTGCCAGAACGGGCATGTTCGTCGCTTCGGTAAGCGAGCAAATCACGCGCCATACGCACGAATACTAAAAAGAAAACAGACCAGGAGCCTTTTTTTTTTTTGAACTATCTATAAAAGCCTGTTCGTCGTCTGCTCACCGGTTTTGCAAGCGCTCTCCCGGTGGCAAAAAAAAAAAAAAAAAAAAGTGAGTGCTCATAGTAAGAAGCTCGATTTTTCGCTCCTTCCATAACCAAACACCCAATATAAGTTAATTCAGCTTTAATCTCGACCTGAAAACCGTCTATCGATAGCAATTCTGCTCGGTGACAGCCCATCGAACACAAATGAAGAGTCAAGTTCCTCTGTGAGTTGCCGAAAGCGCCTGACGTCAAAATTGTCCTCTAAGATGGACGCCATTTAAGCGACCGCTCGAATTCAAATGATCCACAGGAAGAGGGACGTCCTGTGTTAATAACTGATTCAGTATCGGACAAGAATGCGCCTTCTAAGTGCGAACGCGTACCGATGATGCTGAGAATGGCCAGTTCAGTGATCACACCTCGTTGCACCCACTGGGGGACATAGCAGATGAGAATGATGCCACACCCTACACGGTTCGGTTGACAGAAACAGGAACAAGCACGAAACAGGAATTCCTGTTATCTTCAAGCAAACGGCAAAAAACACGTCCTTCTGGAGCGTAAACCCCAAATGTGCTTGCCAATGAGACTGTCGCAATCACACAAAAAATATTGTGTCGCACGAAATCAACAAAGATGGCAACCTCTTTGTAAATGCCGCCTCGCTGGAGACCGCTTCACGTTCTTAATAGAGTTCGAGCTTTCTGCGACGCATAGTTTATTTATCTGGGTCTAAAAAACACTGTTCTCTTTTCTCGGGAACTCCATGTACTTCAAGTACAATGCGCTTAAAGTACTTTCTAACACTGGATTCCAGAGATTTCCGGAGCTCGGAAGACGATTACATGAGGAAAAATAAAAGGCAATGTGAGCGGAGGCATTTAACTTCCACATTGTCCCTACTGAGCGCATCGCATTTTCCCGTCCTAATCCTAGTCTGAGCGTCGCCATTGGCTGAGATCCTTCTATCGTTAGCCGTGATTGGCTGTCTCCGTGTTCTGCGGGAAAGTGAACTCACAAACTTTTTGAGAAGTCTCTGCACAACACCACCTAGACTAAAAGGCCTCTCCGCTCTTCCAATGACGTCACGGTACACGGGCCCGGCAGCCTGACATCCCCTCTAATTTTCAGTCGTTCGGGACCGAACCAGGGAGGATCCGTACTTGGCAGTGCGTGCTGCGATGTGTCTCGTGATGTGGCAGAAACGCACAAGAAACGTGGGCCCCTGACTACCTGCACGGAAACGAATTTGAGGACAATTTGGAAACAGTTCTTATTAGGCCTCGTTTCGTTGGACTTGCAGACGGTAATTTTTCTTGATACGCTACTGTTTAGCTCTGTGTAATCTGTGTGATCCTAACTCTTAGAGTTTTATTCAGAGGCACAACCGTGTTCACCGACTCCTTAACTGGTTTAGTGTTAGAATCCTTGCCGAGCATGAGAGCTCGCGACAGGAAAGACGACTACGAACCCCCGCGAAACACGCAACGATCTGGACGCTTTAAACTCTGTGAACATATTAAGTACCTTCAACCATTGACGACTGCGTATTCGACAAACTTGACGACGTGCGAACAGCGTGGGCTAACAGGCAAGAACTTGCCCGGCGGCTCGGCTCGGCTTCGTCGAGCCGAGTCGAGACGACCGGAGAAGCCGGAAACATCGGTTGACGTAATGCCGATGTGGAGAGAAGGTATTGGAAAGGCCTGTCAGTCTACGTAGTGTTGCTCAGCACTAGTTCATGAGCGTCACTTTTATATCGCGATTCACTTGGAAGACCAATCAGTAATTTTAAAGCGATTAATAAAGCGATTAGCTTTTTGAAGTGATGAGCTTTCTTAGTAAATCCAGGACACTTTGGGGTATGTTTCTGGACGCTTATTTCCCTCGCTATATTTAACGAGGAAAATGACGTCACAGGACTTGATATCACAGGACCTACAAGCAGGTTCAGTTTTCCCGCTAAATCTAACAGGGAAACTGAATTTGTGTATAGGTCACGTGACATCATAAGACGTCATTTTCCCCGCTAAATTTAGCGGGGAAACTGAATTTGTGTAGAGGTCACATGCCATGAAGTCATGTGACGTCATAATCCCCTTTAAATTTAGCGAGGAAACTGGATCGGCTTTGAGGTACCTGACGTGAATGTTTCCGCTTTAGCGGGGAAAAGGACGTCACATGGCTTGATGCCACGTGACCTACACACATTTGATAAGTCGAGGCTTTGCTGAAAGGATTGAAAAATAAAAATGCCTCAATCGGTACCGCCTCGAGGGCACAGCCGATTTAAAGCCAATGCGAGATAAAATGAATTGGATCCTTTGGATCAATTGATAATTTCTGTAAAAAGCCAATTGGAAGTTAAGGGGGATAAATGAAACCAGTAATATGGGACAGCCAGTGGAACGGCCCGGGAAAACCAACCGGTACTAAAAGTACCCAAGTGCCCGACTCACCCTCCAACTCCGCTACAAGGATACGAGCGTGCCTCACAGCGGGTCCGACGGTCACTGAGTGGCAACCATGAACCACACAGCCCCGTCGCAGTGATCACTTCTATATCCCTCGGCTCCCTTGGAGGTCACCCCTCCGTCTGGGGGGCCCACCCTAATTGGAGAAACCAAGAGGCACCACCTTTATGGCAGCCTTCCCCTTATTTGGATGCCTCGTCTCGGATCACCACGCAGCGTCACACGTCCTGCGTGTACACGTCACGATCTCACGTCACCCACTCCACGTCCTACTCCCCACATGTCAACGCGCTTCACGTCACACTTCCATCCCTTTTCAGTTCAGGTCGTCACACGTCATGCGTCCACACATGTATTTTGGGTCGTTCCACGTCATGCGGGCTCACGCCGTCCCCACGTCATCACGACTCACGTCACACGCCGCGCTCCCCGCCTCAGGGGCTCCGTCCTCCATCGGGGAAAGCAGTTAAATTCAGATTATCCGCTAAATTTAGCACGAAAATTGACACGTGACCGGCCGCGGCTCTTTCAATTATGTCTGCAGCTAATCGCCTAATTAGACAACAGCATAGTTGGTTCTGCCCCAATATATTTTTTTACCAGTTTATCCAATTAGATAGGCAATAGACCATTTGCTATATTACCCAAGCATCAAGGAGAATGCAGGGATTGGTGTTCCACGTGCCACACGCGCACGCCTTCCACGTATAAAAGATTCGAAGTAAATGACCAAAATAAAGCGTTGACGAACGCGCGTGCAAGATGCCATTTGTTTTAGGTATTTGCTTTAGAAATGTTATCTACTGCTGAGGCCAGCACGTGCGGCGCGTGGAACACCAATCCTTGCATTCTACTTGATGCTTGGGCAATATAGTAATAGGAAGTATTCACTGGCGGCCATAGTTGTGTGCGCGACTGCTGAGCGCGTGCTGATGGCGAGCTTCCAAAGTTCTTTTGTAACGTGCATTCCGCACTCTCAAGATTGCCGGTCTTAGCAGCCTATTAATGTGGGCTCGTTCTGAGCATGCGCTCTAGACAGCACCCACAAATATGGCGCCCAGTGAATACTCCTTATAGGGAGTATTCACTGGCGGCCATAGCTGTGTGCTCGGCTGCGGAGCGCGTGCTGACGGCGAGCTTCCACAGTTCTTTCGCCACGTGCAATCCGCACCACCAAGATTGCCGATCTTGGCAGCCTATTAATGCGAGCTCGTTCTGAGCATGCGCTCTAAACAGTGACCTCAAATATGGCGGCCAGTGAATACCTCCTATAGGTCTATTCGTATCATGCTTCATATTGGCGATGCGGTTTCACCATTTGGGAGTGCAGAATGAATGAACGTCGTTTTGCAAGTCAGGCTGTATGGTCATTAGAAACTAGACACCGACCCTACGTTCTTATTGGTCGAATTGATCGAAGGAAGATCACTGATTGGCGTTTGGAAAGTATAGTGGTACAGTATACATGCAGGAGCCTTTGATAGTGTAGACAACATTATGGCAATGAGTAGCACACTAAAAACTACCGCGCATCTACAATCTTGCAGATAACTAGGAGCGCCAAACTATGTTCTATATATATACATAAAGAAAACCTCGACGAATGACGAAGCCAACGAATGACGAAGCCAATTATAGTAAGAGCGTCACTGATAAGCCGTTTATATATATATATATATAATATATGATATATATAGATATATATTATTATTCTGCTATATAAGAGTCGGTACTTTTATTTTAAAGCACCAAGTAATTAAAGGGGCGCTGCAAACATTTTTTGTCCTTTACTCAAATACAGCTTAGAATGAATTGCGGACGTTTGTGACCTATAAAACACGCGGTCGTTTTTTCACCCTACGCACTAGAAGTCGCGGAAAATATTAAAGAAAAACAAGCGGCGTGCCTACAGTATGAACCGGCATTTAAAGGGGCGGTGGAACATAATAAATTGGAATGTTATTCAATTTACACGAGCTTCCTAAACACTAGTGGGACTCAACTCGCACGCAACACCACTGGCCAAGAAACTCTTTTGTCGCGGTATAATTTCAAGGGAACAGCGAGCCTTTCATTCAATCTCTCCCTCGCGAAACTTGATGACGTACGGAAGGACCGCAGTATCCTCCAGTGACGATATTTGAATGCGGCTCATAGATTGAACCCGAGCATTGCGTGGGTACTCGATTTGGCTGGTGATAATCGATAGCTCAACAAGCATTTGGGTAGTGGCCCGTGTCCAATCGCTGCAATGACGACAATAGCCGGACGATAACGATGTCTGGAACTAGGCGCGTGTCCTGTGCCTTGCCAGCCCCCCGCGCGTATAGACCTTTCTTTAACGGCGCCGCCATTTGAGAATTGCGGCGCCGACGACGCCGTCTAGTGGCTTAGAAAAAGAAATACCGGCTAGTTCTGGCAGCACAGCTATCTCGGTAGGCAACGGTGTGGGTATGGGGGGAACTTGGCTAGACTTGGCTATGCGGTTTCACCATTTGGAGTGCAGAATGAATGAACGTCTTTTTGCAAGTCAGGCTGTATGGTCATTAGAAACTAGACACCGACCCTATGTTCTAATTGGTCGAATTGATCGAAGGAAGATCACTGATTGGCGTTTGGAAAGTATAGTGGTACAGTATACATGCAGGAGACTTTGATAATATATATATATATATATATATATAATATATATATATTAATATTTCTGCTATATAAGAGTCGGTACTTTTATTTTAAAAGCACACAAGTAATTAAAGGGGCGCTGCAACATTTTTTGTCTTTGCTCAAATACAGCTTAGAATGAATTGCGGACGTTTGTGACCTATAAAACACGCGGTCGTTTTTTCACCCTACGCAATAGAAGTCGCGGAAAATATTAAAGAAAAACGAGCGGCGTGCCTACAGTATGAACCGCATTTAAAGGGGCGGTGGAACAATAATAAATTGAAATGTTATTCAATTTACACGAGCTTCCTAACACTAGTGGGACTCAACTCGCACGCAACACCACTGGCCAAGAAACTCTTTTGTCGCGGTATAATTTCAAGGGCAACAGCGAGCCTTTCATTCAATCTCTCCCTCGCGAAACTTGATGACGTAACTGAAGGACCGCAGTATCCTCCAGTGACGATATTTGAATGCGGCTCATAGATTGAACCCGAGCATTGCGTGGGTACTCGATTTGGCTGGTGATAATCGATAGCTCAACAAGCATTTGGGTAGTGGCCCGTGTCCAATCGCTGCAATGACGACAATAGCCGGACGATAACGATGTCTGGAACTAGGCGCGTGTCCTGTGCCTTGCCAGCCCCCCGCGCGTATAGACCTTTTCTTTAACGGCGCCGCCATCTTGAGAATTGCGGCGCCGACGACGCCGTCTAGTGGCTTAGAAAAAGAAATACCGGCTAGTTCTGGCAGCACAGCTATCTCGGTAGGCAACGGTGTGGGTATGGGGGGAACTTGGCTAGACTTGGCTATGGTGGGCTGCAATAACTTGGTTGGAGCTTGTCCGGTTGAATCCAGCTGGCTACTCACAGGCCATCACCTTGCCTCCTCGAGAGAACGACGACGAAGACGGTGGGGTGTTTTGATTGAGTTTCCACAACGAAAGAATATATTAGCCGTTTAATGTAGTCTATGCAGGTAAGCTCTCGGCATTTGGTAGCTCCATCTTGAGTGGTGGCATGTAGACTTTTTTATAAATTTCACATACCATGGGGCTTGCAGTGATAACCTAGTCAGACCACTTGCACCGGGATTAAAATCGGTCTTCTTGTCGTAAATGAAGTGGTCGTGAGCTTAAACGTGACGTTGAGTGTGATACGAATCTCTCGCGATTCAAGCTCGCAATCGACTTACTTCATAAATAAGGATTCTTGGGTAAAATGCGAAGCTCGATAACATTGCAGCCACACTCGCGCTGCAGCTTCTTGTGCTCATGGCACACTTTCTGCTATTGCTCTTATGCTTTTTAAAATTATTTATCCATCCGACGACCACGCAGTGTTAGCCAGACAACCGTAGATTTTCGGAAATTGCAGCACGGTAAAAAGGAGCACTCGGAACTAACTCATGCACGACGTCCGTTTTTAAGCCTTTTCGCCCATACCCTTGGCGGTTGCATACCCTGTGTCAGCGGGCAATCCAAAAATGCACCAGGTCGAGGGTACGTCAGTTACTGACTGGTTTGAGGTTATGCGAAAAAGGTCTATACATGACCACCATTGGCGGCATATCACTCTAAAAAAAAGCCCGTGCGTCTGCTTTCCCGCACAACACTCGGAGAGCCAATCACCGCAGTTTATGGAGGCAGCTCAGCGAATGACAATGCCGAAACATATGTTTAGACCAAAAAACGCAGTCTGAGTTGTGACATTAGCGAGTTTTAGAATAGGGGGCCCCACAGCCTTGGGCGCCCCAGACAGCTTGGGGCGTCCCACTGCGCATGCGCAGAACTTCTGTGCATGCCCATTGCGATGCCCCGAGCAGTTTGCGGCACCCAAGGCTGTGGGGCCCCCTATTCTAAAACTCGCTATTAAGCAATGCAAGCGTGACGTTTTGCCTCACTGAATGTCACAACTCAGACTACGTTTTTTGGTCTAAACATATGTTTCGGCAGTGTCATTCGCTGAGCTGCCTCCGTAAGTTGCGGTGATTGGCTTTCCGAGTGTTGTGCGTGAAAGTAGACGCACAAACGTTTTTTAGAGTGTATAATCGGCTCCAGATCACGTGGCCGCTTGTTTTGGCTGCGAGTTGAGGGGGTGAACGCTTTAATTTTTTTTTGCGACTTCAATTGTGTGTGATGAAAAACGACACAGGCCATTAACGTCATGGGATCCGTTCTAAGCGTTATTTGCGCGAAGTATACAAAAATCGTTGCATCGCCCCTTTAAATATCGTCACAGAGGAGATCGCAAAGCTTGATGACGCAGCCTCGGGGATCGCACTGTTGGCGTTTCCCCCCCAGTTGCGTCATCAAGTTTAGCGAAGGAGAGACCGAAAGAAAAGCTACGTTATTATCCTAGGGATTTCGCCGCGACGAAGGCGCTTCTTGGTCGGTGGCACGTTGCGTTCGAGTATTCTTGGGTCCCACTAGTGCCAGTAAGCTGGTGTAAACTGAGAAACATTCCTACCTAACATCGTTGCACGGCCCCTTTTTAAAGAGTAACGTAATCCCTTTAAAGAGTAACGTTAAAGAGTAACGGTAACGTGTAATGTTTTTTTCTTTTATTTTTTCGTTATAAACGTACGTTTATACGTTCCACGTATTGGCAAAATACCAGTTTCCGATGCGCGATGTATGCGACACAATGAAACTAAACGCATGCGACACTATTTATATGAACCACTGGCAGGCCCGTCATCTCATTTGTACTGGGTAGCCAATGAGACTTCAGCAATTCCTCCAATAGCCTCCCTCATCCCCCCCCCCCCAAAAAAAAAAACAAAACACAATAAACAACAACAAATTAGCTGACGAACTAATAGTAAAGTGCAACAGTGGACAATCATTATTAACGTTCATTAACGCAAGGCAGGGGCGAGGTGTGGCGAGTCTATAACATGTATCTAATAATCGTTGAAGCGCGGTGTGAAGCGCCAAATTGCCTCCTTCGAAGCGGTGTGAAGCGCAATGCGAAGTAAATGATTTTTAAAGGGGCGATGCAACAATTTTTGTACTTTGCGCAAATACCGCTTAGAACGGATCCCTGGCGTTAATGACCTATGAAACACGCGTTCGTTTTTCACCCCACGCAATAGAAGTCCCAGTAAAAAATTAGAGAAAATCGAACAGCGTTCCCTCACCCCCTCAACTCACAGCCAGAACAAGCGGCCACGTGATCTGGAGCCGATTATATGCCGCCGATGTTGATCATAGCCACGCGCTGGGGTTGGCAAAGCCACGCGCTGAGTTCCAGACATTGTTATGGCTCGGCTATTGTCGTCGTTGCAGCGATTGGACACGGGCCATTACCCGAATGCTTCTCGAGCTATCAATTATCACGAGCCCAAATCGAGTGCTCACGCAATGCTCGGGTCCAATCTATGAGCCGCATTCAAATATCATCCCTGGAGGATGCTGCTACCACCAGGGTACGTCATCAAAATTTGCGAAGGAGAGATTGAAAGAAAACGCTCGCTTTCTCCTTGAAATTGCACGGCAACAAAGAGGTTTCTTGGTCAGTGGCGTTGCGTGCGAGTGTACTTGGGTCCCACTAGTGCCAGTAAGCTCATACAAAGTGAAAAACGCTCAAAACGAATATCGTTTTAGTTACACTCTTTGTTTTCGTTTGTATTGGTCATGATTAGGTTTACAATTTTAATAGTTGCGGTTATTGAACTTCATATTAAAGTGTGTTTTAGATGCTGATTTAACTGAAGCGCCATTTCGATATTTCATTGTACTGGCGAGCATGTTCTTAAATATTCGGTATTTTGGATCTAAAGAAATCTGTCCGCATTAAGAACAGATTAATAAAAGGCGACACTGAGCTCCGAAAAAAAAAATATTTTTCTTAACCTGTATAGACGCTTTACAGCAGCTGCGCATGGGCGCCGCCATAACTGACCTTCAGTTTTTGTTCCCTCTTATTCCGTTCGCTTGACTTCATCATTTCCACAGCAGGACAGGTTATTGCCATTTTAAGTGTTACTGTGTCCTTCCCCCCAGCATCGGCCGTTGTGGAGACTCGTCAACGCCCGCTTCAGTGGCTCGGCATCTCGGTAAGACTAAAGGGTAAGACAAGAAAAGGGCGGCTATGGCGGCTCAATCTGGCGCGTGTGTAAAGCGTCTATGGTAGGTCACGGATATCATAAAAATACAGTTTCTTCTAAAGAGAAAGAGAAAAAAAAGTTACGCCGGGCCACGCACATTTTTCGGTGCGCTTTTTTTTGTATTTCGATCGATTTCAAATTTAAAGGGATTATCCGGTCAAATTTCGTATTCATGAAAACATTTAGACCTCATTGTCAATGGCTGTAGGAGCATCTTCCACGACAAATCTGAATTTTGTGTGCTTCCCTGGAGGAGTAATTGTATTTAAACCCAAGCGTGCATAAACGGCGTTTTCCTCTTCCACCTTCAGGGAAGCGGAGTTTCTGAGGTAACATCAGGCAAAGAACGCGCCGAACTGAAGGGCACTTCGAATTTTGTCCTCCGCGTGAGCGGTACGACGTGGTTCACCCTCGCTGCTGCGCTAGATTTCTTTTTTTTTTTTTTTTTTTTTTTTTTAGAATGAAAGGGTATTTTCGTTGTGCGGTTGTCACGCTCCACACTTCTTCGCGACATTTACAGTGGCGAGTAATATGGAATGGTGCGGTGCGTCGGGAGCACTGTGTTCCCACGGAGGAATGAGGCATAGGATATGACAATTGCAAGACTGGTGTGACGTCACGTCAGGCATGGGAGTGCAGCCGTTGATACTTGCGAAATTCGGCATGGAGTTTCGTTCAATTATCTGTCGTTGATTACACTAAATTGGGGTGTCGTTTAATGGAATAAAAATGACCTATGTTAATCATTAGGCTCCCACCAGGTAACCATCACGAAATCTTAAGAACTTCCGGTTTTCAACGGACAATCCCTTTAAGCATATGTTTCGGCATCGCTACTAAAAGCACTGAACTATATAAAAAAAGAAATACAGAAAAAGAACTGATCAAGTGCTTGGCCATCGGACGTACGTGAGAAACGAAAATACATTCCATCCTCAAGAAATAAAAAAAAAAAAAGCGCAATATTTAAGGCTGATTTTGGGTGAAGGGCAATTTCGAAATGTGTTCCTGTTGAGCACGTCGTCCCGAAATGAAAGTACGGAATAGAAGCACCAAATAGAAGCACATCGTGGTATTCAAAATAAGCATAGCGATTACGCATTGCTTTTTTTAAAGGCGGGGGGTTGGGGGGGGGGGGGGGGGGGTAGGGAGAAAGTGGGTTATTGTAGCACACGTGTGCTATCCACGCAATTAAAAAATAACTTTTGTTTAGTTTGAGTTTTTACAGCGGAGCTGCTAAGGGCTAGTTTCCCTGGGATCGTGTCCCCCGCAAAAGAAATGAAGAAACCGAACTCAGGACACCTACCGCCATCTATGAGCGACGGCGGCAAGCCAGGTATCTGGTTGCCGCCATCGCTCATAGATGGCGGCAGCCTTTTCACTCTGGGTTGCCGACTTGCGGCCGGCCATTACTTTCCATTGTACAGCTCCGCTGGTCTTCCTTCTTCAACAAAGTGAAAAGGCTGAAAGTTTTTTTCTTTTTTTTACTAAGGCATTGACAATGCGGGGAACAGAGAAACACGTTCACACACTTGGGACTGCTTAGGACCGTGCGCCATGAAACCTTCTAAAACCTCCTACGACGAGAGAATATACACTGGCGCCACTCATCGGGTAGTCGTTGAAAACTTGAAAGTCAGTATATATTTTTTTTTCTCGCGCATCATTTTCTTTCGGCTCGAAAAACGTTTGTGAGTGTTATAATGTAAATGACCACTTCTCGTAACTAGTACGTACATTTGACCTCGCAAATACCGAAAAAAACCTTCGCTCTATTGAAAGGCAATCCCAGGGTCACCGCATAGATGGCGCCAGCGTGCCAGTGTGTTCCCTCGTCGAAAGCGATTTTAAGAGGTTTTAAGACACTCAGTTCTATAATAGTCGCAAGTGTGTGAAATGGGCCTGCACTCTTCAATTCCTGACCCTTGGCACTGTTATTAATACTATGCATTTATTTTACTCTTTTTTCACGCTCAGAAAGCTTTTTTTTTTTTTTTAATATAATGAAAATACAGTAGCTCGATTTAGTTGCCACAGCTGGCGACCTACTTTTGCCTATCTTGTGCAAACAACTAATCGCAGCTGCTTGTTATGCAAATGGAGCCCATTAAATCAATGTCTGTTCCAAATTTTAAAAAAAAAAAAACCACACACGCAAAAAAAATTGTTTTTTTTGAGATTAGTGATTACGCACGTTTATCACATCGCCGGCGCGGTAAACCATATTTTTGTTACTCTTATTTATTTATTTTTGTTTGCTATAAATAATGCAAAACACATTTCTTTCGTGTTTTTTTTTTTTTTTGATTGCAGCGCTTGCAAGCAGCCGCGCTTCGAGAGCTAGTCTGGCCATCGTGGGTGGAAAACGCTGTGTTTGGGCACCAGTCTGGAAACCGTGGGTACGCCTCAGCAATGCTTGACTATCACACGATCTACGCACACCAGAAGCAAGATGGCGGCGCCCAGGGGCTATACTCGCAAACGTCCGCAACCACCGACAGCTTCGAGAAACGCAGGGCGTGACGGCATACTGAGCATCTTAATTTTTATCGTTCTGGGGCCAATCAAATTGCTGCATTACCCCAGTGGCTTACGCAGGATTTCATTTCGGGGGGGGGGGGGGGCGGGCCGGCCAATGAGAGTAAAAGGGGGTAAGATAAAAAGAGAAAATATAGAGTCCAAGAGGAAAGAAAAGCATTTTCATTTTTTTTTTCTAATAACTATGCATTCTTCTATGAAATAATTAAAATAAAGTTGTCATACTGGTTTTGGGATGATTATGATACATAAAAATGATGCCACGGAAATTGCTCACCAGGAAGGCATTTGCATTTTACTTTTTAATTATTTACAAGTCACGTCAACAGAAGGCACCAGAGTTAGCAGAAAACAAGAATCATAAAAACAAATATTTTAAATAATTGGGGTTGTGGGGATATTTATACAGCGAGTCGTTGGTCAGCCATTTTTAATGTTGCGACGAGTCACTCGCTATAAGGAGTATTCACTGGGCGCCATATGTGTGGGTGATGTCTAGAGCGCATGCTCTGAACGAGCCCACATTAATAGGCTGCTAAGACCGGCAATCTTGAGGGTGCGAAATGCACGTTCCAAAAGAACTGCGGAAGCTCGACATCAGCATGCGCTCAGCAGTCGTGCACACAGCTATGGCCGCCAGTGAATACTTCCTATAGATGAGCAATTTAGCCAGTGCAGTACAACCGCTAGCCTGGGGTCTTTAACGTGCACCATGCAGTAGTGATACACGACCGCACGCCGGTACGATGCTCATCCAGATCAAAACGGGCAGGGGTGGGAATTGAACCCAGGATCCCTGGGTTCTGCAGCGCGAGCTTTCGTTCCACGTGCTCCGAACTGGTGTGCGCTAGCCCACTCGGCCACCGATTCCCCCAAATATTTTATAAAGCATGACTCCAATGCACGAAGCCTCCAGTCATCGGGGCTGATATATAAAACAATGATGCATAAGTAGAAACGCGGAACACCTTGATGGATAGACGATAAACTCTGGAAAGCTGCCCCACCATAAATTACTCCCCATCTTAGCCTGATCTAACCAACAAAAATCTCACGTGATTTGTCCGTTGGTGTCGATTTCTAAGGTTTCCGAAGTTCGTTCACAAAAGAAAGTCAAGGAAGTCACACAACGCAACAAAGGAACGATGGAAAATGGTTTATACACTCACATATTGCTCTTGGCTCTCGTCCTGAAGTAGCAGGGGTGCTATGTTGCGCTTTTTGGACTCCCAGGAGACTTGGAAGAACGAAGTGACGTCAACGACTAGAGCAAACGCAGATTGGATGTTGACAGAAGAAAACAAAATCAACATCCAATCTGCATTTGCTGCGTTGTTGACGTCACTTCCTTCTCCCTAGTCTCCTGAGAGTCCAAAAAGCGCAACATAGCCCCCCAGGTCGCACACTCGCGCCCCTATTTCGCGCGGTTCTCACACTACCGATGACAACTTCCGTACTCGAACCTTGAACCGCAAATCCCGCACCTTTAGGCGCCTATATTCACTTTGCTAAGACTTTTCCCGCCATCCGAGGAGCCAATCAGATATCGCTCTCTTTAGACCAATGGAAGCCACGCGGTACAAAACAAACATATACAATACAAAATCCAATTAAGAAAGGACACGTGCACAGACCCCCGAAAACTCCCAAAAACCTTTGTCCTAACTGTCGGCCGTCAGCCGGACACCGCTTCTAGGAAAAACCCCTCGTCGGGGTGCAAGAGCAGTACCGACGCTTCTTCTCAAAACAAAAAAAGGCTACAAAACATCGAG
Organism: Ixodes persulcatus; assembly: GCA_013358835.2. Taxonomy (NCBI): domain Eukaryota; kingdom Metazoa; phylum Arthropoda; class Arachnida; order Ixodida; family Ixodidae; genus Ixodes; species Ixodes persulcatus. The sequence goes on from JABSTQ010011569.1 coordinate 649,495, forward strand.
GGGCCCCGCTGCGCTAGAGCGAGGCACAGCGCATGGTACGTACCCAGAGCGGGGGCCCTCAGGAACAACAGACCCTTTGCAAAACGTACAGCGCCACGACGGCAGGGAATGTCGGGAACCCTCGGTACAGATCACGCGCTTTCTCGTTGCGCCTCCGCGACTGCGCGCGCGTCCCGGCAGCTACCGCCAGCAGCCGTTGCAGCCATCCACCATCCCGCTCATCCGCCGAGTCGTACGTCGTTGGCGGCGAACCGTATCTGTGGCAGCGTAAAGGCATCGCGACAAGTGAACTTATTTCAATATGTTATTTGTCGTGACTTACCTTCACGTATTGAAGTGTCACCGAATCCATTTAGTTTGCACCGCAACCGTGGCAGGTTTCGACCAGGTTCGACAAAGCGTTGGTGCAGCAGACGACAGAGCCGGTACAAAGGAGAAGGATGAGAAAGGGGCAGCCGCCGTTGGCTCGTCGCTCGCCCGACTCGGCTGCTCAAAAGTTGTTGCCGGGGTAACCTGCGCCTGCTCGCGTATGCCACGTGGTCACGTGGTAGCGGGAGGAGGTGCGTACCGAGGACTCCCATTATTCGTCGCGCGGCGCGCGCGGGCTTTTCGGATTTTTGCAAAGGGTATACTAAGACGGGGGACACGGGGGCCACTCCGTGGCGACGACAAACCAGCCCTTCCGGCTCCGCGAGAGGGACATGGGGCATTCGCGAAGCAATAAAAGTAGAAGTAAAGAAATATATTTTCTTTCCTGAGTAATGCTACGCAGCGCAACCTACCTCACAATTTATTTAACAAATAATGAGATATGCCATCGATTATAGTACTGTTATATAAAACTATATTGGAACAGAAGAAAACGCAAAAGCAACAACGCACACATGCACAAAAAGCAGATTGCGGAGGCCACGGCTTATACGCCCAATCGCGCAACCCGCAGTCGCGATTTGTGAGAACCCCACAAATCGCAATTTATCGCGATTTGTGGGGTTCTCACAAGCAGGGCCGTTCTTATTAAATGTTGGATGTTTTTGTTGTTCTTTCTTCTTACTAAAGGTTGTGTTGTATCGTTTCACACGCGTGGAAATTCAGCAAAGCTTTAAATATTAAGTCGGATGCTTCCATAATCTTAGTGCTGTGGTTTGTAGAACCTTTGGTCCTACATATTTTTGTTATATCGCACAATCCATGGCTTTCATAATGTGTTGAATCTTGATTGGAAATGGGGGTTCATTCGCAAATTAATTCAACTGATCGCCACCCTTTAATAGACTGATCAATCAATAAATTCATCAATTGATTATTCTCCAGTCATATTACATAACAGTCGTTAAAACTACACATTTTTATTATTTTTACTATGTCATAAATGGCATATTGCATTCCCTTCCTTTTTTGTTTCCTTTTTTTTTTGCAACTTCTCCATGAAGTTGGCTCCGCTGTTTTAAAAAAAATATTCAACACCGCATTGATATTGATGGACCCGAGAGTCAGTGACCTCGCAGACTCCCTCCCCCGTCGGAAATTTCGGGGGGGGGGGGGGGGGGGGGGGACGCGGCGCCTTCGGTCGCCCCCCCCCCCCCCCCCCCCCTGTGTACGCCACTGCATTAACCTATAAGAGCACCCAAGTGCGAAGCGTGAACATAACCAGTCACGCCCCGTGTTTCTCCGGGACTACACACCGACACACTGCTTGCAAACAAGGCCCCCCCTCCGCTTCCACCAGGTGTGCACAAACAAAATTTTGGAGGAGAGAAACTTCTGCGCATGCGCAGTGCCAACTGCAGCGCAAACCGCAGTCAAAGGGTCGAGTTGGTCGAGAGTCGAGGGTCAAGAGTCGGAGTCGAGTTGAGTCGAGAAACCCCCACGGAATATTCTGAGATACGGTGAGAATAGGAGAAGAAACCAAGTAAGCATTATGAAGGTTGTGGAGGGTTCGAGAGAGTGCCCTCAACGACTCGACCTCAGCATTTACCTCAAGACAAGAAACGAGACCGGGTGTTTAATATCGTCGAAATATAATGCAACAGGGTCAGCAAATACAGTGTAACTGTCAGAAGGTAGATAATATACAACCCAGGAGGCGCGAAGCTGTGCGCTATCGTCGCGAAGCCGACACCTTTGCGCATGGTTCGACTTTGTGGCCTCCGGCCCCTCACCTCGTGGCGCCTTGAGTTGAGCTCCGCCCCTCCAGCCGCTCGGGCAGCGGCCTTCCGTGGGCAGTTTTATACGGCCTTCCCCTAGGGTATCCACGGGGCACCGTATTTGTGCAAGTCAGCGTCGTCACGGTGCTGACCACGCAAAGGAACCTCGCGCCGAGCCGCGTAAAGCGCAAAACGTTTGCGTCCTTCTTGTGAGCGCCCACAAGGTCTTCCGCTTTTTTGTTTGTTTATAGCGGTGATTCTCAACCCTTTTACGTTTCGCGGACCCCTCGTGGATCGGCGGATCGGTGAGGGGAAGGGAAATGTATAGTTTAATTGTAAAAGTGATTTAATAAGTGAATATAACTAAGGGCTTGCGTTAAATAGATTTCTCTTATTTACGTATATACACGAGAAAACTCACCCGAAAATTAGAACGTTTCTTTTCAATCTGAGAAAAAACGAACTTTTATTGATAATGTGGATGCTTGGGCTAGTTGGTATTTCATGCTTGGATGGAACAGCGCGGATGAACAGTCACACTCACAGGCACACAAGAAGGAAACAGACTCAGCGCGAGCTCCTTGCTCTAGGGCACACCTCGACGGCACAAGCTGTCGTGCACCAGGGGCAGCTGCCAACGCCATGAGCTCGCGCTTCTAGCCTTCGCTGCGGTACAACATAAGGTGAAACGGAGTATAACAAGTTCAACTCAGTCCTATATTTCTTCTTCCTCAAATCTTCAACTTCTCCTTTTACACACCAGAGACCAAATAGCCAATAAACATTAATAAATAAATAATATTTAAATAAATAAAAGACAACTAAAGAAATAATATTAAAAAAATTAAGATTAAAGTAAAACATAAATTAAAAAAATTAAAAAAAAATTAGGAAAGTAAAAATAATAAATATTAAACGAAAAACTTCCTCATCACTAATGGTGCTTTGATGTTATCTCTAGATAATCCAATTCTTTCTTTGATAAAGCTAAGGATGATACACTAACACATTGTTTGTCCAACCTGGCTATTTCTTCAGCTTCGATGATCTCTCGTGTCAGCTGATTATCACTTCTGGCAATGACAGTGCAGTTACTCAGGTCCGCTGAACACCCGGAATCCCGGCAATGGATTCCTAGATTCCCTGATATTACACTGTTTGTGTTATAATGATGCTCTCGTAACCGGTCATTGAGACACCTCCCGGTCTGCCCGACATACTGTTTTCCGCATGAGAGGGGAATTGCATAAACCACCCCTTCAGAGCATGGAACAAAACGGGAGTGGTGCTTTTTGGTACAACCTAAGGTTCTATCGGAGGATGAATTGACTTTTTTACATAAACTAGAGAGCTTGCATGGAGCAGAAAATACTACGTTAACGCTTACGGGGTTGCCTATCTTTTTAAGAACATGAGAAATATGGTGAATATAAGGCACAACCGCTGGCCTTTGGTTTCTGTCCCTCTTCTTACATTGGATTAAATCGGGATTTTTGATTTTCTGAAGGAGTTTTTCTGCGACAGATATTAATATGTGAATAGGGTACCCCCCTGACAGTAGCCTAGCTATCTGCGCGTCAAAGCTGGTTTTTACAGAATGCGGGCATGACTTTTTCAGGGCATTTGTAAGGCATAGGTTAACTACACCCCTCTTAACTAATTTGGAGTGGGCCGATTGATAATGGAGGACTGTTCATCCGCGCTGTTCCATCCAAGCAAGAACTTTTATTGCCGGACTTGAATGATGAGACTGGGCTCCGCGGACCCCATTAGAGAACCACTGGTTGAGAGTAAGACAGCTTAAAAAACCGCTGGGCGTGGCGAGTCGACGACCACTCCGCAGTCATTAGGATGCAACACCACCATTGTTTAGTGCGATTCTCAACCAACAGATGGTGAGGGGATCGCTTTCCACATAAATGACGCTATTAAGGCTAGATGATATTTATCAAGAGGCCTTGACATAACCCTTCCATCAATAAAAAGCCTTTAACCACCACCTCCGTGGCGCCGTTCATTGTTGTGGAAATGCTCGATACACATGCCGCGCACCACTTCTGGGAAGAACATTGCGTCTCAAATCTATAAGGAGTATTCACTGAGCGCCATATTTGTGGGTGATGTCTAGAGCGCATGCTTTGAACGAGCCCACATTAATAGGCTGTTAAGACCGGCAATCTTGAGGGTGCGAAATGCATGTTACAAAAAAAAAAAAAACTGTGGAAGCTCGCCATCAGCACGCGCTCAGCAGTCGTGCACACAGCTATGGCCGCCAGTGAATACCTCCTATAGACCTTTCCAAAAAAGGGCACTTGGCAGGTTCCATTTTCAGTGTTCGTGCGTATGGCGCGTGATTTGCTCGCTTTCCGAAGCGACGAACGTGCGCGTTCTGGACTGTGATTTAACACGTGTGGACTGTGATTTTTGTAAACAGTGGAAACGTCTATAGCTCCGAGCTGTGCCGCCATGGTCTTCCCAAGGGCTGCACGTTGCACGTGCCTCGTGCATCGACGCACATTGCGCTACTTTTAAAACACGAAGGGGCTTTACTTCCAGATACTTCCAGACCTGTACATCAACGCAATAAGTCGTGTGTGGTGGCACTTCTATAGACCGACGCGCGGGCTTGACGTCACGGTGCTGCGGCGGCGCTGCGATCGCGCCGGAGCCGGGTGGTGAGAGCAGAAGGGCGCACGTTTTGCATGGACGTCGTAGCATTTCAGCATGCCGCAAAGCTGTGTAGCCGTTAATTGCACCGAAAGGTGCAGTAAAAAGTAGCGGAGTGAGTTTCCACGAATTCCCGGCTGACTCTGAAAGGCGCAGAAGGTGGATAAAGATAATACCCGTGGATCGAAAAGAATGGTCGCCTCGCGCGGACGACCGTTTGTGCGGCAAGCACTCTCTTGAAGGCAAGTGCGGCTTCCGATTTCAATCTGCGTCTCGAGGGCTCGCTTATGTGCAGGGAAACCGTCGTCTGATCGAGACCCACCCGGATTTCGTTCCCACGGTGTTCGCGCACAAAGTACCAGGCCAAGCGCTCGTTGGCGGCACGCTACCAGTGTTGGCGGCAACGTGTTACCTGGAACGCGTTACTTTTTTCTGTAACGTATAATAACGTACTCGTTCCATTTTAAAACGGCGATTCGGGTAACGTACTTACGTTACATATATTTCGAATAACGCGTAACGTATAGTTACGTTACTCGTCACATATCCGTTTCAAGACCTAGAAAAAGTAAATTTTATTCGTGCTTTGTTTTACCTTCAGCCCAGAAGCAGCTGACGCTACGAGCTGATGGGACCCATGGACAGCGTCAAGAGCGCGCCATTTTGGTGTTCGTCGTGTTCTATCATCGCTGAACTAATAATCTACAGAAAATGCCAAGTGACTCGCTCTTTCGACCCTGCTTGATAGGCCCCATTAGCTCCTAGCTTCGCCTGCGTCTGGACTTAAGCTGAAACCAAGCATAGGCGCCAAGTCAATAATCATTGCTCTACATTCCACCTACCTTCAAAAGTTTGCTTGCCTTTTCCCCGCGCAAAAAGTCCCATTTTGGAAAATCCCCAACGCCCATGCTCTTTCTCCCAGTGTCAAAAAAAAACGCTCTCGCCAAAAAAAACAACAACAACAACAAAAAACACTGTTATCGCCGATTTCATACCAAGTAGAAGTAATACCAAAGTACCGTGCGTTGCTTTTTATCGGTAGCGGTAACGTGTTCCTTTTATTTTGAGGTTAGGTAGGTCGGTGACGCGTTCCTCTTATTTGCGAGTAACGTAACGTGCTTCGTTGCTTTTTATTCGGTAACGCCTACAACACTGCTCGCAACGTCCGTGCTACCAAGCAGAAGGAGACCGGCGGCTGAACAGAAATAGCGTTACCGCTTGTCGTGCCTTGTGGTCGTGAGGGTAAGAAAAATATCATACCTTGACTCGAAAGACGCGGTGTTTTTTTAATCGATTAATGAATATACTTCCGCACACCCAAAGTCTGCTGATCCACTGTGCTGATCCCTGCCGGCAGCGTGGAAAGCGACTCGAAGTAATTGTAGGCCTCGAGAGACCTGTACGCCTGCACCGTGTCGGCAGAGAACTGGCTTGACGAAAAAACTAAATAAACGACGAGGTGAGCCATCGACGTCGGTGGCAGCAACTTCACGTCGGAACTCCAACAGGCCTTGTTTACGGCGCACAGATCGTCTAAGGCAACGCCGTCCACGCACAGTTTGTCTCGATACCACTGCCATTCAAGCTCGGGTAGCGAGCTCAAACAGTCGGGCATAGCATACGACATACGTTGAGGGAAAATACGACGCACAAATAGAGCTGGAAGCCTCAACGTCAACAGCGAGCGCACGCCACCCATGCAGCAGTTGTGTGGGATTTCCACCACAACAACTTAATAGAAAAACTGGAAACAATACAAAATCAGTGTGCTCGATTTGTTTTAAATGATTTCTAACGCGAGGCGATTGTCACCACCACGAAGCATTATTTAAAGTGGGAATCACTAGTTAAACGCCGAAAAATGTTTAGTTTACAATTTTTACATGATATATTTACCAAAGAATAGTTTTTTCTATAGAACTTTTTTATATATCGGGAAGGGCAGACCACCAGAACAAGATCCGACCCTACTTTTGCCGTACTGATGTTTTTGAGTTCTCTTTTTTTTTTTTTTCTCCCGAAAACAATAGGAGAATAGAATAGGTTTGGCTATTGAAGGATGTGTTTGACGTTTATACAAGTTTGTTTGTGTTTCGATTTTTTGTTAGAAATTAATGTATTTTATGTTCCCACCTGTGCTATAATGCCGAATGGCGATGCAGGCCCCTATGTAAATAAATACATCTTTTAAACGAAAGGACAATGTTTTGTGGACTACCATTTCAAAAAGCTTTCAAAATGTACCCAGCAGAGTAACTGGCCCGTAGTTTGACGCAGTGGTACGACTTCCAGACTTGTAGACTAGTACAGCTCACTCCCACCTGAGACTTACTGACTCCACCATATGTGGAGTCAGTAAAGTCGGACTTTACTGACTCCACATATATATTATGATCAATCTTCTGAAGTTACTTAAAGAGGCGTCTATAATGAATGAAGTCAGCCTATCACCTGAGACTACCAGTCTTTTTAAGTTTGCGGTGAGAGAAGCTTTAAGTTCTTGAGCAACTTTTCTAAATAAGGAGAAAACCAGCAAGAAAATTTTGAATTGGCCTGCTTCTTTATAGGAATATAATGATCCATTCCCTCCTGCACCGCCCTGGTGAATTGAAGAACCTGATAATTGACGTTAGATGATTGCAAAATAGGGGACCAGTCGAAGTTAGAAAAGTAGTTATTTAATCCCACATAGTCATGAGCTGCGAAGTTATGCAGTTTGCCTAAATAAGTGAGCCTAGCAGCCGGTATGCGGCTGGCAGGTACATTGAAGGTTATAGCCACCTCATTTGCCGGGTGATATTTATCTGTCCGCACCAAAGTAAATCCGCTCTCAGTAACAGAAACGTTATCAATGTCTGAGAAACCAAGGTCAAGGATAGCCCCTTCACTATTTTTTACCTTGCTAAACTGATTCAGGCCCATGAAACCCATGAAAGAGGCAAAGTCGACAAGATAAACGCCCTTCTTTGCATCATAACAATTGCTTGTAACAACGCTGATAGTTTCCCAGCATACACCTGGTAGATGAAAATCGCCAATTGCGTTCACACAGTTTGTCTGCTTTATTCTCAATTCCAAGGAGGCAATCATTACTAAAAGCATTAATAATAACAACAATAATAATTATCATTATTGTTATTTATTATTATTATTATTATTATTATTATTATTATTAGTAGTAGTAGTATTTCACAGCCAGCAGCCAGCCACAGCCAGCAGGGTCTTGTGGGTCCAGGCAGAGCAGTAAAAAACAAAACAAGTCGAAACTCACACAGTCTCACATGCAAAAAAAAAAACAAAAAAACTTTCCAAAAGTCGAAATTCTTACCATTTTTTTTTTCACGCGCACAAAATATTTATGCAGATCGAGCTTTGCACTCTCACGTACACACAAAAAACAACAAAAAATACAAATCAGTTTTGCAAAAAAAAAAAGGAAATCGAAAACTTTTGTTTTTAGATTAAATTTTCTTTTTTATTGTTTGCATAAGTTACGTATGATAGTCGCATTCAAACAGAGAGAAATAAAAAAAATGCAAGAAAAAATGTTGTCGTATGCATACCAATTGAGCATATGAAGTCTCAAATAAAAAGAAAACCTCGCTATTACTGAGCTACACCCAACAGAAAGAAGGAGGATCTCTTTCTCGAATAGAAAACAGGAATCGAAGGAGAGCTTCCTCCTTTTTGGCTGCTCATCGGCCTTTAACCGGCCTTTTGAGAACATTTCAGATAAAACTCGAGGCAGTGAAAAACTACCCTACTTTGCTATACCTAAAGGGCTATCGAGATTCCTTTCAACATACTAGTTTAACGAAATAGCAGTGCTCGTTATCTGCGAGGTCCCACGCGTTACAAGAAGACGGGTGACTAGCCATTGCACACACTCTAGCAAAGACGAAGAGAACAAAAACGAAAAACAATCGCAATAAAATATTTACAAAAATGACACCAGCCTCACTTTTGGGTGGTTTCGACCCAGACGGGGACGTCTTTATATCGAGCTAAAAAAAAAAAAAAAACAAGGAAAGAACTAAAGAAAGAAGAGACGTGGTTTCGATGTGGCTTTCCAGTTCCGGCAAGGGAGACAAATGGTCCCACGTGATTTCGGTATTCATCAGTGCATGCTGGCAACACCACGACGACAACGTGCGAGCACGTGCCGGTGTGAAAGTAAAAAATAAAATACAAAATAAGTTAAACAAATAAAAAAATATTAAGTAGCTCGGCGGTTTCTTTTTCTCGCGTTGTCGCGTATGGTAATGCGACCGAGCATGCCGGAAGAACCCGAGTGAGATTAGACACGCATACTCCAACTTCTTTCGCTATCGGATTGAACGGGGCGAATAAAAGTCAATAGTTTTATTTTTCGTTCGATAATTTCGAGTGCGATCGGAGAAGCAGATATTTAGCTGAGCGTCGAATAAATACTTAGTCGAAGCAGGAAATATCAAACGGAAAACTGTAAGTGAAAAGTGGGAACTAATATTCTTGTGGACGCTTTCAAGTCTAAGTATATATAGGTGCAGTGTTCGCGGTGATTCTCGATGTAGGGGCTTATATATATTTTGTTCTTTTTCATGGAGGGTAGGTACACAGTTTGATGACTTCATAAGACACGGTGTAGGCTCGCGTAGGCTCGTATTTATTGGTTCCCAGTCTTTAGACACAGGGCCATACATTTTTCTATAGCTGGCTGTAGCTGTATTTATGGATTTCTATAGCCGACCATAGAGGGCCATAGCGGGTGATAGCCTGCCATATAATTTTCCATAGACGACCATAGACCATTTTTGTATGGGAGCAAAGCAATATTACATGAGCTTCGTAACACCGAATCTAATGCTGATAAAGTCGCACTTTTGAATCATGAAGAACGGCAGTTGCGTTTGCTTTGTACTAACCAAAAAGATGGCGGCGCCCACAACAATATCGGGGAAAAGATTGCCGATACTCGAAGCGCAGCTCATTTAGTGGCTCTAGTTGAAGACAGGCGCCGACGCGGAACCTGAACATTCCAGAGGTCAGTCCGCTGTCAGCGTGACTAGACTTAAAAGCTTCTGTGGTGTCATCTGAATTTTATTGGAATGGTCGCCTTCGGCCACGGTGTAAGAAAGGAGGTTGCCCTCGGCACACTCCAGACAGGTCATGACAATAAAATGTGGTGAATTTTATGAAACGCTTTTACTCAGGTAAACGCCACGTATACAAAGTAATATTTTTTTTTTTTGCCGACATCGAAATTGAAACGAATAGAGAGAACCGTGCAGCGAAGAACACCGGCACGTTGGTACGTACGTCTGCCGTTGAGAGACAGACACTAGATTATCGCCGCCCTTAGTATACAATAATTTATAGACTGATACTGGTCATACTTTAGCCTAGATGACTCTGAACTTCTGAAAGGTATAGATGGGAATGTGGCACGCGTAAACCATTTCTGTTTATAGTTTCGATATGTAATATTATCTTTGTTATCGCGTCTTTCACGAAGCACTATACGGCGAGCAAGTGTTCTAAAATGCGTCTTTGGCGTATCGGAACACAAGGAAAGGCACGCCAACCAAAGGGAAACATAGGTAAACGCGTAGGGAGCGCGCTGATGACGAGGCAGCCAGGCTCGCGCCGCCATATTAGCGGCGAGATGTTTTGGTGGCGCCCTCCTATGGTTCCCCCTTGTGACGTCATTACCTTGCAAACAACAAGTTCGATGGTGTTTGTAAATAGCATGGTGGAAGCTTGAAATCATTGCGCTCTCAAAGGAACACTGCCAACACCGTCAAAATTAAAGTTCTTTCATTCCTCTTATTTCCGTCGATGATAAACCCTTTTCTGACGTCATAGTCAGCGTTCGACCAATCGCGGAAGGCCGACCACAGCGACGCTTTCGGTCGCGCACGTCGCCAATTGGTTGAGGTCGGAGGGAAACAAAGGAGCAGACGAACTTGGACGCCGTATACACCAGCTCGACTCCTGACGTCACGACACTGCGCATGCGCAGACGCTTCATCTCACGGGAATCTGGCTTCTGCGCACGCGCTGCAGTGGCCACACAGGGTGGGGGGCAAACGCGGGCTTGTTTTTTTATATACACGTTTGCAAGTAGACGGCCTCTGGGCGCCGCCATCTTGCTGCTGGTGTGGGTAGATCGTCTGATGGTCAAGCATTGCTGAGGCCGTGGGTGGGTACGCGTCAGCAATGCTTGACTATGTCAGACGATCTATAACCACACCAGCGGCAAGATGGCGGCGCCCAGAGGCCGCCTACTTGCAAAAGTCTATAGTGTACACTGACAGCTCAAGAAACGAAAGGGCTGGCAAGTCCCAAGATTCTTCCTGTCGCCCTGCAGCCGACGAGATTGAGGCGTCACTGATAAGAATGCCGGAGAACAGATCGCGAAGCAAGAAGCGTGAATTATTAAAGTCTCGCGTTTCTTAGATTGTCAGTGACGATGACAAACTTGTGTTCATTGGATTGTTACCGAGATCTGCCACATATGTTTCTGCCACAATTCTGCAACTTTTGCTGCTCAAGATATAGTATATATATATATATATATATATATATATATATATATATATATATATATATATAGCTATCCGTCCAAGGCTGGACGGATAGCGTCCCGCTCATCCGTCCAGCCTTGTTTAGCTCTAAAGTTTGGTTCAGTATTCCTTTAAGATGGCTTCCCGGATGGTACGTGATTGATCCGTAGCATGTGACGCCAATCGTTTGAAAAAAAAAAAAAACTCTATTGGTGCAAATATTTGTGAAGCGCCGCAAAGTGGTTCTTCCACTTTTAAGCGTGCATAAAAAAAGAAAATAACAGTACAATAGGAAACAAATAAAACGTGGAATTAATTTAACAATGCAGTGCCAAGGACGCATTTAAATCAGACGGAATGGTCAGCGGAAAACTCATATTGCTGCAACTGAGAGACAAATAACTCCGGACGGATAGGGTATTATTACCAGTGCTCCGCACCCGCGCCCACGTAATCTCATTTGAATGAGGGCAAAACGGGAAAGGAGGGGGGGGGAAGGTCACCCCGGTGTGTCACACAAAGCGACAAACAGAAAGCACAGACTACATTCTTTTCCACGCCATTACACCTAACTCAAGCAGCGTGACAGAGCAACACGTTTCTTTCTTTCCCCCCCCCCCCCCCCCCTCCCCCCGCGGTCGTTACGCACAAAAGCTACCACTTGCCCGCACTATGGTATATCCACACACCAAAAGAAACAAGAAAAGGAACAGCTAAATTCGAAAGACCGACGTCGGCGTCGTAGTACACGCCATGTCATGTTTCCGTTTTCTTTTTTGTTTTGTTTTTCTGACGTTCCCTCCGAAATTGCATGCGCGACACCTCGACACCCCGCCCTTGTGATTACAGGACCGACATAATTGACGCTTTCTGAGTAGAGGGCGCTGTTGACGTGTCGCTATTTTTGTCCGTAATTTGTTTCGATTTGGTTTGGTTCTTTTTCTTCTTTTTTTGTCTTTTTTGTACATGGTGTTTGCTTGTTGTGTAGGTATAGTATAAGATTCGGCCTTGCTCGTGCGTGTTTATGTATTTTCGTTTTTCCGGTCCAAGATTATTTATCTGCCCCATTCTGAAAAGCGCGCGTGTTCGCGTTTTTTTTCGGAGGTCGCGGGGCACGCGATAAAAAATGTCGCGTAAATATCGCGGCCACATAAATTCCGCGAACTATTAACACGTCGTCATTAATCAATATCAATAAACGATTAGCGAGGTTCGCATCGATAACGCGTTGAAAGACCGATTGCTTCGCGGACGAGGTCCTTTCGTCTTCGAAGCACGCGGAATTTTCTCGGCTCGAAGTGGTACTTGTGAAATTTTTCACGACATAAGTCACATGCAGACTTACTTGTACGCAACGAGCTACAAGTAACTAATTACTTGTAATCATTTACAAATGACCAAATATATGTTTCCGAACAAGCTAAACTTATTAAGTTGAGTTCTTTCTTTTTATTTAAAAAACTCTGTGTGTGCCAGTGCGTCACTCGACTACGTAGCACAAACGTGGGACACTTTTTTTTACTTACCCCTATACCACTAAAAATAAATACCAAGATACCAGAAGGATTACAATGTTGTCAACGCGCTCAGTTATGTTTTGACTGTCCAGCTGTGGAAAGTGCCTCGTTTCCTGCGTACGGGGAATCAGGAAAATCCGTCCACGGACGATATTTTTTTTCAGCTGCTCGCTGCTTTTAGTTCTTCCCCCCTCCCCCCCTTTCTCCTGAAACACTTTCAACTGGCGGTCGCAACAGTGGAGCGGTTTCTCTTCATAGAGGAGTCGCGGAATCGTCCGTCGAGGCACGTGCGCAACCACGAACTGATATACGCAAGGTGTTTGTGCTCTATTCGCTCTTTCTCGCGTAAGTTGGAATGTGGTTTCGCAGGTGTACCATTAGCCCCCAACTACTTCCGGTTCTGAACTATACGACGGGTTACGCAGCATGTGCGAAATCAAACCTACACGCCATCTCCTGTAAATGGCCATTTATAGCACTGCCAGACTAAAAGGGGCGGTGCAACGATATTCAATTGGAATGTTTTTCACTTTACGCGAGCTTACCGGCACTAGTGGGACTCAAGGTTACTCGCACGCAACGCCACTGGCCAAGAAACTCTTTTGTTGCGGTGTAATTTCAGAGACAAAAGCGATCATTTTCATTCAATCTCTCCTTTGCAACATTTGATGACGTAAAGTGGGGATCGCAGTACACCCATATGACGATATTTGAATGCTGTTCATAGATTGGACCCGAGCGTTGCGTGGGCACTCGATTTGGGCTCGTGATAATTACTAGCTCGAGAAGCATTCGGGTAGTGGCCCGTGTCCAATCGCTGCAACGACGACAATAGCCCAGCCATAACAATGTCTGGAACTCAGCGCGTGTCCTGTGCTTTGCCAACCCCAGCGCGTGGCTATGATCAACATTGGCGGCATATAATCGGCTCCAGATCTCGTGGCCGCTTGTTCTGGCTGCGAGTTGAGGGGGTGAGCGCTGCTCGTTTTTCTTTAATTTTTTTTACTGGGACTTCTATTGCGTGGGGTGAAAAACGAACGCGTGTTTCATAGGTCATTAACGTCAAAGATCCGTTCTAAACGGTATTTGCGCAAAGTACAAAAATTGTTGCATCGCCCCTTTATTTCACTCTTACGATAAAAAAAAAAATCAGTATAAAAATTAGGAAATGTACGGGAAACGGAAGTGCGTCGGAGCCATACCTTGTAGATGGCGTCGTCGCCATACAGCCCCTTCATGTTTCAAAAGAAGCGCAAGGTGCGTCGATGCACGAGGCACGTGGAACGTGCTTTCCTTCGGAAGATCATGGTGGCACAGCGCAGCACTGAGCTGGATTTCAGACGCCATGTTCTTCCCAGAAGTGGCGCGCGGCACCTGCCTCGAGCATTTCTACAACAATGGATGGCGCCACTTTATGTCGCCAAACAAAAAAAGGGCGAATACAACACCTCTCTTCCCTCAAGCGCATCCACTTTGAACAAATATGAGTGGATTTTTGATTTCGTAACAAAAAATTAAAGGAAGAAACGTGATAAGTAAGTCAATTACTTTCTGGTAATTTTTCAAGTTACTTTTGTGACGCAGTAATTAATGACGAAAATAATTCCTGGAGAAGGGGAACAGGAGGGACAAACGAGAAAAACAAATCTCCAAACACAGCTACGTAATTGATTACTGTAATCAGTTACATTTTTAATAAGGTATGTTTAACTCTAATCGGTTACTTTTTATTTATTTATTTTTTTCTTTTAGTAACGCGTACAAGACTTGTCACACGTCGTGTGCAAATTCAGTGTTCCCAGCGTCCCGCAGCCGGAAACACTTAAGTCCTCTCAAGCGGAAATCTGAGCCTTTTTTTATGGAGTGACCGACAAGTTAAGAAACGATGGTCTTTACTTGTTATGCGGAGCGCAAGTTCGTCGGCTTCTTGCACAGGGGTTACGTTGATGTCAGAACGCCGAGCTCTTATTCGCTGATTGAAAAAAAAAATAAAAAAAATAGTGGGTAGACTTTGAGGCATCTATCATTCAGGTCTACCCACTATCCCTTCAATCGGAGCCAATCAGAGCCCGGCGTCGTTCTGACGTCACCGCAACTCCCTGCGAGAGTAGCAGACGACTTGCTCTCTGCATAGGTTCATCGGCGTTCACGTCGGCTAATGTCGGAATCTGATTGGCCGCGGGGTGATAATAAGATGCTCCCCACGCCCCGGGGTTTTTAAATGGCCAATGACTAGAGTATTGTTACAGGTGTAAAATACATTATACAGTGTTTAATTTTAGATCAAACATATTTATTAAAAAAAAAAAAAACTCAAAAGGTGTAAAGTTATGAAGTTTGTGCCGATGAGCTCTTTATACGGCCAGAGGGGGACATGGTACCGAGGGATTATCGTCACAGTAAGTCGAATAATTAAGTAAAAATTTGTTAATGATGATTTATATAAGTGGAAAAAATGGGCCCGAAATTGCTGCTGCCGCTATGCTGATTCTCGAAGAAATTCGTTTGCATTTCGCGCAGCTGTAATATTGGTATAATAATAATAATAATAATAATAATAATAATAATAATAATAATAATAATAATAATAATAATAATAATAATAATAATATAATAATAATAATATAATAATGATAATAATAATAATAATAATAATAATAATAATAATAATAATAATAATAATAATAATAATAATAAATTTATTTGTACATTATGGGTGCAGTGATGAAGCAAGGCCGGTTCGTCAAAGCCTTCAAGGGCTTGTGTGACTGAACCATGGTAGCACTGGTGACAAAATATTCTAAAAAAAAAAAAGAAAAAAGAAAAAAACAGTGGAGGATTTGAGCAAAATGACGTCAGTGGTCACGATAAAAAGAACAATCACAGAAACTGAAAGTCACACTGGAGTCACGTGAAAGTCACACGAATGTCACATGAAAGTCACAGGAAGGTTACACCCACAAGCCTAAAGCTTTTGTCATAAACGCGTGTGTTATTAAAAAAAAAATGCAGAACAGCATTGACAATTCAATTAGCGTCGAAAGTAAGAATAAAATCGCTGAAAAAAAAAAAAAACCGCTTGTTAACTTAGAATGAAACTACACCGCTTCCCCCCCCCCCCCTTTCCCTCCTCTTTCTCGCGATAGACAAAAAATTATTTATGTATCTCCTTCATTCCAATATACATGGCGTAGAGCTTTTTTAAGTTTCTTTTTGGACGTGATGTCTGAAAAATGAGGCGGGAGAGAGTTAAATATATGCGGAACATAAAATGAACGAATGTTTTTACCATACCGAGTGTAGCAACTGGGAACAAGGTATCGTGAAACCTTGCGCAACTGCCGTGAGACCGGGTGATGCGTTTTAAATTCATCATTCCAGTTGTGATTGAGTACCACTGTTTCCAAGAACAAAGATCGAAAATCGGGCATTAAAAGCATTTGAAAAAAATTTAAATTGGAGGACGTAAGATTATAGCATACATTTCTTAGAATTCCCTTCAAGATGCTGTTCACCTTTGTTTGCCATAAGTTCGAGCATTGGCCAAAATAGTTATACCATAGCGTAACTTGCTGTAAGCTAAAGAATAGGCAATATGCTTGCGAACACCAAGAGGCATAAATGTTTTGATATGATAAAGCAAGCAGGAAACACTCCTTAGTTGTGAACATATTTTTGTAAGATGAGAGTTCCATGATAGGTCTGAATCTAAGAGTATTCCAAGGTATTTTACGGTGTCTGAATAAGGAATTTGATCACAATGGCAGAGGATACAGTCTGATGTGTGCAAGAAAAAAGGAACATTTAAAGAAATAACTTTTAGAGGATTGTGAAAGCAGACGAGTTTCGTCTTAGAGATGTTTATATCAAGTAGATTGCGATTAAACCAATCCATTAGTTGATTTGAAGAACGTTGGAGCATCTCTATTGATTTTGGATAAGAGAGGTGACGCGTAAGTAACAAAGTGTCATCAGCGTACTGGTATAGAATGCAGTCGGAAACAGCAGGGCACATATCATTGACATAAATATTGAACAATAGTGGTGAAAGGATAGACCCCTGTGGGACCCCAGATTTCAAAAATATTTTAGAGCTATGCACGCCGTTCACCGAAACCATTTGTGAGCGGTCAGATAAGAAGCTCTCTAATAGCAACAAGAAAGGACCACGGAAACCTATAGCTGAAAGCTTTTTGAGTAAAATGGAGTGAGTAACTGTATCAAATGCCTTTGATACGTCAAGAAAGCACGCGCATGTACATAAGTTGTGTTCAAAGCCATAATTTATGTCGTCCGAAAGAGCATCCAGGAGAGGTTGTGTGCCTCGGCCGGCAATAAAGCCATACTGATTTGGAGACATTAAGTTGTGTTTGTCTATAAAGGAAGACATGGTGATAAAAATAAATTTCTCTAATATTTTAGCTAGACATGGCAAAATGGAAATAGGCCGATAGTTTTCAACCTTACTACGACATCCTCCCTTCAAGATAGGTGTAACAACCGCGATTTTTAGATCATCAGGTATACAACCGGTTTCAATTATAGTGTTCAACAACAGAAGAAGTGTGTCCCGAACATAATTCCAATTCCTGCGTAGATCACTCAGCCGTACAGCATCGAATCCTGGAGATTTACTCGACTTCAAGCTAAAAATTATAGATTGCAAGTCATCAGCTGTCATCAGTGGGAGAAAAGCGGAAGCAGAGTTTGCGTAAGAAAAAGAAAGGGATAAGGTGCTTTTCCGGAGTGTACCGGAAAATGCGGCAAAAAAATCATTAAAAAGATTAGCAGTTATGAGGGAATTATGCCCAAATACATCTTGAATACGTTTTTTTTTGTATGCCCGGGGAGACACCTCGCAGTTCGTTAATTAATGACCAAGTTTTAGCGGAATTATTCCGAGACTCAGAGAACTGTTTCTGGAAGTAAATTCGTTTAGCCGAGCGAATAAGCGCAGTAACTTTGTTGCGGATAGTTCGAAATTCGTGCTGCAGTCTTTGATTATGAGGTGAACGACGGCAACGCTTCCAAGCTACGTCTTTAAGTTTAATAGCGGACAGTATGTCAGTGGATATCCAACGTATGTTTGACTTTCTTTGTTTCAGAAATATTACTTTTTTTGATGCATTATAAAACTGCCGAAACAGCTGGACAAACGAAGTATAGATTTCTGAATGGTTTGCATGTCGCTGAAATGTTACCCAGTCGTACCCAGAGACATGTTTATCAAAAGTCTTATTATCAACAATTTCAATTCGACGGATATCTGTATGTTTGCCAGTAGAAACCTGTTTTGGAAATTCGATCTGACACGCTACGAAATAGTGATCTGATAATTTTTGTTTTATAATTGCCGATTTAATTGCTGACGATGATGTCCTCAGGTTAATATGATCTATTGATGAGCTTACAAATCTGCCACACAGAAATTCTTCTCTGGTTGCTCCGAGAATGTAAGGTTCCACTCCGTAATCAGCCAACAACGTAAGATACTCGCAAACTAGTAATTTAGAGGGTTTTGAAAGATCAATGTTGATGTCTCCTGTGATGCAGAGGGTTGCATTACCCGGCAAAGATTGAATGCAGTGGCGTAGCTCAGAGAGAAAACCGGGAACACTTTCAGAAGGTGGTCTGTAAAAGGCGAGCAAGTAGAGGTCATAAACGTAAGTAGTAACACGGAGTGCCAGCGACTCGCAAGAAAGAAATGAAGTGGTTATTTCTGAATAACCCGCAGTAGCTTTTAAGAAAACGGCAATACCACCTCCGCGCTTTTTGCCCCGAGTATAAAAAAATCTGTTGAATCCAGGTAGCGAAAACCTGTCAACCTCGTCATTGTGAATATTAATTTCTGTGAGAACAAATGCATCGGCGATCGGAAGTACGCAATCTACGGCTAGTCTAAACTCATCCCAGTGCTTACGTAAACTTCTTATGTTAACATTAAATAAAGTGAAGGAACTACCAGAACCTGACTGGAAGTTTTTTGAGCACGAGTGTAGGTCCGTAAAGTCGAAGAAAGTGGCCATAAAGTCTACACAATTTGCTCCAAAGAAGCAACATTAGTGATTCGGAGTATAGAAGAGCCTACGTTTTGTTTCGCAAAAATATGACCATGACGAACCCATATAAACTTGAATCCTTCTCTTTCCCTCTGGTTCTAGCCATCCAGAAGAGCTTTCTGTTGCCGTCTGTCAGATTGTCGTTGAAGTAGAGTTTGGGCTGTGATTCTTCTCCTGTGAGAGAGCCCAAACGGCCACGACAGGCCATCCAACGCTCTTTTAGAGGAACTGACGAGAAACGGACCAGAATAGGTGGTACGACATCACGCCTTGCGGGAAGGCGATGCACTGCCTCAACTTGTGATGTCTGGAAGTCCTCCACTTCGAGTTGCCTAGCTAAGCCTTCGAGGATGCCGCCAAGGTTTTCACGAGAAGCAAAGGGTATTCCGTGAATTTCCATATTACATTGGCGATTAGCTTGTTCAGATTCGTTCTGGACGGCTTTCAGAAGTTGGGTTTCCACAGCTTGGTCGGATATCAGTGACCGCAAGGTAGTTGTTTCTGTTTGAAGTGCCTTGATGATCTTGTCTTGAGTTTGTGCTGAAGCTAGAAGGGAATCGTACTGAGACGACACAAAGTTCAGGGACTCTTGCATCCCGGCCATTGTGTCGCGCATCGTATCGACTGCCTGCTTCATAGACAACAAGGCATCCATTTTGGGGTGCAGTTCATGGAGTGAGTCGACGGTGTCCTTCCAAGATAGCAGACGATCAAGTTTTTGGTGCACCGTTTCTAGCTGCGCCAAAAATGTAGTGGCTTCAGCTTGAGAAGAGGGAGGGTCGGTGCTTAAATCCGACTTCGCTGAACCTCCACGGCAGGCGAGGCATCGCCACTTCTCGAGCTTGGCAGTGCTCATGCCTTTAAAGGTGCCGTCAGCGATGCCAGAACACCTTTTCCCCAAATGATATGGGCGAGAACAGTCAGCGCACTTCATGTTCCTGCCGCCCAATGGCACAGGTTCAGAGCAAACGCCGCATATTTCAGGATTGGCCATGATAATTAGATGAAGACGACAAAGAAGATTCACAAGAAGGTAGACAGTTGAGATAGATATAAAATAAATGCACAGTAAGTGAAGGGTTCCAGGCTCACCCGTGAGAACAAATGCGCTGAATGAGGAGATGATTCTCGTCGCCGACCCGAGAACTTGGTTAGTCGTAAGGGTAGGAGTATTAGGATTCCAAGATGGTTGTTGGGACTTGCCAGGTGGAATGATGGTGACCCACTGTTGCAGTCAAATCCTCCGTAAGATGTTGAGCGGATGGTACTTGCATGGAGGCGGAACTACCGAAAGGCGATCCCTTACGTCGAGGTCATCAAAGAAACTGATTAGAAGATTAAATGAGGCACAAGTTTGGAGCCGCAAAAATGCCAGCAACCGAAGTCGCGCGTCGTCGTCGTCGTCAATAATAATAATAATAATAATAATAATAATAAATTTTATTTGCCCATCAGGAATGCAATGTTATAAGTATGGGCACATCAAAGCCAGGTAAAGGCTTGTGTGATGACGCCCTAAAAAAAATAAAACACAATAAGATCGGCAAAAATGCAAAAGTAGAAAAAAAAACAAAAAAAAAACGACGAAGCAAAAAAGACATTGTCAGGACAGAAAGCTATACATAAATGTCGTCAGAACTATTAGAGCAGTGGAAAGGAAAGTATAATCAGCGACAAGCCAAGAGTGGAGCGCGATCTCGAGAGGAAGCAGACGGAAGTCTGGAGTAGTGAGGCGGCTTCTCTTCTCCAGTCCGAGCATCCACCCCTCACGCAGCCCGCACGCCACCACACAAATGTCGCTAATCATAGAAAAAAAAAGTAAAGACCAAGCAGTTTCAGGAGAACTATACTGAAATAGGAACACGACGCTGGAAAAACATATAAAGGAAAAGAAAAGTAGAAGGAAAAGTCGTAAGTGTCATCCGACAATGACAAAAAAAAAAGCAATGAGTGAATAAGCAAATTAATACACATATAAAAAAAAACGAAAAAGCAAAATTAAACACAGTTACAAAATGACACTACATGGCATAAGAAAAGCAAATAATTGTAAAAAAAAGCATAAAAAGAAGGAAAAAAAAGAAGACAGAAATGTCATCAGAATCATTGGGGAAGAAGGGGCCAGAGAAAAAAAATAATAGCCCTGCAAATTGGAATCCCGCCTCCCGCCTCCCTCCACAGGCGGGAGGCGGGGACATTTTGTAGTGTCGAGGTCCCAAGCAGTAGCGAAGAGGACGACAACAAAAGTGCCGGAATAATAGAAGTACGGGCTTACCGGAAGCAGCCTGGTAGAGAAGACACCACACTGCACATAAACACAGAAGGGGGTCTCCGGCGACGACTCAAAAGTGTTCGGTGGAAATGATAGGTATCTTTCAGGCTCAGTCACTCAGAGGCAGACAGAAGCGCACACTTGGCTGGGTCAGAAACGGTGACTGACAGAGGCGATCTAGTAGAGCAGACACAGCTCGGCTATCTCAGCCAGTGGCGTCATAGATCGTGCGATTCCATTTACAGCGCCGACGGTTTGCACAAACTGAACACAAACCATTGTCAGCACACCGCGAAGAATGACGTGCTAGTTGAGCTGGCGTACATCGAGTGAAGCGAGAGCCTGGGGGGCTATGTTGCGCTTTTTGGACTCCCAGGAGACTAGGGAGAGGGAAGTGACGTCAACAACGCAGCAAATGCAGATTGGATGTTGATTTTGTTTTCTTCTGTCAACATCCAATCTGCGTTTCTCTAGTCGTTGACGTCACTTCCCTCTTCCAAGTCTCCTGGGAGTCCAAAAAGCGCAACATAGCACCCCAGGGGTGCTATGTTGCGCTTTTTGGACTCCTTTTTGGACTCCTGGGAGTCCAAAAAGCGCAACATAGCACCCCAGGGGTGCTATGTTGCGCTTTTTGGACTCCCAGGAGACTTGGAAGAGGGAAGTGACGTCAACGACTAGAGAAACGCAGATTGGATGTTGACAGAAGAAAACAAAATCAACATCCAATCTGCATTTGCTGCGTTGTTGACGTCACTTCCCTCTCCTTAGTCTCCTGGGAGTCCAAACGGTGAAATCGCCGAGGCCTAACCTGGAGCCGGAGCCAAAAAAGACCTTGCAGACCTGGTTTGAGGTGGGGATCGTTCTTGCGAAGTTTTCTGGTCCTTAACCTGAGCCTCCGGTCGGCCACCCACTGTAGACGGGCGCTAAATTATTTGATTTCCGCTAAAAATGGGGAGAGCATTCGGAGAGACCGACTGCTCTCGGGACCTCTTCTTCTTCAATAATAATAATAATAATAATAATAATAATAATAATAATAATAATAATAATAATAATAATAATAATAATAATAATAATAATAATAATAATAATAATAATAATAATAATAATAATAATAATTTTTGCATGTATCATATTTTGTAGATATACTGGTCTGTCAAAGCCAGTTGGATGACTTGTGGGACAGCACCCTTCAGTTCATGAGTACAATAGTTCCTGACTCAAGCAACTGTTACCACGCTATGATACTGACGATGATGAATAAAGAAAAAAGAAAAAAAAGATCACGTTCGTAGGCCTGTACTTAAAACATACACAGGGTCACGCACACACACAGACACACAAGTTCATGATGTTTTGCTGATATCTTGAAGTGCTCGTTTCAGTTTCTTCGGGGAGTCCGCACCCTAAACGTCGTCTGGTAGGCTGTTGAAGATTGTTTGTACATAGAAGTCCCGAACCTTCTTCCCATACTTTCTTGTGACAAAAGGTACCTCAAATCGTTCTTTGCGTCTGAGTGATCTAGTCGCCACATGGGGTATCCTATAGTTATCGCTCCAAAAATACCTGAGGACCTCAGTCTGAACACAAAAAAACCTTGAATAAGGGCAAACCTAAGTTGACGAGTTTTTCCTCTTCGGTGTGCAATGCTGGTCCATAGACAATGTTTCTAAAAATGACTTTCAAAATTGTATCTATTATATTGTACCAGCCTCCATCTATATGTCCAAAAATTGTATTTCATACCGCAAAATTCTGTATACCAATGCTTGAGCTATTGTTTTTTTTTTGTTTTTGTCTTTTGTTGAGCTATAGGTATTTATTTATTTATTTATTTGGTGTTGCAGGTATTGGGCAAAAAGAAATATACGTCAAGAGGCAAATATCAATAAAAACGGAACAGAAAAATATCGCGACATTCTTGTAACATAAAAAACATATCAATTCATAAATTGACAAACTAGTTGTTTTTCAACTGCATCACTAAACAATTCAACACTTGTACAACTAAAAAAGTGCCTATCTTAACTATTCCAGTCTCCTATCGCTGAATGAAAAAATGTGTGTTTAAAATTGTTGTTATTGACGGAATACTCAACGAGTGTGTCGCTATATGTTTAAGTCTAGTGGCTGTCGCTTCCGAACGCTTAACGTACTTGTTTTTATCTATTTTAAATGCATCGTTTAAAAGGAGGAACATAAATTTCAGTCGACTGAGTCTTACACGATCAGCAATAGTCAACAAACCAGCTTTCTTTAGTAGTTCTGTTGGTGAATCGAAACGACTGTATTTGTGGTAAACAAATCTGATTGCCTTTCTCTGGACACTTTCTATAATACTTATATTCTTCTACGTATGTGGGAACCAGGATATATTTCCGTATTCTAGTACTGGACGCACAAGAGAGGTGTACGCTAAAAGCTTTATTTCAGGAGTTGAATACTTTAACGTTCTCTTCAGAAAGAATAGTTTTGCCAGGGCTTTGTTTGTTATATAATTAACGTGTGCGTTCCAGTTCAGGTCGGATGCTAATATGATGCCAAGATACTTATATTCAGTGACTCTGCGCAAGTCTACACCGTTAACACTGTATGGAAACTCGAGAATATTCTTCTTTTTCCTCGTTAGGCACATAGCAACGGTTTTGCCAGAATTTAGAGCCATTTGCCAATTGTCGCACCAATTGGTTATCTTTTTTAGTGATTCGTTTAGTTGAATTTGGTCAGCTTGGCTTGTTATCTCGCGATAGATAATACAGTCGTCGGCAAAAAGTTTTATATTTGCGTCGATACCATGTCGTTCATATAGAGAAGAATCAGGAATCTCGACCAGTTAAGGTACTGTCTGGTGTCCCGCAAGAGACACCAGACAGTACCTTAACTGGTCGAGAGACGTGTCCTTCATAACATGTAAACTGAAACCGATTTTTTAGGTAATCTTTTATCCACGATACTATAGGACCCTCACCCATGATCTGTGTAAGTTTGCTAAGAAGTTTTACGTGTGAAACACGGTCAAACGCTTTTGATAGGTCTAAAAATATTACATCAATCCCTGGCTTCTATTATTTATACCCGTCGCGAAGTCATTAATAGTCTCGACCAGTTGCTTAACAGTTGATAGTCAACTCCTAAAGCCGTGCTGCTGCGCGCATACAATATTGTGTTTATCAATAAATACCGTCATGAATTTAAGGATGATGTGTTCAAGAAGTTTACAGCACGTGCATGTAATTAGAGATATAGGTCTATAGTTTGAGGCTAATGAGTATTCGCATGATTTGTGAATAGGTACAATTTTTTGCCATTTTCCACTCAGTTGGCACAGAAGAACAGCTGGGAGAGCTGTTAAAAACTAGCGCTAAATATTGACTAATCCATTCGGCTTTAGGTATTAAGGATGTTGTATTGTACGGCAAACAGGACATACTCCGCAGTCTTTTGCAAAGCTGTGAGAGATGAGTGTTCCACGACAGATCATTGTCAAATTCTATCCCAAGATATTTAACCTTGTCAACGTAAGATAGAGGACAGCAGTTTCAAGGATTACACCCAGACGTATGCATGAAAAGGGGATGGTTGGACGTTAGAACTTTAAGGTAATTATGAAAGCAGGCAAGCATGGTTTTAGAAATATTTATCGTTAGACAATTCGCTTCAAACCAGTCGTGTAAATGCAAGTGTCGTTTTGCAGCGAAGTGATTGCAGGGGCTGGATTAAGGTGGACCGAGAGCAAAACCGTGTCACCCGCGTATTGGAACAGGCTACAAGCGCAGATTGCTTTGGACATGTCATTAACAAAGATGTTAAAGAGGAGAGGCGATAAAACACATCCTTGGGGAACCCCGGCCTTTAAGTTAGCTTCGGAGCTTCGGTCATTGGCTATAATATTAGCCAATAACCGAAACAATAATAATAATGATAATAATATTAATGTTTATTCCACGAACACGTAAAACCAGGTACATACACGGGTTTATCAAAGTCATCTAGGGCTTGTATAATGAACACCACCTTGATGAGCATGCTGCTCCTGAGCTGAAACAGAAAAACACAAATGCTAACCAAATTCGTTTCTGGAGACACATAAAAAAACAAAAAATAAAGGAAAGTTAATTTAATATGTTTACTCACACTATGTGACACCACATTACCATCAAACCTAAAACAAAGACACACAAAACATCCCATAAAAAAAATTCTCGTTCGGTTTTGAGATGGGCCTTTGCAAGCACACTTGAGAGCTTTCTTTAATTTTTGCACTGACCCTATGTTACGTAAGTCTTCGTGAAGCTCATTAAATATCTTTGGTACATAAAAGATCTTAGGCTTTCTTCGAAACGCGTTCTTATTCTGGGTACTTCAAACCGTTAATTGCTCCTGAAAGACCTAGACACATTTGGGATTCTTAAAGGAACTGTCCCAGTAGCGCCTGGTGATAATGGTGTGCTTGAATAGGGCCTCAAAATTAGGCAACTGAAGCGATTTAAACAAGCTGTCCTCTGCAAGAAATTCAAAGTTGTAAGATACGCTTCTCAGCATACCTTTCAAGATGGTATGCCATTGCCTGGGACAATTTCGAAATAAAGTAATGCCATACCTTAAAATAGTGTATCCCAAAGTCTGCATAATAAGTATCCTAATCGATATCGGGGCAAACACCTCAATAGAATACAATAGACAGGATACTCTTCTCATTTTTTTGCAAATATTTGCCATCTGAGTGTTCCAGGATAAGTCAGAATCGAACACAATTTACCATGTACTTAACGTCACAAACATTTTCAACAGGAACACAAGTACAATCTCTACAACATTACGTATGCAAAATCAAGGGCCTCTCTAGGCACTTCAAGGGCCTCTCCTTAGCGGGTTTGAAAAACAGACAAGTTTTGTTTTTAAGCAATTGATATTAATAAGATGTGACGCAAACGAATCCAGCAGGTGCATAGCGTCATCCAGCTGCATATCTATCGCGGTAGTATATTGCATATGACGCGATAAAAGCTGGGTGTCAGTCCGCGTACTGATAAAGCGTACAGTTCTGAATGCAAGATTGCACGCCGTGAACATCGTCGTTAACATACATGTTAACTAAGGGAGGTGAAAAAGAGAACCCTGTGGTATTGTCCCTGTCAGCCAAGCCCTATAACTTTTTCTGTCACCAACCAAAGTCATCTGAGACCGGTTAGTTAAAAAGTTAGAAGTAAAAAAAAATGGACCTTTGAAACCATAAAAGTTCAGTTTTTGAAGCAGTATTTTATGACTCACTGTGTCGAACGCCTTGGATACATCAAGAAACAAAGAACAGGAGATTTCATTATTGTTAAAACTGGCGTTCAAGACGTCCGATAGCTCTTTCAGTAGAGGCTGTGTGACGCGACCCTAGACAAAACCGTATTGGCAGGATGACATAAGGTTATGCTTCTCAAATAATGAAGTCATAACGTTGAAAAGATGCTTCTCTAAAATTTTAGACAACGAAGACAAGATCGATATTGGGCGATAACTTTCAAACTTTCCTCTAGTCCCACCTTTGAATAACGGCTTAAACATTGCAGTCTTCAGGTTGTCCGGTATGCAACCAGAAGTTAGGATTTCGTATAGAATAATGAGTAGCACATTACACAAGGCGTCAAAGGTTTCTTCGGAGGAGGAGGAGGAGGAAAAACTTTATTTGTCTTAGGGTGATTGTTGAGCGGGCTCACCCGCCATCCCAATGTTGTCCCCACAGGCCGGGTTGTTGGAGTGGAGGCCGGACATAAAAGAATGCAACTCCTTCCCGTCTATGCACGGAAGGAAAGCAGACGGAGCGATGCTTCTCTTCCATATTAGGGTTCTTTCCTCCCGGTTTTTGACAACTCCCGAAAACAAAGCGAAATATGCATTAAGGCCACGGTTGCACTGAATGTGGCAGTTTAGGTACTTTTTGGCAAGTCATTACTCATTTTCTTTTGAATACTGTTTTGTGAGATTGATGTCGTTCGAAAGGCAATGCAATCCTCTTTCATTTGATATTATGCATGTTTTGGTTTCTTTTGTTCATGCGCATTTGTAGCGTTGCGAATATGATGGCGCGGACCCTCCCTCTCTCCGCTGGTTCATATTTCATGAACGATCTGTTAAAGATAGCACGGTTCCAATAGAGCAGTTTTGTTAAGATGATGTCGGAGCAGAATGTAAGGATATACGTTTTTGGTATTTGCACGTCTTTGTTTTGTTCATCTAACCAAATATTGCTCTAAAATTGTAATTTTCCAGCGCAAATATGTTTTTAATGACATGCGCTAGAGCAATGAAATTAGCTACAGATGTAGTGGTTATAATTGGTAATATGCAGAAAAAGATTTAATGTTGTGTAAAATTTTTTTGTTTAGATATTCTATATCAAACGTCGCACTTTTTTGTGCCTCGAGTCACGGTGCTTCAAATGCCGCCGAGGAAATAATTCAACTATGATAATATATTTTATAACATTTAGAGCAACAATGGTTGGCCAAAAAGTAAACGGTGGCTTTTTGTATATTTTCAAAGTCCTAACGCTCCAGGAACCCTTCAAACTTACCTGTTTTGACGCATTTCTTTTATGGACATTAAACAGATTTATCGAAATCTAATGAGATTTATTGTATGGAATAGATGTACTTCGCGATGTATTAGATTTTCACAATGATCTTGCTTTGGTTTCTTGATAGTTGTAGAGTTTAGCTAATTTTAAAAACAATAAAAACTGTTTGGATGTTTTGTTGGCTGCCTGCCGGATGGCGGACAAACTGCTGATTTCTAAAGTTCAGGAAATCGTCGAGGGCGGCGTTCGCGTCAGTATCATCATCAATGTCCGTGTCTTTTTACCTTCACATTTAGAAAATATATTGGAAGATTTACTATCGACAACTGAAAGGTTTAAGTACTTGGTCAGGTTAATAAATCTAACATAAATAATTACACAAGCGTAGTGTTATATAATGTGTTCATTATTCGATATGATTCAAATCAATAAACAATAAAGACGAAAAGGAAAAGAATCCACCCGAGTTCACTTCATGCCTAGAGCCACTAAATGAGCTGCGCTTAGAGTATCGGCACTCCGTTCCCCGACATTGTTGTGGGCGCCGCCATTTTGAGTCTTGAGCAGAATAGACGCAACTGCCGATCGTCATGATTCAAAAGTGCGACTTCCTCAGCATTAGATTCGGGGTTAGGAAGCTGATGCAATATGGCTTTGCTCTGTCGCGGTCTGCTTAAACATTTGTGGAGGACGGAAAAGCGTTTCCTGTGATTTCAGATAAAGCTTCAGATAACTGGCAACCATGATTTTAAGCCACAATATGACCAAGTGTCGTTACTCTGAAGCGTAGCTTATTTAATGACACTATTCATGCCCTTGTTCAAGGAGCTTGTAATACCTGAAGGAGCCATGACGTAAGCCCCGTGGGTTCCACAAGCCACTACCTTTTGACGCCTGCCTCTTAGTCATTGTTCCCGCTAGTGCCAATAATTAAGCTACGCCTCAGGGTAACGACACTTGGCCATATTGTGGCTTAAAATCATGGTTGCCAGTTATCTGAAGCTTTATATGAAATCACAGGAAACGCTTTTTCCGGCCCCCACAAATGTTTAAACAGTTCGCGACAAAGCAAAGCAATTTTACATGAGCTTCTTAACACCGACACTAATGCTGAGGAAGTCGCACTTTTGAATCATGACGATCGGCAGTTGCGTCTGCTCTGCGCAAGCGCCAAAATGGCGGCACCCACAACAATGTCGGAGAACGGAGTGCCGATACTCTAAGCACAGCTCATATATAGTGGCTCTAGTTCCCGCGAACCTCCATTCCCCTGACTGAAACTGAAACTAAATATAAATATTACACCCTTATTATAGCTTATTTAGTTATAACCAACTACACATAATGAGAGGAGGAAGCGGCCGGGTAGGAGAAACGCGGGTTTTATGTGCGACCGTTCTAACCGTCTCAGAAGAGAGAACGCGCGAGCTTGCGCTGGTTTCAAAAAGACGATCGAAAGAAAAGAGGCGGCACGTTGTGATCTTTGTGATTGTGCGTCTAATTTATATACAGGTATATTTGAAGATCGACGATGTACGTCGATCGTCTCGAGGTGATGTAACCTAATAACATTATATATATAATAAACATAATGAAGGTCTGAACGACTCAACTTTTCAATTCTTGTATTGTAATACGCGGTATACATTATCTGTTGATGAAGAGCAATATGAGGTGACGAGGTAATGATTAGATGATGAGGCTTTATAAGGACGACGACATTAGTGGGTGTCGAACCACAACGTACAGTGCCAGACTTGTTTCAAGTATCGTGTACACAAAGACTTTTCTTCACCCGCAACAGAATATGGTAAAATCAATGAGGATGCTGCTTTACAACTGTACGCGGAACAGGAAAACTGCTTTGTAGAAACGTGCGGCGCATTCGTTAATATGAAGCTCGGATTTCTAACAGCATCCCCTGATGGACTGTTTGGAAAAAATGGCCTCGTTAAGGTAAAGTGTCCCCGTTCCAAAAGATTCTTGAAGCCAAATGAAACCGCAAAGGAGTATGACGCAAAAAATAAGAAAAAGGAGCCTGGTATGAAAGGTCCAAGTCACCA
This sequence comes from Ixodes persulcatus, assembly GCA_013358835.2. Lineage (NCBI taxonomy): Eukaryota > Metazoa > Arthropoda > Arachnida > Ixodida > Ixodidae > Ixodes > Ixodes persulcatus. Next base: position 679,333 of record JABSTQ010011569.1, read on the forward strand.
CCGACCAAATACAACCGCAGTTACACAATACACAAAGAGAGTTTTGTGAATTTGTTATATTTACACTCAAGGGCATTGAATCCAACGTATTCAGAGCGACACCTTCTGGTCAACCAACATGGAGCCTTTTCCACTAAAGGTTTATATGGAAGGCCGGACTTTGGCTGAAATTCCTCATGTAGACGAGTTGTTCGATTGAATAAACTGCCATTACTCTCTATCAGGGAATCACTCGATATTCGTTCGTAGGTCATAGTGTCATGAGAACGAGGGGTGTGGCTCTTCGTCCGCCGAACATTGCTTCGGCGGGTTTTTCCCGTGGACGATGAGACCGTCGCGTGCTGCAGGAACATGAACCTGGCAATTTTTCACTGAACTGCTTCTTTCGTAAGCTTCAAGAGGGCTTTCTCTGTTTCGCACACCATCTGTTTTGCCTGCCCGTTAGTTGCGGGATGGTATGGTGCACTAATGTAATGCCTGATGGCGTGTTTTTTTTTTTCGTTTTCTCTTTCTTCAAAAACCTGTTTATTTTATTTGAGAAAAGATTCGGCGCGTTATCAGAGAAAAGTATTTTCGGTAGGGCAAAAGTAGCAAAAAGAGAGCGTAGAACGTCGATGACGCGTTTGAATGGTCGTGGCAGGCATCGTGTAAACTTCCAACCACTTAGAGTACGCATCGACCATGACTCCGCAGATGCGGATACGTTTCGCCACCCACCGACTGAATAGTGGATCGTTTTCAGTTACTGCTCATGATGGCGCTGGACTTGAGGAAGACTTCGAGTCTTTCCGCAAAGTTAGCCCAGGTGCCAACACTTTTTTCGAAAGCGGTATAGTGTTCGAAATGTCGACAACGTCGGTATCGACGTGCTGTGCTTGACACTGGGCGCTTACCATTCGCTAAGAAGAAAGTTGCTTCTTCGTCTGCCACGAGTCGTCCGATATCAGGTCATAACCACAACTCCATCTCCCAACAAAAAAGGTCTTCAATGTCCACATGTCCATACTTAGCAATCATCTGAACTTATAAATTCCCGAACGCTCATCGCTTGCCGTCGCTAAACGCCGCTCATTCATAGCGTCTTCATTGCAAATAAACGTCTTAATATTTATTCTCCTGCTTTTCATCAGGTTCCTCCTAAGCTGTACTTACAACACTATGTCTGTCGGTACTTCGGAAAACATTGTAACGGCCGTTTGTTTTCTGGGAACTATAATGTAACAACCTTTACAACATCTTCCAGATCCCGTGAAACAATATTTCGTGACGTCACTTTTCAGTCGTCATTATAATGGTGAGGTACCGTAAATCGCGAAGCAGTTTACTAGACGTGCGCTTCCACTGGTGTCTTGGAAGATTGAGTCTACTGAGCGTGCATTCCAGCAGAAGAATTTTTCATTCACAGAATATTGACACTTCAATCAGCAACTGATTCCTTCTCGGTAAGATTTATTGTGAAAGCCCGTGGCAACCACCGAACCGCATGTCCCTATAGACCTTTCCAAACACGAGCTTGTGGCCGGTGCCATTTTGAGCGTTCGTGCGTATGGCGCGTGCTTTGCTTGCTTTCCGAAGCGACGAACACGCACGTGCTGGGCTGTGAAGATCGCACGCTGGACTGTGATTTTGTAAACATTGGAAAGGTCTATAGACCTTTCCAATGTTTACAAATCCACAGCCCAGCGTGCGATCTCCACAGCTCAGCACGCGCGTGTGCGTCGCTCCGGAAAACGAGCAAAGCACGCGCCATACGCACGAACACTGGAAATGGCACCGGCCATACGCTCTTTCTTGGAAAGGTCTATAGACCTTTCCAAGAACGAGCTTGTGGCCGGTGCCATTTTGAGCGTTCGTGCGTATGGCGCGTGCTTTGCTCTCTTTCCGAAGCGACGAACACGCACGTGCTGGGCTGTGAAGATCGCACGCTGGACTGTGATTTTGTAAACATTGGAAAGGTCTATATCAGAGAACAATTATTACCCAGCCTGACATTCTCGCAAACATGAGTTTTTTGGGCCACGCTATTGATCCACGTGAGCACAGCTGGCAGCAGCGCGAGCAAGGCCACGATGGGAACGTGATGTATTTTGTTTTGCGGCGGTGCCGGCATTTTCACCACGGGCCCTAAAAGCAACTCTACTCCTTCTTGACACTCAAATTTATCCGAGTGCCTATTTTAATTTTATGAAGTATTTTAGAGGCTTCATTCAAGTGGTAACAGGGCATGTAGTATCTTTGCAGGCACTGTGTCAAACTTCATATAAGCTTGCACGCAACAATATCAGATTAAATCAAGTGCATAGACATAGGAGAGTGGAATCAGTGCCATAACAGCCAAGACAATTATAATTTACAAAACAAATTAATTGCGCGTAGAAAAACCTGACTTAGTTTCTTCGAAGAACAATGTCATTGATGGTGAGGCATAAAGGTTGAAAACTTGCAACTGAACATTTTGGCATTCACAGCACCTACTACAGTTTAGAGTTATTAATGATAAACGAAGTTAAAGAAACAATGATTGGGTATTTATGGTCACCGAGGCTTTTATTTGCGTATGACATATGAGAGCCCAGCTACACAAAACACGATTTGCAGCTCAAAATTCGTTTTTTTTTTTTTCATTCTTCCCGCAAATCGCCGGTCAAGAACTGGCCCGTTTGAGTCGCACTGAACTGCTTCTCCACTCCAATGCTCACCTAGCACAAAGCGCTTTTTCACACAAAATATTTTAATCTCTACTGGAGATTTGCACAGGCAACAGTCTTGCTACCTTAAAGGGGGACCAGCAGAAATATTCTTCAGCCTGGCGGAAAGTCCTCCTCGCCCTCTTTCGGGTGCTCGCCTCCGTCGGGTGCTCGTGAAGAATATTTCTGCTGGTCCCCCTTTAAGACTCACTTGTCGCTTCCGGGGCGTATATCCACCGCACATAAATGCAAAGCCGCATCGATACAAAGCGGTTCAACAGCTTTTCGATGACATCCCGATGTTCACTGCAGGTAGAGTGACATTCTTGGAGATCATTTGTTTCAGCTTCTTCATCGGTGTTTTCAGATGACCTACATCTTCATCTTCGGAAAAGCTTGAAGGTGCTTTCACACAGGAAAACGATGTTGAGTACCTCTTTACTCACATAAATTAAATTGTTCCTCTTTTTACATACTCTTTGAGCTGAACAAGTTGGTGTTCTTCCCCAGGTTGTTCCGACACAAGCTGTTTCATGCAGACTGAACAATGATTCACAACTTGAAGAATTGGCTTTAATAAAAAGCCTGCTAAGTCACCCAATATATCCCCCTCGATGGAAGGCAGTGGCTGCAACTGCAAGGCGACATTGTCATCATTGCTCTCTTCACTGCCGTCTGGCTCGCTCAAACAGTGTCCTTCTGAACACAGCCCTCGGTCTTTTACTCCGAGTGCATCACACACGGCTGCTGCTGCTGCCGCCGATACGGAGAATAGCCACAATATCGCGCTGCCGCGGCGCGAGCCTGGTCAAAGGTCTCTAGTCAAAGGGTGTCTCCACCCTGTCAGCGGAAGCGGCCGGCAGATGGAGGCACCCTACCGGTCTGCGGCGGAGCGCCGCGAGGCGGCGGGTACGCAGGGCCAACCAAGATGGCGCCGCCCTAATATGATTTCGGTGGGCCGCCATCTTGCTTTTAGTACCGCCACCAAACGTTGGGGGATTCAATTGGCGCTGCGGACGCCCATTTCGCGACCCATCCCCTGGAGATACCGGCAGTAGCATCGGGATCGCCTAACTTGTTGTGGCCAACGTTGCGCTGTTGCGGCCAACGTTGCGCTACAGTAGTTGCGCTGTTGCGCATGACGTTCGAGGCACCCGAAGGAGTGTTCGACATTTATAAACGTCGGCCTCAAGCCGCTCCTCATACAACTGGTCTTTGATTCGACGTCCTTTGTGTTGTACCCACCCATTCAAGAAGCATCTTTCTTTGAGCAGGAAGCAGTTCGTCGTCCTCTGCATCTAACAGCGCTGCTGCCATAATCGCGTGTCGTCGTTCTATGTACGCCTTCATGTTTCTATTCGCAACTTTCAGCGATGGTGGTACCGCGGTGTGAGAATCGCGCTCCCTAGCTCCTGGATGATTGGCCTCATAATAAACGGGCTTGCCTACACGTTCCTGGAGTGAAAAAATAACGTAAAGCTCTAATACTGCTCGTATATAGCAAAACTAGAATTACTTACGCGTCGCAGACCCAGCCTCGTACCGCTGTTCTACGACGATCATCCAGATGACAGCCATTTTGATACATTTTGATAGGCACCGGTGCGCCCCCTATAGGTCGTGAAAGTTGCGAATAGGGAGTATTCACTGGCGGCCATATCTGTGTGCGCGGCTGCTGAGCGCGTGCTGACGGCGAGCTTCCGCAGTCCTTTTGGAGCGTGCATTTAGCACCATCAAGGTTGCCGGTCTTAGCAGGCTATTAATGTGAGCTCGTTCTGGGCATGCGCTCTAAACAGTGACCTCAAATATGGCGTCCAGTGAATACCTCCTATACTCTCGTCAGCGCTCACCAAGCCTTAATTGTTGGCTAGAGAGCGACCGCCGAATACGTCTGACAACACTGACATCCCTCTCCGCTCTCCACCGTTCGTGAACGCTTGAATGGGGGGGTGGGGGGGTACCGCTGGTTCTGCAGAGCTGCAGGTACATCGCCCTTCGCTCAAAACTCAAAATAAGGTCTTTCATTGTGTCCCTATATTTTCTCTCAGACCCCCCCCCCCCCCCCCCCCCATTTTTTATTTTCTGGTCTATTGGGAGATGCATTCATCAATGCAGAAAGTCGGGCGAGTTGGTTGATCATCTTCCCCTGAAAGGAGATTAATTCTAGGTGGCATCTCGCCCATAAGCCATACATCGTCGGGTACCCCCGCAGAGTCCTAAATCTATCCCAGGGGTAATTGAAAGGCAAGTCCCTATCTTTTTCTTTTTATCTACTTCCTCTAGTTTCTGGCTTTTTTTTTTTTTAATATGTATCTCGAACTGATTGCAGCAAAGATACACCCCTCCCCCTGCGCTTTCTTTTAGACTACGTGAATTTCTTGTCACCGTTTTGTTTTAATCTTTGTTTTGTTTTCTGGAGTGGCAATTAGAAGCCGCGCAATCGCTTTTTACCCCGCGGCGTTTCAGAAGTCATCGCGGCGCTACGCTTTTCGCCCAAACCTGCAAGGCCATCATTATAATGTCAAGGGCATTACGGAACCAAAGGGGTCCCTTACCCGTGGGCACGGTTCTATCCCCGGTCCAATCGCCGCGGTGTATAACAAACGAGCCCCGGCCAGTGTGGTCTACAAATGTTTCACTAAACCATCGAAAAATAATAGTTAAAAAACAAAATAGGAGGAAAGACAAAAAGAAACTTGGCGCGGAGTATTTTTGCGGTAAGAGTCTCAAGTTGAATCGGCGTCTTGCGTATGGGTTTGCGTGCTATGCCTGGAGCAAGGACCGTAGGTGTCTCTCGCGCAATATTCTGGGACGTTTATTCACCATTGCCACCAACGTCGCTGTCGTATACGTTCTAAAAAAGGGTGCAGCGGTTTGCATCTGTATTCGTTTAACTTTGTTTTTCTTTGTGTTTTTTTTTTTTTTGTACGGTATGGTTTGCGGTATTCAGCGATGCTTTCACTTAGTGGGAAGACTGTTTCGTCGTGAGCTGAAGTCTGTGCCCCTTACAGATAGTTCCGCAGGCTGATTATTAATGCAGCAGAGGCCTCTAGCTGCCATTGATTAGTACGAATTATGTCAAATTTATACAAGGTGTCCCAAAAACATTTACAAAAATTCCTTCACCGCAAAAAAAAAAAAAAAAAAAAAACTACGCGCAATTGAACGTTTATTTTCCGTCCAAATGTAGTGCTTTAGCTCGGTCCGAACGGGATTTCAAAATTTCAGAACTAACCTTTATGTTATTAAACAATTATAACTTCAAATAAGTGATTCTTTTAATTGCTAGGAAAATGGCGGACGACGGTGCTCTCGAATACATATGGGGCTGAACGGCGCCGGTTACCGAAAACGGGCAAAAACGGGCGCTATTTTGCCATTGAAATTTTCAGAGAACCACTTATAACTTTTGAATTAGACAATGGTTCTTTTGAAACTTTGGTATCTGGTTTGGACAGCTAGCGCTACAGATTTGGGACGATAATGCGGAGAAAACAAAAACAACAAAAACTTTTAGCCTTTCCACTTTGTTGAAGAAGGAAGACCAGCGAAGCTGTACTAAGGTGGGAATGAAGTAATGGCCGGCCGCAAGTCGGCAAGTCAGAGTGGAAAGGCTGGAAAGGTTGCCGCCATCTATGAGTGACCGCGGCAACCAGACAACCGGCAAGCCTGTTGTCTGGTTCCCGCCGTCGTTCATAGATGGCGGTAGCTGTCCAGAGTTTTGTGTCGAGATTTGTTTGCCCACGGACACGATACTGGGGAAACTAGCCCTTAAAGGAGCTGTTCAACAGTTATAATGATTTGCTTAAATAATTTGGGAGTTGGTGTCTCGACCTTTCTGAGTAAAGAACAAAAAACCGCTTTTGCCTGCATGTCCTAGTTTTTATTTTAAAAATGGACAAAGATTGAGGTTTTCGGCGCCTCTCAACTCCTTCACTAACTTCCGATTCACGTGCGCTGTGACGTCAATGGGGAAGGCGCGGGGTTCCGGTGAAGATCTCTCTTTAGAGCCATCATTAAGCAGCGAGAACTCATCCGCTCGCGACTGCGTGACCGCGTGCTGGCGGGCGCAGCGCGAACAATATGGTGAAAGGAGGAAAGTCTCATCCGGGTCCGGCCATACCCGTCCCAAATACTTTACACTCTACCCTTCACTAGAGAGCCTTCATGTGCGCTCTCCCTACCCTTCAATGCCCGTGGCATCAGCGGACGTCTATCTGGAGAACTCCGAAGTAAACTGCAGTCGGTCCGTGCTCTTTGTGTTTTTGAACGGCACCAAGAAAGGTACACACAGCAAGCGTGCATTTCCATTTCCCTTGTTTTAACCAACGTTCTAATTAATTGTTGTTATAAGTGTCCTGGTATTTTTTTTTTCTCTCGCTTACTTATATTTATATATTGGAAACTCTTATTCACCAACGTCTCAACCGAGGCTTGACCTCTTCAGAACCAAAGAAAGAAGAATATCGAGCCAAACCTTATTTATCATCTAATTATCACCTTACTGTTACCAACTCTACTAAAACTCTCAAATATCAGGCAACGGCTGCAACAATGAAGCTTTGCTCTATCTTCGAGCTAAATAGTACTTCCATTGCTTCGCTGAAAAAGGTCAATACAGAGCATTAAATATTCGTGAGGCACAATATGGCACTCCCATCCAGTGCCTCAGTTCAAAGGGTGTTCAGCGTAGCAGTCGACAGCTTCAGTAAGAAATGACGCAAAATGTCTGACGAAACTCAGTTCAAAGGGTGCCAGCTGTAGCTCAAAATACTCAAGGTCAATAAACGGAACAGGTGGCAACAATAAGAACTTGAATAACCTTCTTCCTTTTGTTTCTTAATTGAGAAAACTATTGCTGAAAGTAACGCCACGAAAGTAACGAGCCCCTGAAAGCAGCCTTTGTATCAATCGGAGGGGGACGCTAATCCCCGAAAGTCGTCTTTGTTTGCATCGAAAGGGGAAGACTCTAATCTCCCTCTCGTGGCTTCCACAATGCTAAGTCAAAGTCGGAAGATAAAGCAAATATGTACAGAAAGGCAAGACCCTCCTCGCGCGTTGGTCGCGACGTCACGGAAACGATGTGACGCTATTGGATGCGGAGGTGGCGGAGGGATATATGATTCCCTTTGAGGGGCATTTGCCGCTACCTTCTTGACTTGTAACCTACTATACACCTTTTTCGTTTAGCCTCGCACCCAGCCACGTTGTCCCCTCATCCGGTATGCGTTCCGAAAAAAAAAGCAAGAGATTACAACCCCGAACAAGTAAAAAAGTATAGAAGGGTCATAGCATGAAAGACTGACGGTTGCAATAGACCCTTTCCGAAATTCAGTCTGGCCACTTTGATCACTATCATCATCTGTAGAACGGCACTTGTGCCATACCAATGGCGGCCTTCTAGTGACTGATAAAGGAAGACGTTGAAGATGCTCCTAAGCGGATGATACGAGGCCTGTACATTCGGGGGGTCAGTAGGACGCGACGTAGGAAGGTAACACAAGAGCTACGTAAGCTTTTATGTCTAATAGCTCAGATTCAGTCAATCTGTGCGCGGCACACAATCGGCTTTAAAGCACTTTGGTGTATAGAATTTTCTCGAGGCATCTGAGTGGGTTGGGACTTTGTTCTGAATGCAGGTTCTTGGTCACCATCGAACTGAAAGTGGGCGAGAAAGAATTCACACTGAACAATTCCTCGCGTGCCGTTGACTTGTGAAAGTGACGGTGCCAATACAAGTTCATTTCCGCCATTGATATGGCAAAACCTGAACTGCTTCACGAACCACCAGATGGCACTGAATTTCGGAACGGGTCTATTAAAATGTTAACACGTTGTACTGTCGAGGCGAAAAGAAAGCGATGTTTTCACGCATACCGGAAGTTCCAGAATTAAAGATGGCTGCGCCCACGTAGAAAAGGTGTATAGGGGAATACATTCCACTCCGCTCATTTGCATTAGACAGAACGCCTACAGCGCCGAATCTATCCCTGACGGAGTGGAGGTCCGCTCCAGTCCACGCGCATGTGCACGTGAATGTTCACTGCGGCCGCGGCGGTGTCGTCTCCGATTCCACCTAAAGCCCCTTCATGTTTCAAAAGTAGTGCAAGGTGCGTCGATGCACGAGGCACGCGCAACGTGCAACCGTTGGGAAGATCATGGCGGCACAGCGTCGATGCACGTGCCGCGACCACTAGAAGTGGCGCGCGGCACGTGTTTCGAGCCTTTCCACAACAATAAATTTGGTATGTAGAACAACCATCGTCATCATTATCATTTACCGCCGAGACCTCCCCGACGATAGATGGCTCTCGCCAAGCCCAGAGAACCTGTCTGCGTCGAGGCCATTGTATTTGAGAGAGGTGGAATGTATTCCCCCTATACTTCGTTTCACCTTCGGTCCGAGCGCGGCCGATGTTATCAGCCGAAAAGCCAATCAAACAGCGCAGAAAGCGCTACGTCATGGCGTGCTCTCTGCGCTTGATAGGACTAGCCGGCGTAGGTACACGCACAGAGAGACGGCGAACACCCGCTGGTCCTATCAACTGCAGAGAGCAAGCCATGACGTTGTGCCTCTTCGCTGTTTGATTGGCCCTTCGGCTTATTACATCGGCCGCGCTCGGACCGAAGCTGAAACGAAGTATAGTAAAGTATTTGCCCGTCCGGCCCTGTCCCCCCTCCCCCTCCGGCTTCTGGCGGCTGTTCCGCTGCTGACGGTTTTGTGGACCTAGGATAGATGACGCCACTGAAACTCCGTATAATAAAAGTTTTGCCGATGATACCAGGTTTTTGACGCATTTATATTTATGTTGGAACGACAAGATTTATAGAAAAGTTACCTTTTATCGAGCAGGTATTCGCACAACTTGCTATCTTTCTACAAGATTCCCCATTGACGTCACGCCTTCTGTTTCCCATGACCGCCGCTCGCTGCTGGAGGTCGAGGAATATTCTAGTTTTTGCTTCGCGATTACGCGGCGGAATCGGAACATTTCGAAAGAAGGAGGTGTGTTTTCTGTCCTTTGTGACAAGGTGGACCATGTCAAAAGTAGAAAACGCCAATTCTTTCAATGTTAAAATCGTTGCACAGCTCCTTTAACAGCACCGCCGTAAAAAAAAAAAAAAAAAAAAAAAAAAAAAAAAAACATTTACATTTTGTTATGAACACTCCGTGGAGAGTTTGAATAAGTTCCTTCTGCGCGCCGCCATATTTGTCTAGTGAGCTGTGTATCGCGTTCTGAGCATGCGCAGAAGCAATCAATCTCTTCTGCGTAATGTTCAACGTCGCGCATGCGTCCACAGCCGGGTAACTCAGCATTTTTCGCTTGGGTAATGTGTGCTGGAAAGGTGCATAGCCATGGATTGAGTTGCAACCATAAAACAGTTTTCGGTAAATGAGCATAGGATGTGACGAGTTGAAGAGATAAAGCTTGAGAGCAGTAAACAAAAAGAAAAGGTAAGTACAGTTACTTGAGTAGCCCGAGAAGCTCTGTCCCCACGGCTTCTGGTGAGCAATTAAGATCATTTTCAACACTCAAAGAAACCTGGAACGTCTATCCCCCCCCCCAAAAAAAAAAACAAAAAAAAAAAAACAAGAAAACAAAAACGGTCCGCGCTGTGGCACTGTGAAATGTCACGCTCAGTATATATGTATATATATATATATATATATACCGTATTTTCCGGGCTATAGTCCGCGGACTATACATGTTTAAAAGTTGAAATTTTGGGCAGTGCGGACTATCTACGCGTGCGGACTATACAGGATTTTTGTTTTTCAATATCATTGATTATACCGAGACGTGACAGATTTTGTGAATGAAAGAGTATGTTAATGATGATTTATGTATATTATAGGCTTCTTTGTGAGTTAAAAAAGCATACATTTGTCAAGGGGTGCCGTCCATGAGAAGATTTTCGTGTCTACTAAGCAACAGGATGCGTACTATGCACCAGGTGCGGATTATGCACCGGGTGCGGACTATCTAAGCAAAAACTTTAATTTTTGACCCCAAATTTGTCCCTGCGGACTATACACCGGGTGCAGACTATAGTCCGGAAAATACGGTATATATATATATATATATATATATATAGAAAAATACTGTTGCGTAGGACGACGAAAAGTGCATAGGAAAGTAAACGTACCTCGAAGCTTTTCGTGGAGTTTTATTACATATAGGTCGACGTTTCGGAGCCAGACCTTCTCGAAAAAGGTCTGGCTCAGGCCGAAACGTCGACCTATATGTAATAAAACTCCACGAAAAGCTTCGAGGTACGTTTACTTTCCTATATATATATATATATATATATATATATATATATATATATATATATATATATATATATATATATATATATATATATATATATATATATATATATATATATATATATATATATATATATAGGTGTGGACACCACGTGCGTCGCAGCTGCCAGGTAAAGTCCTCTCCTCTTCCATGGCCTCCGAGATCCCTAAGCGCGTGCGCGGACGTCGGGATCTCGGAGGCCATGCCTCTTCTTGCATGGTTGCAATCGGCGACACCAGATGGCTTTTCGATAAGCGGCTAATTTAAAGTTCTTAGATATGAGTATCCTACAAGTAGCGACATTCTTTGAAGCGCCGACTGCGTGACGGTGCAGGTTTTAGGAAGCGAATGGCGGCGCACTGCAGACGATCGACTCAACTAAATGGCGCCATATTTGTTCAGCGGATTGTGCGTTGTCATTTGTATTGGTTGTCGTTACTTGTAAAAAATAATTATCAAGGGTCTTTACGGCTATTGGCAGCCTGTTGCGTGGCCAGTTTTCTATGCTTCTGTATGGGAAAACGTGCTTGTTTTTAAACTTGTTTTCCTAGTGCGCCACGTTTCCGTTCCTTTTTTCTTTTTTTTTTTTGTTTGCGTTGTTTGGACGGCGGTGGCGCTGTCAGCTGAGGCTATTCGGACGCGCGCCAAGAGGACTTTATCAGGTCGATCTCGCCGCCGTTTACCCTGCTCAGTACCACAGCGCAGTTTTCTTAAGACATATTATCAGCCACGTCATTCGGCCAGATCCCTCCTTAAATTGCAGCGATTGGCTTTCCGATATACTTTCTGGGGAAGCAGACGTTCCAGATCTCTTAGGGTAAAACGAAGCTTCCCATTGCTTGGCATGATTACTGACGTACTTACAAAATTCAAGATTGCGTGACAAGCTTAACTATTACGCAGTGCAGTGCACATAAAAAATGTTTCGCGGTGAGTTGTTTTAACTCATATGCCAAAATAAACAAATAGTTTGAGAGAAAAAAAAAGACTGAAAGCTTACTTGCGATAAGGTAGTTTCTGGACTCCCTATTGATCAATTAATGACTGTACCCGCTAAAATAAGAAGCGAAGCCAGGGCTAAAAAGACAGCCTAATTTGTTACATAGCAGAATATCAACAGCCAACATTGCAATGCGAAGTGTTCACGTGTATACAGGTTAATATAAAAGAAAAACAAACAAACAAAAAAAAAAAACATTTCTCACCACTGCTGTTAGCTAACACGCATTCTAGCTTTTCTTTCCGTCCTGTTGAAACACATTATTCTAAAAGTCGGTATAATCAATGACACGCAGGGGTTCGAGCTCGACAATAACCGCAAGCGTGTTGCGAGCCATCATTTGGGACGCACGCTCCGTCATCCTTCTAATCATCCCACAGTCGTGGAGTTCCCTTCCATCAACTGGCCCCCTATACGTGAGCCGTGGTCTCATCTTTCCTGTTTGACGGAGGACCATGCTTGGAGTGGGAAGAAAACAAAGCCACCGTGTGTTAACATGAATTAGGCCTGGTGTTTTAAACTACCGCGTGTCCCAAATAGCGGCCAGGCTCTTTAAATCGACAGCAAAATTCGGTTTCTTAACCTACCGCGTTCCCATTTTGTACAGCGTTGACCACAGATGGTGCATTTTTTCTATAAAATTCGCAAAAAGCGAGCTTAGCTGAGGAAAAAGTAAAGAAAGAAAAAGGCTTAACTCCTATGGAAACGCAGCGAAGCCACCGGTCTTCAAACCATAGCTTCGCTGCGTTTCGATAGGAGTTAAGCCTTTTTATTTTTTATTTTTTCCTCAGGTAAGTTCGCGTTTTGCGAATTTTATAGAAAAAATGCACTACCTGTGGCCAGCGCTGTACAAAATTCTAGCGGGATAGGTTAAGAAACCGATTTTTGCGGTCGATTTAAAGAGCCTGGCCGCTATTTGGGACACAGGGTATATACCGCGTGATTCTAACGAAAAAGTTCGCCCTTTGAAGGGATCGCATATATATGTCTCTAAACGTACGAAGCTTAGAATTTGTAAGGAGTTGGCTGAATATGGTGCATTTTGTGTGTCAACCTTTGAAAAGAGAAAGAAGCTTATTTGGGTCGAGATCACTGTAAATAATATGTGTCAACAATTGGAGAAAAGAACGGGCGTCACCCCGCAGTCAATGAGATTGCTACATTAGGCGATAAGAACTGCCGAAGGAGGAATCTCACGAAGCGAGGAGGAGCGTCAACACAACGAGCCACGATCCGTAACGGCAATCAACGAACTTTTTTGTTTTTATGGTGAAAGATCCTTGAGTTTAGAAGACATACGTATTAGGGGGGCACGAGCGTGCGAATTAAATTTTTGGACAACAATAACCGGTCACACTGTGGTCTCGTAGGCACTACATATCCTCAAGTTTTTTTTTGTTTTATTTTGTTTTTATCAAGGTATCAACCTTCTAACGCTGTACGACTCTATTAAGGCGAAAGCCTTATATATCTCATCGTTCAGTCGACCTTCAAAGTCCTTGAGCGGGAAACACGTTGGCGACACGAAAGGTACCAAAACGAAAGGTACCAATGAAACGGCGCGAAGAGTGCGTCGTCAGAGAGCGCGCTGTCTTCGGAGGTTCGCTATCACGTTTACATCGGCGCTTGGGCTTTCGACTTCAAGTCGCCTTAAAGATAACATAAGATACCCTGTGATTTTTTTTTTTTTTAAATTGAGAATAGTTTAATCAATACGTTTATAGATACTCTTGGCGGAAAATTACGTCACCTGATGGTCTACTGACTCTCCACAAATAAAAATGTAATCCTTCCATGCGTTCCGCGTTCAAGGTTCCGAAGCAGCGGTCGCACTACTGGTTCATCCCATAAAAGACAGTCTGCAGACATAATAGGGAGTTTGAGGGAACTGTTTTTGTCCATCCGATACGATATATGATGGGCCCTCCGGTACGCCCTGCAAATATGAGAGATTTCTGTTCGTGGCGCATGCGCAGCTCGCATACCGGAGGGCCCATCGTATACCGCATCCGATGTGCAAACACGGTTTCCTAAAACTCTCTATACTGTCTGAGACGTGTTTCATCATTATTTGTCGACCCTGTGACACGGGTCATAAAACTGACTGCCATCATATTCGAAGCATACATATGTATGATTGCAAAACATGTGCCTCGAACATTATTGAGGCGGGTCCGCAGATGATTCCGTCTTCCTGTCTGTAGCAAAAGCCGTGTCTTATGTATGATGTATGGGTGTAGGAACAAATGGTCCCGGAACAAATGGTCCCGGAACTAATGGTCCGGGCCGAAACAAATGGTCCCAAGTTCAAGGTAGGAAAAAATGGTCCCGTAAGAAGATTGTTTTGGAACTAAGATATAGCATGCTATATACTTCATCCGTTATGTAATCAGTGATTTCCTGGTGGAATGAAGGATCTCGTCTATATTTTGAGGCCGGTTACTTCGAAGAAAGTGGTCGGGTATTGAACTTAATTTTATTCAAAATCGTCAGAATATTTTCGAAATGAATACTGTCCAACATTTGTCACCTTGTTGATTTTGTGACCTTATATAATATTATAGGAGTTATTACGGGTCCATATCACACGAGCGAATGACGTTTCAGCAAACAGCGACATTTGAGCGAATCGACGTTTTAGTGAATAACAAGGACGCGTGTTCACCCCCCCCCCCCCCCCCCCCCCCCGCCGCGCTGCGGTTACACCGCTTCGCGGCGACAGTCTGCAGCGGCTCATTACCAAAATGAGAACCCACTTGGCCCACCCGTAAACGCCGCTTCGTGGCGGCCGATTATTCGCTAAAGTGTCATTCGGTGAAACGTGGGCGTTCGCTAAAACGTCAGTTAATCAAGTGAGTGCCTCCCCCCCCCCCCCCCCCCCCCCTAGTCATATCGTTGAAGCCATGAAACTCGAATTACTTCCATTTCGTCATGACGCGTAGCGGTAGCACAGATACCGAGCGGAGCTCGATGCCTTTATAGGTGGGTGCATTAGGTTTCCAAAGCGCAAAACATTTCTGAGCTTCCCAGAAAAATATAAAAACCGGTCAAGGTTCGTGCAACCGGCAGCCTCGAAATTTGGCGAGTATTATTGGATTTTATCGAATTCATCGGAAAACGCAGAAGCCACATTGGCAATATTTATCTGGGACCATTTCTTTGTACTTGGGACCATTAGTTCCGGGGCCATTTGTTCCGGGACCATTTGTTACGGGACCATTTATTCCGAGATCAATTTTTCCGCGACAATTTATTTTGGGGATGTTTATTTCGGGACCGTTTGTTCCGGGACCATTTGTTCCGTTTCCCATGATGTATGAGCAGTGCGTTCTTTTTTGTTTTAAAAACGTTCGCTTTTGTTTCAGTGCGGCCTTCTCTGTCTTGCGACGCAAGGCAGAGACGGCCGATAACATCAATTCTCTTTGTTCTTTTTATTTTGTTGCTTTTGCTGTTTAGTTGCGTACTTCCCATCTTTTTGTCGAAGACAGATTGGGAATGTAATCCGCAACGGTATTTCCAGCTCCCCTCATAGGCGAAGACACTCTTGCCGACGGACTGCCGAACACGTAGAGAAAAATTAAAAGTAACATCACGAATCAAAAGCGTAAGAACGAAAGACAAATAATAAAAACGAATAAAGTAAAAAAAAAAGAAAATCCCGGAACGTCATATGAGGCACGAAAACAAGACAACAAGAATAATTTTTCTACAAGCATCGGTATAGTACCTGTGTCGCTCACATCTTTGAGAGACGCTAGGCGTGCCTACAAAGCAAACCAAAGACAAAAAACGAAAAAACAAAACAAAACAAGTGAGCAACGAAAACAAACAAACAAAAGCAACGTACTGAGCAAATGGCTGAAAAGACGTCTCAACCGACGCAAGATAGAAAAAGAATATCAAAAGCGGGCCGATATTTTGCGCCAAGACCAGAAACAGCGACGACTCCTAATTCCCCGAGGAATCCGATCGTATCCCTCCCTTTTTTTTCCTTTTTGGCCGAGCCTCGAATTCATTCAAAGTCCTTTCGAAAGGTCCCCGAGCCAAACAACGCCCGACTGATACACAGTCAAACGCAGGTGCCACGAAAAACGCGGATAGTCACAGATGCCAGGAGAATAGCACGGACAACCGTCGTCGATACCCTGAAAGAAAAAAAAGAAAAGAAAAGAAAAAGGAAAGCGGGGACGTAGTAACGACAATGGTTCTCCGCGAAGCCTCCCTTTTTAAGCCCTTGCAAACGATGCTGACAAATGGCCCCGGACCATTCATTTCGCGCTTGTTGTACAACAGTGACTCTCCGCGCCATGGCGCGGAGAGTCACTGCGGAAGAAGTCGGGACGGCCAACGTAAATAACTTGAGTATTCCTGGCCGGTGTTTGGTTTGCTGCTGCTGCTGCAGGAATGTCCGTCTTTATTTAGCGAGGGCCGAGTCCGGCGCATGCGCGGTAGGAACCTGTGTTGGCAACTTTGAAGAAATGAATTCAGCACGCGGTGATACTTCCCACAAAAGGGAGTCACAGTGCCATGGGCGTGATTCTTTTTTCGCATGACGGCCTCGTCATGTTGGTCATACAAAAACTGTCTGCAGACATGTTGGGAAAGCTCACGTATGTACGAAGCAAACATGATTCGCACATGCTTGGTGGCGTGTACGCCGAGAATTCCGTCCTACATATCTGCAGGAACATCGTGTCTTTTTTTTTTTTACACAGACTTGTGTCCGTTACTTGAAAGAAACACACATGTAATGGATTACAATTACAAATTACTCAGCCCTAAATGTAATGAATTACCGTTCCTAATTACTTCCGTGAAGAAAAAGTAGCATGGTTACTTTACTCGTTACAAGTCACTTTCACGTTACTGTGACCATGTACTGAGTAATTTAAGAACGGGTGCGATATATCTAAACTTAATAGTCGGTACTAAAAAAAAAATACAACAGAAACTTTGTTTTAATAGTCCACGCGCGTTGGCCTTTCGTCGTGCTTTGGTTGTGTGCTCGTGAGACTCCGAAATATTATGGAAGGTAAAAACCTTAGAACTCGGGTTTTGGCAGAGCTCGTCGTTGCGCTGGTGCTGAACTGCATCGAAGCATTTGTTTTAGGGGCGAAGCTCTTTAGGGTCTAGCTTTGTCCGTCCGTCCGTCCGTCCGTCCGTCCGTCCGGCCGGCGTCCGTGCTCACATAAAAAGAAAAAATGTTTGCGCAGTCGACAGGATTCGAACCTGTGCGGGGAGACCCCAATGGATTTCTAGTCCATCGCCTTAACCACTCAGCCACGACTGTGGGACGAGTAGGGGGCTCTGAGATGTGGTAGTAACTCAAGAGCTGAGGATGTCATGGATGAAACGTTGCATGTAGCCGCTCAACGTCTATACAGGAGAGGGCGCTGCGGTCGAATGCGTATATAATCGCGTTAAACTTTGCATGCATTGGCTCAACGTTTATAGACGAGAGGGCGCAGCGGTCAAATGCTCAAATGCGTATATAACCACGTTCCATACCACACATTCCCTTTCTGACATGGACCGTTGACTTAAGCGGTGGAGGTGCGTTCCCACGGCTTCTAGCGGATCCAAGCTGATCCACTAGAAGAACCACTGGCTCTGCATTTCATTGACCCTAAAGCAGTAATAATGAAGTGTAAACGCAACCCGGAACTCAGCACTAGCTATGAGCAATAAAAAAAAAATCAGCACCATCAGCACTACCTATGAACAATAAAATCAGTATCATCAGCACCACCAGAGCTTCGCCCCAATCAACATCATTCACCACGTGGAGATGTGGTCATTTTTTTAATGTCATACCCTCGTGCGCGTGACGCTTTCGACCGGTGTCAATGAGTTCGTCGAACAGCGTTTCATGGTCAGATCGTTTCACCCGACACTGCGACGTTTCGTCGACAGTTCATTTTATAGAGTTGCCCAGAGTTCGTTTTATCGGCACATCGTGCTACGTTGCGTCGACAGCTTCGTTCTGTGCAGATCGCCTCGGAAACCGGTATCCTAATGAATGTCCTAGCTCGTGGAATACTTTGGCGGTTCTGACAATGATTTCCGTAAGCCTAAGCCTAAGCTTAGAGTTCCCCAAGGTCAACCTTGTTTTAATAAAATCATTGATAGACACCACCCAAAAGTTTTTTTTTTTTTTGGTGACATAGCAAATATTCGGTCAACAGAATAGATCTGGGCAACGTTTCGACCGTAACGTCATTCCCCAGCAGACTGTAACCCCCCCCCCCCCCCCCCCCCCGTAAATTCTGACCCGTAAATCCACCCCTGGGTGCTAGGCAAAAGTCTCACCAGGGAAATTCTAGAAAAGCAAGTAAAGAATGCTATCGCATCAAAACAAAAGCAACTGGTGAAAGCACGAACCTGGGTCCGGACGGTGGCGAAGACGGCGCGGCTCTCGCACTGCCGGTTGAAACGCTAGAAGCCCTTGCTCCGGCGTTCTTGGTGGCCCAACGACAATCGCCTCTATGCTTATGCGCTCACACAATCGGAGGTAGGTGTGAAGCGACGCGTCGGTCCGACTTCTCCCTCCCGCGTTCCAGCGTCCGGCGCTATACTGTGCCACCCCTTTGCAACTCAACTGACTAAACGTTGCTTCCACCTGCAGGTATACCTGAAGGTCTTCGGGGCGCGCGCTTCCGTGTCTAAATTATCCGCCAGTCTTCCATTTCGCCATCTCAGCTCGTCCAGGCACTATACTCCGTTTCACCTTACGAAGAAAAGCAGCGAACTGTATTCGAGCCATCCCGTCGATCCAGCGATGAGGACGTACCTACCACGCGACTAAACATCCACGTGAAGCTGCAGCCCCTTCCGAAGCTCACATGACACTCACACGGACTGGCTCCGATGGCTCCTAACGGCCGCTTGGATTCATCGCATAGGTGAAACGGGGTACACAGCCTACCATCCTGGGCAAACTACACCATCGGCGGCGTTGGTCCAAGGTGCAAGAAGAGGAAATAAAGAGAGTACAACACCCGAGCTAGCCTGCGATGCAAGGGTTTGTCGGCGACCGGATGTTCCCCCGCCGAAAAAACAAAACAAACAGTAACAACAACAAAAAAAGTAGAGTTAAGCGAGCATTATTGCATAATCCAAGTTATAGTATAGATTTTTACGAGAGTAACGAGTAGTCATAATATGATCTGTTACTTAAATTTTGTAATTAATTTACGTTACAAAGAACTGCCTCGAAAATGTAATTTGGCTATTACAGAGTTACTTGGAAAAGTTATGGGTTACAAGTAATCCGTTACTTGTAACGCTTTATTTCCCGAGTCTGCTTTTTTCATGATGTATGAGCAATCTGGCATGCTCCTACATCTTACATGTTGGATGTTGAGGAGCACGCACATATGTATATCTTTTCCAAGTTCCAACAGCGTGATGTTGGAGGAGCTCAAACTCTGCACCACTTAAGGTCAAAGTGTAAAAAAAAAAAAATGTCAATCAAGTTCAAATGTTTACCAGGTCACGTCATCGCTCGTCAAAATGTCCACAGATAAAAAATGTGCAAAGAGGTCAAAACATACATCGATTAAAAAAATTCAACGAGACAACTTCCATTCCTCGACAAGAGGCAAACACAGCAGCGTTCGTAAAACTGTTACGTTTTTTTTTTGTTTTTTTTTTTAAGATAGCGTTTTTAAGGGCCAAACACAACAAAAAAATTGACCGCCTCTCCACGTGGTGAATGATGTTGATTGGGGCGAAGCTCTGGTGGTGCTTGTCTGCGTAGACGCTGAGCCGCAGCATGCCGAGCCTTTCGTTCGTTTTCATCCATGTCACAAAGAGAATGTGTGGTATGAAATGTGGTTATATACGCATTTGAGCATTTGACCGCAGCGCCCTCTCGTCTATAAACGTTGAGCCAATGCATGCAAAGTTTAACTCGATTATATACGCATTTGACCGCAGCGCCCTCTCCTGTATAGACGTTGAGCGGCTACATGCAACGTTTCATCCATGATATCCCCAGCTCTTGAGTTACTACCACATCTCAGAGCCCCCTACTCGTCCCGCAGTCGTGGCCGAGTGGTTAAGGCGATGGACGAGAAATTCATTGGGGTCTCCCCGCACAGGTTCGAATCCAGTCGACTGCGCAAACATATATTTTTTTTCATCATTTTTGTTTTGCCCTACACGAGCACGAGCACGAGCACCGGACGCCTGATGGACATAGCTAGACCATAAGGAGTTTCGCCCCTAAAAGGTTCATCGAGTTTAAATACAGCATAATACTCGCGTATAAGCATGTGTCTGGTTGCAAACATCTCGGATACAGTTATTGGCGGAATTCTACAAAGCCGATGTCTAGGGATAGATCTGAGCGAACATTGGCAAATCCTTGCATTTGAAGATAAACTTCTCTATCGAAGAAGTAATGAAACACTTCTTTGAAACCAGGATTTTACAACAGAAACTACGTTATCAAGAAAGCCCACGTGTGCACGTCGCCGTACTGCCTACTCATGGACGAAGCGGTGATAACTCCACGAGTCATGAAAGCCCCCTACAGATTGAATTTGAACTGCATGGGACACCACCGACTTGGTTTTTGCTGTTAAATTTTGGACTAAAACAAAATATCGCCGACGGCATTTTTTTGTTTTGTTTTGATATAAAGATACAGTATTATTGCCGCCATTATATTAAAGCACGATGGCGACGAGTGATTCTAAAGGTCACGCAAGCTGCCAATAATTACGGGTTGGGAGCAGAAAATTAAAAGGATGAGGAAGGTGTGCATGCCCATCCGTATTTCTAAAGGCTATGAGCGCTTACAGGGACATAATTCAACTTGATGCTTGTTCCCCCCGTATTAAAGACGTATTCGACGGTAAGAACCTACAGGCGTGTCGAAAATAGATCATATTGGTCGAGTACAAGCGAAGAAGAGGTAATCAGCAGAATGTCAAGCCTGCAAACGAGATCGGGGCCTGCGCTCGTGGACGGCGAGCGTGGAGCTCGTTCCTTTTTTTTTTTTACCATTTTTTTATCGCATCGAACGCACGTCGGGAATTAAAGCTCTTCAGGTTTGTGAAGCTGCCGCTGTTCCTGGATCTTCATATCAACAAATTTGGTGCCGAAACCCGGGAATCAAGGTCCGGGACAACACACGAGAAGGCTTGGCAGCGCAGTGGATCCACATGGAAAGGCTGAAGACTAAAAGAACGACCCGACGGGCGCAAAACACAAGACTCATCAACGAGGCGAGTGCTCTCTTGCAAAACCAAGATTCAACGATTAGCCAGATTACCACCGTAGCCGAAAGATTGCGCGCCAATAACGATGAGCTCAGGAGGTTGAACGAAGAGTTTGAGGGGCACATACCGGATGGTTCGTTTGAAACCGAAATTCAGGCAGTCGTTCAATGCGAAGATGAAGCGACTGCCACCATCACTGCCCTCCAATGCAGAAAACATCTCCTAGATCAGATATCGTCTCGAGGGGACCCTAGGGAACCTAGTCGTCACCCAAACGACGCCCAAGGCAGCAGACAAGCTGGAACTAGCTTAGCGAAGCTCACCATTACGCCATTCAAGGGTGAAATATCAAAGTGGTCAGCGTTCTGGGGACAGTTCGATGAAACGATTCACAAGAACCCCACACTGTCTACCAGCGAAAAGTTCGGCTACCTTCGAATTTACTTGGGCGGAGAAGCGGAACCAGCTGTGGCTGGATTACCACGGACAGAGACTTGCTAGGCGGATGCAATTGAGATCCTCAATCGCCGTTTTGGAGACAAGAAACGATTAGAGCAGGAATATTTCTCCAGTCTGAGGTTTTTTTCACCTGTCAAATTGTGAAGACTTTGGTAAGGAGCTGCGCACACACCGTCGTCGGGGTCCGACGTCAAGGAGAGACAGTACCCAGCACTAGTTACGGCACATGTGGTTTTATATCAACTCGGCTTGAGTGCGCGACACAGACAGCTACAAAACACTTTCCTCGTCCGAAGGCTTGTAATCGCTGACCCTCCTTGCCCTGCCTCCTCTTCCTTTCTTTTCTTTGCCCTTGGCCGCGAGGCGAGGATTCTTCGTAATCTGGCGCGAATGCCACGGAGGGTCACACACACACACCCACGCGCCCGCACGCACAGCACCGAATGAGTCCGGAATACACTCCGTCACAAAGTCAGCCAACGATGCCTCAGGTCTACGAACAATGTTGGACCAGGTGCAAATCAATATACGAGGCCTCCAGACGTTGGGTGTAAGTAAGTCAAGTTTCTCGTCGATGTTCTGCGATATTTTGATGCGAGCTCTTCCACGCGACATCGTCGTGAACTACCACAGAACCGCTCATTTGTCTGCAGCGACTGCCATGCCTGGCCCCAACAGTCAGCCTGACCGCTCAGAACTGGATCGACTACTTGATTTCCTATCTATTGAGGTCGAAAGTCGGGAGAAGAGCGAGTTTAAGACCACAGAAACGAAGAACACAAAGACCACAAGATATGAGGACAACATCGCTCGACGTGAATCGTCTAGACCTACCTCATCGGTGCTCAACAACAGACCCTCACCACATAAAACGAGATGCTGTTTATGCAACGGAACAAGCCATAGTTCTGCAGACTGTTCTTTCTCTCTTCCCCTGGACCAGAAGAAACAGCCTTTGACAAAAGAGATGAGATGCTTCAGATGCACTCTCAGTGGCCATCGAGCAAGAGACTGCAGGCGAAATATCAGCTGTGCCACATGCGGCCGTGGAAGACACGCTAAGTCCATGTGTGACCCGACACGAATAAAAGCTAAAGAAGGTAAATCGGACTCACAAAACAGCATGCCGGTTTGTATACATCAATCCACCAGGAATTCAGAGAGTCCGGAGTGGTACTTCTGCAAACCTTCCGGGCATGGGCTGTCAGTGGTACCTCATGTAGGTCTGTTCGAGGTGTTATCGACGGAGGCAGCCAACAGACGTTTGTCACCGAGGATCTGTCAAGACACCTTCAGCTTAAGTGCGTTGGCTACACCAAGATGGCGCTCAGCACGTTTGCTTGTGCTTCAACTCAAGAGTGCAAGAAACGTTGTGTAGTGGAGCTTGAACTTAGAAGCCAATTCAACATGGACGGGTGCAAGGCCGAAGCGATCGAGGTCCCAGTGATATGTCAAGACATATCTACTTTAATGACTGATTCAGTCTTCGTAGCTGACATGGAGAAAAATGGAGAGTTGATTGCCGATCGCCTCATGTTCAAGCGGTGCCGCGCAACAAAACATCAATATTTTGATTGGCTCTGATCAAATGTGGGGCTTTATGACTGGAGAAGTTACTCGGAGTAAGACCTGCAGCACCCTTGTTGCATTAATCACCAAGCTTGGTTGGGCCTTCCAAGGACGGACATCCATCCTGAAGTCGCTAAAAACCCACTCAAGCTTGGTCGTCTGTGTCCTGCAGATCGCCGGTACAGAACAGGTTAAAGGCGCTCTCCAATCATTCTGGGAGTTAGAAAGCCTGGGAACCACAGATTCAGAAGACCAGAAGTTCGAAACAAGCCAAGTGATGCGCCACTTTGAGCAGAACATTCGCCGGTCTGGCACACAGTACGAAGTGGCATTTCCGTGGAAGGACAATATAGGTGTCCGTAAGGACAACAAGCAAGTAGCGATGACGAGACTTCGGAAACTAGTAGGTCGACTCTACCGAACTGACTCTCTAATCCTTCATTATGACGAAGCTATCAGAGAGTATCTGATAGCGGGTCACGCTGAAGTGGTATTAAACGAGACAACTGGTGAAGGAGGCAGACTATTTTACATGCCACATCGAGAAGTCATCAGAGAAAATGCACTGACGACACGACTTCGAGTTGTTTTCGATGCATCCTCGCACGCAGCTGGCTGCAAGTCTCTGAACGAATGTTTAGAGAAAGAAGACAACCTCTATCAAGACCTTCTAGGAATTTTGCTGCGATTTCGGGTGAGCCGCTTCACCATAACCTCAGACATCCAGAAGGCATTTCTTCAAATTAAAACGTACTCGTTACTGTAAACGTAGCCTTTATGTTGGACGTGGTAGTCCTGCTTCTACAGTTCTATCAGAGAGCGTGCTCTTCGTCCTCGTGTATATGTGTGTGTCTCTCGCGCCCTTTTGTCCAGTACACCACACTCCTTCTTCATTCACACGAAGTCCGAAAGATAACGCGGGCGCTTCCTTGCACGCTCGGAACGCCATAATTCTGTTGGAATCGCCGCCTGTCCATTTTGAAGCGCAGCGATTCCATCGCTCGAAGTAGTTTGTTCTTCCGATGCCGGATGTGCTGTAGGAGGTGGACCGCACAGGGAAGCCATTCTTGCTGGACGTAGCGACGGTGCCGTTGGCGTGGATAAAGCTGGTGAACTTAATGTTGCTTCCCCCTGCCGCCGCTGAGGAAAAGCTCGCTATTGGGGCGAGTTCACTTCTTTCCTGGGCGACTGTTGATCTGACATCCACCGTTGGGGTGAGTTCACGTCTTGCCTAGGCGACTGTTGAGCTGAGGTGCGCCGCTGAGGCATGTTTGGCTCTGATGAACTCGGCGGTAAAGGAGGTAGGGCAGGCGCTAGCAACGGCGCTCGGCCGAATTCGACATCGCCTGACTCACCCACAGTAGCTGAAGTACGGGCGCGTAGTTGGTCTATGTGACGACGCCAGAATTGTCCTTGATTTGTCTGCACAATGTATGATTTCAGACCTGTTCCAGCTTCTATATTGCCAGGTACCCAAGCAGGCCCAGATGCGTAGTTTCGGGCGTACACCTCATCACCTGGGTTAAAACTCCTCAATTTTTCAGCCGACGGTTGGTTCCTGTGAGCATCTTCACTTCGTGCGTTGATATCGGCATCCAGGTCTGGATGCAGTCGATTTAGCGCTGTCGTGATCTGTCGTCCCATGAGAAGCTCTGCCGGAGATTTCCCGGTTGCAGAGTGGGGAGTGGAGTGCTGTGCGAACAACACTCTCGCCAGACGGAGCGACCAATCGCTGGAGTCCATACGAAGAAGGTTCTCTTTAGCCGTCTGAACCATTCGTTCGGCCTGTCCATTGGAACTCGGGTGATATGGCGCGACACGAACATGTCGGATTTGATTTTGGGAGCAAAACTGCTCGAAATCTGCTGAAGTAAAACACGCTCCGTTATCCGACACGATGACGTCGGGAAGCCCATGAGTGGCAAACAAAGCACGAAGGTGGCATACCGTGCATGATGTTGTCATTGAGGTCACTTGAATTACCTCCAGCCACTTTGAGTAGCTTTCTACGACAATGAGGAATGTTTTGTTATGCATAGGGTCAGCAAAATCTATATGAATGCGAGACCACGGTTTGCTCGTGCGTTCCGTAGGGCTTCTCGCGGGAGCATGACGCGACTCTTGGCAAGCAAGGCATTGCCTGACCGTTTCTTCGATCTCAGAGTCCATTTTGGGCCACAACACATAACTACGAGCCAAGCCCTTCATTCGCACGATACCCTGGTGGCTGTTGTGGAGCAGCGTTAATGTTTCTTTCCTACAGGAAGCCGGCACAACCACCCGACTACCCCAGATCAGACAGTTTTTGTGAGCTGATAACTCGTGCCGCCTTTGAACGAAAGGCCGAAAACACTCCTCCGGTGGCAGTGCTGACCATCCGTTCAATACGCATGATAAAACCCTAGATAATACAGGATCACGGCGGGTCCCATCTGCGATTCCTTTCGCGTTGAATGGAGGGTTTGGTGTCGCCTCTAAGAGTAGGCAGTTCATGGGTGTACCACAGATCTCGCCAGTCGAGGTCGTCAGTGGTACGCGACTAAGTCCATCTGCGTTAGTCAACTATTTTCCTGGACGATAAACCAGTTCGTAGTCATAGGCCGATAATATAAGGCTCCATCGCAGCATCCGTGGAGACATGAATTGTGGCATAGGTTTGCTGTGATGCATCAGGTCCAGCGAAGGCTTGTGGTCAGTGTATATCAAGAAATGACGGCCATACAGAAACTGGTGAAATTTCTTAACGCCTGTGACAATAGCCTGAGCTTCCTTGTCAATTTGAGCATACTTTTGCTCGGTAGAAGTTAGTGTTCTTGAGGAGTAGGCCACAGGTGCTTCTCGTCCACCTGGCATGGTGTGGCTAAGGACAGAGCCTACACCGTAAGGAGAAGCGTCACAGGACAGTGAAAGAGGCAGGCTTTGGTCGTAGTGCATCAGTAAGCTGTCGCTCTGGAGAAGTTGTTTCGCCCGTAAATAGGCTTCGTCATGGGCCTTGTTCCACTGCCATCTTGCCCCGTTGGCGAGCAGTTTGTGCAGCGGCTCCAGCACAGTCACCCGATCTCGCAGGAAACATCCGTAGAAGTTTAGGATTCCTAAAAACGCACGCAACTCTGTGACATTCCGTGGCGCTGGAGCGTCGCGAATGGCTTCTACCTTTTCTTTGGTTGGCCGAATACCAGTCAAGTCTATATGATAGCCTAGGTAGGTGATGCTGGCTGAGGAGAAAACGCACTTCTCCATCTGTAAGCGGAGTCCGGCCTCTGACAGTCGTCGCAATATTTCTTTTAGACGTTCATCATGTTCTGTACTTGTTTTTCCCGTAATAAGAATGTCATCCAGGTAAGAAATCACACCTCTGATTCCTGACAGCAGCGTGTCGATAAGCGTTGAAAAATGGCAACTGCAGAAGTTACCCCAAAAGCTAGCCGCCGCACGCGGTACAGGCCTCTATGCGTGTTTATGGTCATCATATCCGCAGCTGCATCATCCACCCGGAGTTGTTGATACGCCTGAGCTAAATCCAATGCTGTAAAAAACACGCCTCCAGCTAAAGTGGATCGAATGCCATTGATCGTCGGAAGCGGGTACGTCTCATTTATCACAAACGGGTTGATAGTCCAACGGTAGTCACCGCAGAGGCGAAGCTTGCCGTTTCTTTGTAGGATTGGCACAATGGATGTGGCCCATTGATTATGTCGAACAGGCTCCAGTATCTTCTGATTCACTAGGTTTTCCAACTCCTCTTCGATGGCGGGCCGAAGAGCGAACGGAACGGGCCGACTCTTAAGAAACTTCGGCGTAACATTTATTGCGATGGGTATTGATATAGGCTCACCGCGGTGTGCTCCTAAGCCTCGTGCGAAAACGTCGGGGTAAAGTCCAGGCAAATTGAAACTGCGTAAAGAGTAGACTCCTGTGATATCAATGCCCAGACTTCCAAACCAATCACGTCCAATGAGGCTGGCATGACCCCCACTGGCCACAAAAAGTGAAAGTGTGTGGGTGTGGCCTCGAAATCCTACTTCGACTTCTATTTTTCCCAGTACGGTGAGACACTACTGTGTCCAGGTTTTAAGCAGATGGTTATCTTTTGTTAACGCCGGAGGTGCCCTTGCTCCGAGCATCCTGTAAGTGGCTTCACTGATAATAGATACCGCAGCTCCACAGTCCACTTCCATGGGAAGTGGAACTCCGTTGAGAGTAACCGTCACCATGTACGGCGACACAGTTTTATTTTCAACTGCATACACGTCAAAGCGGGGTGGGGACATGTCGGCTTGGCCTCCTTGCACCACGTGCGTAGCATGAGATTCGTTCGACCTTGCCTGTAGTTGTTGCTCTTTTTCCTTGGCCATGCAGACCTTCTCAATGTGGCCCAGCTTCTTACAGTAACGACAAAGCATGCTTTTGCATCGACATTTCGACGGTGAGTGCTGACCTCCACAGCGAAAACAATATCTTGACGGCGTAGGTCTCTGAGGAGAGCCGCGCTGAACTGCGTTTAAGATGGAAGAGTCGGAACCTGGTGCTTCAGCGTCTGTGCAAGGCTGCACGCCGGGCTACACTGATCTTGATTGTAGCTCTAGTGTTCCTCGCGAGGCAGCCTCGGCAGCGGTTGCCAGCTCGAGAGCTGTTTGCAGGTCCAAGTTTCTAGTAGACAGGAGCTTGTCCTGTAGCTTGGTGTCCCTCACACCACAAACAATCTGGTCGCAGATCATCTCGTTGAGGATAGCACCATACTCGCAGGTCTCGCCCAAGCGACGGAGGGCACTCACGTAGGCAGCAATGGTCTCGCTCTCATGTTGTTCTCGCTTGTGGAAACGGAAGCGTTGCAAGGTCTTCAGTGGTTTTGGGCAGTAATACTTTTTCATCCGCTCGAGGATGATCTCGTAGTCAGTTGCCGACGGTAGGGCTGGTGAACAGAGGTCTCGCATTACTGAGTATGCCGCTGGTCCGCATTTTCCAATCAGCACCGCTCGCCGTAAGTCTGGTTCCTCTACACCGTGAATGACGAAGAGGCCTTTTAGGCGTTCGATGTACTCAATCCAAGCGTTTGGTGCTGTAGACTCGAACTTCTCGATGTTCACTTTGTGAGCCATGGCTGTGCCGTAGGTCCCTCAGTCTCGTCGCCAGTAAAACGTACTCGTTACTGTAAACGTAGCCTTTATGTTGGACGGGGTAGTCCTGCTTCTACAGTTCTATCAGAGAGCGTGATCTTCGTCGTCTTCTATATGTGTGTGTCTCTCGCGCCCTTTTGTCCAGTACACTAGTGCCACTAAATAAGCTACGCTTATTTAGTGGCACAGCTCATTTAGTGGCTCTACAGAACACCACACAAATATCTGTCAGAGAAAAGACAGACATGCATTCCGTTGTCTCTGGTTTCAAGATCTACCGTCTTCGACCTTTAAAGATGAAGTGGTACAGACGCGGAGGATGACGAGGGTTCCTCTTTGGT